>JAODKC010000044.1:4693713-4705814 GCA_026777985.1 Mormyrops attenuatus | reverse complement strand
ATCACTTTTATTAATCCCCGTGGGGAAATTGTCTTTACGCCTCCCTCAACTTGCTCTTCGCAGAGTAAGTTGTCCGCCGTTTATAATTTCCCCTTAATATTTTTTCTCTAAAATTATACATCATATTTAAAGTTCAGCGTAAACCGCAGTGGAGGGGTGCATCCACGTGTTTTGTTAATATTAGTCTTCTTTTGTATCCGGCCCCCTCCAGAATATCCAGGGAATGACAGGGACACCAATGGTGGCCGCGAGTCCAGAGAGACACGACGGTGGTTTGCAGGCAAACCCAGTGGAGGTGCAGAGTTACCAGCCGCCCTGGAAAGTCCTGAGTGATTTCGCGCTGCAGAGTGACATTGACCAACCGGCATTTCAGCAGCTGGTGAGTCCCAGCAGCGGGCATCGTGCGTGGGATTTACCGCACCAAGGATCGCACCCTGTCCGCCTTCCCCAAGACAAGATCCAGTTAAGATAGCGGATCGTATAATTTCAGCAGCTGGACAATGGTTAACAAATATGCCTCGGCCTGAATTCACTTTCCTTTTTGGCATCGAAGATGTTGAATTATTCCAATTTTTTTTCAGGTCAATTTCTCGGAAGGTGGCCCAGGGTCCAATTCAACTGGGAGTGAAGTTGCATCGATGTCCTCTCAACTTCCAGATACACCGAACAGTATGGTGTCGAGTCCCTTAGAGGCGTGAAGGAACTGGACTAGTTTTTAAGAATTTTGGGGAAACGTGGTGTCGATAAGAAGGATACGAAAAATGACGGCGGTAGTTTTTACATGCGAACACTACAGCTAATTCAACTGCACGAAGCCTCTTTATTTAAACGACCTCTGGTTGTAAGTTAACACTGTGAAGACAATCATAGGAATTACACGAAGCTGAAATGCACCTATACGTACACCGAGGAAGTCTGCGGAGTTACTTGTGAGAAGATCACCAAGAGTTGCAGGGAAATTGTGTGCTTCTGGCCTGTGAAATATACGGACCACGCCTCAACTTGATTAAACGGTGCTGCCTTTTTGGAGCAGAAGTTTGGCCAGTGCTTTTGCCTAACAAGGACGAAGAATCACACGAAAGAGCTCCACAATCTTCGCAAAATCAATAGACCTGGAAGAAATCTTCTATACGTAATAATGGCTGGCGGATTTACACGGAAATGAAAAAATAGGCATTGACACGAGAAAGCGAGAGGAGAAAAAACTGGTAATAAAATTATTTTACATTGATGACCCAGCTTTCATTGACCCGAGAGTAAATGACAATTGGAGAGGGATTTACAGATACCGCTCTTAATTTTTTTGTTGAATTATGTCAAAGCCCAAGTACTAAAGCATCACGACGAGGTATAGGCCTTACCTCTATTTTGCCACAAACATCATGGGAACATTTGAGAGTTTGTCGTCAGTCAAAGAACATTATTCCCGCAAAGATGTGTATAGTTATTGGTTAAAATAACCAGTGGTGATTCTCTTTATTCCTGTACTAAAACTATGATTATTATTTATTGTCAAAAGACGTGTCACTTTTCATAAGCTTTTGTTTGCTGAGGTAAAAAGAGGTATTGTACTGCGAATTATGTCAGATTTTATGTGTCTTGTCTTTTGAGGATTATGTATGATGACGCCATATGTGAAAATACATCTTAAGGATTATTTCACTAATAAAAGTTTGACATAAATCGCACAGTGCGGTATATTCTGGACCCTTTCTTCTCGGTAATATTTAAATTCGTAAGAAATTATACTAAAACGAACCTGAGCTTTGTAGGAACGTTTCGTTTGCATTTTCATTGCGCAATTGGTTTAAATTCACGTATAATTCTTCATCGTAAAATATGTCATTACGCTTGTGGAAAGTTTTAAGTGGAATTATTTAATTTAATTATTTTTAAGTTAATTGAAATGTATTTGTAATTTAAAGAAGCTGTACAGACGCCAATAAGTATATGCTTCGTTTACATTTAAGTCACATACAGCAGCATTTCCTTCTAAATACACATTTTTTATTTTTATAATGAAGTTTTGATCACACGTTTAAATTTATAAGTGTTGCAGACTTGGTGCATGTCCGAGAGCGGTTATTAACGCGGGGATGGCTGGTCAATGAGACTGATTTACTACGAAGTAAAAGTAGCGGTTTCTCCAACGTTAATTTCGTGCGCCATTTATTTTGCACAAAAATGCGAATGACGCAGATTTGTAGTTCAGGCTGTAAAACAAGAATCCCAATAAACTATCTGATCCGTTGCAGACTGGAAATAATATTATAATAATATTTATGGACTTTCTGTCCCAACATTTACCGTTTATATAGCTCTTTGAGAATATCTAATCTAATTATAAAACATGCGTTTTAATCAAATAATTATTAAGTAACGTGCAAATGTAAAAGTGAATGCGGTATTTCCTTTAAAAATCTTGCTCACACCAGGAATTGTGAAATATGTCACGTAGGTCCACATATATTACATGTGTCCGTCATCAATTAGAGACCCACCACGCGATTCATGAAATGGTTTTTACGGTGCCGCGCTGACCCGCTCGCCTCGCAGGTTGGTTTTAGGGTATAGTACATTTGAAAATGTATTACATTACTTATCTATTTATGCAGTGGGGAAAACAGAATAACAAATTCCTATTTTCTGTGAGTGTTTTTTATCAAATGTTTGACGTACACCATATAGATTAGACCTGATTTGTCTGTCATTATCATCCGCTTGGTAAAATTAAGCTGCTGCGTGTGGAACTATCCGCAACTACTTGGATATTTGCGCAAAGACGACATGGACGTATAGACACTTTTATTATTACATAGAATTTTGCAGTTTGCAAGTTTTGCATCTAATAGGCCTACAGGTGTAGGTCTACCCATATTTATTTAAAACGCGTAAATCTCCTTTCATTTATGTTTATTTTACAGAAGGTGACGCCAAACCCGTTGCCGTGGCAGTCTAACGTTATTATTTGTGGAAAGGGTGACATGGCAGATTTAATGTAACGTCAAGCTAAATCCTGACACACAAGTGGATGCAGAGAAATGTCAAACCGGGTGCTGCAGCATCTACTGCGAATAGCTGTTGGAGACTTTCCGTAGGTGGCGCCTCTTAGTACGGGCGCCTATGTCCTTTTTACATTTCATCGTAAATGTTAAGAGGAAAATGAAGCGTATAGGCTATATAATGTTGGGCGAGCTTTTGTTTTGGAACGGTAAAGCCAACGTAATCTCTAGATTGGTCGCTTTACTTATTCAATATAATTGCTGGGAAATAATACATTGATAGCCCTATCATGTAAGTATAAAAAATCTATTAATTTAGTCAATAATTTGTTTAATGCAAATTACACGTGCGTTCTGAAATACGATGGCTAACACGAATGCATCATATTAACAATCTGATGATCTATTTTAACCCCTTGACCGCTTGACATAGCTAGACCTTTACATTAATTACATTAAACTGGGGATTATTTTGCCTGAAACCTGCAGATGAACAGTAAGGATGGCAAAGGGAAAGACGAATACATAACCGAAATATAACGACAATGACGCGTCAGGGGTCATGTGCCTAATGGCTTCTGATATTAAATCATACTGCGCCTATTCCCATTGATATATGAATCCTGCTAAAATAGTAATTTGTAGAATAACAAAGTGATGCGTTCACGTGGCACATTGGGATCCATCTGTTTGATCCGGTTAGTTCATTTCGTACCAAAGGAAGGTAGTTTTTTTTGCGTTTTGTGACTCGGATCTGGGCATTGCACGCGTTTTCATCCCATTTTCCCCAAGGCTCCAACCACCCCTCTTCCCAAAGGAAATAGTGTCTCCCATACCTGGTGCCCCAGTACACAGCAGTACACCGACACTGGGGTAAAGATATCAGCGTCCTTTATATATATTTATTTTATATATAACAGCACTATATAGTAATGTAATTTATTTCACACGCACCCACACATAAGCTACTGCATGAAAAGAATCGCCACTTCAGGAAGGATTGTGCGATATTCGTGGAGTTGTGAGGCTGGAATGAAGTGATCTGAGTTGCGGATTTATTTTAATTTTTCTCTCGGTAAAAAGAGCCGACAAGAACAGGATACTCTGACCGTTAGGCTGAATGTACTTCGCTGTCCTCTTTGACAGTATTGGGGAAATGATTGACTACACGGAAGCTGTCAGTAGGCTGACTAACCTGACGTGAGGATAAGCATGATTTAAAGTTGTGTTACTATTTCTGTGTGAAAATAACATGACCTATTTCGTATTAAACCTACAGGAATTAGACTCAAATATACATTGGAAGAGGTCATTATGTTGAATGTCATATGGAGTCCACGCAATAATCAAAGGAATTTGCATACTTGACTTACACATCGCCCCGGTGACTGACCTTCAGTAATAGTGCTTTTTATTCTTTTTTTTCTTAGGAGTGGTGGTGGCTGGGGGGGGGTTCAAGTTGAAACATGGCTGAATGTGTGTCATTGAGGAGATAATCTGTAGTTCCTTGACCCACTCCAACAAACAGCTTCCCAGAATGCACCTCTCCCTGCATTCACGTCGCTCAGCTGACTCTGAGGATCTGAGGCTGACACGAGCGCTCTTAGGGTTAGAGTTGGCTGCTCATCGGTGCTAAGTATAGCGAAACTCAAACAAACGCAGAGTCATTTTAGTCCCTGTCACCGGTCTTCATTGTTTGGTTATCTGGAGGATCTGGCTCTGTTTCTTATTCATTTGATCCACTTTTCATTTTAGGTTCACAAATCAAAATTTCAACATGAATTATAAACATCATTCTGTCTGCCAAAAGCCAGACAAACATTCTTCTTGTGTAACTGAAAGAATTTAAGGTTAGAATTTAAAGGACTTAGGAAAACAGCATGTAAGTGCATTTGGAAAATCCTATTTATAAAAACGCAACTGTTGTCATCTGTATGAACTATAGTGTAAAAAGGGGGAAAACGATCCATCTATAAACTTTTCGTTTAGGTATTTCATCCCTTTCATTATATGCATACTATTGTGCCATGGATTGGATCAGCAAGAATAAAATCCCTAAATGTCTATTTGCCTGCATTTCCAGTCATCTTACCTTGCTGCCCTTTAATGTTTATTAAAAAATGCAGATTTCCTTCATTATTCATTGACTATAATAATATGATTACTTAAGTAACAGGCTTGTTTCAGTTGTCTTCTCCAAACAGACCATTAAGAACTCAAGGAATAAGTCCCTTTTGTAAGTGATGTAAACTTTCACGTACACATATAGCTCAAAGCATTATTATTATTAAATTTGATCAATCCTTATGTGACTTTGTGCTTTTACTACAAAGCCAGACATGAAATATGGAAGAGTTTATCTCTTTGCCGTTCAGCAGTGAGGTGTCCTGATGGATGGCTGTCGGTTTCTTTGCAGGTCAGTATATCAAACCCATATAATCTGTAACATTGGACCTGATTCCTCCAGATAACAACATGGACAGACTTGACCATATCTCACATAACCATCAATCCAGCTCTTTCAGGAAGTCGAAAGTCATTGGTGCTACACTGTCAGAAAAAAAACAGTACCAGTTTGTACCTTTGCTTGTCACTGGGGCTGTACCCTCAAGGGTCTGCCAGCTATATGCTTAGCTGTAGGTAATTGTACATTTAAGATACAGAAATGGACTCCGAGGAACATTTCTGTACCATTGATGCTTTTTGTACCTTTGTCCTGTTCCTCAGAGTCCATTTCTGTACCTTAAATACAATTGGCAGACCCTTGAGGGTACAGCCCCAGTGACAAGCAAAGGTACAAACTGGTACTGTTTTTTTCTGAAAGTGTAGCATAAAATCCCACTAAGGGAAATAGCAGTTTTTCCTCAAAGAACCTTGTTAGAAACATCACCAAGATTACATTAATGAAGCTGAAGCTGGCCTCCACGCACTCGCAGAGCTACAGCATCACTCAGAAGATGAGAAACACTAAGAAGATACCAAACACTACTCTCCAACCCACACCAGTACCTTAGCTGTTTAATTAAACAGGGTAGCGAACTTTTCTGCATCCGCCTCTTAGCTAGCTCAGTAGCAAATTCAGATCTAGTGAATGCATCTATCTTGATCTCTGTCACTTAAACAAACATAGTTTTGATTATGGTGCAGAAAAAAATACAAGGCTTATTATATTGCATTTTCAATATAAAATATCTGGAGCGATTGAATTTCATTGCATATGTTGATAATGTGCTTATGTTAACAAGCTTCGTTTTACTCTGCTTGCTGATCAAATATTATATTTGACTAATGCTTTTGGCGGATAAATGGAGGAGGAGGATTTGCTATTCTTTCATAAATTGAAAAAACTAATCAACATGTGCATGTCTTCTTATAAAGCATCAGTTACTGTGTTTATGAACATTACAGTTCTGGATGGTATAATGAGGATGAAATTTAGGCAATATTACGTTTGGTCTTAAGAAAATAAAGAGGGAAAACTCTGTCTAAACATTGATTAGATGAGTCACTCACCTGGCAGATGTAGTTACTGAGCATGTCCCTGCAAGTATCACTTATCAGATTAAAAGGCAATCCTAATCTGCATCCTATCATTAGTTATTAATGGGTTATAACAAAAAGAATGATTTTGTAAGGTAATACTGCATCACTGAGACCTGTCATTACAATCACAAAAGATCACCAGCTACTGGAATCCTTTCAAATGTGTTTGAATAGTATTCCTCCTAGATCCTTCCATCCACCTTCCGGACTTACATTATCCATTACAGGTTTGTGAGGAGTCATCATAGATTAATCTTACTGGAGCGTTTACCATGGACTGTGAAAGTGGATTTCAGTATCTCACCGTCTGTAGTAACTGAATTAATGTTTTAGTCATTAGGCCTTTATCAGGCTGCAAAAATCTGCAATTTACCCCAGTGAAAGTATCTCTCGTTTGAAGGTTTAACCCGTGAACCTGAGAGTTCCCAGAAGCCGGTGCCCTTTGGGCTGATCGTTTATACTAAGCTATTTACTCTTTGTACAGTTTTTCTGCATGTCTCATATGCTCCTCAGAAGAAAAAGTTGCAGGAGATTCTCCGGCAGACCAGTCAGGTTTGTATAATCAATGCTATGTGTAGAAGGGTTGCCTGAACGTCCCTACTTTTTAAACATGACGCAACCCAAAAAAACATGCGGTAGATCCAAAATTTTTTTTGCTGTGGAAATAAGCCGCTTTAGCTGGTCACAGTGTAAGGGACAGAATTGTGTCATAACAAGACAGGGTCATGCTTTTGAGGACTGGTTGGGCCCCAGCAACCTATGAGAGCTATTGTCTTTCCTAGAAGTGGTGTCATGTTATCGTTCATTCAAGGGTTCCTTACAACGGCGAAGAAAGCACTGTAAGACTTATCGAGGAGTTTAGATGTGGTCCACAGAAGCAGAAAGCTGCCCTTAATCGTGTCACAGAAGACATTGTACGATTCTGGGTAACGTTCAGCCTATAGTAGATAGTCATAGCTAATGGAAAGAATTTATTGGTATTTATCTTACTTTAAACATTGCTTGTAATCTTTAGATGAGCAGTGAGTTAAATAGGTTAGATATACTCTGTCTACACAAAGCATGTTCCTTGTCTACAAAGCATGTTCATTCAATAATATAGTGTATTTAGCAAATCATGGTTCTGGAAGTAAGTTGTCATTAAATGTTGTTTGGTAGTTTACCCGAGAATTCATTCACAGACTGCCTGGATAGGTGAGTGGTATCTGACGTACCTTATATAGCCCTGTATAACATGTGGCAACAATCGTTTCGATAGCAAATATTATCAGGTGGCAGTAATATTCAATGCTGTCCTGCAGTTGGGAGTCCTAATGTTCTGAAATCTAAACATGGAATTTCATTGTGAGGAAGGAATTTAAATGTTAATGGCATTTTTTTCTGCTCCAGCTGTCAGCAGCACGCTGGAGACCATCACTAGAACAGAAGTGCAGTGTATGCAAATAATACCAGTTAGGCTAGTCTATACACTGAGCAGTAATGAGGTCCTGTTTCTTGTAGCTGTTGAGGTCAATGTAGCATTATTACAACAGATAATGATTCAGCAACATATTTAGAGAATATATTAAGGGAATACAGTACAGACACTCCTCACTTAACGACCGACCACTTTAATGACCGCGTGGACGTACGGCCAGCTCTCCGACCGGTCGGTACTGTATGCAAACCTCAGTAATGTATATTGGAGCTGATTTCATCTGTTCTGTGTATTACAGTATACAGTACATTACCGTATAAACATTTATAAATATACTGAAAATGCTATCAATGATGCAAAGGTGACATTAAAACAATATCTAAAGATGGTTGACACAAACCCACTACAAGTATAGTATGCTTGAAATATCGGTAAGGGGCGGCTCCTCGCTTATCGACCAATTTGATTAACGACATAGTCGTAGGAATGGAACTCGGTCGTTAAGTGAGGAATGATTGTATACCAAGCCAGTGTCATTTCCAGTGCTGAACTGAAAGAAGACACATTTAATATAAGAAATGACTTCAAATATACAAACTCTTTGAACCTACAAACAGATGACAATCAGTGCCTGTGGAAAAGTAGTCCTCAGACATTATTAACCCACAACATCCAGCGGCAAAACACAGGCATTAACGTCTTCACTATGATAATGTTAAAATTCAGCTATTACACTATATAAGTCTTCAAAGAACACATACCACCAATCACAAACTCTACCACCGGGGTTTCACTAAAAAATAACACAAGTCCGCATTGTTTGTCCTCTTTGCATGACTGTTTCCATGCTCTGTGACCTTGCTCTTATGTTCAAACATGTTGTTCGAGGTCATCAGAAATCCGCGGTTCAGTGTTCCAATTTGTCATTCCTGGTTTGGGTGACAATTCCACATTACAAATTCCCAAACATCTCATCCCTTCACTGTTTTCATTGACTACTGCCAAAAGCTATATTATTGAACTGGAAAGACTGGGGGAAAATGATCCAATTATCTAACTGAATGGCTCAGTTTACTAAATGATCACTACAGCTGGGAACAACTTACAGCATCCTTGAATCCTTATCAAATGTGTTTGTTAAGTGACCTATTTATGAAGCCAAAAGTGTCCTCCTTCACAGTGTTAATTGGCCTGAAGTATGATGCTACAGAGTATCTTTTAAGATAACAGTAATGTCTTAACAAGCTGTGTGGAGGTAACTGCTCATCCCTTGTCGCAGTTGAGTGTTAGTTTCGCTAATTTGTGTATAAAAATTTATCCCAGAATTACGTTCTCACATCAGCCTCATTTCTGCAATACTTCAGTAAGTAATAACTTTGGGCAGATCAACTTTACATTGTTTTTTGATGCTTAGGTTTTATTAGTAATAATGATTATAGTCAAAGTCAACTTAGACAGAATTTGTGACAGAATTTGGTCTTGCTTTGAAGGGCGTGAAACTGAACGCGGTGCGAGGTGACACACGTGGGGCGTGGGAGAAGGACATCTGCACTTTCCAGTTCATCCATCAGCAGGCGAGGAGGGTAGAGGCTGCAAGGCCAAAGCTGCCAGGGGCAGGCAGATAAAGTGGGAACTCCAGAAAGCAGCTGGTCGACACAATAAGTGTGAAAAGGCAGTACTGAGAGGCTTTGAAGCGAAGCGGGCAGGCGGGTGAATCTCGGCCGGTGCTGAAAGGCCACACTCCATCTTTTCAGAACGCACGGGTGGGGCTCTGGAATGCCGGGGATGCTGCACGGCACGGGAATAATGCTCTAGCAATATGGGAATTTATTCAGCACCCCTATGCTCAGGAGGGACAGGAGAAATGCATGTGAATTCCACACGCCACACGCATGCTGGTTATGCAATGAACACACCCAGAGCGCAGTTTAATCTTATTAGTGCTGAATTTAATCAATGTAACTGGACAAAAATACTTTTCAGAGAAATTGTGTGTGTCAGTGGCAGCATGTCAGCTAAACTATGCTATTCGTTCCGGGAATAATTAGTAATTAACAGCGATTAATAGTAGCCGAGGGGAGGGAATTACAATGAATCACATGTTTTTCAATTACATTAGCACACTATAAGCTGCTTTTGGATTCTATTAGCGATTCCTTGGCTCGGTCACTCTATAGGTATGTGCTGAGTCTGATGAATAGTGCATTGAACGATCTGCTTTCTCTTCATCGTAAATTTGCTGGTAAAATTATATAGCAACCCTCTCCTTAATCATGGCTTCTGCTTTGACAGATGCCACAAAAGAATGATAACCGTATCTTGGACTTGCAAACCATTATTATCAAAATAATGGTGCCCATACTGACTGTGTCATAATGGGATTATGTTGATCATGATTAAACTGGTCCAAAGCACAGTACTAAATACACTGGCCTGAAGGATAGACTAGCTGTAGAGCTACTTCTGTGTACATATTGTACCCTATACACTACCAGTCAAAAGGTTTTTTCACACACTGAGATTTTCTACATTTGCATGTTACTCCACTAAAAATACACTCAATTTTCTTTGCTAACAAATATATTTACAGTATGTTCAGCAGTACCTTTATTAGCAGGAAAATGTCATATCTTTGATTCGTCAAAGAATCCTCCTCTAGCAGTCATAACAGCAGAGCAAATTCGAGCTGTCCTTTAATTAACTTTAAATGCACTAGTTAACCATTTCATCCCATGAAACAGAGCAGTATTTAATGTCTCATGTAGAAAGAATGGCCTAGAATTTGACTGCCAAAACCACACAACCAGTTAATAGGATGTCAGACATGCACTGTTACGTACTCTTATATTTTCATTTATAGTTGTTCACTCAACTTTACAATGCTTAACAAGAATAAAATATCTGAAGATTATGAAATAAAGGGAAAAGTGGCAAAAACTTTTGACTGATAGTGTATTTTGTGTTATTAAACCTTAAAGCACCTAAAGACTGTGGCCAAAGTTTAGCATTTGAGTGCCATAAATGCCAGAGGTGGGGACTCGAGTCACTGACTCACAACTCAACTCGGACTTAAGTCACAAATTTGATGACTTGGCAATGCCGAGGGAAATACTAGAGACTTGGACCCGACTTGGACCCTGTGACTCAAGAAGACTTGAGGTTATAGTCCCCCCCTCTGGATACCATAGCATTAATATTATAAATTCAATGTACAGTAATTCTCTGTTGTCTGCATTTTCATTTGGCTGGATGCAAGGTCTCCTGAGGTAGTTTATTGGAAAGAGGCATCACTCTCTGTATATTCACGGACGTTAAAAACTGCATGAGGACATCTGTGACTGAGTGGAGACTCTCTTTTCAACCTATCTCTGCCTATGAAGGACTTAACCTACAATGTGCTGTGGTGGGTTTTTGCTGCAGCAGGCTTTAATCACTAAAGGTAAAAAACTGGCATGGGAAGGACTCAAATTACATGACTCACAAGTCGACTTGGACTTGACTCACAAATTTGATGACTTGTGACTCGACAGCAAAAATGATGGAAAGACCTGGAATTGAGGGCACATGCCTTGAAACTTGACTTGGAATTGCAATGTTTTGACTGAAGACCTGCCAAGGAGTGACTTCCCATGCCTGATAAATGCAGTCATTGTAGTTATCCTGTAAAACATTCTTGTATGATGTTGGGGAGGTGTTAAGGTCAATCTGGTTCTTTTAGGTTTATGGCAGCAATCAAGATGGTGCATCGGTCAGAATGCAGGAAAAGATGAGGAGACAAAGGCTTTCACTGAGTTCTGTATTGCGTTCCAGACGATACTCAGAGTTCCAATAACAGCAGATTGAGAGCCCAGGGTGTGAGCTGTGTGGGAGACCAGCAAGCCTTGAACACGTGCTGTCATCCTGTCAAGTTAGTTTGGCAGACGGCAAGTTCAGATGGAGGCACGATCAGATATTGGCTGAGCTGGCCACAGGTCTGGAGGAGGAGAGAAGGGAGGCCCGCAACATCACAAGGTCAACAGCGCCCAGCCTCATTAGGTTTGTTAGGGTAGGAGAGAGCCCTAATATGACATCAATGGCCACAGGAATTTTGACATCTGCTGTTGACTGGGACATGAGGGTTGACCTCGGGAAACAACTCA
>JAODKC010000044.1:4670596-4684996 GCA_026777985.1 Mormyrops attenuatus | reverse complement strand
GAAATAAATGAGCGGTCCCCATAAGGATATGTTTACCCTACATGTGTGTGTGTGTGTGTGTGTGTGTGTGTGTGTGTTTGTGTGTAACAGTGATAACTGCAGATACAGTATATGAATATATGAGTGATGCATGCGATTCTGCATGTAACATGCATATCTATAAGAGGACTGCAGACATGCCTTCATGCTGGCTGGCCACGCCGTCCGACCTCTTAAAGGAGCCAGTGGTGACTGAGGTGAATGTGAACGTTGATCAAACCTGATTTCATTATGTGTGGATTATTGGGCCTCTCTTTCAATGGCTAGTCTAAGAAGGTTTTTTTGGGGGGTGGGGGGCAAAGTCAAAAGTAAAACCCAGGGAAGGCCAAAACCAGCTGGGGAACTCTGTCATCCACAAAAAATGCTTTTAATTAGCTGAATGAATGCGCTTTGCTGAATATGTGAAGCCAGGCTCTGCTAACATTAAAATTGGTCTAATTTTCTATGAAAAAAAAGAAAAATCTGAGCAGGCCTGACCACAGTCAATCACGTTAAAAGCTGCTGGCGCTTAATTTGATTTACCAATATAAAATGCAAATGAAGTGATTAAGTGGAGTGGGGGGCCAAAGGAGGAGCCTCTTCAAACCATCAAGTCAAATGTGAACAGACAGCGAACTGGCGGCGGAAAGAATCCTTTAGCGTATTCGTTTGATTAGTGCTACAAAAATTGAATTAGCTTGGCTAATTACTTGACAAATTGCGCCGCATTACCGAAAAGCAAGGTTTTTTTTTTCTCTCCCAATTCGAAAACCCCCATGCGGATTTTCAGACCAAATGGTACCTGCCAATATGTGAAAAGCATGATTAAACAAATGGGAAAAATGGAGCAACAGTCCCTTACAATGGCAAATGAGATAATGCCTGTAATTAGGCAGGGTACAAGTCTATATTCATGCTACATATTCCACCTCTACTAGACTAGCGTCCAGGATGAACAGTACCTAATTATACTGTACATCTCTCATTTCAAGGTCTACTTCAGTCATTTAATGGCTATATCAAATAATGTTACATGGAATAAATACAGTCTGATTCTCCTTTCTGGTCAAGGATATTCAAAATTAAGAAAAATCCTGGCATTTTGTTAAAAAAATACACAATCACCTATAAATAAAAATTTTACAGATTAAACAACAAGGTGATCAGCAAATTAAATGCTTCTTTATTTTCGTTTTAATAAATACAAATCTAAATAAAAAAATGATAAAACCAGAATATTAACAGATTTGTATGGAAATGAAAGACAAGTAAGTAAATCAGAATCCATGAGTTTCCATTGCAAAACTTTACATTTGAACAATATATCATCCTCCAAATTTTAAAGCATTTACAACTGTTTCAAAATGTAAGTTGCCACAATCAGTCATATACACTGTAACGTGTAAGCAAGTTCTTTGGGAGCTGTCATTCATCAGCATGTCATGCTCATAAATTAAACCTTCCAGAAGCTACCAGGACCAAAAGGAAGGCTTATCGTAATGATCCCTTTTTAAACTGCGGTGACAGGACGACTGCAGCATTGCATGCAACATTGATATTGTAAGAGAGAAACTCGCCGAATATCTATCATTTGTTACACTGCATGTTATTTTTAATAATAAATTAATAATAACACCACACTGACCATTTTGCATTGGTTTTGAAGCAGCATCACACAAATAATTTGGATTCACCTTTATGATTGCATAAGATTTGTTTTGGCTTGGAATAAATTTGAATATAGAGAATAAACATTTCTTGAAATACACCTATGTTATGCGTGTCAATATTTTGTCTTCCTGGGAATATTTGGGTAACAGGCATTGGAAATATCTTCTAAGAATTCTTCTAAGACCAGTGATCCTTGAGGAAATCATATGTACTACCTGTTCCTGTCCTTCATCCTTAATTTGGCAGTAAAGATATTAGAGAATGATACTGATACTGAAAAACGGAATCATTTCATTTATACGTCAGTTTTACTGCACGTATCTATAATATATAACTAATACAGATTCGAAATCCCTATTAAAAGAAGCAACAATGTACTTGTTAAATCACTGACAGGCAAATATTCTAAAAATGTGACAATTATTTAATTAGATGAAGCCGTAAGATGTTTCGCTACATTTGCAGGGTAAGATATACTTCTTTTAAGAGTGCAGTGTTTCCCTCTGGTCTCACATCTCACTTCTAATTGAGGAATGTGCCAGGATCTTCCTCAACATGAACTATAAACAAAGGATTGCATGTTGTATGTGCATGACAACAATGTCAAATAAAATTGAACAGTGGAGTGCTCTGTAGGTATGAATGGAGTATGATTCATCTTGTTGTTACAGCTGTATCACTGCCCCGCCCTTCTTTTTAACTCAAGATTGTGGATGGCATCTAAATGGGAAACAAAAACTACTATATCTCTCTGGTATGATGTCATATTAGCTGCGGAAACCTATTAATGGAAAACCCACAGCGTGATGTGAGCAGCAGGTGATTAAGAATGTGGGCAGAAGGTTGTTGGTTCAAGCCCTAGATGGAATCCTACAGAAGGGACTCAACTAAACAAGGAGAAACTGTGAAACCTTCACACTGTATTTTAACAGAAGAAACAAAAGTATTGTTAGACCAGGGAGGCGCATCACCTTTAGGACAAAGTCACCAAGCATTTGGAATAGGCATCAACGAGTCCAGAATAGTAAAATACCCCAATAATCCATCCATTATCGTAACCGCTGAATCCGCACTGGGGTCGCGGAGGGCCCAAAGCCTATCCTGGGAGCAGGCGGGAACCAACCCTGGGCAGGCGCCAACACTCACATCCACACAACTATAGTACCAGGCCAATTTACATACGGAGATCAGCCTACCATGCACACCTTTGGACTGTGGGAGGAAACCGGAGCCCCCGGCCAAAACCCACATGAACCCAGGAAGAGCATGCAAGCTCCACACAGAAAGGACCCAGGATCTTCTCGCTGTGAGGCAGCAGTGCTAACCACTACGCCACCATGCTGCCCTACCCCCAATAACATGAAGTACTATTGTGTTGCTTGTGGTTCAACATAATTCAGTCTTTTTTCAGCCTGACTAATCGTATGGGAAGCCCCCGACTGTGCTTGCTACATACCTCTGTAATTCAAATACTAAGTCGGTTTAAAGTGGAGTGACTTATGCTACTTTGAATTCAGTGCAATTCATCAGTAGGTTACAAGTCTGAGATCTGGCAACATTAGTAAAAAAAGTAATAACAATAAACTTGACTTGGTTACAGGGTGCTGTTCCTGATAATAATGTTTTTTCCATTCTCAGAGGTGGATAACCTAAACAGTAACAATGGACTTTGTTGTTTAAATGTTCTGAGAGACCAAAATAATAATCTGCGGCAGGGTTGTCAGGAAACTGTGACATGGAAAACACCACATTATATAATAGACAATAAAAACATAATCTACATATATTTTCACAGTGTTTAACAATGTAGCATTTTCATTGGTTGTCAATCCCATGGCAGGATTGGCCGTCCTGCATACGGTGGGTTGATATTTACAGGTTCCCCTTGTCTTGATATGGCATCACACAGGTGGTACATTTGAAAAGCCTTGATGCTAAAGAGAACATTATACATGCTAGCTTTGAGACAAGATAAAAAGCCTCAAAACGGTCTCTCCAGAATAATTCTCCTTCGCAGATCCCTCCTGATGGATAAGTGTCTTGCTGGAGCCTGTCCCAGGCAACACAGGGGCACCAGGGTGGGGTCCAATCCAGTCAGGATATAAATTCCACACCTACTTAGAAATTCAAATAAAGTTTTGATTTGAGCCCATTTAATGCACATAACCTTGGCCAATATAATTAAATTAATTGAAACATAAACACAATATTGCATATGCCTGTTTTATCACCCCTTTAATCACTGGCTACATTTTGCTATATATTATATATGCATAACATTATATATTGTGTGATATATTATATGCATCATTTATAATTTTATATACATGTATATAATTTGAATTTCCTTCATTTTTAGTTGATAATGTTTTTATTTAACCACAACTGTATTTTGAAATCAGTAAAAACTTCTAAACATCTTGGTCCTGTTCTTTTTAGAGCAATTAATTAACCAGTGACACCTGGAAATAAGAAATATATGAACGTTGAATGGAATTCAGTCATGTCAAGAAATGCTTTCGTTTGAACTATGATTTAAATGGCATCTAATGGTGCCATAAAGTAACTGGATGAGACAGAAAGGAAGCGAACATGCGCTTTAGACGCCCTGCCCTTTTCCCGTTAGACACCCGCACAAAGCAGAAATATTTACAGTTTTGTTCAGTTCCAGACAAGGTTTGGATTCGGGTTGTATGCAAGATTTTTATGCTTTGCTTAGATTGGTTAACGCCCAAATCATCCTTTTAGCGGGGATGCTGTAGTTTTTGATAGCGTTTGTAGCGTTAAATCATCGTAAAGGCACAGAAAGAGATGTCATGTGGTGTTTTCGCCGAGTCAGATAAATGAAGACGCGGCAAATTTAAGGCTTCACTACATGAGCATTTTAAGCCGACACAGCTTGGTAACATACCAGTGATTTGCTCAAGGTCTGAATAAAAGGCAGACACCCGTGTTGTGTGGCACCCATCAACACAAGAGAAGAGTCCCTTATGGGAAAGCGGCCAACAGTACTTCATCGCCCTCCCCCAGCCTAATCCATCCACGTTAGATGTCAGTATCATTTAATCTTTGTATTCGTATCAATCAAAAGCAGGTCGAATGAACTTCTGAATAATTCCTGCATGCACGTACATTTAAAAATAGCAAGAAGAGCATGACAGACAAGTAATTAGGAGAGATTTGGTTAGCGGGGGCAGTTTGAAGTTCTTATGTAACACATATTTCTGCAATAAAACACTCATCTTCAGCCTGAGTCAGAAAAGTGCTAGTACACTTCGGGTTGGATGACTGACTGAACAAAGAGAAAAATTATAGAAAAAATATTAAATCATTCATTTGAATTGTTTCATATACATATATATGTAACTGCATAATTAAAATCGGATGGGACTAGAGTGGCAGCCTACGTCATTGCTGAATGACTATGACGTTAACTCATGATTTCAGGGAGAGGCATGTTTTTAAACTAAAACACCTTTACTAGTCTTAAATTTAAATGATTCAATTAAATTATGTTAAATGTTTAAACGTGCCTAATCTGGCATGTTTTTGTGTAGCTGTGACATCATCTACTTGATATATAGGATAGATAAATGCCGTCATACCTCATCTTCAGTATTATGCGTTTTTTTTTTTACAGCAAACAGCACGTCTGTTTATGCGCTAGGCTGAATGCCGGGTTAACAGCTAATCAAGCACACTTCGCGACACGGACAGTCAGCAGCTTTTGCGATCTCTAGTTGTGCAGCTATAGTATTCGAATGTTATTTATGGACACGGTCACTTGTAGCGCAATTCAGGTCCGTCTGTTACGCTCGTTCACCGGCACCTGCTCAGGAACCTACCAAAAGGATTGCAAAACCCGGTAAACAAAGGTGAACGAAGTCAACGACGCTATTTGTATTTATCCGATTATTAAACCCATAATCCACTCGTTCAGATGCTTGTTTTGAAAAGTTAAAGGCTTTAATATGGGCGTAAGGGTACTTCCATTAAACCCACAGTACCGGTCGTTTCAAGTGGTGATAAAAGATTAGTATTATGAAATGAATATAGATACGGTATGAGGATAAGTGACAATTCTGGATGTTATTGGGTTGCAACTGAACATGTAAGTAGCACTTTCTGTTAAATCCTGATTCAAAGCTCTCATATTTTATATATAAAAAAATTATGTTCTCGATTTAGTACAAATGTTGCATCAGTGATCAAATGGGAATATATATATGATGAAACCATCTGATATTTGTATAAACACCAGATCTTAAATGCTATAATTTTTGAAATATTGAAGTTATGACACGAATCTTGGTATGTTTTATGATTAGTAAGCGTAATTTTACGTATTATGGCACTTTTTTTCATTGCCACAAAGCATTACAGTTTTCAAATAAACACAGAAACCAAAATAATTTCTATATAGGAAAGGCAAAGTATTATTTCCTTGATTAATTCATGATGGAGAACAGATTCTGTAAACATATTCTTTGTTTCAATGATATTTATAAACATGTAATCATATAAACTATCTAACACTATATTTCTGTGATGACGTTCTGTGATAATGTTCTGTGATGATGTTCTGTGATGGTATTCTGTGATAATGTTCTGTGATGGTGTTCTGTGATAATGTTCTGTGATGATGTTCTGTGATGGTGTTCTGTGATAATGTTCTGTGATGATGTTCTGTGATGGTGTTCTGTGATGATGTTCTGTGATGCTCTGTGTTCTGTGATGATCACATTTTGCAGTGGACACAATACCTGATGTTTTTTTCCCCCTTTCTCCATTCTTGTTCACTGTCTCTGTCTTGTTGGATTAGGTTTTCAGAATGTACGTTTTTCAGTAAGATTACAGACCTCTCACCCCAATCTTGTCAACAGTCGAGTTGACATCAGTTTGCTGGTGACACTCATCTGCTAACAAGAACTGGCTGAGAAGCTACTATTATCACACAATAAAATCTACAGCGTCCTCTTTCACAAGCCTAGATGCCTTATTTAGTATTCCAGTCCAGATCCTACATGAAATCTTCTGACTAGAATACCGAACTTCTGTCTTCCTGAGGTAATCCTTTCTTTTTTGCAATCGTCTTTTGTATGTGGTGATCTCAGCTTTCAGAGTTACCAGAGGCTATCCCTTTACAGCATTGAATAATATTCTACAGAGCTGATGGCTCCAGTTTTTCTCCACTATGCCTTTTTTTTTGTCCATGAAACCTTCAGGTGTTTCGACTTAAATATCAACCACAATTTTCTTTAATACGCAGTGTTAGGCTTCAGATATTGCAGTGTGTTCCATGAGATTCCCCTAAAAACCAGTGCTGCATGGAGTATGTCACCAGTTAAAGAAATGCGAGGACACTCATTTCAATGGATGGTTTTGTACAATGGTTGTGTCTTTCAGCGGTGTCTGGTTATTGATAAAAATTAAAAGAAAGGCCAGCGGCCTGGTGCCGGCCTCCATACCCCAGAGTGCAACAGCCCCATCTCCATAAAAAAGAAAGATAAAAAAAACTTTCTCGTGTGTCAGCATGTCACGATAAAGTCATAATTGTCAGGAGAGTTGCATCATCACATTGCCATGTGTGGTTGTGGGAAACATCCCATCGCTGTTCATTCTTGCCACATAAAAGTGCTCTGTGGTTGTTATTTTTTATAACATGGTATTTAAGGAAATTAAAGCTAATAAAGAAAAAAGGCAAGGTAAACACATGTCACAGAGAAATTAAATATAACAATTGCCCCCTTAAGGTTGATTGCTGAATCTGGTTTCATCTGTGGCAAGACTGATAAACTATATATACACTTGTTTTTATTACTAGAATGTTCATGGTAAATGTTTAGACATACATGTTAAACTTTTATCAATTATAATGTAATACGTCAAAAACATTCACTACACTATTTTACCTGTCGGTACAAGAGTTGATAGTCAAATTGTCCCTCTGTATTCTCTCTGTTAATATACATACTGTGCACTTCATTATTCCGTGTTCCATGTTTTTGCACCATGAGAAATGAGTGCAGTAAATCGTTCACAGATAAGCACATTATTGTATTTTTCACTTGCTAAATATTAATAGAAACAATTTAGATAGCGCTTGACTCCTCTTTAAAAATGAAGCCTTATTCGGGAAATTACGGAGATTCCGCATTTTATAACAGTCGCATATTATAAAAGTAAATGCAGAAACTAATAACACCAAGGGTCATTCCCAGTGTTTGTCAGGAGGTGCTGTTTAGCGTACCAGTCGGTTGAACAAAAGGGGAAAATACTAACAAACCCGTCCCTGGGTCTGTCGTGAGTGTTTTCTATTTTATTTCAATGCTTTGAATTAACTACGGCCCATAAAGCACCGCGCACATTTTCCCTCTCTCAGCGTGTCAGTCTCCAGCAGCCCAGCTAAATCTCATTTCTACTCCAGTTTAATGTAGGGTAGCTATTGCATTTCCCTGTGGCCTTCGCTTTGGCGCCTAAATTACTTGTATTATCAGCTGAAAGGTGGCAGGCACGCAAACAGAACGCGGCACCCTGAGGTTAATAATAATCATTGTTTTTCCAGCCACTCTTTAATCCGCTTGCTGCCTAAAAATTGACTCGCCTATTTTTAATGGAAATATTTATTGGCTTTCATTGAAACAACGATTTTGTGTTAAAAGTGCAATAAATAAAGAATATATTCGGCCATCTTGAGACAAAAAAGGTAGCCACGCATCTCATTTGTTGGAAAGACACTTGAAACATATTTGTATTAAAAAAAGCCCTGTTTGCAAAAGTCTGCTCAGCAGTGTTATATGAGGTGTGTACCTTACTGCTGTCTGTCTGCGCAATTTAAGCGCTTCTATTGCACTGAGCTTAGATAATTTAGCTTTAACAGAATAAAGGTTAACTCCAAATGCATGGAATATCGCGGTACATTTTTTCATTTAAAGTAATGCTCAAAACAGTTTAGAAGCGGAAGGGAAATATAATGCTAATTTCAGTTTTTGGCAATAAGGTGGCGGGTGGGGGGGGGGGGGGCACATTTTAGTGCACATTAGCAAACACCAGAAGTGTAGAACTGTGCCCTGCAAAGCACCATTAATAATTGCCACAAGGTATCCTGTTGGATCCATTTCCCATAATGCATCGGTTACAGGCATTAAAGATTTTCTGACAGGTTTAAGTGGAGGCACACAAGAACATAAATTGCTATCGCATGTCCTGTCTGAAAAGAGATAAAAGACAATTACACTTGGCATAGCAAAGTAATTTCAACAATGAAGGGAACATGCTTTATACTGTAGTTTTGCCAGAATCTAATTGTTGCTACTGTGATAGTTGCTGCATTCATGAATTGGTGTTAAATTCTCAAAAGGCTTCCAACGACAACACTGACAATATCAAGTAACGCTTAACACGTGCACCGGCAGGACGTTCTCCATATTAAACATTGACAATAAAAACTGCCACAATTAAGATGTAAGACTGACTTTAGATGCTCTCCCTTATCAATCGGAAGTGAATAAATAAACTCAAATTCAACAATATGATAGGTAGCCTTTGTTTTGCTGTGATAAATGTATCTGGCGCAGGATAAATGTGTGGTAAGCTTTGCAGACAATAAATGAAGCAGCGCTGTCAGTTTTCGCAGTGACCCTAAGCTCCGAATGCACGTTACGCTGCGACATTAACGAGATGCGGCTATCTCTTCGGCCATCGCTACCCCGGGCTCCCCTTTGCACTTTGGCTTAGCTTCTTCATTACGCTTTAGTAGAGCTTCCTGCTATGGAACGCCATTCTCCACCAGCAGACTTCCTGAAAACCCTACTTCCTCCCATCCTTTCTTTCTGTCCGCTCCTTTTCTTTCCTCCAGGACTGCTGAGGACAACGGCAGAGTCGAGAACCTAAACCTGGCTGCCTTGTCTCCTGAAAACTGGGGGGACTCGGCTTCCCTTTCCACTAATCCCTTTGTCACACCCGACACGGGCGTATTTGTGTATATAGACAAGCTCATATTTGTGTGACTTTACTCACATATCTCAAAGCTTGCTAAGTAGGGGTCGAGTTCATTTTGCTGTGTTTCAGATCAGCTAATTACAGTCCTTCCTTTGACAGTAACCTGTTCCATGCTTTGTAGCAATCTTGCCACATTATTATTACTATTGACTATATTTCATTGAACAATCGACTACGCACATTATTGGGGCTGCAATGCAAGTTGCTGTAAAAGCCCAAAGTTGAGAAGTTTTATGTATGACATAGAAGAACTGACAAATGGTGTGTACAGGCCAGGTAAAAAAGTAATAGGGTGGCTGGGGCAATGTAAGCCAGTTGCCCCTCTACATTCTACACATCTATGCATGTTCCTTTCGACAAGCCACTTGCATCCACAAAGCAGCCCCACTGTCCGTCTACTTGTATCTATTATGAAGACGAGCTTGCAGCAGTGCCTGTACACACTATACCACAAACAAAACACGTGCCATACATATATAGATAAAGAGGTGAGCAGCAACTAACATTACCAGGGATTACAGACCTACTACATGCCCCATGCCCAGGGGGTAGGAAAGCGTGTATATCCTTCAAATGGGGAAGAGAATACACTCCCTATGTAGTTTGGGGTTCAGAGTCCACCATCTCCGATGTTTGCTTACTCTTTTCTCGTATTTTTTACCATATTAAAAGATCACAATGAGCTTTCAGTTCCGGCAGAGCACGTTTATTTGTGTAAAACGCCCTTCGTAAAGTGTGGGGGACGTAAAGTTCACGGCTTCGCGCAGCAACACGACGGAAGCCAATGTAAATTTCGGGGTGGAAAAAGCCCATGAAACAGAGACCAGAACATCAAAGACCTCTGACTGAGGACAGAGAATTATTTTGGCCTCTCCCCCCTCCCCCACCCCACAAAAAAGCCTCATATAATACATGTAAATGACAAATAAAAATAATGTCCATAATTAGTAAATAAACCATGTAACTGCTCTAAAGGCTTAAGGAAATAAATATAAAACTGATCCGCAACACTTAGTCTCCTTTTCGCACAGATAATGTACTCCCATGTCTGGGCCAATAAATACCTTTTGTCGGTGTAATCTTCAACTGATTGCCTAACTCAGGTTGCGTTTAACAAAAGCATTAACTGCATTCATCAAGCGCACAATCACCCCGTATTAATACATCCTCACTGCTATTTAAACAGAAATGTTATTACTATTACAGAAATGTGCCACCGACTGACACTACTGTGTACTTATTAAACATGGATTTGTGAAAATTCACGCTGTTGTTAAGAACAAACAGTTTGTGTCGTGTGTTACTGATTTTAACACTGAACAAGGCTGAGTGCCAAGGTATAACAGCATGACCCAAAATTTTGATTTATTTATTGACACACAGGAGCAAATCGAGATGGAAAAAAAAGCTTTTAATGGCCATTGGCAGGAAAGTCACTTCAGAGGACATATGTTGCTCTTGAAAGCTAAAGGGTTGTTAGTTCTGAGCCCCACTTTGCTGCAAATGTCTTTATTTTAGGGCCACTCAGTTTCATTTTTTCAGTTATTAGTTTTAACGTGGGTGACTTTCTGCTTTAGCCCCCACAGAGTTTTACTACTCGGAGACCACAGCTCTGCTAAGAGAGGTTAGCCGCCCGCCTTGTGCATGTGGCGCACCTAAAGAGCCCTTCTTGTTGCTAACACCTGCGTACATTTTACCGCCTTCGAGCTGCTCAGTTGGTATGGCCCACGAGGCTGTCCGAAAGAGGGCAGAACAGGGCCACGTGCGCTGCAGCTTAGCCTAGCGGCTATTGCAGCGTTAGCGATGCATCACAATAGCTAAAGACGAAGTGCGTGATTACTAGCACTCTTCCTAAACGCCGTGCATGTTTCCGATTCATTTCTGCATATATAAATATGTAACCAGTCACTCTGAAACCTCCTCTGAAAAGTGACTTTCCCTTATCTGAGGGAAAGTGATCCACTTTATTAATGAAGCGAATGATTTAACATAAACCAGTACAGGCTGCGGTTATAGTAGCAGTGAAAGGTACTAGCTACAGGAAGCTGCTGTTTTATACCATAGCCGAGCCCTTAGCGTCGGCTGCTGTAACAAATAAGCTCCTTAATACACAGCAATGAGCAAAAGCGGCCCACGATAATTGCACAATTAAAAGACCAGCTCAAAACATCAACAGCAAATTAGCATGGCATCATGTAGGCTTCTCTGAAAAATAATAATGGCTTTTGGTTCTGTCTAATTAAATATAAGCAATCAAACTGCCCTGTTTTGAAAGGTATGTTAGTTTAACCTCTAACACATCTATGGATTCAATGGCTATGGTTTGTTGAAACGTGTTTTTTTTTTTTTTTTTACATTTTTGTGCCATTAATCATTAATCCAGACAATTTTTCATAAAAAAACATTAACTGTCCACCTATCCATCTGCTAATTCCTTTCCTGATTAGGGTCATCAGATCGAGTCTAATAAATATTCTCTTAATTACTGGAGAACATAAACCCAACCAATCATGCATGGCATTCAGTAATGAAGCATTTAACAGGGCATTTAAATGACGCTGAACAAGTTAATAAAGTCCCAAATATTATTACTGAATCTTGCAAACCTGTGATCTTGTCTAGAGCTAGACTGATATTCCAACAACAAAAAATATGCGAAAAGAAAATCATTTGGTAACACTTTACTTGAAGGGGCAAAAATAATGTAGTGGTACACTCTTACTTAACGTATTAATTAACCAGAAACGAAGTGTTAGTTACATACTGATCCCATGTTCATTAATCATTAATAAATCATAACTTACTATATTTACAGTTACTATATTTGTTCATGATTTGCACTTCAGTAGCAGCTGAGTAACTTAGTTACTTGTGCTCCCTCAAGTAAAGTGTTACCAATCATTTTGATGTAGGTAACTAGTGACACCTTGCGAATTCATCATGCACAACATAAATTTTCTCCGGATAGGCTTATCAGCCTTGATCCTCACCTAAGTACACACCCCAGTACGTTCCGAAGATCCCGCATCTGACTGAGCGGACACCGTTCTCACCTCACCCTCTACTAGACTTTCCCTTCCATCGTTCAAGGAAAGAAACCCACTTCTTGAGGTGACACGCATCCCTCATGCTGAAGTCTTCATCAAAAGATTGACCTAACATGCTCATATCCTATCTAAGGTGCTCGCTGCCCTGTGTCTACCGGTGGCCCGATACTGACTAAGCGCCTATGTGAGATGGATAGATGGATAGCATTATCTGTTAACTACCATCTAACTGTGTCTGTTACTGTACATTACCGCACCTGCTTTTGTGTCAGGATACTGCTATATTAGCCTGGCACGCACGATGTGGTTAAATGTTAAAATAATAAGTACGGGTCCTAAAACATTTCCTTTTCTTTCGTGCTTTGACCTGACTCTTTGAATTCTCCCATGGTTGCTCTTGCCACTGCCACTTGTCCTTCTTTCGCGATGCAAATTTAGCTGAAGATAAATGATTATATGCAGACAAATGCAGTTAGAAGAGTGCGACAAGCTGCTTTTCAATGATTTACAGTGTCGTCTTGTAACATTAAGCATTCTGTGCTGTCACATCATTTCCCTAAAAAAAGGCCCACGGTTAGACTTTTGTGAACGTGACACTCCAGTCTGGCACACAAGTATAAGGCTATTGTTTAAGGCTGCTTTCAGGACCCAAGCTTCTGGGGGCTCCTTCCTTTCAGAGGTGAATTTCTACCATTTGTTTTCCCCATATCAAGTTTAAAGTAGCATTCAGTGCACGTAGGGTGGGGCACGACTGCAGTCTGGATTTCCCAACTGGGCCTGTGTTTCACACCTCAGCAGCAAAGTGAGATTGTAATAAAATATGTTTAAAGGTTGTAATACACATAGAATTGCCAAATAGTAGCTCAGTGAGCCTTCACTGACTTGAACCCCACCCGCCTCACTGCTTCTTCTTTTGTATTTCTCAGTTAAAACAACTCATATTATACTCTGCATCAGTACTTACACCAGTCTGATTTAAAAACAAAAAAGGGCTTTTCCCATATAAGGAATAGATTCCTTTCAAATTAAGTGTTAACCACACAGATTTCCAGCATAAACACAAAATAGTACGGTTGCTTACACACATTTTCCCCATGAAGGGTGTGTTCATCTTTGTTTATTGATCGATAAATATTTGCCTGATAGTAGCTAGCTGATTATGACATATGTCAGGAGACGTGTTCATGATGTAATTCGGAGATTTCTAACTCCTGTCCAAAATCTGTGAAACAAGTGATTATTTCTCGATCTATTCCATAGGTGTACCACTTTCCTAAGCCTGGGTTGAGGGTTAATTTAATCCAAGCATTTGCCAAATAATTCTTTTTTCAGATTTCAGCTCCCGGTGAGCACTTGTATCATGTCGCACTGTTTTTGCAATGTATGCAGTTTTTGCACACTTGCACTTTATGTAGTCCTGTGTCGCAGTAGTGTTATATGTAGCACCATGGTCCCGAAGGAACGCTGTCTCGTTTCGCTATGTACTGTATCACTTTATGTAGTCCTGTGTCGATGTAGTGTTATATGTAGCACCATGGTCCCAAAGGAACGCTGTCTCGTTTCACTATGTACTGTATCACTTTATTTAGTCCTGTGTCGATGTAGTGTTATATGTAGCACCATGGTCCTGGGGGAACGCTGTCTCGTTTCACTATGTACTGTA
>JAODKC010000044.1:4660237-4670496 GCA_026777985.1 Mormyrops attenuatus | reverse complement strand
TTCACTATGTACTGTATCACTTTATTTAGTCCTGTGTCGATGTAGTGTTATATGTAGCACCATGGTCCTGGGGGAACCCTGTCTCGTTTCACTATGTACTGTATCACTTTATATATTCCTGTGTCGATGTAGTGTTATATGTAGCACCATGGTCCTGGGGGAACGCTGTCTCGTTTCACTATGTACTGTATTACTGTATATGGTTAAAACGAAAATGAAAAACCACTTGACTTGACTTGACTTGAACATCTTCTACTGAAAACCGCTTTTTTCACAAACAGACTCACCAACCTCTGTTGGGTTTCTAACCTATGCTATCCCATGATTCCTTCGTAGACCAAAAACGTAA
Organism: Mormyrops attenuatus; assembly: GCA_026777985.1. Taxonomy (NCBI): domain Eukaryota; kingdom Metazoa; phylum Chordata; class Actinopteri; order Osteoglossiformes; family Mormyridae; genus Mormyrops; species Mormyrops attenuatus. The sequence goes on along the minus strand of JAODKC010000044.1, from coordinate 4,670,147 downwards.
AGCACAATCTCAATATTAGCAAACTGTATCCTGGGAATTTCTTTGTTCCATCCTGAAAACAAAGTCCAACCCCCCCCCCACGTATACATTGCCAGGATGAGATTCTCATTTTCTGGATGGATTTTTGCGGATTATTAATTGGGTTTCTGATCTGTTCACGGGCAAATAAACCTGGCCTTTTAGCATCCAAACACATGAAATGCCCAGCACCACAAATCTTCCCCATTTTATTGCCCACCCCCACCATGATGGGGGGGTGTTTTTCAGGAAGTTCTCCCAGCACCTGCGCCCACACTACAAGAGGCTCCGAGCTGGTTTGTCACGGTCAGGCAGCTCCTTGGAAGCTGAGTATCGGTGACACAAACTGCGGGAGGCTTGAACTAAGGTAGGGTGTTCCAGGGGAACAGGACCAAGACACGGCGCATCCTGTATTCCGATACCCTGCACGAAGAATGCTCCCCACGCCGGCGAATAAAAAAAGGACCTGCCTCTTTCTCTGTCGGGGACCCGCTCTCTTTGTGTGGGCCGTATCGATGTCGGCGTTTTCCCACCGTGGCGAATTGACCCAGGATCCTGGTACCGGTGATTGTGTATCAGACAGCTTCTGTCTGCAGAGCTTAAGCACAGCTGCCCCCTTCCCTGCCTTTTCTGACTTAGGGATGACGGCAAACGTCTGGGCTTGAAGCTGACTTCAGAGGATGTGTTTGTTAGCATCCTAAGGATGTATTTGTACATATACGGAAATACATAAAACCTGAAGCCCTGAATAGTAATGGTTCTTACTCATAATTGATCAAAATATATTACAGAATTTTTCTCAATAACTCTATCAGATACACGAGTGCTGCATTTCCTTCCATCTAATCATAAGGTTAGTACAGTGACTCAAAAAACATGGACGTCATGGATGTTGTATTTAATTCATTTAAAATATTACCTTAATTTTTACTAAGCATTCAAAGTTATATCAAGAAAATACCTTGACAGTAAAATATTACCCTATTCAGCAACATGTGGCACATAATAATTATAATTATAATACATAATTAATAAATAATGACAGCTATAATTTAATTAAACAACTAGTTTGCAGACATTTGCTACTCATTTACAGAAGTGTCAGACATGGTCTAAATTGTGGTCCTGCCTTTTAGTGACTCTTTCGGAATTACTTAACTGATTTATAAATGTGCATTTATTTTTGCATATAAAAACCATCAAAAGGCTGCTTGTCAGAGCCTCACAATGAATCATACTATTGCAATGCTATTTTAGTAAATACATATCCATTTATAAAATTATGCATAAAATACACAACAGGTGCCCATTCAGACACTTCCTGATGGCTTATCCTGGACACTGCCGTGGATAAATTACAGCACAGCTATTAATAATGCAATTATACCATCTTTAAAAAATCTTTCATACACTTTAATGTGCACACAGTCATATCTGAGTTGTTAATTTCAGCTCTCGTATAAGATATATGCGTATATAATATATCTATAAATAAAATATGCAAGATTTACATTTTGCAGTAAGAGATATACTTCTGAATATTTTACTGCTATTTACTGACAATAATAACCATATGTTAGTTAATCTAAGTACTACATGAAGATCTTGGTTATAAAAAGGTACATTTTCCAAGATGGTGGCACACAACACAAGAACTAGTGATTATTTTCTCTGGTCATTTTTTCATCACTGATTAAATAACCTATAGCAAATCCTGTCTAAATTGTAAAAAAAGGCCTTCATGTGGTTATAATTATTTGTAAGTATCTGTAATCCATTGGATGGGAATTCTTCCACAAAACACAAACAATAACACAATAGTAAGGATTGTCAGTCATGTCCAACCCTAAATGTGGGGCCTTTTCACCACAAGTTGGCTGCTCTTTTCAATTCAGGACAATATGAAAACATTAAGAGAACAAGCAGAGCTGACCCACAATCGCAGCATGCAGAGAGGGTCATAATTAACGTGCTACAAAACTGGATGCGCTTTTAATAGACCAGATGCATCATTAATTGTTGTCGGGTGTGCAGTATTCGGGAATTAACCGCTTTTCGAGAGCTTCGTGCGGCACTCTTACAGGTTAGAAAACAATATAATTCATTACTGAGTGACCACGCTCACAGCACACAAAGTTAAATAAACTCGCATTGTAAGCTCACCAAAGTCCTTCTGAAAGTGTTTGCGTCCTCGACCCCTTGTATCGCCGTGAGACCCTCTCATGTGTCTCTCAAATTTTCCGGCCCTCCTGGTGTGGCCAACGCTAAGGATGTTGGACACTGGTTCGAAAACTGGGCCGTACGTGGGTTAGACTTTATGCTAGACTTTAGACTTTAGGGGAAAAAAAAAACGTATTTCTGAACCAGACACTATGGATGTGATGTATCTGAAGGTGACAAGATGAAAGGTCAGCACTCCTAAATTGTCCTCATGATGGCAGCACTATGACCTAACAAAAGTACAATGACCCAAGAGGTTTCAAGTTCTGCAAGTTTTCAAATATAAATAACTATTCATTTGACTGTCTCTACTATGAGTGCCACATACATTCATCTTAATTTGGCACATTATAGAAGTAATTAACACATTTCTGGCAAGATTTGCACAGATCTCCATACATTGTAATTATACTGTGCGTAAATTGTGGAAACCGTGACTAAAGGGATGACATCTGACTCTTTAAGTACGGATCTGAATCCAGTTATTGTAAGACCATCTATAGAAAACGTGTTTCACGCAACCTAAGAGACTAACAGCAGTTTCATGTTTTTTATGATGCCCGTTGCATAAACCATGCTCAAAATAATAATAAACTAAAACATTTTATAGCCCCAAAGCATATAGAAGAGACATTCTTTTATACAACGGATATCTGAAAAATTTCTGACATTGGTAAATCTTTATAGAGCAAACCCTTTAGTTATGGTACTTATATTTAATGTGCTGGACTGGTGCACTTTTCACTGCACAGTAATTGCACTTAAAATGTTCTTGAGCTTCGGGGATCTACAGGTTGTCTCTTAAGTGGTTCTTTTCTTAGACAATTACACAGCTGTAAGGCTGAGGGACCTCCACACACAGTGCTTCTCCGTTCAGCGGTGTGCACGCGGTCCAGGGCACGAGCTGATGCACGGGGCATACATATATCTAAAACGCGGTTCGGCAGCTTCCAGAGGACCAGTCGCCCGAAACTGCCGCAGTCCAGCTTCAGCCTCACACAAACAAAGAGCGTCGGCCATGCGAGAGCATGTAGATGTCGATGGGACGCGTAAAAACAGGGACGAAATCCATCCAGGGCAGCATCAAAGCGAAACAACCAAAGAGGCTCGTTTTGCAAAGTGCGGCAAGTCACGAAACGGTTAAAAAAAAAAAACAAAAAAAAAGAAATGGTAAAAATAAAGCCAGGCGACCGTTCTCCACGCTCTTGCGATGCATCTCCGTTCCGGAAGCTCCAACGCACACTGACTCTCACACGCCCAGACACACACACACACACACACACACGGCCTGTAACATCTGAGCCTGTAACTTTAAGGAGCTTGGCTTACCTTCAATAGCAAACACATGTACGTCCTGTAAATGGAGGGCCATACAAGGCTTTGCGCACGAGGTGCTGAATCTGAACGGTGCGAGTAACAAAAACCTCATTTGAAATCACTTTGCCCCAGCAGTGCCTTTTATTCCCATCAAAGAATCTTTCATAAACACAACAATGCCGTTGCCCACCTGTTTAATGTTTCTACACCTCTCCTCCATTTTTCCACCCAACTTCCACAGACAATACGAAAAATGCAACTCTAACGGGTCCTTGAGGCCCACGGCCCTAGAAAAGGCCGCCTATTCATTCCCGCACACCGAATACTCGACTTTGTGTGGAATCAGTTTCCGTCCACCAATGAAACTGAGCTGGGGGCCCCGCAGAAAGCAGCTTTAGAATACAAGTTTGAAAGAAGACAGCTTTACTATGAATGAAGTCTATGTTCTTTGTTGTTTAAATGAAAACTGTCTGTTACCATTGCCAGTCCATTCTGCTGCAAGGGGACTGAATTAAGTAGGTGTCCATTTTAACCTCAATGGACATCACTTAGGGGAAAAAAAACAAAAATGGCTTAAAGAATAATCTTATCGCACAACGACAAGTCCTGTTGCGCCTCCTACTATGTTTAAAAAAGTCCTGCAATTACATACCTTGTGGCATTCTTTAAACATCACTCTAAAAATTATTACAAAAACGATTACAAAAAGCACTACATTATATATTATATATTATTATTTTTAAATTTTGAAGCATCTCACAGAGGAAATGTTATATGAATAATTAATATTGTAAGAGAAACACGTATTCAACAAAATAAAATGTAACTGAAACAATGTTGCTTTAATATAACATAATATTTTAAGTTCTGCAAGGGGACTTCCTTTGTCTAGTTAAATAGATAAAGGAAGACAACTTTCGAATGACTACTTTAGATTCAAACTAATTTAAAAGCCCAGTCAAATATATCAGACCAGCTATATCAGTCAAATAAATGAGGACAGCGAGATCTGTGTTAAAGGAAAAATCATAAAATGTTTGACATCGAGCACTACAGAAGAAATGGAGGATGTTGATGCCGATCTCACACACACTAATCCACACTGAATGCTCAGGTGATACGGCATCTGCATTATGTGGGAGACAAATACACAAAATGGCAACCAGACGCCCACAGAGGCTCCGTTAAAAAGCAGGTTGCAAACATTACGGCTTAATAGGCCTTTGTGGCTATTCTGGGCCGCGTTCGGAGGGGGCTCTTGGAGAAGGCGGCAACGTTCCGTCAAGGACCTGCTCTTTGTGTACGTGTTGATTGGGGCTCTTCGCCCATGGAGTCCCAGGTGAAATTAGGTCAGGAATGGCACTGTAATACAGGTCAGGGCTTTTTACATCAGCACAAAATGGTCCCATCTGCCATATTAGCTTGGCACTGCATCCTCTTAGACGTACCAAACCTTTTAAGTGTACTAACACCTGGTTATCAGCTTTTCTTTTTATTGTTTTGTTTTGTTCCCCCCTCCTCTCACTGTGCCAGCTTTTGGCAGCAAGGTTTTCGGATCTCCCCTGAAGTGCAAGTCGCTCCCTTTGTACACTTGAACAATTTACTTTTTTTCCCCCCTGGTGTTATTGTGCTATTTTAGCCACCTGGAAGCGCCCCTGAAAAGGAGGTGAATTTATGCTTTCGCCGCGGCCTTTGTTTGTTTGCGTGTTTCCCTGAAAGCGCCTGAACCCCGGCCACTGACTTCGGTGCACCTTTTGTGTGTCTGGCTGCAGGCGCAAAATCGCCAAGTGAAAACACAGCGACAGCGAATAGCGCTTCTTCGCCAAGGTACCTGCTGCATAGATTGTCACCCTCGATTAAGGAGACACCCTTTGCTGTCGCCCTAGATGCACCTGTTTTGCCGTAAATGGGCAGCGTGAAGATCCCGGTATGATTCTGCTGAGTCTGGCACCCCCTGCTTTCCTTGAAAAAGTGAAGAACTTTCCCTCATCTTGGTGGCCGGGGACCCGCGGGCCACCGGATGGGTGGCTGATCGTCTCTGGTGATGCGTGTCGCCTTTTTTCGGCTGTCAATACCGAGACACACGATACCGGGGGCAGTTCAGGAGACACAGCCAGGCCACAGGCTGGGCTCTGTGGACTCACGAAAGTCACAGGTCTTCCCTCAAAAGAATAAAAATGGTCCGAGAAGACCCCATGGTCAAGTCTATAGAGCCACAGCGGACTCAGAAATCAATCCACACTGTTCTCCATGTCACCTCCTCCGCGAAATCCCACTGTACGGAACCCGGCACCCTCACCATTGTCACCACAGGCTTATTGAATTTCTGAAACAGTCTAGTTAATTGTGTAAGCTTTGTCCAGTTTGTTAAAGGATATAGACACGCTGCTATGGGAAAGTGAAATTTATTGGACATCCAGTGTCCCCACAAACAATGAAATCGATAACTGTCATCTCACATCTGACTGACTTCCGTGGCCTTTTGAGTTACTGAGGCACACTAATCAGACAGCGCATTACTCAAAGAGCCACAGTGGAGTCGACATGCCCACTGCCACAGATTCATTAAAATTATTGACGTCTTTCAATTTGAACCAACAAGTTTGTTCATGTGTCAGTGTACTTTTGACCACATTCCATGCTATGGGACTGACACCTAAACAAATCATTAGTTTCATTAGGGACATTTAAACACCCATTCAAGGATTAGCAAAACAACTCCTATGAAATGGTTAAAGACTGACAGAGTGCATCAATGACTGTTGTGTATTAGACAAGAACAATGGAATTAGTAGTTATTAACCAAGTAGTTATACACAGGCATAGACATATGTTATGGAGCAAGTCACTCAGAGTCATAACATGCACAGTAACGCAACCTAATGACAACCTAAAATGTACCTAATGACAGGTGAGGCTGTTAGAAAATAACTTCATGTTTACGCCATTTTCTAGACGCACTCCATCCCCTTTCTGGGCCAGAATTTTTTTCTCAGGTCAAAGAATAAGCAAAAAGCTTTTAGGAGAAAAAGACCTGTTTTCTCACTGTGCTGCTCAATCCCAGCGATACCCCTACAGCAAACAGTTGAGCGAGAATGCAAATATCGTCAAGATAAGGAAGTGGACCAGGCAGCCACAGGTGACAGAACAGAGAAAGTCTCATTAAGTATTAATGAGGTCCATCCAATGAGTCCACTGCAGAAGTCTCTGCCATTATTCTGCGACAGACAGTCTAACAGCTGTGTCCAGACAGCCCTGGTGGGTGGATTTAAAGCCCTCACACAGCACACAACTCCACTCCCACTTTCAGCTTCACATTAACTTTCTTGTAGTGCCATTAATCATGAGAAATCTGTACCCAGCCTGGTGTGTTTCATTACTATGACATATTACTTAGAGCCCATCAACTTATTGAATACCTGAGCACCAGTTAAAGCTTTGAACATCCTATTGTATTTCTAAAAACTTGCATTGTTGATGTGGTTTCGGGAGTGTAGGAATCACGCTAATTCAAACACACACATCTGCTAATACGAATTTTCCAAGCACTGTAATATTACAAATATTGCAGAATTCTGATACTAAGCAATAAAAAATGGCTCACTAAATGTTACATGCTTTACACACATAGATTTTTAATAGGAAAAAAACTGAAATGTGTAGATAAACATTTTAGGGCATTAAAGGAATTTTTTTTAAAAAAGCTCAAATATAGAAAGCATTCAGGTTAATCACAACTGTTATAACTGGCATATTACCGGCACTGTGCTGTAATCCTCCCTGGTTCCTGATTTGTGTACCGTCTAACACGGCGGTATTGATAACCCAATTAGAAGAGACACCAACTGGTGAACAAGCAGCTCTCTCACCATGGTCCATGTTACCTGTCAGATTCTCGACTTTTTTTTTTCTCTCCCCCCCACGGTCCGTATCCAGCTGCCGGTCCTTTTTTCAGTCTTCCGTCCAGAAAAAAGAAGCTCTTGTCCTGCGTGATCCCTGAAATAAAGATGTCTGCTCATGGACTTGTTTTGATGTCCCTATGGCCCTTCATTCTAATCAGGCTAATGGAGTTAGCAGGTATCCTATTGATTTTTTGCTGTCGATAGATTCCTGAAAGACTAAGAGAATTCCACATGGGTCAGTCCACCCGGGACCTCCAATACACACATGCACACAGATATTGCCTGTTTCCCTTTTATTCCTTCGAGAAACAGTATAAAAATTAATTCAATGTCACTTACCGCTCCTCGTGTCACCCTGTCTGATGACACATGGAGTGACCACAGCTCCTACCAGGTGAGATCTTGCAGCTGCCCTCCACAAAACTATTCACAGTCTTGTGTTAAAATGGGTACGGTTGGCTGATTTAACTCTTCTCCTAGGGATCAGATGACATCCAACTACATGTCATAAGCAGCACACGGTGACAACTCACTTATCGCAGAATCTGTCCTCGCACAATGCATTTGTCACACAGGTTCTGACGGAAACCATTTCTCAGAGTGCCTGACACCGTAATTGTGCTTAAAATCTCCTACACACGTTTTACAGGCATTCCGCATCAGGATGGAAAAACCCATATTGCCCTGTAAAATAAGACTCTGACAAGATGGAAAGAGGCATTTTTGTTTTTCTATTAAATCTTTTCCTTGCAGAAGATGATGTTCCCACATGTGACTGTGCTGATATTCACCATTCCTCTATTTCTACTCCATACAAACCAGAGCAGTTCTCCTTCAGTGATTAAAAATGCTCCTGTTAACCACACCAAATTACAGCAGTAGAAGAAAGTGTAAATAAATCACTGATAAAAATGATCATTTAGGTGATTCATAGATTCAAGAGATTGTTCAGGAGAGTGTGAAAGCTGATATTTAATGGATAAAAACATGCCATTACAGAAGTTGTACAAGGTCACCATTATAGTTTATCAGATACTGGCAAGCTAATGAATTTTTTTTCGGAAGATGGGTACATTCCAGTACACACATTATTTTCAGAGAATTTAACTTTTTTCAGATAAAGACATAGGTGTGGATCTTATTAACTAGAGGCACTTAGAGACGGGTTACAGGGCAGCAGCTAGACCAGTTTATTGGAGAGGCTCTAGATCACCAACCAAAAAAGCTATTCCTGCAGACGGAATAGAAATTCTTAAGGACAGGACATGTTAATAAAAACAGCTATAAGGGACCAGCACTCAGTGTTCCATCATCATCCCCATCATCAACATGCACCACGACCATCATCGTCACCATCATCAACACGCACCATGACCATCATCGTCACCATCATCAACACACACCATGACCATCATCGTCACCATCATCAACACGCACCATGACCATCATCTTCAGCATCATATTCATCACCATGACGATCCTTCTTCTCTTGCATGTTCATATTTGCAATAGAAGGCATTCAAAAGGCTGCTGCATGCAGCCCACTTCCAAAAGTAGGAGCCTAGTGGATATACATCTTATTTATATAAATTTAAAAACCTAACCTAACATTGGCTGTCCTTGAAAAAGGCAAACAGGGCAAGAGAAGACCACAGAATGCACTCCACTGCAGTTACAGGGAATTAATGGGGACATTAAAATATTATTTTTCAGGTCTTAAGAACTGCACATGGATTACAGCATTTATCTATACTTAAAGTAGATCAAGGTCCAAAAATACCATATACTTTTTCTATAATTGACATTAGTATTGACCTTAAGAGATCTGCCCCAAGAGTCCCTTAAAGTATCACTAAAGTAATGTTCAATTATGAACACCATTTATTATCCTCCAAGAGGCAAAATTACAGGGTGATGTTAAAGTAGCACAGGGGTATCTCTATCACTTTAATATTAATGTCCTAAAAGGCTTTGGCCACTTGGAAGAGATGACCCCGTTTGGAAACGAGGGCCAGGAACTCCTGTCAAGCCACATAAATTACCCCACGACAAAATATTTCACATCTCTAATTCGCTTTTAAAAATTTTAATAGCGAGTCATAAAGATGGCCACTTTACCACTGCATGAATACAGAATTCTCCATGTCTCATACAGCAGCTTTTAAAATTAGCATTATTGACTGTGATGCATTTACCTGCTCCTCGATAGTTAATGAAAGGTTAATGGTGAAGTCAGAACACAAGCTTTTACTTAAAGCAAGTTTATCGATTGGACAACTTGTTCGCAAGGTAAAGATGTGCAGATGGGTGTATTTTAGAATGATGAAATATCGTCATATCAATTTCACGGAGCGACTCTGATATACATGCAGTTAATAAATTAATCAATAGCCATGATGCATTTTATGTGTGGGGTTGTATGTTTGTGTGTGTGTGTGTGTGTGTTTGTGTGT
>JAODKC010000044.1:4616250-4637356 GCA_026777985.1 Mormyrops attenuatus | reverse complement strand
AAATACAAACACAGACACCCCCCCCGTGTGTGTGTGTGTGTGTGTGTGTGTGCATATATATATATATATACACACACACACACACACACACGTATTTATATACATATATATAGACACACACGTATATATGCAAAAACAAAAGACACAACTATGAATTTTCCACTGGACAACAATGACAGAAATTCTATTTAATTATTTCCCATGGCAACAGGACACAAAGGCTGGGGATGGATGCAGAGGGCTTGCTGGCCGAATCTGCCTCCTGCTTCCTGTTTCTCATGAATACGCAGCAGCACTTTGGATGTCTACTTCAGGGCGTAAGCCTACAAGGTAATTACATGCTTCCCAACACTCCAGTTAAGTGCACCAATAATACAGTGAGTGCATGTGCGCTCTAATCTGTTACCTGCGATCTGAAAGAAGATGCGGGGTAAAAAGGACCAGAACCAACCCTGCGATCTCACATAATTCTATTCTTCGATGACTGATACTGCTGGAAAATATGTGAATATAATAACTCGAGTAATAATTCCAAAGGGCAGCATAATATCTATGAGAAAATCCTTATTTTTATACACATAAATAAGTGCATTTTCCATTCTCCAGTCTGATACACTGCATTTAAGCATAAATAATATAATTTGCAATTTTGTCATCGTTTTGCTCATATGCAATAATTTTTTTTCAGTTTTAATGCTGAGGTAAGCAGCCAAGAGCACGTTGCTCATTTACTGACAGAAAACAATGCTTTAATCAATAAAAAGCATCCTATCTCATGGTGTCATCTAGTGGTCATGTTGTCTAACTGCACGATCAGATCCGTGGTACAAGCAAATTGATTTCGCCTAACGAGGGAATCTCTTTAATCTACGCTCCACTTCTTTCCAAAATGGGTTCACGAGTCGGGTCAGCGACAGAACGATCTGACCCTCGGGGGGGGGGGGGGGGCAGCTCTCCCCTAGACGTCTCACCATCTAAAGGCACAGAATTAGGAGGAGGGTGGCAGAAATAGGGGGATCCCCGGCCAACACTGTAGGGTGTTCACATCTTCAGTAAGCCCATGTTAGGATAGCCTAGCAGACAGACCTTCAGTTTGAATGGATTGACTGAAGAGTGAAGATGGTCAAGGAAGGAGAGAAGAAAGAGACCCCCCCCCCAGTCTCCCCTTGAAAAACAGATGGATGTGATGGTTAGAGGGGGAGGGGTTTTCATGGTTAGTCATGGTTAGTAACAACAACCCAATCACACAGTTACAAACATATAGCTCCCTTCACTATTCTGCTTGAGTTTGTAGATGTTCCTATATTACAAAACAGAACAAACAAGAAAATAGTGGACAAAGAACAATTAGAATGCTGTGTTTCTTTTGCTTGAATGCAGTCTATTTTGCTGCATTCTGTCAATTCTGTACTTATTAAATTAAATCTTCATACTTATTAAGCATGATGGAAAATTAAATGCAGTCAACTAAACTCATTTTTAGTCTGCTTTTCCAGTCGAAGCTTGTTGTAATTAAAAGTCTTTTAACTTATTTTTTTCAAATTTTCCTGTGACATTAACCTGAGACCAATGCCTTTACGCGTGTAACCATGAAATCAGTTCCCGATCTACACGAAAAACAACAGATGAGGTGACTGACTAATTGAATAAGCGAACTATTTAAGTTGTTCAGGGATTCATCACACGTGTGGTCAGCAGGTCACTGTGCAGCCTGTGAAAGGTAGAACTGGGCGCCCCCATCCAGCGGCCAACACGGCGGTTACTGCCTTATAAGGTCTGTGATATGACACATAAATCATGCCACTGGTTGACAAATTATGACAACAGTATATCACATTACAGACGCGAGTTATACCGATCAGTGTCAGAAATTACACCTGTAAATTTAAAAATACAGGAGCGGCTACATTTTGCATTTGCAAAAACACAAATTGCGCTGCGGTTGATTTGAATATAACAGTGCAGGGAAGTTGAAGGAAAACGTGATTTCCTCGGAACTGCCTCCCCCACGTTGCGTTTGAATTATTAGTATTGACACGGGCATTTAGACTCACAAAGGCACTCGGGGGGGGGGACAACAGGGCTCGTGGCAGCTCACGCCGGGTCCGGCGGCTCGGGAGGCGTGAAGCTGGGACGCAGATGAAGCCCGATCAGAAGGAGCACATGCCGCTTAGGCACCATTCCTGGGGGTTAAAATTAATCCTCCGCACTGTACATGAACTCGGGGTGGCTAATGAGAAATAAACACCTGCAAGCGTGATGATGGGGGGGGGGGGGATAAGGACAGAAGCCCCGCGCAGCACAGGTTGAATTACGAAGCGGTGTTATTCTGACCCCCCAGCTCTGGTGACGTGAACCTTGGCGGCTCGATATGACACGACATCCTTTGAGTCTCCGGGCTCGTATGACGAGATCCTCTGAAAGCGGGCAGCTGAGCTGTTTTCGGGCGACGCGCTTGACCGGCCGCGCCGAGTCGCTCCTGTGTGACGGGAGGATGAAAGGATAATTAGTGCGCTCTGTTCCGGAGACCTGTTCGCTGCAGCCTTGTTTGTCCGAGTGCCGCGCTTTTGGTTTTTAAAAGCTTGTACATGCAGGTACTACAGTCTGGATGTGACTAAATTCAAGGAAGGAAGAGAGTTTAAAAGAAGTGAAGTTATTAACTTTTTTTTCACATTGCCATATTAACGTCTTCAAAGCCTTTCATGTGCTTGAATTCCTCCTTGGACTGTTTAATTTCAATAAGAATAATGAGCCCATATACCCGTCAGTGTCACATACATTTTTGTTGGCAGCTGAATGGATTAGACTTCCGCTGCATGACTGGCTCAGGTGACAAAGTGAGAAGAAGATTGCCTTCGGTGTCACTGCCCCAGAAGCTTAATGACTGGAAGAGGCCCGGATGCCGTTCTCCTGTGAGGATATCCCCGGCGACACAAAGTAAACTCTCCGTGTCACACAGAGACCGGTGTCGCGGTGACAGATGGCTGGTGATGCCGCTGATGGCTGGAAATGTCACCGTCAGCTGCCAGAGCTCTGCGCAAACCTGGCGTGGACGAGGGGGGGGGGCACAGAGAAGGAAAATTACATCATCATCGAGATGCTGCTTGTGCTGTTCCATCGGTCATCTGTCACCCGCTCGTTCTTTTGTTCTCCGAGCTCGAATCATCTAACCATTTAACCAAAGAATCTATAATTTCAGAAGAAATAATTCAGCCAACTGCGATGGGTCGACGCCCCGTCTTGGGTTGTTCCAGTCCTTGCGCCTATAGCATCTGGCATTGGCTCTGGATCCCCCACAACCCTGAATTGGACAACTGCTTACAGAAAATGAGTGAATGAATGATTCCGACAACAACAAGTGCTCGACTGAATCAAAAACAAGATAAAAACAATTCTTATCAATAATATATTGCAACAGTCATCCATTAAGATACTGAAATGCTTATTTCGTGTTTGCCGAAACGGTCAGAAGGTTTAAACTACGACTCCCAAAATGCAGTGTGAGCAAAACTGGCCTCTCAGAGAAATCAAGGACTGAAGACATGGGATTGTTTGGCAGGCTGTGGAACGTCGTCTCCATTCGAGGAGCGTGATGTCGAGCCTTGACAAGGACACCTGTGAGCTCACAAAAGCCACGTGTGTTCCTTAAAGCTCAAAAAGTCAAAGAATCTTTTATAAATGACTCCGGGCATTCCCTTAATCGCCACCATAGAAACTTCCATCATGGTTCTGAAGGACAAGGCAGCGCCGTTCTCGCTCAAAGAACGCGCTATTACTCACAGCTAGACAGTTGTTTATTGAGACTGTGTTATATTTAGTGTGAGTGAGCGTCCGAAAATCTTTTAGCCACATAATCCCTCTGAACAGCCAAAACACACTAATGGCTAAGTGGCTGAAATGGGGGCTGAAGATAAATGTTTGGAACCTGTCAGGTAAATATTATTGGTGGCTGCGAGCAGCTAATGCTATTTGAAAATCAATGGGGTGAGGCACAAACACAAGAGATACAAGCGATACAAGCTAAAACCAGCACAGTCACAAAGCGCAAGACGAATCTGATTAGCAGCCATTTGGGGTTCGGGGTCGGGGAGAGGCAGGATGAATAAAGCAGCCTTCTGTTGTGGCCACCCTGCTTAACCTCTTGATTTTCTGGGTTCAAGTCCAATTAACCTTTAAGCGGAAGCAACAGACTTCCGACGAGTTGAGTCGATAGAGCGCAATAGCAATCATTTTATTTTCTGCATCATCAAAGGACAATGGCTCCACCTCGACCGGTTGGTTTCCCCCCAAAGAGAGCCGTTTATCAAGGCTCTGGTTGAGCGTCCTGGGTTGACAACAGCAACGTGAGATGTGCTCCAGTCGAAGGCACAATAGCCCATCTGTGCCCTGAATACAAGATGGAACCAAATGCAGCGCTGGTCCTCTCAGCAATGTGACGTCACATGACCAGGCATAGTCATGTGACTGTAGAGATTCAGATGTGCGATGTTCATGGTCAGGGCTATGCATTTACAAGGATGGTTTTGAAAATATAAACGCAAGCATACTTATTACTTAATGTCCGTCAGGGTCAGAGGCAGCCGGGGGCCTATGGCGGGGAGTAAAGGGCACAAGGCAGGGGTACAACCTGGATGGATTTCCTGTCTATTACTTGGAATTTAACATCTAATATCTTAGGTATGTGGATATTCTTATGAGAAGTGGGGCAAAAAAAAGTGTAGATTTGATAATATCAGCTCTGCTGAGCCATAGTGGGGTGTGTCAGTGATAGATTGATGCCTGACCTAAGGGTCACAGCTGATAAATATCTGCAGCATCTAATTAGAACAAATGCCCAAAGAGAACATGGATTCATTCAAAAAAAAGTGAAACTATTAATTTCATCCCAGATCCACTGAGTACAAGACAGTCCGTGTGACAAAAGTGGAAATGAAGGATTTCTGTGAAGGAAGCTCTTTTGGTCATTGGGGACTGGCGTGCATGTCAGGGGACATTGTGTGTAAAACATTCTGGAACTTCCAATTAAAGGGTCTCTATGGCATTTTTGAATTCCCACATTGTGACACTAGGCGCAGTAATGGAACGCCCCCCCCCACACACCTGTTCCTGTACTATAAGGGATCCCAGACCATGCAACCTCACACGTGTGTATCAACTCAGAGCAGCAATAGACATACACAGGGGTGCCCCCCCCCCCCCGACCAATCCAATGGCAAGAGCAGCTTAGTAGAAAAACAATTCGTAATACGAACGAGACCAATGTCCACCCATTTCCAGATCAGGGGTGACATGTGGCGATTTGTTTTGGTGGGCCCCCCCAGGCGCTCACCCCTATAAAATGAAATGTGATTAAAACATGTCCATCTGTTCAGCTTTACGGGGGTCAAAGATGGACTTAGTTCCCTGATCTGTGCCTGGTAGGAAAACAGACGCCCCCTGGTCTAGGTTTCTTGCGGGGCGGGGCAGAGCTGCTCCTTCTCTGTCCTCTAACAATGCACCCCTTCAGGGATGGGCCAGGGGCCGGCGGTGACATGGCTCCCCTTTCTGATGCGACAAGGCCGGCGTCTGCATATGCGCCGTGAGGGAGCCCTTAATCCCATTGTCTGCTGCAGGGGGACACGCGTCCGACACCATATAAACATTGTTTGATTGTTTGCCTCCTTATTTCCTGGTCCCATGTGACAGATGCTCTTTTATCTATCGCACTAGTACAGAGGTCCTGATCTCAGCACCCAGTGAGATTAAACGACATAGGGCACTGTGTTTTGTAAGGGAATTAAATAAATCAATCATTTAATAAATCATTTTAACTTTTCTTTAGATACGCACTAAAATCTTTATTTGATATTACTAGATATTACTTTACTAATATTACTAGAAAATAAAGTCTTGAGAACAAGGCCCAGTACTAAAGAGAGTAAAGAGATATTTATATATACATATTATAAATATCTCATCCTGTTTTACATTTTATCTCATGGATAAGCGAAAAGGAAATATTTCTTTTCATCCGGAATGTCAGCGACAAATAGAACACTTTAAATATAAAACAATGATTTTCTGAATAAAATACTATTCTAAATAACCTAGAGAGAGCACCTTACATGAGTAATTCAATGCATTTTGTTGTACAATTATTTGAATGCAATCCGGCTGGTTAATTAATTACTTTAAAGCTGTTATTTATTTATAGTTAGTGTCCCAATGCTGCATGCACTTACCGCAGGGTGGTTTTCAAGATTTATTCAGTATTATTACTACTGCATGAGTGACGCTCCTAACAAGCCAATGAAAGCCTATTAAAACATACTATGAATGACACTTTCTGGCCTGCCTTGCTCACACACAGAAGTTCTCTTGCTGTTTCCCGCATTTTACAGCCCCGAAGACCTGCTGCCAGTAGGATGGACTACAGAAACTATGTTGGTGGTCCTCCGCTACTCTAGGGAGACCCTACTGACAGCTTATTAAAATGTAAACTAGTTCACGCTGTCCAGTTAAAAAAAAGAAGAAAAAAACGCAGTAACAAAAGCGAAAGCATCTGGTTCAGCGGCCTCCTTTCGGGTAAGATAACATTAGTTAAGACGTCTTTTTTTAACCTTTCGACCCACCGGTCTCCCACAGTAAGATGAGTTATTTTCCCCATCGATCCAGACCAATCCTTAATAAAATAAAAACGCCTCTGATAAAGCACCGTCTCTTAGAGTGCCCTCTCGCAGTGACTCCTGACAGGAGGCTCGCGGTCTTCCAGAAAATCAACTTCCCGGGAGCTAATTTACAGAAACCACAAAGGCCAGGGGGGGTCCTTCCAGGAGCCCCCGGTGACCTCTGCTTAGGCAGCAGATGACATCTGACCTGGCTCTGAAATCTATCAAAAGATTTCAATTAAACACTGGCAGTCCTTCTGGCAGGTGGATCTCTGGCTACGTTTGACCTCGCCGCGGCGGAAAGGAGTGACGGGTTGTTCTGAATGACGGCAGGGCCGCAATCCCGCCGATATCACCCTCCCCGTCATCTCGACCGAGGTCAGACAAGAGGAAAATGAAAATTCATGCAATCTTTTGTGCGTGCGTCAGCTGCCCTCTTCTTCACACCGAAGAAGTTTGGTTAAACCTGTGGGCCGATGCTTATTTGTAGTAGAATGTATCCTGAGTATCATATGTGATCACATTGTCAACACCAGCAATTAATACCTAAGTATTTTCTGGTTTAGTGAGTCACAATACTCCCATCAAAAATAATACAGAGCATGATTCATTTAGGGGACAAGTGACTCAGTCTTATTCATTGATGTAATTTTGACTGGATGGGTGATGTACTCTCACAGATCTGCTATAGTGATCCAACCATTTTCCAACCACTTGCCCATAACAGGTTTGTTGTGTCTACGGTGCTAATTTTAATCATGATTTGCAAAATAACTCCATTTTCCCTGTGCATCTGGTTTGAGCTCATAGCTCTGTGGATTCAGTCACCGTTCTCCAAACTCCGTTTGGCATTGTCATCCAGCTTGCTGAAATAGGTACAAACAGAGGAAGTCCAGTTCCTCGTCTGAGGTCAGCAGAAGGAGCTGACATTCTGTTTTTTCTTGTTTTTTGAGACTGTTGGCATTCAGATAAGGTCCAAATGCGGGAACAGTGGCTTCCTTTCACATAGCCCCGTCCTCCTCGCTCAGCCGCAGTCAGGACTTCCGGGCAGTTTGGGGGCTCTTCCCAAAGTCTGGCACGTCCTCTCTGAGGATCCCTACTCCACACCATTCTCCCATCTCCCTATTCCCCCAGAATGTGCTGCCCAGTTTGTGATAATACTGCTAACAGACATTTCCTTCATGTCAAGATCATGAGGTAAACAAAGGTCTCTGTTGTGTTATCAGTGTGTTTCTTGACTCCTTTTCTCAAGATTTTGGCCCAATGAAATCTTGTCTTTTTCTATGTATGTGTGTGAACAATATACATATATTTTATTAATAGAACCATATGATAAAACACAGTTACACTTTATGTACCTGACCCCAAGACTTTGCTCAGATTGTTAATCTCCAGTTGTTGTCATTCTTTTAAAAATAAATCATAAACAAGCCACTTTCCTTACTGCAACCAGCTGAAAAGTCCCTAAACGCTGTTCATCAGTGAGCTGAAAATAACCGTGGACGACATATCTACCACGCCAGACAGGAAGTCATGTGAGTACATGATTAAGACTGTTAATTACAGCTTTTTAGAATTTTCTTTGCACATCCACACACTGTAGACATAGCAAAGATAA
Source organism: Mormyrops attenuatus (assembly GCA_026777985.1). Classification (NCBI taxonomy): domain Eukaryota; kingdom Metazoa; phylum Chordata; class Actinopteri; order Osteoglossiformes; family Mormyridae; genus Mormyrops; species Mormyrops attenuatus. The sequence goes on along the minus strand of JAODKC010000044.1, from coordinate 4,629,091 downwards.
ACCACAGCCAAAACTGGACTATTCGATACCCATTGTTACTCGTGCTTATTATACTTTGGAATAGAGAATTGAACAGTGACACTGTATCCCAGTGGAGAGAGTGGGCAGTTTTACATACCACATCTTGCTCTCCATGAGAGACACACATAGACAGTATTTAATGGTGACACTGGAGGGTCCAGTGTCCAGCACTTCTGGTGAAGGGAGGTTTGGGGTCATACTCAGGGGCTTAAGAGGCAAAAGAGGAAACTCAATTTTATGAAAATCATCCATCCATTTTCTGTAGCGGCTTATCCTTTTCAGGGTTGCAGGGGGTCCGGAGCCTACAGGCACAAGGCAGGGAACAACCCAGGATGGGGCGCCAACCCATCACAGGGCATACTCACACCACGATTCACACCTATGGGCAATTAGGTAACTACAATCAGTCTTGGAATGTTGTTGGACCATAGGGGGAAAGCAGAGAATACCCAGAGGCAACATGGGAGATCACACATGGAGCCCTGGCAGAGATTCAAACCCTGGTTCCAGAGGTGTGAAGAAACAGTGATATCGACTGCATTACCATGCCACCTGACTGCAATCATAAAAGGAAAAATGTCAAAAGTCTTGTATTTTGTTTGGCTGCTTGAGGTCAAGGTTAGGGCTGAGTAGGGGTTACGGACCCCCAACCATAACCATAGCCCTGTGCTGGATAAACGCTTAACTGCTGTACGGATGGATGAATGGATATTCATATTTCATAAAGTCAGATTATTACTTTAATGGACTGTGTAATTCCATGCAATAATATTGCTCACTGTGATTTCAGCATATTTTAAAAGCTGATTTGGTGAAACTATTATGGCTGCAAATTGCCAGCGACGGCTGCATGACCTTCCAAACGACAATCAGGTATAAAATTATTAAAAACTTACAGATCTGAAGAAAGGTATGTAAAAGCTTCTGTGTACTCCTGTGGATCTACCAAGTCATAAAAATATGGACGACACACAGTAGAACCCAGGCAGCGCCTCAATCGGACCAGCCCTCAAAAAATGCAGCCTGGCACAGTAAACTGGCAGGAAACTGCAACGGCAACAATGGCTCTGTAAACGCTACGGCGCTCCGCCCCTATGGTGAGGACCCTGTGTCCCATAGAAGTATGTGGGGTATTTCACAAACACAGGAAATCATTCTTACGCTCAAGCCGTCCCAACGTCTACATGTCTCAACCATCCCAAAAAAGTGGTACATTAAGATCAAAGTTCTCTTATAAGTCCTTGTTGTTGAAGCAGGTCTAGATTACATCCCAGGGACGGTAGAATCATTCGGCCAGTATCTAAGCTGATAGGTCTGATCGACGTCAATATGTGCACTATTGGCATATTTCAGTTTTGGGTGTTACTGACATTGCATGCAACATACATGTCAGTTTTCAAGTTTTAAAATGATATTCTGAATAAAATATCAATCTGAAAATGTGCCAAGCACAATTTTGTAATTTGCCAACAAGAACACTGTAGTGAAGGTCAGAATTCTTCTGCCAGGTCATTCTGCCAGACCTGCGCCGTGCCAAATCCAACTCTAAATAAACGATTAAATCCATGGTAATTATCGAGGATGACATCAGGTGTGTTGTTAAATTTTTTCTTCATCATCTCCTCTTAACGTGGATAAACCTCACGGCAGGGAGACAGTTACACCCACATTTAGCAGATCGCATAACCATCCAGTTTTTTCTTGACGCTCCTTTGAAGTTCATCCAAGGAAAGGCAATGCGAGCAATTGGGCCGCAGGCGCGGAAAAACGATGGAGTCCCATTTTGACAGGATTTTCCGCTTCATTTGGCCGTCGGCGCTCATCAGTACCCCACGCGCCACCCTAGGTGACACAAATTAGCGGGATGGGCGAAAGCCAGGCGGGCCGCCCCCAAGACCCAAGGCCCGCACTTGACAGCCTACCTACAAGGGCGCTGTCAATATTCCCAATCAAGCTTCTTTAGCCTGTTCCCCTAGGTGGCTTTTGCCAGAGATGAAAGGAAAAGCCCCCCCCCATCTACTAGGTCGTGTCGGCAAGATGGATTCTGGGGGAGTTTTAAAAGTAACAATGGCCCTGCCCGTGGGACACTTGTAATTATTGTCCAAGGCAGCCGCTCCTCCTGCTGCGGGGACTTTGTCTGCCAACGCGACCCCAGGCTGGGTGGCCGGCTCCAGGTCGCGGCTTGACAAACCGTGCCTCTTCGATCGGGGTCTCCGTTGACGGCGTGGCCTTTGTGTGCTGGGCGACGCGGGCAGCCCACCTCCAGGGCATGGCAGATTGAACCTGTCAGGCGGCGTTAAACAATGGTGCCAGAGACTTGACCTTGGCGGGACACGGCGCCCTCCGGTGGCCAATTCAATCTGTGCTTTAATCAATGAGAGTAATTCCTCGTTTGTTTAAGGCTAATAAGGGGGAGGCCTGTCGAGGCTTTGAAATGATGGCACGTGACCCAACCCGCTGCCTCCACTGAAGTACCACCCCCCTGCCCCCACGTCACAGCAAGTGGGCAGGCTGAGTGGGGGGGCCGCAGTGAATGTACAACGCTCATCTCCCTCCAGTGCGGTAGAGTGACGTTTTAACTGATATACTCTGCGTCCGATGAACCGGCATCCTGAAAATTCAGCACTTAACGTATTCGAGGAGTTTAAACCTGGGGTCAGCCAGACATATTTATCTCTGAGAAGAATCACTCAAGTCGCCGTCAAGAGGGCGACGTAAAATAAAACAGCCACCATCGGCGTTACGGAAAGTGGAGAATGGTGCAAGTTCAAGGTCTTAACTGATTGGCCAGCTGGCCTTAATCACATTCCATCTCCTCGTCCAATCATAGTGATTAAATACGTCAGTCTCCCGTATGACTCTTCCGCTGCTTCTAAGTCACAAGAGTCAAACTCAGCGCTTTCTTTGTACACCAAACATGCAACAGAACAAAGGCTTTTCTTTTTTCCCTATCAGATCAATTCGATGCTTGTGTGAAAAGACCAAGAGAGTGAATTAAAATTGTTTTTCTCAGTGGTTGGTTTTTGTTCCAACTTTGCACTTAATTAATTGGATTTGCTGCGGCTTCTTTTCAAATAGCCATCTGGACAAAGGAGGCTTCCCGAAGACAGTTCATTTGGGAAAGACGTGCAAATGAAAGTTGAAGCTGATGAATGAAAACTCATTACGTTTATTGAAATTGTTACTGCCTGCTTTACTGTTGACTTTATTAGCAAAGCTAATAGTCAAGTTAAATACTAAGGTGTGACATTAATTAAAGTAAGAAACGAAAGCACAAAGACACATAAACACAGCTATGTCCAATCGGAAAATCCCAGGAGAGATGGTACAATTTAACATCAGGATGTGATTTTCTGAGCTTCACCTTGTGTCTCTTCCCAAGAGCCAGAAATTCATTTTTGTCCTCTGTAGAGGACATTATGTTTTTGCTCACATCTCTCCTACTATAAACACCACTCAGTTAAGTCCTGTTGTCCCTTAAAGAGGACAGTAGGCTCTTTAAGATAACATCACACGGGTGGGGGGTGTGACCTTGCCAACTTCCTGTCAAATCAATATTTTAAATAAAATTGAAAAACTTTTTTTCCCCTGGGTCACCGGAGGCTAGAGTGTAATTAGTTATATGAAATCAGAGTATTGCAAAGCAAACCCAGGTACAGAGGGCTAATGCAGCAGCCTGTCCAGTGGAATTGAGCAGCAGAGTGAGAAAATGCAGCAGCCTGTCCAGTGGAACTGAGCAGCAGAGTCAGAAAATGCAGTGTCAATGGACAGGAATCCAAGACGACCTTGCTGCTTCACCTGCCTGAACTGCTATGAAGAATTGTGTTTATTCTGCACATGGATAGACCAGTTTCTACAGTATACTAGCAAACTGGTTTATGCTCTATACAGGTGGGCCATTCTGATATACATACTGTTGAAACAGATTGCACTGAACTTGGATGAATCAGTTTGATTACACATAGATGGACCAGTGGACACTCTTTACTGCCCTGTTGAATATAATATAAATATCAAATCCAACAGTACAAGATGGCCATCCATTATTTTGATACACCACACGATATCTATGACATTATTTATTCGATTAATGAATAATTCATTAGATTTAATTAACCAGGATTTTCACTTCATTTCTGCTAATTGTCGAGCAGGCCAGTCACCTAAATTAATAACTGATTCAAGACCTTCACCCATAACACGTCTCACAAAGAAATTTACAGTCTCAGAAGCATGCAGGTGAAACATCACCACCCTTTCCTGCCGACTTCCTTGGGGGGCGACGGAGAGTAACTTCAAGCGAGGGCGTGTCACGATATACTGTGAGGGTGTGATCTTACCAGAGCCCGACTCCCTGGTCGTTCGCAGTGAAAGATGCGGATCACTTAGTGTGGATATGCGAACTGCTTAATGTCTGCTCTAAACCCACATAAAGTCCCTCCATCTCTGCATGGTCCGCAGATCCCAGATCAGTGAGCGATGCTAAAATTGTACTTTTTTCCTCCATTGTTGATTCACGGTTATTATACTATTTGGAAGTTGCTCTTAGGCTGATAGTCAGTGTGATCAAGTGAGATAAACAGTGCATTATTTCGGTTTGTTTTTAAGATACATCTATCTGTCATAGCTGCATTTCAGTAGCACAGCTTCTCTTTATAACACTGTCCTATCCTTATAAAAAACAAAGGTGTGTTTGACTCTTTTCAATATAAAATATTTTCCTTCTTCTTTCCAGAGTAGCACATAGATATACTACATACTGCAGGCATGTCAAACAGAGGTTTGAAATAATGTTTGTAAGTATGGAGGGAGTCAGGAGGCAGAGCAGGAGGTGCAAAGGGGAGCCGCCCAAACCCATGAGGGCAGCTCCAAGATCAAAGCAGACACATTACTCTTTGCAACCAAAGTAATTCCTTTGCATTGTAGCCCCAGTACAAAGAATTATTGATTTTTACAAGTCTTGTTCATAAAGGGCCTTTCTGGCTGAAATCCATATCTGCATTTCGTCATTTAGCTGTTAGAGTAGATTAAATATTTTTATCAGATGTTTTCTCATCTGTTTGTGTCTCCGTAGGACCGTGTGGACCAGGCTTCCAGAGTTCCGCCCGAGGGTGAACAGCACGAGTGAGGTCGTACCAGGGTAGGTCGTACCATTACACAGCAGAGGGGGAGCTCTGTGTGGGATCTGGTTGGAGATGGAACCAGCTGTTCCTTACCTGAGAGGAGAGACACAGGGCTACAGCTTACTCGTAGTAAAGCAGGACTAAAAAAGCACTGTGAGCGAGCGAATGATGCAGGGAATATCAGAGGAGCACAAAGTGATCAGATACTGATTCAATATCTTTTTAAAAAAATTTCACAGCTCACCCTTCTATCCATAAATTCCATTACTTCCAGGAAACACAAAGTTCAACCGCGAATAGCTAACAATGAACAGAAACAGTAAAAACATAAATGTTTTCAAATTTCTTGTAGAAGGGTGTGTTTGTTAACATACCCATTGGTCACCATGGTGGAAATCGCATAAATCTTCATTTAACTTTGTAAGTCAAGACATCTACACAGTAGGGCCTTCCCCAGCACAGCCTGGCTGAGATTCTATTTTTATTTTGAATTTATCACAGAGCCAGGAGATGCGGGGGGTGAGGCGGCCATCGCAGTTAGCATTAATCCATTGTGGAGCACGTCAGGAGAAATGTACCTGACCTGAAGATGTAACTGTACAAACCAGAGACAGAGAACAAAGGTCACACCTCACATCACGGACTCAAATATTCACATTCAATGGGAAAAATATGGTAAGAGGAATGCAACTTCAAAACGAAATTCATAAAAAATTATATGCATTTTAGATAAAGTAATAATGAATTAATAAATGACATCATAAATATCTCCTATGGGTCTAATGAGTCTCAAGAGAATTGCCAAGTAACCGAACGTACCAAACTCGCTAACTTGTAGATTGCCAAGAGTTGGGAGTAGTGACCCACAGCCGTCATGCAGCTGGACATGCACACAGCACCACAAATGCGACAGATTATGTGGTATGAGGAGGTTCCGTGAAGGCTACATAGCTACAGGCTAGCTATTGACTATATTCTATTTGAAAACCAATTTGACCGATTGACTGAAAAAAACTGGTGAGTCCCCATTGACGGTGGTTTTTGAGTTTCCATTGACTGGGGTCTTTGAGACCACATTGACATGGTTTGAGACCTCTCTGATGGGGTCCTTGAATCCACATTGACACCGTTTTTGAGTCCTCACTGACGTGAATTCTGAGTCTCCATTGACAGGGGTCTTAGTTTCCACACAGTTCCACGCAGTTCACAGCTCAGTCCGGCCTTCCTTTCCATAAAATGCCATTCCCAGCATTCCTAGCATCATCCTTATCATTAGATCTTTGTCAGCTTTTTTGTTTTTCTTCTCACAGAGATCTGTCTGCAGTTCATATCACCGCGAGACCCTTTTGTTTTTATATACTTACATGTATAATGTACTTCTTTTGTAGAAAAACGGGCACAGAAGGTACATCACAATGTCCTTTCGGAGATCGGCAACATGAAACGCGGGGGCCGTCTTTGTAGCCGGCGAGCCAGAAGCCAAATTACCGTCGTGGAGATTGCGAGGCAGCGGCGCGATGAATGGAGCGTGGCTCGGATGCTCACGCAGCCCTCCACATGAAAAAAGGCCAGCCTCTTCAGATGCCGTTCTCCCCGGCCCGTGTCATGCTCTGCGGCCTTGAAGTCCCCGCAGAGTGTATCTGCCACCCTTATTTATTTATTTGTTCGTCCATTTATTTATTTATTTCTCCGGTTTCGCGGATCGTCGGCTGTTTACTATAAAGCCGACGCAGCCTGAAGAGATGTAGGCAGGAGATGTTTTATCTCTTGTCGGGGGCCCGTTTCAATTAAATTAATGGATCCATTCAGCTTCCTCTTCCACCCTTTCAGCCGCTGCTGCAGCGAATACATTAAAAAGATCTTGTGCCTTAAGATGGTGCATCATGGTATTAGGCAAGGCTCTCATTTTACCTCCAACTTCTACTTTTGCGAGTAAATCAAGTAATTAATGAGATCTCAACTCAATGGGCCACTTAATCAGTATGTTGTAGAGGGTACACAACATCAGGTGGAAAAAAATGTATTTCTGCTTTTATCTTGGTGCGTATGCAGGATTTCTTTTTTTTGCTCCAATGCAGAGTTCCAGTAAAGCTTAAAATATTTGCCTTTTTGCATAATTAGTGCTGTTTTCGAGTCGAGAGAAAGAAAATTGACCAAATGATTGGCAGGCCACAAATTTCCAGCAAATTGCAAGAATAATTTTCTAATGGAAAGAGGGGGTATTTGTTATTTGTTTATGCGAGTCTCTTTCCTGCCTGCTCCTTCCACTGTAGTGATTGCAGTTGACATTTGAACCAGAGAAATACAGTAACAATGCACGTTAAAATTATACCAAAAACTACTTGCATACAGAAGAGGACAAATACACCATGCAGATTCTATGGAGTATAAGTCTAGCTGATATATGCAATAATAAATAGTTATATTACTCTTTTTACAAAACATGCATTTCATATATATGTGTGTGTGTGTGTATATATGCATCACAAGGAAGAAAGCTGTACGTATTGCAAAAGGCTGCACTGAATGGCAGCTAAGCATTTACTGCAAAAGGAGTTGATCAATTCTCATCCCGCCATAAATATTTCATTGTGGGTGTATTTTAATACTCCTTCGGCAGCAGAAAAGCAGAAGATAAGGCCTAGCGTGTCAATAGGCATCACGGTTTTCAGGACAACGGCTTTCTTTTGACAGTGTCAGATCTGACGGGACCGAAAGGCGTGATCTGCGTTTTGCATCCATTTACGCCAACACCTGAAAAAACAGCATGTCAGTCTACTGAAAATAAAGTTATGTTCACATGAGAATTCTTTTCTTTCTGAAGCACACTGGCAATCGTATCTGATTCACACCTAAACCAACATCACGGTTTCGATCTGTGGCATCCCGCCCCTGCCCAAATTCCTTGATTCCAGAAATAGAAATGGTATCCAAAATACAAAGACAAGCTTAAATATTTTCATATGGATCACAGCAGTGACCTTGAGAGTCACAGGGGTGAAAGGTCCCGTGTCTGTGATAAGTGATATGTAGAAGGCTGGCTGGAAACAACTGGATGGTACGAAATCATTTGGCTACAGCTAATTGGACACCAGAAGGAAAACAAACTGTAGGAAGACATGACTGACAATGAATTTCTCTGTATCAGCCTGTAAAACGAACACACAATACATTTCTGTATTTTAAGTCAATAATCTGTGGCAGGTGACAACAAAAACCCTTTGCACTATTTACAATTCTTCAAAATTCTACCATAGATACGAAATACGAGATTTTTATTTGCCATTTGTGCATAAAACCAACATTCCAGGCACATTGGAATTGTCATTGGATTGTCAGTCCAACTGGGAATTTACCAGATCACCAATCCCATTTCACATGTCCACAGACTCACACATAGCTCATGCCCTCACTACTGCCCCCTATCTTCTTTGGCCGCTTGCCGACATACCACACCGCGCTGCATCTTTCTTCGAATCCCACTAATGGTTTCTCTCTCCCTAGTTAAAACCATTTCCTCCTCTCCCTTTGTCGATAAGGGCAGACATGGGCTGTTCCTGAAGGAGACAGCTGTTGCTCTAGCAACCCCATGAACATTAAAGCCCCGGCCAGAAAAGGCAAAACAAGCGGGTTGAACCTTGCTGAATGCACCCTACAGCAAATGGTACGCCCATCTCCTCCATCAGCTTCTCTCCTGGATGTCCTGGGCTTTCTCCGTTATCGTCCGTGTGCTGGCCCTCGAGGAGACGCCGGGCAGGGCACTGAGTACCCAGAACCTCACTCTGGCGTTCCAAGTCGCTCAAGATGAAAGATGCTACACAAAGACACATGTACTGTTTTTTTCTTCCTGCCCAGAAATGCAGGCTTTGACTGAAACAAAGCACATATGCGGGGCCCCATACTCACTGTAGATTAAAGACTTCATACAAAACACACAGGTGTGCACTCTACTTGTCCATCAACCCCGAACAAAGACAGGAAGGAGGAAAAAGGAATTAGGAAAAGCAATACCTGCTTTCCATCCTGAACATCCTGAACATATTGTCAATAAATCTCTCCTGTTCACCTGGTTGATGGCTGCAACGATCAACTGATATTTTTGTCTCACGGCTCCAGCATGGAGCTACAGCAGCGATGGGGCGAGCTTCAGAAAGGAGAACGTGTATAATTCCAAGAGCACCGTCAGCCGATTATTGACGTTCCACGCCGGCCGTTCTCTCTGCGAGTATAAGGTGTCGGGGGTTCTGAAGGTTGGCGCCAAGCTCGATCCTCTTAGCACCACAAACCAGAATTAATTGCAAATCAATCAAACAAAGTACAACGGATCAGTAAACCAGTTAGGAATTTTATCTTCTCCTTCAGTCTCCTCTACTTTACTTTCACCATATTTTTTGCCTTGTTAATATTTCTTTGAAGGTGATGCTTTCGATATATGCAGGAGAACTTTTAAACACTTAAAAATCTGTAAAACGTGGCACTCAGCAAATCAGTCAGATGTGTAGGATGAAAATGCATTGAGAACTGGCTGAGATTAATGAACGTGTGCAAGTTGTGTAGCTACCAAACAAAGTGGAAAGGTAGGGAGATTACCAGAAATGTATAAATCCTGTTTTATTAAATTATGGAAAATATTACAATGAGTTATATACAGAGAACAGCTTAAACAATAAAGATACTGATAAACCAGCTTCATACAGTGAACCACTTCCCTTGAGGAGATCTCGGGGAATTTTAACATCTTGTATGTAAGTATTTTATTTAATTCTCTAATGAGATGATCAGAAATGCATATATGTGATTAGATTTGAATTACTAAGTCAGCCCCATAGTATATAATGCATTCCTAATACAGTACATAGGATTTTTTCTGTGACTTGTCAAGCTGTGGTTTAACAATAATACTAATACCATATAAACCACACATTTTTCAAAGAAAGACAGAATACTGTACATATTATTAAATCCTTAATATCCAGTCTTTGAAAGCTGCCGTTTTTCTTTCAAAACCATAAAAGATGTTTAAAACCAAATGTAAAAATCATATAAATATATAGTTATGTAAAAGATAAGAGAGACTTTATTGTCATTGTATCAGAAACACAACGAAATTTGTTTCATAGCTCACGGCTCAGCAGCAAAGACATATACATTAATGTACCACATCGATCCGGCATACAGCATGGTTTAAATATAAATAGACCTAATGTAACTAAGAAATATATTCCCTAGTGCAGTCTACAGTGTGCTGGATGAGAAAATCCTAAGTTATTTACAGATTTAGGTATTTACAAGTCAATGTGACTAAAGTGACCAAGTGCGTATCAGCAGCACTACAGAGGTGTGGAAGTGACTTAATGGTCAGTGATCTGAAGTGGGAAGGGGTGTGACGGAGGCCACTGCTCTCGGGAAAAAGCTGTTCCTCAGTCTGTTTGTCCGTGACTTGATGGTCCTGAATCTTTTGCCCGATCGGAGGAGGACAAACAGTTTGTAACCCGGGTGGGAGGGGTCCTTGGTGATGTTGCTAGCCTTCCTACATAGTCGGCTAGCATAAACCTTGTCCAGATTTGGGAGCTTGGCACCCCCAATCCTCTGTGCATTTCTACACTTTTTTGTACACTTGTAATAAGATTACAAGTACAGATATTAGGTCGAAAAATAAATATTATATATATACACAGTTTATATTATATATAAAGATTATATTAAAAATAATATTATTATTATGATTATATAGACAAGACTGATAATCCATTGTAGCCTAATGTTTTTAGTGATATTTGTGCTGTAGGCTGTAGTGCAGCACTCAGGACAGTGAAGATCTCTGAAGCTGAGCTGTGCAGTCCTCTGGGATGCTAAAGCTGACCGGCGCCTTGTCATGCAGCTGCTGAGCGCAGAGCTGTGTGGGGGCGCCAGGCGTTGGCCTCCCCCTGCCAAACCGATCCTGTTACAGAAGGTGCTCAGGAATCCTGAGTGACACCCTGGCCGTCGCCTGGACACCCTAGAAGCGGCTGCTGGGAATTCCCGCGAGGGTGGGGGCGCTTTTCTGGCCCCCGCCCATCATCACGGCTGCCTGGTTCAGCAGCTCTGGCCTGGACGCAGTCCCCTGGCTCCAAGCCGTTTCTGGGCCGGGCGCTGTCCCCCGGCTCCAGGCCCTTTCTGAACCGGACGCTGTCCCCCGGCCCCAGGCCCTTTCTGGCCTGGACGCAGTCCCCTACTTCCAGGCCCTTTCTGGGCCGGGCGCTGTCCCCTGGCTCCAAACCCTTTCTGGACTGGATGCTGTCCCCTGGCTCCAGGCCCTTTCTGGACCGGATGCCGTCCCCTGGCTCCAGGCCCTTTCTGGACCGGACGCCGTCCCCTGGCTCCAAGCCCTTTCTAGCCCGGACGCCGTCCCCTGGCTCCAAGCCCTTTCTGGCCCGGACGCTGTCCCCTGGCTCCAGGCCCTTTTTGGTCCGGACGCCGACAGCTGGTCAGACACATGAACCTCTCACTGTCCTCTGCAGTCACAACACACACTTTGTTTATAACTCAATATGCTCTAATGCAGTACGATAAACTGCTTTCGGCCTGCTAGCATCTGCAGAGACATGACAATATTAATATAACAACAATAACAATAATAATAAAGAAATATTTTATCATTATTGTTATTTTTATCATCATTATTATCCTTGTTGCTGTTGCTATTATCATGTTTAGATGATGTGAATGAAATTTCCATCATATATACTGTAAATATTACAGACCAGTACAATTGTAATGATTTAAAATATTAACAGGAAAACCAATCAATCAATCAGTGTCCAGGACCATTTTCTCAATTTTCAATAGAGATACTGGAAAAACAGAATTTCCAAAGCATTAAAGACACCTGTTCATAACCTGGGTTCGTAATTATAAGGTAAAGAGATTGTGGTGACATGACAGGAAATCACTGGCTCTTATTGCCCAGCCTGAGTTCCCCTGTTGGCTGCCTTTGTGTCACATACTGCAGGTAATCAGCTGACCATCAAGGTTTTCTGAGCAAATTTCAGTGCCACTTCTGGATACGACACTGTGTACTGATATTATCTCTATACTGAACGTTAATTTGTCACGGCCCGTCCTTGCTTTGAAACTTGGTTCTAAGTACTAACTTTAATGCAATTATTCAGCAAACGCTTTTATCTAAAGCAATGGACAATGGGAAGCAGGGTCGGATTAAGGCCCTTTGCTCAAAGCCTTAATGCTGAAATCACTCTGCTGGGATTTGAACCAGTGACCTTCTGAGCACAGGCCGTTGACATAAAAGATTTACTAGGTAACTGAATGAGTGCTACATATAAAACTATGAAAAGGAAAGCTGACTAGTTGATCTACAATACACCTATGTACTGGACTGATTCCATCTATGGATGGATGGATGGATAGATGGATGGGTAGCTCCCTATACCTTAACAATTCCCTGACTAATCAACAAGATAATATCCTTGGCGTATCATGAAACCAATTCTGAGGGATTTGATGCTATTTGATTTTTAATCTTATTTTTTATTACATACCACAAGCAGAGTTTGACGTTTGCACTCGGAGGGGCAAAAACCCCACATCCTGCTTACCTTAGTAAGTATTACCTAAGTATTACCTGCTTACCTTAGTAAGTATTACCTAAGTATTACCTGCTTACCTTAGTAAGTATTACCTAAGTATTACCTGCTTAC
>JAODKC010000044.1:4588778-4605469 GCA_026777985.1 Mormyrops attenuatus | reverse complement strand
CATCCCATGCAATGTCCTGGCCGAGACTGCGTCATCCCATGCAATGTCCTGGCCGAGACTGCGTCATCCCATGCAATGTCCTGGCCGAGACTGCGTCATCCCATGCAATGTCCTGGCCGAGACTGCGTCATCCCATGCAATATCCTGCCCAAGCAGCATTTTAACAAGTTGTTCCACGGGAAGTACAATCCAGTTGTTAGTTTTACAACAATTGATCGCAGAAAATAAGGTCTTGTTTCAATTATTCAGCAAAATTGAAAATACTACAATGAAAAATTCCCAGGAAATTACCTTTGTTACAGCTCAACACAGAGTGACAAAATTGCAGTATGTTGTACCTTAATGTTTTTGGCTAGTTGTTCAGATCGGAACCTAGATTGTTCATTGTTCTGAATATTTGATTTCAAATATTCAGAAAAGACAAAATCACCTGGAGAACGCATCACTGCTGATAAAATCGTGCTTCTTCAGTCCAGGGGTGACAAATACCATATGGTTGTGTGAGGTCTAATGTTTCTTTAGGTGCAAGATTAAGTTCCTGAACAGAAAAGAGAAACTACTTCTTCACATTATACCTGAACAGTCTTTTTACAGTGTTACTCCATAGTACTGACCATGCAAGTCGATGAATCAAAAAGGTACACTGGTCTTTGAACCCTATCTGCTATATTCTTAATAAGATTCATCAAGCAACAAAACACACACACACACACACCTTTTTCAGAATTTATTTCGCCCCGTAAGCTTTTAAGATCCCTTTTATCTCAGGAAGCTGGTCATCTTCAAGTGTCTAAACTTTCTAAAACAGAAAATGCCTCACAGCCCCAAACCTGTATCAACAGATAAATAAGGATCAACCCAGAGCCCTTTTGATGGGTAGATTATATCAACTCAGGTTGGCTAAACTGGTTCAAATTAGCTTATTATCTAAGGAATATTTAATACAATACATATTAGGCAAAATCACATTTAGCCAAAAATCCTTCAATCTAAAAAGATCTTAATGGCCATTGTGAAACACATATTGTTGAAATGTGGCATTTATGTAGCCTATGTCCTGAAATATTAAAATATTAATAATGGATATAACCATTAATAATGGTTTATAATTTTCTGATTGTGTGCTATACCTTATAATTAAATCAATCTATTTATATTGCCCAAATTTGCTATAAAAACGGGTTACAATAGTTTCCGTGTTTTCACAAATCGTGTACCTCGGTTCATCATATAACATTTGTATGGTTTTGTGAAATAGGCCTACAGAAAAATGTAATTGCTTATAAGAAAGTCAACTCAATTGACAGAATTTCATTGTGCACGGAGAATTTCAAAAATGTTGAATGTGTTGTTTTGTAAAATGTTATTCAACTGATCAATTTTACAGCTCAGTAATAAAGTTTTAAGATTAATTTAAAGAATAAGCCGTAACTTATATGGCCCTATAAGCGACAGAGGAACACGTGTCCAGCTCGGACATCTCCAGCGGGATGTTAAAAGCACAGCGGGTCCCACTTGCCTCACCGATCTGCCTCATTCATCACTTTGTTTTTGTTTTACAGCCACGGTTATCTGATAAATAAAAAAGGTTGGGAAAAAACTAGCTACACATCCTTTAGTGGTGCCTCCCTTTCCCTGGGACAATAATATTGCTTCACCGCCCCGCAGCATCGATCAAACGCCGCACAGATCGCTGCACCTCCAGGGACAGAGTCCGTCTTCATCAACATCACGTCTGTTTGAGCAGAAAAACTGCCCTGTGCAAATGATGTTTATACTTCTGGTCCGATGTCTCTACTTAGTGATGCAGCCCGTACGGCAGGTTAGCTTCCGCCGCGCCGCTCGGCTGAAAGATTAATTACCCGTCATTTCTGCAGGAGAGCAATAACGCTGTGACCGGTGTGCACGGTGACAATTTCCCGTTGCAAAATTGCAGCAAACTGCCAAAATTGATGAATAATACATGCGTGTCAAAATACCTTCTTTTCAGATTATGATTTTTCTACCATGAAATGCTGCCAAAAACATACAGTGCATGTGTACATATTTGCAGCATATATACTGCACACATACGCAATATATACAATGGGCATTAAACATTAACGGTTAGCCTTCTAAGTGATGTAATGTTTTTAAAGAGATAGTGTCATTTTAAATTTAAAGATTCTGCTCCCAGAAACCAAAATATAAAATGCCAGATATTTCTATCCAGTTGTACCAAAATCAGGTACTTGATATAAGATATATGGGAAATCAGCCACCAAATATTGCAGATTACATGCACCCCTCTATCCCTCAACAACTAAATTCTCAGGCTTTCTCCTCTGCCTCTCAGCCAGAGCCATGTGACTCCAAGCGCACAGAGCACCAGCAGGGCCCCGAAATGCTGTCTACACTGTTCAGAGACCCGGCACATCACCTTGATGAAGCTAGCTCTTACTGGTCCACACGCACCTATCCCGTTCACTCACTCACCAGCAGGAAATTCTGATAAGATGTGGGGACACTGTGCGGGGGAGGGGGGAGTTAGGATGATTCCAGGGGCCCCTGACTGACGGGGGCCCTATGAATTTGGAACATAACTGGATTGGTCTGGGTCGGAGGCCCAACATCATATGCTTTCATGGGGCCCAAAATCTCTATCCGCACCCATGATAAGACGCCTGCAGTCCTCTTCATACTCGGCAGGTTGTGCATGATCGGTCACTGTTCGGTGAATGGGTCAGGTAATCACTGGTTTTGGTCAGACCACTAAACTGAGCTTTATATAGCCCTACCTTTATTCTCTCTCACAATCTGCTCAGCAAATGTGTAGTGTGTATATAGTAAAGTTTGTCTGATTGATAAATGTGAATCTCCTGTTAGTTTTAAACCGAAAACTTACTTTTCAAAAATGACATTTGCTAAGATGGGAAACTACAGAAGGCAAATACTTATGGCATATTTTTACAAAATATAGTGGTAAAAATGTATTTTTATAAAGTGATTTGAAGGAAAGGACCCCTTTTTATGACACACACGTGCACAGGCAGCAACTCAGCCACCATTACGGAGTGTCACATCTTCAAAGGTGGACACCAGCTTTTCATGTAGGCTGGTTCCTCCACCAGAGTGGTGACAATAGTCAGCCTCTGCATGTCCTCCATGATAGGATTTTACAGGATTGTCTGATCTCACAGGCATCTGAATGGAGGCCTAAAGAGTAAATAAAAGAAATAAATCATTGATTCATTTGGATGACAGATGGAATTTTCATGTCCACCACGTTTTTAACTAATAGCTATTTTCATGAACTTATAAAAATTAACATAAACACAAATTTGTATTCTTGTATTTCTATTCTGCCCCATAAAGGCAAAACACCATAACTATGCTGACACTGAAACTGAGGGGGACAAAGGGTTTTTGCCTTGATTTCGGTGCAAATTTTGTAACTACTGTAATTTCCACACTCACTTTTCTCTAAAATTGAGTATATTTGAACTAAGATATGTTGTTAAGAGGGATAAAATAGAGTTTAAGAGTCAAGATTTTGGTCACAACTCAATTTTGATTAAATATCCAGTCACTGTATTTTGCCCTTGTAGGGCTGTATAGTATAATTGGAATGTGAGCAGTTTTGAGTGTGAAGCACTATATATATACACACATACATAAATACACACACACACACACACATATATACACACACACATATACATATATACACACATACATAAATACACACACACATATATACACACACATATATACACACACATACACACACATATATACACGCATACATAAATACACACACACATATATATATATATAATATATATATATATATATTTTTTCTTCTTCCTTCGCCTTATCTGCTCACTCCCTGGGCTACATTTGACCCCGTGATGGAGGAGCAGATCAGCAGCACTGCCTTGCCTTGACACCGGGGAATGCCGGCGCGGGGAGCTGTTGTGACACCAGGCTGCTTAATGGCATCCTGACAAACATCTGCCTGCCTCTCCCGCCCCATCAAATATTTATCTACGGTGGAGGTTGGCGGCAGCGCGGCCTTATCGCCATGCGCACAGCTTATATAAACACTTCTCACATGGTCGGCACCAGCTGGCCCAGGCTCTTGAGTGGGGAAAATGACTTATTTTCCCCGGCCTTGTTCCAAGAGGCAGTGAAGCACAGTGATGCATGCTGACATTCACCGGACTGATAAGACCCCAGGCCTTCTGATGGCTCTGGTGTGGAAGAAAAGAGTCACAGGGATGTCGGCCATAAACCCACCAGCACACATGTGCATGTGGTCACCGCTGATCTTGTGAACGGGACAAAAGTTTTCTCTCATGTTTTATCATAGTTTTATTAGCTGTTTAGTTCATTAAAATTGTGTTAATTTAAGTACAAAATGTACAGTACAGACGCTCCTCTACTTACAAACTTTCAACTTACGAACTTTCAGACATACGAACGAAGAAGTTGTGTTCCTTGGGCTCCCGTTTCCTGTCCGCAACATCAAATTTTTCTTTTCTGTGCGCCAATTCCATCTAGTATGACTTCTGGCCGCTACTCCAGCCGTGCAGCAGCGTAGCGTGCGAACTCCCAGCATCCTAGTTCTTTGTATTTGCGTATGCCCTTAAATGATGTTGAATAACTACTTACGAACATTTCAAGTTACGAGCGGCCATTCGGAACGTAACTCATTCGTAAGTAGAGGAGCATCTGTACTGGACTTTTTATTTTACTGGCTGTATTCTTGGAAGCTACTATGTAGCACTATTGATTCAGGATAACCAGACACGTTCTCTCAGTAACCAGACACACATATACACAGGATAACCAGACACACCCAGTTGATCGCAATACTTCCTATCCCACCAAAGGCCCAAAGCCTTAGTAGTTCTCCAGTTTGTTTTACCTGTAAAAGTATCTTGCACTTCAAAATACAAATATATTAAAATGACAAAATTAAGACTAAAATATAGGAAGAATCTTCTATAGTCCAACCCCATAATTCTGAGAAATGCATCGTTAGACAATTTCGTTGTTGTGTGAACATCATATTGTACTTACACAAACCTAGATGGTATAGCCTACTATACAACTAGGCTACAGTAAACTTTTTTGTAAGTAGAAAGAGTACTCTTTAAAATAACGATGAAAAGCACAGTGGTATAAGTGCATAAACCAGGAACATAGCTGTTTATCATCATTACCAAGAATTATGTACTCTGTATATTAGTATGTGCTGTACTTTTGCCTGACTGCCAGCACAGTCCCCACCCTACTGCTCTATATCTCAGCATCTTAGCTGATACTTTTACCCAAAGTGACTTACAATTTTTTCTCCATTCTTCTTTTCCTGCTGCGTATTTTACTACGGCAGCTGGGGTTAAGTACCGTCCTCGATGGTGCTACAGAGGTCCTTACGCACCATGCTACCTGCTTTCCTTACTGAAAAGAGATCCCCGTTTTCCACTTCAAGCCCAAGTAATACGTTACTTACGGTGCGGAGAAATAAAGCCTGGGGGCAAATTGACTCTCTCACGTGTCACCGGGACGACGCATAAGTGAGGACTTACCAGCCCCTGGGCGTCAGTTTGGGCCTGTCAAGAAAAAACTCAGGGCATCTCGAGTACTGCCCTTTGGGTCAGGGTTAGGTTAAGTAATTCCATGTCCCCACATAAGTACTGTTACTATAATTAAGCTAATCATCATAGTGCATAAGTGTGCCCTTCTGGTGCTTCTCTTTGGTTTTTGGAATCAGTTCTGGAATTATAACTCTTGTTTCAATAATAATAATAATTATCCAAACAATAAACATTATATGATTATACGGTTATAATTATTGTTATTAATGTATATTAAAGCTGCTAGGATGTTAAGGTATACTTACATGCTGCTTATGAATGTTCTATGAATGCATTATGAAGGTGCTTTGAATGTTTTACGAATGCATTATAAAGGCATTATGATGGTGCAGTTAATAATGTAAAGCATTACCATGAAAAGTCATACTGTGTTGCTATTTTAAATGCAACGTCATGCATTTAGCCAGCGCTGGGTAATGTCTTTACTATGAATGTGAGTGAACATCAGCCATCATCCTTTGTCTACTTCAAGGCTTGAACTCCCCGGGACAGATCCCACTAAGCAGGCTTCACTGTGCTGCTTCCCTCTGTAGCCGGCATTAAAAATTGGATTAGAGAGGATAAGATTAGATTAGGCCTGTTGGATTTAAAGCTCAGATTATTCAGAGTCTAATCTGCTTTTACTGAAGTGCCACGAGCTTATCAAACTTGAGCAATTTATGCCGTTTAGTGTGTTCCAATTCCTCCTCTTGACATTTTACTTTGATTATTTAATAGTTCATTTTAAGCAGTCAGCATTCACGGTTTGCAGTTCCTCGCAAATCACCCGACTTTTACATTTGACTTGCTGGCTTAGTGCTGATTCCCCATGCCGTCGCTAAAGACATCACTGTGCTTTTTAGAAGATTGCTTTCAGCTGAGGGGCGAACTGTCTGATTTTCCAGTTTAGAGACATGGAACAAGTATCGTTATAACAGGCGGAATGGGTCGTTTGGTTATCTCCAGTATAAGACTGCCAGCTATCGCTCTTCTTGGATCGATAAGAAATCACTTTTATACAAAAGTTTAATGGATCCTTGTGGTTATGTAATAAGGATGAAAATTCCCAGTGCTCTAAGAAATTGTCTGTATTCCCACACATGAAGTTTGAGTCCTTTGTGAATTCTTGGAGACCAGTACCTGGAATGTCTCATTAAATAATATATATCTTCCTTACTATTACTAATACTCTTTCTATCCCACTAAATCTTAATACTAGTAAATAATGCATCTGTCTTCCATTTCACATGGTTAAAATTCTTATTACTATTTTAATGTGCAGGAGAGCAGACACTGGCAGGGCACGGATACTTAATAATAACTCAGTTACTACTGAGGCACAAAATCATAAACAAATGATGAACAAATCCAGTCACTACTTGAGATAAAAGATGCGCCATGCTTCATTAATGAACAAATATGAGATCAGTATTTCATGCGTTATTCATGACTTGTTCCTACAGTTGATCCTTCAGTAGTTCCTTCAGTCGTTCACAAAGGTTTGCATAATTAAAGCATATAGCAACAAATAAAGGAACAGCCTGAGATAAAACATGCGTCCAAATTCATTAATGATGAATTAACATGAGATCAGTATGTAACTAAGTCTTAGTTACTGGTTAATTAATACAAATATAACAGTATAATACTATATTATTTGTGGCCCATCAAGTAGTGTTACCAATGGCACCAACTAATGCTGTTCGTATTCATATTGGGTGTGATGGGCCTGTTTTAAAATCACATTTCAGGCGTATCACTCCCACTTGTCAAATACCATATAAGGATAGATTGGCTAGCATTAGTTTTGCTGTCTTTAGCACAGTTCAGCTTTAACGGTAAAATATCACTGCTGGAGTTTTCACTAGCATCTTCTCAGCTAAACATTTGCTATGGCCAGATCTTAGCTTTTCCGCTAAGCTGTACGATTAACTTTAAATGTCAGCCCAAAACATTGTGGAGACTGATAAATCCGTCTGCCGTAGAAAATGAATTAATGGATGTAGGAGGCATGAAGACCAGTGATGTGAGCGGTAGCGTGTTTGTGAGAGACAGCTGAGGTGTCAGCCCTGGGATATAGAAGCATAAGACAGTAGTCAGCCACCACTGTCAGTTTCAGCCATGTCCAGCTTTTACTTATTTAATTGGGAGAGAGCCTGTAACTTGCATGTACACGACATAGGGATATGTCTCTCCATCCATCCATTTTCCATAACCATATTCATCCATCCATCCATTTTCCATAACCATATTCATCCATCCATTCATTTTCCATAACCATATTCATCCATCCATTCATTTTCCATACCCATGTTCATCCATCCATCCATTTTCTATAACCATATTCATCCATCCATCCATTCATTTTCCATATCCATATTCATCCATCCATCCATTTTCCATAACCATATTCATCCATCCATTTTCTATAACCATATTCATCCATCCATCCATTTTCCATAACAATATTCATCCATCCATCCATCCATTTTCTATAACCATATTCATCCATCCATTCATTTTCCATATCCATATTCATCCATCCATTTTATATAACTATATTCATCCATCCATCCATTTTCCATAACAATATCCATCCATCCATCCATTTTCCTTAACAATATTCATCCATCCATTTTCTATAACCATATTCATCCATCCATTCATTTTCCATAACCATATTCATCCATCCATTCATTTTCCATAACCATATTCATCCATCCATCCATCCATCCATCCATTTTCCATAACCATCCACTTTCTGTAATGATATATCCAATGGAGGGCTGTGCTGAGCATCACAGAGCCTCCCCTAGGAGGCACCAGGGAATTCTCTGGATAGGCTTCCAGTCCATCACAGAGCCTCCCCCAGGAAGCATCAGGGAATTCTCTGGATAGGCCCCCGGTCCATCACAGGTCAACCCCAGGAAGCACCAGGGGATTCTCTGGATAGGCTCCCAGTCCATCATAGGTCTACCCCAGGAAGTACCAGGGGATTCTCTGGATAGGCTCCCGGTCCATCACAGGTCTACCCCAGGAAGCACCAGGGGATTCTCTGGATATGGTCCTGGCCCATCACAGGTCTACCCCAGGAAGCACCAGGGGATTCTTTAGATAGGGTCCCGGTCCATCACAGAGCCTCCCCCAGGAAGCACCAGGAAATTCTCTGGATAGGCCCCCGGTCCATCACAGGTCAACCCCAGGAAGCACCCGGGGATTCTCTGGATAGGCTCCCGGTCCATCACTGATCTACCCCAGAAAGCACCAGGGGATTCTTTAGATAGGCTCCCGGTCCATCACTGATCTACCCCAGAAAGCACCAGGGGATTCTTTAGATATGGTCCCGGTCCATCACTGATCTACCCCAGAAAGCACCAGGGGATTCTTTAGATAGGCTCCCGGTCCATCACAGGTCTACCCCAGGAAGCACCAGGGGATTCTCTGGATAGGCTCCCGGTCCATCACAGGTCTACCTCGGGGTATAACAGGAACTGTTCATCTTCCACAAGCTAATGTGACCTATATGAACTGGCCTTCAGCCTTTTATCATAATTGGTGCTGTGTTGCCATGGATTGTCTTTGTTAATATAATAATCATGCCATCTTACTCAAGATCTTTATTGTAGTCAACTGTCAGTGTTATCATTCTGTATTCATAAGGTAGATAGAATATAGATATTTGTGAGAGCAGAGGGACTTTGCATTGAATTTTAATATTGCTTTGGATATAAGCGATTAGTGAGGTGGGGGCATCTCGTGCTTTATTTGAGCATGGATCCTCACTGAGAGCAAGAGTGGTCCAGCTGTCTTTAGGGAAACAGACCCCCCGGATCTACTTTCACCCCACCTCACCCATATGGTGCCTGCTTGGGTCACGACACCGAGGTCAGTGACAGAGTAACAGATCCTTCCTGAGATGACTCTGGCCAGGCCACTCTCCAGATTGACAACACCGATCTGGCTCAAGGAAGTACAGTTACAAAAAGAGATTAGGTTTGGGGGGGCACAGATTGTGGGGGGCAGGGGGTGAACTCCCGGCTTTCTGTTTACTGCGAGAGAACTTTGCTAGAAATGTCACTGAATAATATCGGTAGCACTGCTTTACGTTACATTCACAGTCCTCATGAAACATCGTGGTTCATGAGGCCTACGGTAAATATATAATCAGAAATATATAACAGATTGCGTGTGCAAAAATAACTTGCACTGAAGAGTTGCAGTCTTCAAATAACGTTTCTATAAGCTAGCTAAAATACATACATGACAGCTAAATAGAAATATATACATACTGTATATATCATCAAAATGTGCCCCGTCAGCTTAGATAGACTGACTGTCTGTAGCTAAATGAACATTAGCCACTGCTACTCTTTTTCCTCCGATGTTTACTGATCCTTTTAACGATCTGGATGTTTCCATTGTTTCCATAGGGCAAAGGTCCCTTTGAAAAAAATCAATTTTATTTTGACTTGATTATACTTCAGATTTACCACACAGTACCACTTGTTCACATTTATAAAATACACAGATATGAAAAATGACAAACTGACCAATTTTTATTCCTAAGTATGAATTTGGATGGATATTTTTTTATCCTGTCGGCTGCATGGGGCAATCTCCATTTCATTGTTAATCCTTATCCAATAATGCCTCCGTTTCCAGAAGCTGCATTCAGGAAGGTATGTATATTTCACAGTGACAGAATTATGCAGTCAGTTTTCCTGAACTCCTTTTTCAACCTACTGATTGTTTATCCATTTAAGTTAAAACGTACACAGAGCATAAAATATCAGTGTATCATGGAAATCAACAATTCGGACCTGATATAGGTCAGACTGATATTTTAATTGGAAATTATTTTTATTCACACGTTACATTAGTGGATTAGCATTTCAGGATCTAATGATTGCGAAATTGTTTAACCAATATTGGTCGCCCCATTGGCGGATAAGACACTCCAGTGTGACTGTCTGGGTAGCTGAAGATCCTTCCAGAAGGTGAATCTCAGATCTAATTAGTCACCTTTGAATCGTCGCCGTGCGAATAGTTCACATCCCGCACCCTAACATTATAAAAGCCCAGCTCCCCTCTGCCCTTCAGCTGGGAAGTTGCCCTTGCCCATCGCCACATTTACCCATCTATCTGTGTCTGAAAACCTGTCTATTGATATCTCTGCTGTGTTTTCGCTCTAATTTTGATTACTTTCTTGGCCGTAGCGATGCCCCTAATTGTTTGTGATTCCAGCGTTACCCCTAATCAGGTACCATTTAACTGCCTAAAGTGTTTCCTCTCACTCCAAATTGGTTTTTAAATCGGTTTCTCACTCATACTATATACAGGCCTGGATGTATTGTACAAAAAAAAGTCAATAATGAAAAAGCCAGTGTGAAATGCTTATTAATCACAAGCAGAATGTTAAGCCCACTGTACTGTACTGTAATTCATACTGAGAAAAGAAAACTCGCATAAACACGTCAGCTTTTCATTGGCTTTTATTTCCAACGCTGGCGGTCAACTTCAGCTCTTTTTATTAATTACTTGTCTCTTAGGCAAAGTCACAGGTTTGGAATTATGGGCGCACGGCAACACAAATCTCCCCCGGCAACGGGTTCTGGGATTCAGGCCATGTCTTTGAAGCTGACACTGGACAGAGAC
Organism: Mormyrops attenuatus; assembly: GCA_026777985.1. Lineage (NCBI taxonomy): Eukaryota > Metazoa > Chordata > Actinopteri > Osteoglossiformes > Mormyridae > Mormyrops > Mormyrops attenuatus. The sequence continues at coordinate 4,594,193 of JAODKC010000044.1, read as the reverse complement.
TCCCTCCGGCAAAGTGCCTCAACCTGCTGCCTTTTAGTAACAGCATCACCTACGTCTTTATTTTGATGTGGCCTATTTGCACATGATGAATAGTCGCTGGAAATTGGTGCGGAAATCGACAAGATGATTGATGTTGTTCTTTTTGCAATTAATGTGAATAAATTACATGTGTAACAATGAACACATTACAACTTTAATTTCTCAGTAGCACTATTAGCAGTCTAACTGCGGCCTAGTTGCAGTTTACGGTCAGTGTATGATCCAAGCTGCCTTTATCATATGAACTTACTGTCAATAATTCTGCAGTTTACTTAATACCGTCTTCAAACACCATAGCCAGAAACGAATTTCTATTGTATCATGTTAAAAATTCTTCTGAATGTGATGGTCCTCTTTCCTGTCTGTCAAGCCTGGACAATATTGATTCAGGTATATGCATTCAAACAACGCCAGGTGATACAGCGTAAACATAATCAAAGCATTTAAAAACATCTGAACATTGCATTTTAGGTTGAGTTTGTCCAATCATTCATCCATCTTCCATCTGCTTATCCAGTTCAGGGTTCAAGTCAGGTCAAGTTTATTTATAAAGCACATTTAGACATTAATGTTAATCCAGAGTACTGTAAAAAAAAAAAAAGGAGAATTAAAGCTAACAAGATATACTAAAATATGAAAAGACTCAAATGCTATTTAACAAAAATAAAAGTTTTAGGACATGATTTAAAAGTGATGATGTATAATAGGGCAAATTTAAATAAAACATTTAGATAGCAATGAAGACAGATCAACGATGATAGAAATTAAAACTACTGAAACTATTAAAACATTAAAAAGTAAAAGCATCAAGCCGACCCAAATGGTAAGGAGTAAACATGAGTTTTAAGCCATAATTTAAAAGTGGTGATGCAGGGAGACTAGCGAAGCTGGAGTGGCAGGCGATTCCACAACCTGGGGCCGGAACAGGAAGATGCATGATCACCTGAAGGATTGACAGAAGGATTTGGTTAGAGGATCTAAGTGACTGAAGAGTGGAATGACAGGAGAGGAGACTGGAAAGGTATGAAGGTGCCAGACTATGTAGGGCTTCAAAAACAAATAATAAAAAATTAAAATCAACTCAAAATTTAACAAGAAGCCAATGCAGAGATGTGTTGCCACGGGTCAACTGAAAGCTGAAAGTTGTTGAAAAAACAAAATATTTCTCCCGATGTTTGTCATAACACTTTTCTTTAAACACACAGCATTAAAACATCTTCCTTTTGCCGGGTCAGGAAAATTTAGCCAGAGATGACCTCAGGGAGGATGTCTGGGACTTTTGCAAACACACTCGCACAGTTGTATGCTGTATTGTGCCTGCCTGCCTGTAGCTAAGCACAAGAAGTTAGCAAAGTCCTCAATATGTGTGGTGTGTCTTTGCTGCCCCCTAATGGTGGCACAGCAGAGTGACCTGGTTGGTAGTGCTGCAGTCTCTCGCCTCTTTCTGGGTTCAGACCCAAGCCGCCTATGTGTGTCTCCATGTTCTCCCCACATTTGCGCGGTTTTCCTCAAGCTTCTCCAGTTTCCCCCCGCAGTCCAAGAACATGTGGTTTGGTGAATTGGTGCCTTTAAATCGCCCATAGTGTACACTCTCTGCTTTATCCCCTGTGTTTCCAGGGATAGACTCAAAGCTCACTCTGACCTTGGACTGGACAAGGAGTCATGATAGATAGATAGTCTGATGGATATGAAATTGATTGATGTTTACAGGATATGTTGAGAAAGCTAACTATGTAAAATAGAATATATCAGAGGAGGTACCTGCCTGTTGTAGTATATGTTGCACATAGGTCAGGTCAGGTCAGGTTGGGGAGCATGCACTGGTACAGCGCATTGCAGGACCCACCACATGACGAAACACTTCAAGATAATGGCCAGTGACACCTCCAGGAAGACGCACGGTCGCACCCTACGGAAATGGCCATCCATCTGCCGCAGCCAGGTGTTACGTGGGCGTCCCCTCAGCCTGCTCCAACCGCTTGGGTCCTCAGCAATGAGGATCCTGCGAGCCGGATCACCCTAAGGGAAACACGCCACATGGCCGTGGTGCCGTAACTGACGCTCCCTTACAATGCAGGTAATGTGCCTCATTCGGGACTCCTCTAGCAACCGCTCGTTTGACACAAAGTCAAACCAGCTGTACCCAAGGATTCTCCGAAGAGACACGGTACCGAAGGAGTCCAGTCTTCGTCTCAACTCACTGGATAGTGTCCATGTCTCACAACCATACAGCAAGACAGGGAGCACCAGGAGTCTAAAGTCTTGGACTTTCGTCATCTTGCAAAGATACCATGAACGCCACACACCCCTTTCCAGCGACCTCATGACCCCCTCATGTTCACCCAATCCGTCTACTGACTTCATAAGAAGAGTCACCAGAGACATGAATGTCACTTCTGGGGTAAGTGAACCTCTCGACAAGGCCGACATCCACTCTCCAGACAGACACGCTGCTGATGGCTGTGCCCAGGAGGTCATTAAAGGCCTGGATCTTGGTCTTTACCCAGGACACCCGCAAACTCAGACACTCGGACTCCTCGCTCAGTCTCTGGAGAGCCCTGATCAGAGCCTCCATTGATTCCACGAAGATCACAGCATCATCAGAGTCAAAATCGGTGAATCTTTCCTCACCGACAGATTCCCTACAACCCTGCCCAACACCCAGTCCATGCAAGCACTGAACAGAGTAGGAGCAAGAACACCCTCCTGATGAACTCCAGAATCAACTGGGAAGAAGGCAGAGCTTCTGCCTCCACTCTGCCCAGCTAGACGCTCAAATACCAATCCTAGCCGTTACTGGCTTGTTTTTGTCTCCCAGTTGTGTCAGTCGTCTGCCAGACTGCAGCAACTCTCAGCTGGACCTTTTAGTCTCAGCAGCAGTTGATCAGCCGCTGTCCAGAAGGACCCTGATTAGCACGGCGATAACTGAAGCACGTCCCAGCGAATCTGTCCAGTCGTGGGAGGAATGAAATATTACAGCTGTGTTGTGACACTGCCAATTACTAAGAGATTGTCCCAAGTAACGTCCTTCTGTAATGTCATCTACATAATGAATCCCATCACTAATGCTGTGCCCTACCTCATCACAACTTGCGCTTTTCAAAGCAAAAAAAAGAGTCTCTTTCAGTCAACTTGTCATAATTCAAGCTTCAGTGCACATGGGAGAGAATGAAGAATTAATTGCACACAGGGCAGGAGTTACTCTCTGCTATGACTAATTCATGAAAACATATCAGGGAAACAACCTTTGCTAATTCCATTTACGTGTTTAAAGCTTTTTAGTTGTGCCTTGTCCACACGTTTCCTGCAATGCCAGATGCTAGCCTATGGGATTATGTGGATGCCCCCCCCAGCCCCTACTCCCAAGCCAGAGCTATTGATTGATTAATCACTTTGCCGATGGGCTTAACAAATACTGACCTTTTGAAGTCCAGCAGCATATCCCAAAGACTGTAATCTACATCGATCTTTTAATGGAACATCAAACCTGCACTTATCAAACATCATTGTGTCCCACAACAACTCAGTTAAACTGGGATCTGATGCCCTGACCTTCCAAAGACATAAACCAACAGCATGTAGCGGGAATTTGGGCTCTTATTCTATCACGGGCCTGTGATTGTTCACTAATATCCCGTCTGTTTGAAGCTGAATTCCCACTTAGTAACATTTATCATGCCAATTGCCCGAAATGAGTTTATCCTTAAAAATGCATTTTGCCATATTTGACAAGCATGAGTTCATCAGCATTTTTCTTCCTTGGTGGTTCAATGGTCATTCCCTGTAAGTAGCATTTAGATGTATTTTTATTTGGCAAATGCCTTGGTCCAAAACAGCATACAGTGAGGCAAATAGCACATTACACACTCTTGTCGAGGAGTCGACTAGGCATAAGTGCGGCTAGGCTGAGCGTAATGAATGCCCAGGTACAGGTGTGAGCAGTATCAGAGGAAGAGCTACAAAACAACATCCAGCCAAAGCAAGAACCTGATAAAACTACTATTTCAATCAGCAGAAAGTGCAACATTAAGAGAATTCTGGGAACATGGACTGGCGTCAGGCTAGTGAAGGTATTCCTGAAACAGAGACACCAAAATGCTGGAAGAGACACCAAAATCAATCCAGGAGTCAGTCTGGCCTCATGAGAAAATTCTAGGTAAGGGTTTATGGAGGATGTATCTTTACAACCCCCCCTCCACCACCCCCACGGGAGGGAGGTAAGGAGAATAGCCCAGAAATGGATCGCCCTGCCGCCCACGCACAACGAAACAGCATGTAAACCGTGCCAAGGGCTTCCGGGGGCAGAAGCGGCTCCCTCAGTGGGTGCTACCCACGTCAGCCTAATGGGACCTGACAGTGAGCATAATGCAGCCCGTAGATCCTGAGCAGGCAGGAGTAATGGGTCATAAATTCAGGCCCTGGAGTAGAAGCTGTCAGAGCAAGGCAGGGCGCAGGGGCCTAATGTTTTTCATCCATTTACCACCCCCCCCACCCCGGGCTAAAAAGACATCATTGTGTGGGGTGCTGCCCTATGACCCCTCCCCCCCACCACCACACTCTCTCTACCACCGCAGTAAAATCCAGCCATCCGTGCCGAACGGATGCTGGCCTCTTTAGTTAATCACGGCATCACCTTTGCATTTCATCCGCTGGCCGCAGCCCGGGCTTCACATCGATACTTTCCGAAGCGCTAAAGAGGACCGAAGGCAGGCACGGCCGACCCGATAATTAGCCGGAGGGAAGGCCCCCCCCCCCAGTGGATGTCACACCGGGCCCCACTCCGCAGCCCCATAAAGCCCATTGTTCTGGCCTCCTCGCCCCTCCTCAGTCTGGCGGCCCGCGGTGCATTCAGCTCCGCCTCACCTCCAGTGCCCAGAAAATCAGTGCAGTTCAGTTGCTTAGCAGACATATAAAAAGCCCAGAAAATTAAATCTGCCCAATGAAATGGCCCTAGCCTGCTTCCATTACTGAAATGGAGCTTCCCCATTATAAATCTGCCCAATGAAATGGCCCTAGCCTGCTTCCATTACTGAAATGGAGCTTCCCCATTTTTAATCTGCTCTATCAAATGAGCACAGTGTAGTTTTGCTATATGTACAGCAAAGAATAGCCAAGAATGAATTATTATTTACCTACATTTCAAGAAAACAAATCTGTCATGGCAAATGAAAGGAAAGATAAGTACAGCAGTTTTGAAATTATGACATAAAATGCAACCTGCACATAGCAATGCTGGAAGTAGCCCTGACATAGGCCCTGACATCGCAATGCTGGAAGTAGCCCTGACATAGGCCCTGAAATCGCAATGCTGGAAGTAGCCCTGACATAGGCCCTGAAATCGCAATGCTGGAAGTAGCCCTGACATAGGCCCTGAAA
>JAODKC010000044.1:4556640-4567376 GCA_026777985.1 Mormyrops attenuatus | reverse complement strand
TCAGAATGCCCCCTGGACGCCTCCCTGGTGAGGTGTTCCGGGCATGTCCCACTGGGAGGAGGCCCCGGGGAAGACCCCGGACACGCTGGAGAGACTATGTCTCCCGGTTGGCCTGGGAACGCCTCGGGATTCCCCCAGAGGAGCTGGACGAAGTGGCCGGGGAGAGGGAAGTCTGGGTTCCCCTGCTTAGACTGCTGCCCCCGCAACCCGACCCGGAACAGCGGTAGAAAATGGATGGATGGATGGATGAATAATGTAATAGTGGCATGGGCCCCCACCTAACCTGCAAAGCCACACGCTGGCCACCAATTTACATTATATTTACTTCTAAGGCTGATAGGTTATAATAGGTTACGTGTATTTCAGATACACACTTTAATACATAAAGGATGAGGGTTTTTGCCCCCCCCCACCCCCAAGTACAAACTCCACTTATGATCTATAGTGATATATAATATCTGCATCAAACATTTTCAACCTGTTTCTCAAATAAGATGGTGGACACGGCAGAAATGCAGTTATTTGCTGAATTTACCAAAGAAGTATCCATTGCGGGTCTTATGCCTCTAGTTGCCCTACATATCACAGCCGACATCAATCCCTCTCTTTCTTTTTCACCTTCTCCTGCTTCCTCTTCTGCATCTTCGCTTAGGGGCTCCTTCTGTGCCTGATCTCCCACCCATCTCCCCCTCACCTCTCCCATACTGGGGTCGTCTGCCTTGTATGCATCCAACTTGTCCTGGACCAGTTGTGCCAGTGTGGCAGTGTCCTTGCACTCCCTGCATTTGGACAAATGGGGGCGGTAACTACACACTCCAAACCCAAACGTGTGGCTCACTACATAAAAAGGTGCAAGTTACTACCATAGAAATAGACCTACTGAGTACTGGGTACTGAAGCTGCGGCAGGACAAACAGCTTATCAGCTTATCTGGACGTCTTATGCTTATCAGGTGTAATATAAACGCATGCCCTGCCTCTGCACTCTCACCCTCTGTAGCGGATGGAGGGGTACTCCTTCAGGGTACTACACAGTGTTGCAAGCTGACCAGCAAGCCTCTCCATGACTGGGTTCTTCATCTCAGTCTTGTAAGGGCTGTAAAAGCTTTGGAATACATCCGAGCAGTCCAGAGAGTACACCTGTGCAGAACATTAACACAGCTGTCCAGAGAGTACACCTGTGCAGAACATTAACACAGCTGTATGGAGAGTACACCTGTGCAGATCATTAACACAGCTGTCCGGAGAGTACACCTGTGCAGATCATTAACACAGCTGTCCGGAGAGTACACCTGTGAGGATCATTAACACAGCTGTCCAGAGAGTATGTAGCATGAAAACTGCACAGAAGGCATGCTTATATATATGTTCTTTCTTTTCAATTGTGCCTATAAGGATAAAATGCAAAGCCATTAGGAATATATATTTCTTTATGCACATGATTGCTGGGTAACATATAGCCATGAATAACAATAAACAATAATAAATGCAACAAGCCAGTCTTCGTAGATAAAGTACAAAATAAAAAAGTGCAATAAAGACATTATAGATCATTCCCTAAGCCTGTCTGTCTCTTACTAAGCTGGTGGGGCTTTTGTTTGTAGGGAGTTAATGCAGAATCTATGTGAAACACAATATGAATATATAAGACATTATCTTTAAAACCAACATGGAAGTCATTTAAGCAACTGTATAGTAACATGAGTAAACATGAACTCTGGTGTGTCAGGGGTCATCTAATGAGTTCCAAATATTTCATCTATTTTTCTGTAATTATCCAGTATCCCCTGCCTTTGGAATGTTCAAGTAAAATGCCATGTAGAGTCAGAGATGGACAAGCAGGGGCGCTCTGGTTGTCCTGTTATCTACAGTAGATAATGGATACATGAGAGCATTTAATCCTCTTTGGTGGATATTATTAACTCCTTAGCAACCATCAGATACAGGGACCACACAGATGGCAGGGTCAGGAGATCTTCAGAGGCACGTATTGAAAACCTGTATTATTAAATTACAGCTGACTGAAATGTGTTGCTTTGTTCTGTTCTCTCTTTCTGTTCCACGGGCTTACTGCTTGCTGTAACCTACAGCGGGGTTTCCCAACCTGGTCCTCAGGGTCCCACAGACGCTCCACATTTTTGCTCCTTCCCAGCTCCCTGCCAGAGCAAAACTGGGAGCAAAAACGTAGATTGTCTGCGAATCCCCAAGGACCGGATTGGGAAACACTGACCTACACTATCTGACAATAACCACCCATCATAGAATCTTTCTCTCCTTCTACTCTGCTGTTTATAGGTCCCCACTCTCCAGGTCCATCTGTTCAGGGTCACATGACAGTCTGGTCGGCTTATCCCTGTACCTCACCAATGGCCACTGAGAATCAGCATTTGGATTAATTTGGAGAGGTTTGTGGGTCAACCCCAGCTTAAGCTGTTCTGGAACATTCCATGGGTTCAGGTACCACTTGGTTGCTTGCCTTCCTTATTTCCTTATTCACCGAGCCCCACCCACCCACTCTGTGTTGAAATTCCTGGGAATTGCCGGGGTAGCATGACAGAGTCTTACCTGTGACTCATAGGGCAAGAAGGCGATGTTGATCTCTGTCAAGGTCTTGATTTTTTTGGAGGCCCGGGACTTCACCAGATCATCGAACAGGAGGTCAGGACATGCTGTAAGAGTGAGGAGGGATGCAGCAGGGTCACAACGGGGCAGCATGAGGCAAGGAACCTCCACAGGCTAAGTACAAGCATGCCAAGTCAAACTCAGGTGGTCCTTTTCACCAATTCAATAAACTTCATCACAGTAACATGCCAGTGTCAGATGTGGCAGGCAGATGATTACAGAAAGGTCGCACTGGTTTTTGGCACTCACAGTCAGTGAAGAAGACGTGCGCTCCTTTGTACTGTGGAGACCGGGGGTCGACGAAGTCTGAGATCAGTCCCTGTACTGACTGCAGGGTGAAGACAGCACATGTGTGACAGTGAAGACGGCTCTCCGGGGCATTCCAAAGCAGGCCTATAGCCAGAAATCAGTTTTGTGGGGTGTCTGGCGTAGCTCTCCCTGGGTTGATTTTTACTACTGCTTTACTACCTTTACTACGTGGCTGCATGCCCATGCAAAAGACACCATGTGACACTAAAGCCAGCGCCACCATCCTATGATCTCACGGTAACAACCACCAAGACCACAGCATCGCACATAATGGGAACGAGAGCCCAAAAGCTGAAGTATTTACCCTAAAGATGTTAAAGTGACTGGGATGAGGACCGAACATTTGAGAGGGACTAGGGTACGAGATACAATGGCGCTTCCTCGTGTATTTTGCCCTTTTCAGTGTACAAGGTGTGATGAGTGTTTTGTGTGCATCTTGTGTCGAGACCCTGTACCTGCTGAGTGGGAGTGATAAGGTAAATGGCCTCCATGCTGGGGAGAGGCTCACGTCTCTTGGTTATGTCTTCAACAACTGTAGAGGACAGAGAAAGAGAGGGAAAGAGAGAGAGTAGTGATGTGAAGATAGCATCACGCCTGGGATCCCACCAACAAGCCACCCTGGGAGAAACACTCACTGGTGATGCCCTCGGGCATGATGTCAGTCATCTTGCAACAGGACGACAGCATCCTCATGCTGAGCTGGTCCACCACCAGCACCTAGAACCAACAACTGATTAGCAGGGGCGGAGCAAATGACTGGGGGGTGGAGTCTAACACATTCCATCTTCTGGCATGCTAGAATAACGAGTACGATGTAAAAGATATCATTTTTTGTAAGGTTACCACTATTAATGCTAACTGTCACATGAACTGAAGGGGGATATTGCAGTGATGGGAAGGGAGATTCACAGAATTCATACCTTCCATACTCCCTTCTCTTTGACTTTTTTAATAACTTCGTTCATAATTTCTGTTGAACAAAAGGTAAGTGTTAGTCACAGCTGTCTTTAAGTAAAGAGAAATACACTGCATAGCCTATCCCAGCTAATTCCAGGTATATCATTATTAAAATGGTTTAAAAATGCTCTACTCGTGTTTTCTTTGGTGATACTGATACATATCTTAGACACTCCGGGCAACTATCATGATCATGGTGAAGCCATGGATAATGTTTAATAAATCAGTTAATTAAAATGCTGAGCTTCACATCATCAGGAACAAAACAGTGGCTTGACCTCGTGTCATCATACGTCTTTATGTCATTTTCCCCACATAAACTTTTGGATTCGTCCTAAAGTGACACTGTCCCTAAACACGGAAGAGCAGATTAAAATATGCAAAACATGAAGGAATCATCTAATGTAATTAAAGCGACCATACTATGATTTATTTAGGCAGGTTAATGTAATTCCTAAATGGCATAGCTGAGCTACAGTAACCCTACTCATTTACATTCATTTATTTAGCAAACACTTCCATCGTTATACAGCTGAGGGTCAGAGAGCAGGTTTGGCCAACGTCTCTGAGGGAGTCGGGGATGAGGGTCAGAGAGCAGGTTTGGCCAACGTCTCTGAGGGAGTCGGGGATGAGGGTCAGAGAGCAGGTTTGGCCAACGTCTCTGAGGGAGTCGAGGATGAGGATCAGAGAGCAGGTTTGGCCAACTTCTGAGGGAGTCGGGGCTGAGGGCCTTGCTGAAGGGTCCAACGCTGATTGTAAGGAAAAGTAGTCAAGATGTCCCAATGTTCTTGGTTGATCATTTGAATACAGACAGTGTTAGCAATTCATGATCATGGGGGAAGTCAGGGAGAGAGTGAGGGTTCCAGTCGGCACCACTAGGGTGATAAGGAAGATAATTCAACCAACAGTGGCCAGATAAGTGGCTGAGCTACCATTTGTTCTCACGGGAAATCTCCGGCCTGTCCTGTCCTGTCCCTGTCTTAGGATCCTCATACTCCAGGAGGTCACTATTTATACGCAAATTTACTCAATACATACACACAGCACCTTGTTGGGGAGGGTCTATTGTTGGGGAGGGTCTATCTATTGGAGTATAAGGGGGGTGAAGAACTGTCCTTCATTTGTATTTGAGCTAAATGTAAATGCATACGGCTCAGGAGAAGCTGACCGAACAAGGCTGGAGGGCCTTTGCCGCAGAAACCTAACCAGCTCACTCCTTCATTATCTACTGCGTTTTTTCTCCTTGCCTTTGCACAGGATGTTACCATCAAGGCACCTTTGCCGCTCTGAAGGGAAACCCTGAACTTGGAAAGCTTTTCATCCTACAATATGTCACTGCTGCCGAATTTTCAGTCTGCTTCTGTCCCAGATGGATTAACACAACATATATTGTTTAAAAAAATGTCTGCTCTTTGCTAGAGTGTGAGGGGCACAGCAATCACAGAGCCCAATCTCCAACAATCCTCTTAGCATCCGACTCATGCTATTTCTGGGCATTTCTTCACCACAGGAAGTGATGCAACCGGAAGGTTCACCGTGTGACAAATCTATAAATGTCTCCCTGGGCTTCTTCTCTTTTTATCCTTACCTAGGATTACCATATTTAGTGAGATGAAAAAGAAGACGCTCTATTGCTCATAAAATGTTACAAATGCACACGCTGTGTGATGATACTGAGTGGCCGCCATTTATTGAAAATCGGTACCTTTCTCTCCCTTAGTACTTCACTGTAATTTGCAACATTGGGTCATATGGGCTGCAGCGATAAGCCCAGGCAAACCAGCAATTTTTGACAAACCGCCCGGATGCCCAGATAGGGGCCCAGAAAGAGGACATGTCCAGGGAAACCCTGATGTATGGTGACCCCAGCTGTACCAAAGTTTTAGGTGGCAGTAGGACCCATACATCCCTGAAGGCTTTTCATGTGCCTATGATGGCCAACCACAAACTGAAAGCTAAAAAATAAACCTTTACAAGTAATGACATTTCCATTGACAAAAGCTTATTCTGACCAGAACTTAGACCAGCATGTTCATTGCAGGACATGACGCCACCTACAATTAACTTGTTCTCTCACATCGATACACAAGGTGATCTTGGACATTCTCTTGGATTTATTAAGAAAGAATTGAGTCATAATAATACCAACCGCTTGAACGTTAATGAAGACCAAAGCTATTTTAATTTACTAACTTAGATATCACAGCTGATTTCAACAGAATTTCTACAGAACAGGACAGACTAACCATTACACAACTACTAAATTCTAAGTATTGGCTTCTCCTAACCATTTACTCTGAATGGGACCTTAATGGGGGGGGGGCAGCGTATGGCTCAGTGGGCTACGCTTGTGTGCCTGTGACCAGAAGGTCACCAGTTCAAACCCAGCTTCAGCACTTAAAACCTGTATTAACTTAAGCAGGGCCCTTAACTCTCAGCTTACTAAGGCTGGAACCCTGGTCCTAGAGGTGTGAGGAAACAACCAGCCTACAAAGAGCAAGATGGGGAAGGTATAAAGGGAATTTCCCCACAGGCACTGTCATTATCCATACTGAAGTTTCAATCTTTGTGGCCAAGTACCACCAGAGCAATAAAGTGATAAACAATAGATACAGTAAAGTAACACAAAGTAAATTGACTTGCTATTGTCAGATAAAGTACCTCACTAACAAAAATACTCATACAAAATTAATTTACTGGGCATAGATTTGTGACACTCACATCTCTCACTCTTTGTGTTGCTTGTGGGTAGAGTAGCTAATAACCTTACCCAAGTACAAGTATTGTTATTGCAAAACAATTACTGAAATGTAAGTAAATTATTCATTAAAATAAATACTTCAATAAGCAAAAGTAAGAAAGTATCAAGCAAAAATACTATTTCAGTAACAAGTTACTAGTTACATAGGTAACACAGACCTGACTTTCAGAAGTTTTTCTCACGTTTGTCACTTTAGACAAAAGAATCTGTTAAATAAATTAATGTAGCTACAGTATGTCAGTAGCAGCTGTGGATAAAGTTACTAATCCTGAACATTCCTGTCCAGTTCATGTTGACTGTTGTTCCAGCTGATTTAACCAGGGTTTCCCAGTGAGTTGTAGCCCATACATGGAGTCCTATGACCTTATTGCTGTCTTTAATTTAAGCAGTCTAAGACAGTCACCAGCAGAAATAACTGGCACATTAATGCCCGTTCTTTTGAAATCAAGATGAAAACTTACATTACAGTCAGCAATGAGTAGCAGCTGTATTTTGTTCATCATTTCCTCAAATGCATAATAGTGAAGTCTAGGTTTAATCTCATTAATAATAATAATAATGACTTGCGTTCCATCTGTGCAGAGGCCAGGCAGCTGTCACAAATGTCTCCTATTATTTTTCTCAAGCCCTGGGCCCAGAGAAGCTCTACCAGAAAAAAAACCCTGAGGTTGCATTCTTCCTGGAGTTAATCTCCAGCTCGGCTACCTCCTCGCACAACAACTTCTCTGTCTCTCAGAACACGGAATACCACTAATCCACTGAAGGTGAAATCTTTAAACATCATCTGGCCCGATCTGAGAGGGTGAGAGGCCCTTCAGTTGGTGAAGCTTGGTAACACCCTGTTTCTCTTGTGCGGATTTCATCTGTCCGTTGCGGCAACAGAAATAATGGCTCCTTCTTGTCCAGAGGTTGAAGCCATATAGAAGCTGGCCAGTTGCATTCTGGGAAAAGGGCAACACACTAGGGAAAATTTCTGACACCACCGCTCCCCTGACAAATCACGCAGCTGCCATGATCTTAACGTGAGACTTGTTGCAGCATGTCAATGAACGTGATGTTTCATGTTTAACAGTGGGTTATTGCAATACAAAGTCCAGTCTAAACATCCTTTATTAAAGATCCAAAATGTTTTGTTGGCCAAGTGCAATAAGTGCATTGCAATGTTTACTTGTCCAGCCACACACAATATGTACATTAATAACAAATTAACATAATAACTAACATTATATCATAAATAACAAATAAACAGACAACAGACAATGCAGTGAAACCAACACTTAGACATCGCACCACGTCCTGGCAAAAGTTAAGTGGACAGCTTGGGGAAAGACACTGATCTTGAATCTGCTCACAACACAGGTTCAAGCAGGACCTCTTTAAACACCCCCAAATCAGCGTCCATAAACAAGGCACATACCTCACTGATACCTCACCTCAAAGCTAGAGGTGGGACCACCGTAATCAGAGTCATTAATACTCAACAAAAAACACAAGGTGTACCAAAAACGAGAGGAAGATAAAAAGTATGAATTAAAGGCTTATTCATCAGTAGAGGACATTACATCATATGTAGGGCACTTTTGTATTACACTATTAAGCTGCTTTTATCCAAAACCGCTTACAGTAGCTCAAACAAATAGTTTTTTTTCTGAAAAGAAATCAGATGAATGCCCTTTCTTAAGAGGTACAGCTGCGTGACCCTTCCAGGGACTCAAACCTGCTGCGCCATGGATGGCGGTGTGGTTTCTGAACCACTAGGCAGCCTGTAGCCTATGTTCGCCAAGGGCCCAGGATCAGTCCTAGCATTCACAGGACTCAAACCAACAACCTTCCGATTGCTGCCACAGATCCCTAGCCTCAGAGCCACCACTCCGCCAGCAAGATGGGGACCAAAAAACAGAAAGCTGTTGTCTTCATAACATCTGCTCCTGTGTGTCCGTGTTCATAAGGGCCACAGTTTGCTTTGGAAAAGCTATAACTGAGAATTCTGTTCTTGATGCAACTTACTGTGGCAATAAAATGAATCTGTCTGATGAAGGCTTCTATGCAACGCTTATCCTGAATCTGAGTATCTCCACTGCGCTGGGTGTCATGGGGAAAACAAGCTAGCATGATTTCCTATAAGCGGTGCTACATGGGAGTTAGGGTCGGCCCTTTCAATCTAAAAAATAAGGGACACGCCCCCCTCCTGCCTGGGGCCTCAACGGTAAAATTTGCCTGGGGGGTTTTGTACACCTTGACACACCCCTGACCACGCCCCCCTCTGCTGCACAGGAATCTCATCCTTTAATTTACAAATAAAAATCACTTCAGGCTGTGAGTAACTGAACCACTATCACGGCTTGTTTCCCTGGCACAATCGGCTGATGTGTTTAGCTGCTAACTGAAAGGTCGCTGCTGTGAGACCACCTTGGGATGGTTTGCTTTCAAGAATTTCCTCCTGGCATCAATACAAAAGAGAAGAGTGATACTTCATTAATCCCTGTGGCATAATTCCCTTTTCATTTTATCCACTCTTGCTGTCCATGAGACCCATATGCAGGTGAGAGCAAGTTTGGAGAGGTCACAGTAAAGGAGCAGCCACTTTGCAGTGTCCAGGGAGCTGGGGGCTAAGGGCCCTGCTCAAGGTCCTACAGGTATGACTGTTCTGCTCAGGCTGGGACTCAAACCAGTAACCTTCTGATCACAGGCACAGAGGCTTAGCCCGCTGTCAACCGAACTTCATAGCTGCATACATGTCAGCAGCAACATCAGGACGTTAAATGCTCAGATGAGCGTCACTGTGCCCCTTCTCGTCCAATCGGCCTTCTCGTCCAATCGCCTACTCCCTACGCCAGAGTTTCTCTATCAGGTTTTTGTTCAAAGTCAGAGGTCTGGAACGATTTTCAATAACAAAGCAGCATCTCATGTATTTAATGCATTAACAATAGCCTTCGATATAGACATCAATATATAACAAAAATGGTAACTTTGTAACGGTCTCTGATCGTTTTGACTCTGTAATGTATGTGAACTTTGGTGGTTCTACATTGTATATTTTGTACTTCAAACCACGTTAAGCCTTTCATAAGGTTCACTATCGGCTGGGTCCGGATTTACTCGCGGTTTGGTCCCCATCCGGAGAACCCCAGCCCTACACCCCACTTCTGTCTGCAGTTTACAGAGTCCAGCCCCCCATTCTTCTGTCTGTTTTGTCTGCAGACCCTGGTTAAAACTGTCTGAGCACAGCTCTGTGAGACAGGGGCATCATTCCCGGGGCTCCACCATCGAGCACCTAGGGCCTTCAACAGGGCTGTGGGATTCTGCTGCTCTCCATCTGCTTTGATAAGGCAAAGCCTTCCTGATCAGCCCTTTGCGTGCTGCCCGTCACGTACAGAAGACATCTCCACTCCTAATCTTCTTACTCGTCAACTTGATCCAATTCTCGGCTTTATCTGTGAATATATTTTCCAGGCCAAGGAAATGTTTTATGCCTTTTCAGTCTTGGAATGCTGTCTAGAAATAATCTGATATTTAAGAACATATCGATACAATTTCACTCAGTCACACCTTACTTTGTTTTGTTTTTTTCTGGGCAAAAAAATAAACATCATGCAGTTTTTCGTTAATCTCTATCAGGAAAGATTAGTTTCACTGACACTGAAACTCACATTTGCTTATAACGGCATACACATCAGAGTCGTAAGCACTAAACGAACTGAGATCTCGTGACAGCCGATAGGTTCGCTGTCCATCAGTGGGCCACACTGTCAGGCGCGCGGCTCCCTCAGCGCTGCCACGCAAACGCCCCCCACTGGATGCTCAGAGACGCAAAATCACCGGCATACACTATGAGAATATGCTGAAATTAACTAATAATAACATTGCACTGTGTCTTAACTCTCACATCTACCCTGGGGACAAATTGACTCCGAAGGCACATGTCAGGTGACTTCTAATAGTAACATTATTTTTGTAGGAGCGTGTGTGTGTGTGTGTATATATATATATATATATATATATATATATATATATAAAAAAATTACAAGGCACGATGTTCATACACTCTGTGAAAAATCGGACTCACTCTGGGTGGCAAGTATCTAGCG
>JAODKC010000044.1:4543415-4556540 GCA_026777985.1 Mormyrops attenuatus | reverse complement strand
GGAGCGTGTGTGTGTGTGTGTATATATATATATATATATATATATATATATATAATAAAATTACAAGGCACGATGTTCATCCACTCTTTGAAAAATCGGCCTCACTCTGGGAGGAACGTATCTATCGGAATGATTTCTTTTCTGCCCTTCTTTGGGGAGATTAGTCGAAACTAATCAGGAATCGTGTTAATGAAAAAACAGCGGCAGTTTCACAACGTATTCGCTTTATGCAACAACAACAACAACAATAATAATAATAATAATTTTAAAAGACAATTTGCAGAAAGGCAATATTTTTGAGTTTTAATTCTAGGTCGGCCTAGTTGAAAGACTTGTAAGCTGTTAGTTTTCTTCTGCTGAAGCGGCATTTTCCGAGATGTTATGAATAAATTCTTCTTCCATCTTCAAAAACATTTGAGTGCTTCCGAAACAGTCCTTACACACCTTCAGCTCACTCATAAGGGTGCTTATAAGATCCCTTGTGTAACAAGGTCTTCTGATAACTACCGTTGTTCCTCGTGATACTTGTTCATAAAAATAAGGGGCGGGGGGGCAAGAACTGTAAAAAGGACAAAGAACATACTTACTGTCTCCGACCAATGCCTTTAAGCCGACGGGTGCCATGGTGCACGGTGCCTGGCCTTCCCTTCTGTACTTCGGCGTACCAGCCTTCCTTTATGAGGTTAAGATGTGCGGCTCTCATCGCAGCTGATTGCTTCAGTCTGGGGGGTGGGAGGCGATAAAGAGACGTCACCGAGTCTCTGCCTACTGCAATATCAAGCTTCCTACCTCCCTTACCGCCGACGGGCGCCGGGCGTCGCTTTTTCATCATTACTGTGCATGCAAATTATTCGACAGGTGTCACTGTCACTTAAAATGTCACTAATACATTTCTTAACCAAATGTTGGCTGCATAATTTATTTATTTTTTCAATAAATACTTTTCTGACCGACAAAGATTAATGAATGCTGAAGTCGCGTTGTGTACATAAACATATTCTTTATAACGGACATAACACATTCCTGCAACTCTTAAAATGTTTCATTTTATTCATGGGAAATATAAGGCAAGGAATTGACTTACTCCATGAAATTACCTTTTATCGATGATTAAAACAAGCAATTAAAATAAGCAATAAGTTAGATTACATAGCCTACATCCTTTGGTATACATATATAATTGAAACATGAACTTATACTTTTGTAATAGTTTATTTGGGTGACAGTACCTACACAGTGCCACACGAGGGAACCAAAGCCAAATCCTAGAGTTCAGCGTCATTTTTTCAGAGGGAAAAATGCTGCAAAAGATATGATTTTGGAATATTTGATAGGTCCGATGTACTTATTATTGAAATACTAATTGCAGCAGTGACAAATTAGAATACTGTTTGTTAATTATTTCCGATACTGTACAAGACTCATACGGACTTTACGTTTTCTCACAAGCAAATCGACATGCATATAGATATCTGATTATCCTGTTTAGTGATTCCGTTGGTGATTCGTTGTTCTCGGGGTTTCGCTGTGACATTAATCGTCCCATTAAATATGCATGATACTCATTTCACCATTTCACCCTAGCAAACGATATTACACCTTAGTAGTTACTGGTATTCATTCGTAAAATTTAGGAAGCCTTAATGTAAATTTTTAAACATGTGCAAATCAAAGCTCAGTAAATTCGTCACTCTTTTAGAACAATTTGGCACATTGTTAGTTTTTTTTCCCTCGCGAAATAACCGCTAATTCATTCAATAGTTAAACGTCAGAATCACTCCAGTGCGCCGCGGAACGTTCACGGATGGTAATACAACAGTAATATTTCGTCCATATTCAATTGACTTCACACCCTGCTTAAATATAATCTGTTGACTGATTTAATTAGCATCCTGTATGGAAATGATATTTGCAAAACGCAGATATATGAAAACAACTCAATTTTGGGCAGCAATGGTATACCTTACACACAATTAATTACACATGTGTTTCTTCACTCAACCTCTTTTTTATTCCAACAAATCGACTTCCAATAATATTATTTTACGGAGAAAAATGTGTATTCCTCACCTTACGGGCGACATATCATATTAATCTTTTTAACTATTTCCATGACCCCACCCTCAACGCCCCTTTTAAAAAGTCTGCGCGTTAAACTAGTAGTGAGGGTGTGTCTTGCGTGGAGAGAATAATATTCTAGTTTGCTGACACAGTTCAACCGGAGTCTCCTACTTTAATAGCAACTTCAGTATTGTGTTCAAGATTACATATCTTTACACGAGTTGAAATCGAACATTCCTTTTGGATAAAACTAGTTTTGTATGCCTCGGGAGCTGAAAAGGATATATTTAAAGGCAGATTCATCCACACTAGTTCGCCGCTGTTAGGATAAAAGCAAAAGGATTTCCAGTTTGGGTACTGGGTTTTTAGGTTGCTTATCGCCATGGGGAATGTAGTGTCGGCACACCTGGATGAGAGTAAACGGCAGCTGATTACGGGTAAGTTAGTAATGTCTTTTTATGTGGTGGTTTGGGTTAGAAAGTGCTTTGCGTAACTACGCTGTTCAGTGCGATAATTTTACTCCCATCGAGTAGATACTGGTCTGGGGTGGACATCCGTAGTTTGCAGCTTGGTAAGATGATAACCATTTTTTTACACTCCCGTTGCCTTTCCTCCTGAACTTTCATTAGCTGATCGAGACTCGTTCATCTGTAGCCGTGGAGAAGGTCAGATAAATTAGCAGATGGGGTTTGTTTAGGAAAACGACACGGGGGAGGGGTTAAACGCAGTAAAATGGTTACAGTATCGCCCGATCCCACCTTCATGCACATTAATTAGTTTATTGACGTTAATCTGACTTTACCTGATTCTTGCGCACGAGCGCGAGATGGTGCCTCGCGCCTCCAGTGATACTGTTTTGCGCTACGTGGCACGCGCACTGTCCCTTGCCTTTTTGGGGGAAGCTCATACGTGAAAAACTATGTATCTGACTGCTGTGCTTCAAAAGTCGGCATCTATTGTCTTGCATTTCCTCTCACTGGCGTAATCCAGCATATCACGGGTGGTTTGTGCGCGATGCATAAGCTGAGTATGTAGCTTGAGTCATCTGCCCTCTTTAGATCAGAGTGAATGACATGAGCTAACTGAATAGTTCCTCTCCCAGCATGGAAACACACCCACCTACCTTGGGAAAAATAAGAAATATGCAGCTTGTGAAACTCCAGGAGCCTCCCCCACACACACACACACACACCTTGCTGTCTGTAAGCCATTTAGGGAAAAGTCTTGAAAGCGCACTGTATCTGTTGAAATGTGGCAGGGAGTCGCTCGTGGCCTGAACCAGACCAGGAGCAGAATGGATCTGGTGGTGATTCGGGGTTAGCCCCCGGCATTAGTGTCCTTAGGGGGCATAGGTTGGTGGGACAGGACATTCCATTCTCTGACTGCCTTAACCGGTCCAGGTGTGGGCTTACCCGCTAACCTTAGCATGGTTGAGCTGTGTTTAGGTAGTGTTGCTGTTAGCACGGGCCAGGTTGCAGCCCCTGAGGATGCTGGTTCAGTTCTCTTCGTTTGCACATTTCTGTGAACCTCCTTACCGAGGTAGTTAACCTGGAAATGTCTCGGTGAATGTTGATACGTGGATGTTATTGGATGTGGACATCAGACTAGGCTGTCGGGCGAGATCTCGACTTGTGCTGGATCCCAGCAGATTTTTGCATAAAGATATATAGGCATGAGTGAAAGGATACAGGTATTATCAGGATGTTACCTGTGCTACTGAAGCTGTAATAGATTTAAAGTGACATGTAGACTAACTGCCCTGTTTTGGAGGAAGCAAACCACTTCCTAGTCTGCTCAAAATAGATGTGACATCACTTCCTCTAACGGCCTGTGCTATCAGTATGGAATTTCAGCCTTCATGATTTTGTGTATAACTGTGTCTTTTGAAAATATATGAAACTAACCTGTACTTTAAATACATGCTTACCTGCGATATGCTCAGTAATTTGCCTTCTAAAAGTATTATCAACATGATTGAGAGATCCTTATTGTAAGTGAGTATAGTGTTCCTATTTGTCAACGATAATTAGTTAGATAGCAATGATCTGTCTTGACTAGAACACCCTTTGGTCTGAGTGTGACTGACACCCTGGCACTTGTTTTGGTGTTGTTTTCTGGCACATACAAACCTTTAATTTCACAGAGGCCTCCAGTACTCCTGAGGTTCAGAATCACAGTCCGAACTGGACCGGGAGCAGAGTGCATCTGGTGGCGATTCAGGGTCAGGCCCCGGAGCTTGGCTCCAGCATTCCCGACATTCCCGACTAACCTTGCCAGTTCGGAGTAGTGCTTTTTAACCGAGGAATCTCAAGAATGCTGTAAGGGACAGGGGCCTTGGAAGTAGGGAGCCCATTCAGACCCTGTGGCCCCCATGCTCACAGCAAGTTTGGGAAAGGAGTCTTGGGTGGGGTAGCCCTTCTTAGCTGGCTTCGAGCTTGGGGGGGGTGGGCTCTCTACACTCAGTGGAGTCACTGTGTGCCTGAATGCCTGTGTTTATGGTTTCCTGCAGTCCTGTCTGTTTTACAGATTCTCTTTGAAGCCCAGTTAAACCACAGACCACTTGACAGCCGTAGCAGCCGTGCTGTTGGTGGTTCCGTAGACTCACTCATCCAAGTCCCAGGATGCAGCTAAGTCGCTTCAGGCTGATGAATGGGACATAGCGGGTGACACTGTTATTGCTCTCAAAGTGCTAGTGGTGCTTCTTTGTAACCACTTCCGGCAGCCACACCTACGGACGTTTTTCAATAAAACCGTCTGAAACTCAGGCATTGTAGAAGCTTTAAACCCGAATCAAACGCCGCCTCTTTCCCAGCTGCTTCATTAATGCTGTTTCATCAATCGCATTCACACCTTCTTCTTATCTTATTCTTCCTATCGGCCTTTTACTGCTGGAAAAGTGTGTGCAGCCATTTGTTTCAGTCGTTATTTTAGTCCAATGTCAAATATAATATATACGTTGAAGCAATCATTGAAAAACCAGCGTTTGGAACTCAACCCCACACTTTAGGAAGCATCTGAGATTCTGGTAACCAAATTTTCAGGGCCCTTCTGTCTTGGTTGGCAGTTAAGTTACACTTTGCTCTTCCGCAGATTCCTTATGGAAAAGAGCCAGATTCAATTTAACTCCGGAAGAAATTCTGGGATTCCCTGAGTTTGGCTTCTGTCCATGGCAGACCGTCAAGCCTTGTAACTTCCTGTTAGCCTCTGGGATGGGATCACATGAAGAAGTTTGATTACTGGTGATTATTGGTACAACTGGTTTGTTTGTACTAATACAACAGATGTACATGGTGTCTACACCCGATTATGTATAATATACATATATATATATAATCCAGTGTAGTGTATTTGGAGAGGAACAGGGTGTGATCCATACTGTACCAGTGCTGAGCAGAACTCACAGCAGCACAAAAAGACCAGATACTGGCCATCTGCGAACAGGAGGGTTTGGAGGTTGGGGTCTTTCACAGCAGGGGTGGCAAGAAATGCCGTCTGGGATACAGGAAATTCCAAATGTGCAGAGTTTGCTCAGCAGAACCTGGGGGGAGGTGTTTTGCGGACCATGTGGTGCAAGGCAAAAACACGAGTTGGGGGGGGTCCTCTCCACAAACTTAACTTTCCACCCCCACTTCATAGTGCAAATGCTCTGACAGGTGCCAGCACGCTCGGGGGTAAAGAAGCAAGCCCAGTGTCGTCCACGTGGCGGCACTTTTGCAGATGAGATCCATTCCATAAGTACACCTGCACGCTCTGGCAATCGCAGGAAAAGCAGGTTGGCAGAATGCAAGGTGGTCTGTCTTTGCTGCTAAGAACCTATCCAGTTTGCATCTGATAAGCAAGGCCCTTGTAATGCAATTCCTTTTCGCTTTCATCACGAGGTCTAAATCAACTGATTTTCTATTTCATTTCATAGTTCAACTGTACAGCTTTGAATGCCAGTGCCAGTGGAAAAACAAGAACATGAAATATGTTATTTATGTGTCTCGTGGAAGCTTCCCTTGTTTGTGCAGCATTTTTAGCATGCTTGTTTATTCCAGTATTTACGGTTTGTAAAGAAAATCAGGCAGGCTTATCTTTATAAACTCTGAAAAGCAAGACTTTGTAAAGTTGTTTATCAAGGTGGAAATTTCACACTTATTATGATTTGTTAGACTTAATCTGTTTGCTTTTCACACCAGTGGAACTAATACAGATACCGTTGTTTTCAGCCCTACATTACCTGAATTTCAGAAGTTCACTGTATTTCAGTTTAATCAGATGGACAATAACATGAACTTATGTTACCTACCAAAGTTATGTGCACGTTAAGTAATTCATTGTTTTATGCTTCTCCTGGTGGAGCTCTCACCTTCTGGCAATGTTCACATTAAAAGTGCCTTTTGCGGATTAACACAAGTTCTTTGAGTGCTGATGTTTCTGGTGTGTGACTCAGTGTTAAGGTTGTTCAGGTGTTCAGGAATTCCCTGTGCTGTTTCCACCCTTGGAACGCAGAAGGTTTGCCAGCTGAACCAAAGATGTGTAGCCTGGTGCCCTGGGACCCAGGGAGATGTGTGTGAGACTCCACCACCTTTCAGGAGTCCCTGGACACCCCTTACTTGGTCAAGCTGGATCTTTTTAAACTTCGATGGGGCGCCACACCACTATATGCAGGACTTAGAGATCAGTGACTGAAAGAATACAGCAAAACTCTCTCTACACAGAAGTGCAGATAGTATGCTGTAAATAAATCTTTTTATTTTTTTAGGTAGGGAGAAAATAAACTTTCAGAAAACCTTAAAAATGGATCTTAAAATGAAGATAGTGATGTTACTGTCATTATAGTTTTGTGCCAGGGCAGTGTAGCCATTGCGTGCAGCTGATGTGACTGCTGTTAACTAAGAGCTTGTGGACATTTAATATGGACAATTTTTTATGTGCTTACGGTAACCCCGGGGTCAAATCAGATAGGAGAAAAAGAAAAGCATTGTTCATGAAGCTATTTACTGCCACTGTTTATTTAAATGGAAGATTATGTATTAATCTGATTATTATAACCGTAGGTATTTTACCCATGAACCGACATAATGGCTGAGATGTTGTTGCATAAATGACATGAATGGCTCTAAGGAAAACACCAATGACACCCCCCACCCCAACGCCTCCATCTTTGGGGATCGTGACCAATCAGCTGGGACCCCAGTCACTTCCTGGATGACTTGCATGTCACTTCCTCTGCCCGAGTCAGCACCAGTGAGGCGCCCAGAACAATTAAGACAGGAAGCCAGGACAGCAGAACTGCAGTCAAGCAAACTGGATCTGCATCAAAACAAGGCAGCCGTCAGTCAGCAGCAGGACAATGCAGCTGATCCGGCAGTCTCTCTCTCACACACACGCTCAGACATGCACTCTCTAATGATGGTAAACACACAGGAATCACTCTGCTTACATTCACATTATCTAGCCTCATGAAAGAATGTTCTCCAAGACATTTTGAGTATGGCCTATTTTCATTTCGCTAATCGCATCCTTTCAAGTTACGCGTTCTGTTATACGTGAGAAATGTGTGTTATTTCATGAGGTTCTGATGAATAGCATTGCTGGGCTCTTGCTTAAACCGAGAGAAAAGTATTCCTGTCCGTGGGAACACAGAGCACTTGCGTAAATAAAACTCACAGGCACCGGTCTGGCAGGGTTTGCCCCGCCTGGATGAGGTGCCCTCTTATCCCGAGCTTCCTACATCCCACAAAAGTCTCCATGTTATAAGTATAAGGCAGGGCAGTGTTTTTTCTCAGTGCCAAATGACCCTTGACCTGACTGTCACATGTGACTGGTGTCCAGGAGGTTCACTGAAGCGTCTTTCCCCATCTTCCCCCACAGCATGCTCCGCTCCCCTCATGCTGCGGGCTTTTGCTTCTCATTTGCCATACAGGCAGCAGAGCTCTGAGTATTTCCTCGTTTCTGTGTCGAGTGTGTTTGGCTGCCCCCCCGCCCCGTGCCCCTGCTGGTTAGCAGCTCAGGCCGTTGTCTGGGCATGCTCTCACAGACGAGTTTCAGCTACATGTGCTCCTGCACAGCCAGGCCGTACTCAAGCCGAATCGCGGGTGTAGTATTTTTATAGAATGCTGCTGTTTTCCTGAACTAAATGCTCATCTTAGTTGTGTTGCGGTGATTTTACTTAGGGGTCTAAGCAGCGTTAGCCGCAGGATCGCTATGGTTTTTTAAATTTGTTTTTTTATTTATTGCCAAGGTTCAAAACTTAGAGATTTTCTTTGTGTTTGGCAGTTGGAACATAGTGTAACATATGATAATCATAGACTTCTGAAAGTTGACTGCATTAAAATATTTACATAATGTATAGAGTAAGAACAAAATTTTAATTGCAAAAATGTGGGTCAGGCTGATATTACTGACACTGAGAGCTCCACCCTAAAAACATTATGGTTCGTGCTGTTTGCATCATGTAAGTCACCAGAGTCTCAGACTGAGCAGAGTCCTGTTGTCTGGTGTCAAGTGGATTGTGTCAGTTTTCATCTTTTCCCAATTGTCTCATAAATCCCAGGGGACAAAATACGATTGTCTTGTTTAGTTTTGCTTGACTCTAAACTGTAATTGTTAGCTGTTGGTAACAGGCATATAGTTAGAAACCACAAAAGGAGGAACCAGCATAACAGAGGATCACTCTTTATGGCAAGTATGAATCAATAAGTAAATAAATGAAAACAATGTAACATCCGTATTCCGCCGAGTCAGGGCAGTGCTGGCGGCTCAATCTGGGGGCCAGATTTAATAAGTGTTTCATTTTTCCCAAGATTCAGTGAGGCCCTGATGTTTATAGGCTATAGACTGTGCATTAATGCGCCCCTGTACGACTTACCCAAACTACCATAGTGACCCTACGGTACCCTGGAATCAAACAAGACATTGGTTGGTCCCCTCAACATTATGCCCCTTGAATGAGAAGTGGCACCTTTAGGGCTCTTGAGTAATTTCCCTTCGAGGATCAATACAGTTTTTCTCATTCTCGCTCTCCCACTTACTTATCACCTAGGAGTGAGCAGAGTATTTAAATCCTACCTTCCTGCCAGAATCACGGAACAAGGAGGTCTTAAATTTTTTTTTGCGAATCAGAAGGAATTCTTCTGACCAACGTCTGTTTGGGTGGAAATAGCTTTTCTGCCCATTGGCAAGAGCTACTTTTTTCCGACAAATTAACGTAATAGGGGCCACCCTTTGGGTGTGCATTCTCTCTCTCTGCTTCCCTCCGCATTCTGCACTCTGCCTAAATGCCAGCTCCAGCTTATGCCGACTATCATTGGTGAGTCGGACACATGCTACGTACAGTTCCTGTCACTGGCTGCTGCACCTCCATCTCTCAGGTGACTCATGATCCCTCACCATGCTACTTCACACTGCTGACCTGGCATCGCCAAAGCCGTTTGACCCACACCTCGATGACACGTCTAGCCGTTATGATTTAGGACTGGTCACAGGGTTGAGTGAAGTAAGCTGTCGTCATTTGCATCTCAAGGTCCCAAACCAGGCGTTGCTTCCAGACTTTGTATCAGCAATTCCCATTTTTAACCTTTTTTGCATTATTTCACAGCTGCATCATTAAGGTACCACCAACTACATGGATAGTTGGGTTTTGGAGCTGAGGTACAGTCTTGAATCACACGCGTTGTATCTTGGCCACTGCCACCAGTGAAGTGGATCTTCCCATGTTTGAGGGCCATCTGTGGGTATTTTGATGGTTCTGTGTGCAGCCTTGATTGTGGACAGGCTGCCTTGAATGAAATAAACATTAGTGGATGTGAAAACCTGACCCTTCTTGATGGGGGACACAGCTTAGTCATTGGAATCGCATCATTTTTTAGCATCTTCTGGATATTTGGGGGCATGGTGTGGCTCAGTGGGCTAAGCCTGTGTGCTTGTAATCAGAAGGTCGCCGGTTCAAACCTAGCCTCAGCACATCTGCGGGTCCTTGAGTAAAGATAGCCCCCTGTTCCCTGGGCGCCCCAGCAGGTGGCTGCCCCTCACAGACAGCTCACTCTGCAAAGGGCAAGTTGAGGGAGGTGTAAAGACAATTTCCCCACAAGGATTAATAAAGTGATGCTTATTATTATTATTGGTTGGCAAAAGGAGACACAAGAGTCTTGCTGTCTGAACAAAAATCGAAGAGAGTAGGGCTTCCAATCTCCCCTGAAACACCCAAGATATGAAGGCAATTGTTTGGAAGTTCATGCCACCATCGATGGCCTGCGGACAGCAGCAGCAGCAATGGTGGAAGTTCTGCGTCTCCAGTAGCTTCTGGGTGCCTTGGTCTGTCTGGTATCCACTGGCTGAGGTGGATTCCTATGGAATTGTGGTCTCAAGCCAAGTCAGAACCAGTGTTTCCAACTACATTTAAGCTGCTTTCAACAGCCAGTGAAGGGAGGTGTTTGAAGAGGCTTGATGCACATGTCTCGCGAGGCTGAAAACCACACATGCCACAGCATTTGGGCCGAGTTGTTTTACTTCCCAAGCAGTGGGGAGGTTAAAGCGTGGGGTTCCCCAAGGAGCAAGTTCTGTACGGGTATTAGCAGCACTGCCTTGTCCTCCAATGTAGCTGGGATTTACTGGGATGGTAGCTGAGCCACAGGGATCCTCGGGGCTTGTAGGTGGACATGGAGGAGTGCCAACTGGCAAAGCTAACTGCAGTTAGGAAGGAGGGAGAGAGTTAAGAAGGTCAGAAGAAAAACACGAAAGTGCCGTACGGTTTGGGCTGTGGGCAGATTGCGTAGGACGCTGTTATGATAAAGATAACTAAGAAAGGAGAGGGAGAAAGGAATGTGAAAGGTGGGGGGGCCCTGGACTGAACTCACTAGAGCAGCTGTTTATCATTCTTTTTTTTGACCATCGATGCCCATCACAGAATTGAGAGGAGGCAGGTGAATTCCGGAGTCATTGCCTTTGGGGGGAATTTGCATGGTATCGGGGGGGGGGAGTCCCCACCTGTATTGAGCAGAACAGTTATTGAGCTGGATGAGTTTGAGGAATGACTAGTTAGTTCAATGGAAGGATGGTGAGGTGAGAGCGGGAGACCACAGGAACAGCACACAGACGGCTTAACTGAAAAAAACCGCCACATTATGGCATTTTCATTTTTATGGCAGTTTAAACTAGAGTTAAGTTTAGGTATGTTGCGTTCTCCTTTAATTTAGAAGGGATTAAAGATCAACTGCACAGGGCTGTTTCGCTGCAAGACAGTGCTACCTGATTGTTGCACCTTGTTGGGACAGATGGAAAACATCAGAATGTGAAGATATACTGCATAACACCGGGAACTCTGTGCTTCTGACAGCTGGGGTCCAAACTGTATCGGTGTTGACGTGCATTATGTCAACTTCCTGTATGAAATGAACCTCACTGTAGACAGTCTTACTTAAGTGCTCGTCGTCAGGAGCTCAGATCCCAGGATGGTGGTTATGTTGGTGAGATGTGAGTGTCACAGGGGTGGGAAGATTGGTGCCTCCTGGGTCAGCAGTCAGATCACATGAAACAGTGAGTGTGACTCACAGCTGCTTCTTCCCTGAAGTTCTCTCTCTCACTCGCTCCGATACTGCTGATGTCACCATTTTTTCACCAATGCCCCTACTTCAGCGCCTTCCCGACCCTTCCCATCCCCTCTTGGGCTTCCTTGACGCCTTATTAAAAATAGGCGGGTTATTTATAGTAGTGTCCCGCCTCCCCCTCCCGCATCGGAACACCAGGACCAGGGCTTCCCAGGACCAGGGCTTCCAGCTTTTGTTCTGCTAGCGGTTCTCACGACTTTCGCTTTTGCCCCAGGCCCTGTTTGCCGAACACATTCCACAAAAGGTCCCAGCCATGTCTCGCCCCCCCCACCCCATGCTATTCACCCATGGCGTTATCACGTTAGTGCATGGCTGACGTGACTGTAGGCCCTGAAAGAACCAGTGAACCCTCTCGGTTCCTGCGCCTTCTCTGCCTTTCGGATGTTTGTTTAAGATATCGTGAGTCACTGTGCACACAGAGGACCGCCGGCTCCTTCCCAGTGCAATGTCCGGTCCTGATTATTCCTGCTGTTAGCTTTCTCTGAAGAATAGGCCAAGAATAATGCCTCATCGGTCCGGCATCTTCGGCTCTGTCATAGAATCCAATAGCAGGGCCCCTATCAGTCTGCAGAGGAGAAATATGTGGTGGTCACAGAGCCCTTTTTTACTGCTGGGTATGAGGTTATAACCCAAATTCTTCTCCAGTTCTTCTTCCCCCTTGTCTTAAGACTGTGGAACTGAGGACCTGTAGGGGGCAGTAAGTGGCTCAGCGGGCTGAGACTCTATACTGGTCGTTGGAAGATCACTGGTTGAAGGCCCAGCCTCGACAGTCATATGTGCGTGGGTCCCAGAGTGAGGCCCCTAACCCCAAGCTCCGGGAGCGCTGCATGCTGGCTGACCTGCATTGTGACCCCTAACCTATGGAGAGCAAGATGGGACAGGCAAAGAGAAGAATTTCAATGTACCTAAACTCATACTCGTGCCAGTGTCAAATGAAGGATTTATCATTCACTCATTTATCATCAGGTGATAAGTAGAGGGAGTAATTGCGCTTTTTCTCCTCCTTCTCAATGAAACATGGATGATCTACCCAACATAACCCCCCCTCCAAAAAAAAATAAAAAACTCTTCTTCACATTTTAAATACGTACCTGTCCCATTATGGCAAACCGATATGCTGAAATCTGTTGTGGGACTTTGATGTCAGATTTTCACATATAAAAATATTTGTCAATATCTAGGTATCTGTTTGAGTATTATTATTATTATTATTATTATTATTATTATTATCATCATCATTGCATCATTATTCAGATTTTCAGGAAATATTTGTTTGTATGTGGGATCAATGCTATATATTTAAGTAATTGCTTAAGGGCAGATACTGAAACCTGAACATGAACATTAAGTTTCGTATGAGAGTTATATCCAGGCTAGGAGGTAGGGAGCGTGCACTGTATCCAGGCTAGGAGGTAGGGAGCGTGCACTGTATCCAGGCTAGGAGGTAGGGAGCGTGCACTGTATCCAGGCTAGG
>JAODKC010000044.1:4524057-4539776 GCA_026777985.1 Mormyrops attenuatus | reverse complement strand
CCGTGTGCGTGGACGCGTTCCCTCTGTCTCCGTGTGCGTGGACGCGTTCCCTCTGTCTCCGTGTGCGTGGACGCGTTCCCTCTGTCTCCGTGTGCGTGGACGCGTTTCCTCTGTCTGTGTGCATGAACTCATCCCCATGTATGTCCCTCTGTATGAGTTTGTAGACATGTCCCCTCTGTCCATGTGTGTGGACGCACCTCCCTCTGTCCATGTGCATGAACACACGCTGGGCCTCCGGCGTCACC
The DNA here is from genome assembly GCA_026777985.1 of Mormyrops attenuatus. NCBI lineage: Eukaryota > Metazoa > Chordata > Actinopteri > Osteoglossiformes > Mormyridae > Mormyrops > Mormyrops attenuatus. The sequence goes on along the minus strand of JAODKC010000044.1, from coordinate 4,539,531 downwards.
TTTCCAGGTGTGAAGGCCAAACCAGGCAGCTCACCGGGCCTGAAGTGTGCCACACAGTTCCCCATCCTCCTGTGGCACCCGTACGCCCGACACCAGTACTTCTGCGTCACAACGGAGAAGGAGCAGCAGAAGTGGCTGGCCGTCTTTCAGGACTGCGTCCGGCACTGCAACAATGGTGAGCCCCACCCTGTCTCTGGCCGCCCTCCCCACTCAAGCACTTACAGGTCAATGCCGGCAGCCGAGTGGTGGTGCTGAAGGGTGATTCGCTGTTTTCTCTGAGTAGCTATGTCATTATAACAAAAAAACTTAAATTTAAAGTCTATTTAGATAAACAGAAAGGATGTCTTGTGGTACGTGACCAATGAGAGAACCAGTCTAGACTACCACAGAGCTGCTAGGGCTGTTAATGGTGTCATTGACCTCATTCAAAGGTTATTACTGGTTAAATGACCTCATTCAGAACACCCAGTAAAGAGCTTGTCAGCAAGTCAACAACACAAATCAGATAATGATCTCTTAACTGGGCTACTTAAAGGGGCATCTCTGATTAAAGGGATGGTGCAGACCACATGACCATTTGTAGTCGATGCCTTTCGGTTTTCCCTAGGCGCTTGGGATGCAGCCTTGTGCATTTTAGAAGGAATTGCTCAAAGATTCCTCGCTGTGGGAGAGAGCAGGGTCCTCATTTTCCCGGGGAACAGGGTTGACGAAGGGCCTGGAGGAACAGAAGGCAACATGAGATGTAAACATGCAGTTTCGTCAGAAATAGGAAGGCATGTCAGGTATCCGAAACGGGCGGTTTGCCCAGAAGCTGGTAGCAGGAAACATTTCGGTTCATTTCTACTTTTATGTTTACATTTCATTACAAACATTTCAAAACATCAATGATTCCTGAGCCAGTATAAGTTAAATCTTCCCATAAATGCCATAATTTTAGTCAGTTTAGCATTTTTGTCTGATGGCATAGAATTAGACCCACTTATATCGATTATGGCTGCTTACACCCTGGCTAGTGGCTCAGCTATTCCACATATAGGCTCAGGAACCTGCACCTTTTTAAAAACCCGAATCCGGCTTCCTTTACCAGAAGGCATCCTGCCATACCTTCGGGACCGGAACATCAGACGGTACTGTGTCCCCATATTTCCGGACCATCAAGGAGACGCTTCAGATCGCTCTTTAAATTAGATGGCTCTCTTAACGACGTGCCATAACAGTTGGCCTGCCAGAACTCGTGTGCAGACGTGCGTCCGCTTGGCCAGAATGACGAGAACTTCCTCAGGTTTGGCTTTAATCAGTACCCAGGGAGCTGGGCACTTGGGCAGCCTTAGGATCTGTTGGCATGTGGTGATGTCGATCACAGTAAACACACTGTGTCACCTATAAAACACATATTCAGTCTTAATGGCATGCTTGCACTTTGCCAGGCCGGCCACAATGCATGCAAGTAACTACTATGGTTTTTCCCGCAGGGAAACTTTGTCACGGTATGAGTTATAGAAAATCTGTCCGTGCTCATTCTACCTAAAGTGTGTGCCTTTTCTAACGGCCTTCACTTCCTGTTCAAGCGTTTCTCTTGTTTCTCTTGATCCATGTCCCATGTACCTTTTCCAGTTTCCAGTATTTTTAATCATATCCTTTGTTCCCATTGAATCTCCTCCATGTTAAATCTTCTGTCCTCACTACCACCCCCGTATCCTGTTTGTTGACCCTCCCCACTCTTCCTCTGCCTGAGGATGAGCAGATCCACGGGGCATCGCTCCTCCTTACCCCCGTAACCCCGTGCTGCATTGTAGGCATGGCAATGGCGGAATTCTCGCACAGTCAGGCGGCTCCTCCAGACCACATTACCCACAATTCCCATGGCAACAGAGTGCTATTCTGGTGTCCTCCATTCACGGGGAAGACTATATTTGCAGCTGTTAGTTCTCTTCTTGTCATGATGCTTGGATCCAGTCCATCTCTGCCACTGACTCCTATTTAGATGTAATGCCCCCCCCCCCCGGTACTGATTATGAAGGTCTGTGCGGGTTCAGAGTAAACATTTGTGTGACTGAACTTTTCTTTGGCTTAGATATCGTTCAGGGCTTCCCCCCAGAATGGAAAACAGCAGGTGAGAAGTCACAGGATCAGCTGCTGGCCAGGATTTTAATTCTTCAGATGGACATAGTCACACATTTTACTCAGAAATTAAGAAGCGATGATGATTGTCAGTCACTGCCTCCTTTACGTTCCAGCTGATGTGTGTTAATCTCAGTGTAACTAATGTGCACTAGCACAGAACTAATTTAACGTCTCATGACATAAAGGTGCTTAGCTGAGGAGAGAAGTTGATGCAGTCAAGACCACATGCTGAGCAAGGTAGGCGCCCGCTGGATTTGCAAGTGTAAGTGGGTGGGGCCCAAGGGGCCATTGTCTGGGCTGTCAGTGTAGCAACCGGCGAGGTAAACAGTCGGTCCTGGTCGATTCCTGGGAACGGGTACATCGTGGTTCAACAGTCTCTCCGTTTTTCCACTGGCAGCTCTGTTGGCAGCTTTTCAGTCGGCCGGATAGTTTAACGATAAGGCAGAACCTAATTGATCCCTGTGGGAGGAAATGTCTTTGTCACCTACCACAGAAAGTAATACAACCAATGATAAAGTAGAAATAAATACAAAAAAGGATAACGTAAGTAAAAAGACAAATACATAAAGGAAAACATTAATAAAATAAACATTAAGGTAATGAGGAATAAATAAGAAAACGGTGAAGAACGATGTACCACTATGAGTAATATAGTGCAAAATGGCTGTTGCACAAATGGAATGTATACATTCAAAGTCCATTCAGAATACAGGTAGCAATGGAGGAGACAGCATTGTACATTCGTATGGCAGAGGATATAAATGGGCAACGGCAGGGCTGTCGTGGGCTATGTGGGGAGAAGGACTGTGACCTTTCAGACTCACACCAAACGGGCAACGGCAGGGCTGTCGTGGGCTATGTGGGGAGAAGGAGTGTGACCTTTCAGACTGACACGAAACGGGCAACTGCAGGGCTGTCGTGGGCTGTGTGGAGAGAAGGACTGTGACCCTTCAGACTCACACCAAATGGGCAATGGCAGGGCTGTCATGGGATATGTGGAGAAAAGGACTGTGACCTTTCAGACTCACACCAATTGTGAATTTCGTAGTTCAGCATTTCAAGCCGTGTTTTGTGAAAATGGATGAGAACTGGAGCAGAGGCGTCCGGGATGTGGTGGTGATCACGCCTCCTTTTTCTGCTCCACCTGCGCAAGGTGGAGGCTTAGAGAGGGTGTGTCCCCAAGAGCTTCGCCAGGAGAGCGGAATTTTCACAGCACCCAGCCAAACAGCCAAATGTTTTCTCGCGGAGGATTACAAGCGGTCTGCGAGTCCGTGCATGTGCACGACGGCGAGGAGGAGGTTCTCGTGACTCAGAAGTCTCTCCCCTAAATATCTAACAGCATATTATCTTTTTTAACTCTCTCTCTCGCAGTTGCCTATAAAATGCAGTTTCAGTGGTTTTTAATACATGCAAGTCATAGTTGCACCTATTGCGCACTGCACCAATGACCTGAACCAAAGAACTACGTGCCTGACCTGGCCACACGAGACACTAAACCTCTGCTATCACTGTCACTGTGCACCACAAGAATGAGGTTTTGGCAAATGCTCTGAAGGGTCTTTGTCTTAGTTTTCTTTTCCTTTTTCTGGAAGGGTAAAGGTCATTTTTGGATTTGTGACCAAATGACCTCTTCCCGGGGCTTTCAGATCCTGCTCTTCGTTTTTTTTTTTTTTTTGCTTCACATAATAGCCTGAGTACAAATAACCGTGCTCAGGGACTCAGAGGCTGTGGGTTTACAGTTGCTCGGAATGGGCCTTCACTTAACCAGGCTAGTCTTTATCAGGCTGGTCTAATTGTTTCAGAATTTCTGAGTATTTATAGCTGAGAGGCTTGTTTTGGAGTCAGGCCAAAAGTACAGACGTGTCCTCTCTTCTGTTCTGGTGTCGACATCCTAGATGAGGTCATCAGTAAATGGAGTCTATTGTGTGACTCAGCCTTGGGGCTCTTCAGAGAGTCGGCCCCCACGTCTCCAACACTCGCCTCGTGCTTTGCCTTTTCCATAACCCATCTTGACCTCCTACCTCTATTTGCGAACCTCATCAAGGGGGTCTCTGTGTCAGTCTCCCAGTGTTCTGCCTCGTCACAATACGTGTGCGACAGCGGGGCCAGTAGCCAGCGGGCTCCTGTCATCGGAGTCATCTAAACGGCTGGCGGTTGAGGCATGTTTGGCATGTGGAGAACGTGGAAGGTGATCCCTTTGGTGGGCAGGGCCAGATTGATGCATTAGTTATCCTAGGGTATAGCCTATAGTCCTGGCAGACACCAGGGCCCCGCCCCACCTCAGGAAAAATGGAACAGTTAGTTAAAACGGCAACAGCTGAGTACCTGGGGTTCCTCAGACTGGCTGACGCTGGGCCGTGTAGGCAGCTGGGACGCCACAAGCCAGTGGCCTACAGCCTTGGAAGTGACATGGGCTCTGTCTAGCTAAATAAACATGAGGGGGTGGACCTGGGAGATCTGAGAGCATCTGACTTTGTGGCTTAATGTGTGGCGTCGATTCAGAATCCACTGAAAGTCTCAAACCTGAAGGTTTTTCATAGAATCTCCTCGGCAGTTACTCCGCTATTATCATCGCCCATTTTATGGCTACTTTCATGAAATCTCCCGTAGTTGGCTGCACGGCTGTACATGAACTCCTGCTTATAAATGGCAGGAATGCAGGATCATAGGGTGTCTAGAAACAAAAGGTTTCTGGAAGCCTTTCTGATGTGTGGCTTTTTGTATAGTGTTGTGGGTTATGACTTAATGGACAGGTGACACTGTCAGGGAGCAGCAGGAAATCATTTTTCTCTGCATTTCATGCCTTTTGACACTTTTTTTCCTCAAATGTATGTTTTTGCCGGAGCAATTGAGGTTAACGCCTAGCTTCAGGGAATAACAACCAGGCCTCGCCTTAGCCACCCAAATACCTGGGGCTCAGAACATTTATGTTGTGGTGAGTAATGAAGGGGAAGGGGAGCATTTACGAAGGCTACATTTACACTCACAATAACACACGCTGTGACTTTAACTCCTCCAGAGTGTTAACAAGAAAGGTATGACTGAGGATTAGAGGTTAATCAGAAGTGTTTCACTCCCACCCAACGTCCTTAAGTGTTTGTTTCTGAAGGTTACGCAACTATGACATGAGTCACTCTTAATGGAGCTGTTGCTTCCTAATGCATCCATTGAAATTACGGAAAATTAGGATCATTTAAGTTTAAGAGAGGAACAATGATTCTGTTAAAAAATAAAACAGGCTTTTGTTATTGATGCCTTAAGGGCTAAATTGTTAATATGTTTGTAACTGGTCACTGGTTATTTTGCTTGCTACACATCACGTGCAGGAAATGCAGTTTTCAGTTAAATATTAATTATGGTGTTCAGTTCGTCGTAATGCCATTCCGAGCCCAGTATGTGTACTGCAACAGCTGCAGGCGAGGGCAGAGAGCGTGTTTGTAATGTGCCGTTTGCCTCACTTGTACAACAAAAGCATCTGCGAAATTAAATAAATGTAAATCAAAGTTTGGTACGGCACAGCAGTTATCTCATCTTCTAGGACGACAGGATTTCTTTGCCGATTGAGCGCAGCCTCCCACCAGCGCAGCCAGAAATCTCCTCCTGCAGCGTTTTCATAGCTGATACGTGTCCGTCCTGTTTCCTGCCGTTCTCACTGCTCACTTCCTGTGTTTTTCCTCTAGAAATGGATTGACATTCGCAGAACTTGGTCCCACACAAAGGGGGACACACGCACATACATGCACGCACAAACATACACACACACGCGCACTCTCCCAAATGCACAGCAAGCACTGTGGTACACAATCCTGAATGCATTCATAGGTGGACACTCACAACCATTTCTATGGGGAAAAACTCTAATCCCAACATCACAACCTTACCCCCTACTCAGCCCTAACCTAACCTTACCCCCTACTCAGCCCTAACCTAACCGAAGCCCCTACCCAGCCCTAACCTAACCTTACCCCCTACTCAGCCCTAACCTAACCGAACCCCCTACCCAGCCATAACCTAACCTTACCCCCTACTCAGCCCTAACCTTAACCATAAGCAACCAAACAAAATATGAGAGTTTTGGCTAGTTTTTTATTTTCATTCACTGAATAATGGGTCCCCACAACGTGAAAATAACAGGTTTTTATTGCATTGTGGGGGCCATTTGGTCCCCACAATGTAATATAAACATAACACACATACACACGCACATGTTAGCATTCCTGACTTTATGGCAATTTCCCGTCACTTCACATATTTATACTATCCATGCTCGCATTCCTGTTGGACTTTTGTATAAAAGGCAGTTAAAGAAAGCCTTATTGTGATCTCCTAAATTGTATTTTTTAAGATTTTATAGTTTGTGAGGATATTTTCACAATATTTATTTAGTGAAACCTAAACATAGACACACACACATATAGAACTCACTATATATATCACTAGATCACTTCTTTCTGTCAGAGCCCAGAAAATTCAGGGTGTGGTGGCCCCATTTAGGTGTTTGTTTGAGGGGCTGTTTGGGTCTTTCAGCGCCGCCTTCTGTTGATGTAGCCCTGTTTTGGTGTTTTTACCCTGCCTTCCACTTGGGTCTGTTAAGCTTCCTGAATGCGAGCATCCAGCTGCAGACGCAAGTCACATTCAGCATCGTCCAGTGTTGGAATGCAGGGACCCTGAGGTCTGCGTCTCTGTAAACCATGCTTACAAAAACAACTGGAAAACACAGGCAAAAGTTGTAAAAAGACTTTGGTGTATGTTGTAATATTTCACTGAATTATGTCTTGCTCTTCTGTGATGAATTTTTGATCCAAGACATTTTAACGTTAAATGTGCTTTAACTTTGAACTGATCTATATTGGTACCCAGCTGGTTTCTGTCTTGGACCTTGAATCTGACAGTGAAGCACATGCATTCTTGACCCCTTCTGTTTTTTTCATACTTGGATGCCCCCCGTCTGCTCCTTCCCTCACAGTTGCCTGAGCTTGAGTCTGAAGGATCTCCTGCTAGTTACTGTTTGTTTTCTGTGTTGGCGTTGCCATGGCAAATATTATCACTTCCGTTTTGGAGATGAAACTGCAGCTTATGACTGAGACGTATGTTTGCCAGTCGAATTCAGAACTCGCCGTTTCACTTGTGTGTTATTGATCGATTTACTTTGGAATGTGAATGTACATGTATACGACATATATATTTCAAACTTATGCCTGTTATTTATACACTATGCTTAAACATTAGACTAGCCGATACTGCATAGGATCTACCATAGAGCCCCTTTAAAGGCTGATGAGTTGTGTGTTCAGAAATGCCTTTTGCATTCTACTGCCATAATGGGCTGATATTTTGACTGTTATTTTAGCACTTGTGTCCTTCTTGCTGCCTATAACAGGTCTGCCCGTTGTCATCCTTTTTTCTCACACCATTATTCTCTGTAAACTCTTAACATGAAAGTATTTGTCCTCTGATTTTAAAATTCCCTTCAGAAATTTTACAGGAGATCAGCAAGACATTCTGTTTTGGATTACCTTTGTGCTTTGTGAAATTAATTCAGTAAATTGGGATTAATAAATATGATGATTTGTGATATATTAAGCCAGGTGGATTCTTGAAGATGGCGAACATTCCAGGATCAAAGGTCCCAGAACCTTTTTTTTTTTTTTCTGGTGTCCATAAGTCTTCAGGAATTCCAAAGGGGCAGTGAAGGTTTGCCAGTAAAACCAGTCCCTCCTGTATCTCAGAACAGGGTGCTGAGAGTGAGACCAGCTCCCGGAGAGAATAGACAGGTTGTATGGAGAGTACTCCCAACAAAGATGTTAATGACCTGTAACTGGTGTGCCATTAAAACGGCATGGCAGTTCAGGGTGTTAACTCTGTGTGTTAATCCAGGTCCCTCACCCCGCTCTGGATGTGGCGTCTTGAATGACCCCTCTAACGTTATCGCCGACCTTCTCCATCTGCACAGGCCTGTCGGAGGAGTGCAAGGTGCAGACGCCAGCCTTCACGGATTCCGTGCGGCTGTTCCGCCAGGCGACCGACCAGTACAGCACGTGGGAGATGATGTGCGGGACGCCCCAGCAGGTGGGTCAGCGTGTGAGCAGGCGAGTGATTCGGGGGCTGAGAAGCATTTTAGCCACTAGCATCTGGATGTTCACGGGGGTACCTGTGGATATGCTGGTTGTGCTAGAAAGTAAAATAATTCATATTTCATTTTTATTATTTTGATGTAGAAGTAAACGATTAAGAAGCTCTGCTCTGTTTTGGGGGCTTTCTGCTGTCATTATGCCAAAATTAAGTATTGTTAACTTGGCACCTTCAGTCTAAATATGACGATGACTGGTAATCAGCTATTTTCAATGTTACTGAAAACATCTGAATCACTGTATTAAAAAAAAAAAAAAAAAAAACTAACAGCCTATTTTTAAAAGGCCAGTTTCGCATGGGGAGGCTTCTCCTCCGCTGCCCTTCACTGTCACTCAAATGAGGAAGTTGTTTTGCTGCTTTTTGTAAGACTAGAAGTCAAGTATTCCACCCCTAAAGCAAGTATCATATTCCTAACTGGGTAACCCTACCTCCTTATTTTGGAGCTAGTTTGTGAAGTGGGCATTGTGCTGCAGGCGTGCACACACTCCGACACGTACGTGCAGTTTAGCTTTTTGTTATCGTTACCCTCAGGCTGTCCCTATACTGAACGAGGACTCCGACAGCTAACACGTCACTGCTTTACCCGGCCTGCCATTTATACATCTTCATTTACATCTGCAGATACCCTCGCCGCCTTCAATTATTGTTATTGTAACCTTAATCTTATTTATGCTCAACATTTTATGTTCTGTTTTTTTCCTTTATGTTATGTATTTCCTTTTATGCATAATCCTGGAAGCAGATGGACCGGCGTTTCACCGCGCAGATGTTCAGTGTGTGTTTGCGCATGCGCCAAATAAAACGCAAAACTTGTTACGGAACCTTCCGTCAGCACTGATTCTGGCTGTGGGGGTGCAGGGGCTAATGGGATATCTGAGCAGATGTATCTCCAATACTAGTACGAGGCTCCATTGTAGCATCCCAGGAGACAGGTGGAGAGGAGTGTTTACCTGGCTGGGTGTGGCTCAAGGCAGCCGCCCAACGACACACAGTAAGCCCTCATGGGCTCCTGCTTTGTCTGTCTTCCAACCAAGGCTGGGATTCCCCCACTTTTTTCTCCGGGTGGTGTTATGACAGGGAGTCCAATCCTGATTTAGCAGCATTAAATAGGGGTGAACAATGGCACCATAACATAATCATGATAAACATCATTCTCCAAAAGGTAACCCTGAATGGAGCTTCACAAAGAAGACATTTCATGTTCAGGAGGACCTCTAGTGATTCATTGGCGTCTCATTTTACAGCACATGCCTTGATAAATTTTCCATAAAAGCTCATTGTGTGTTTAGGCTGTGTGAATTTACCCACTGCTTTGATATATATTTTCCTTTGATGTTTGTGTGCCCATATGTATGTGATGTAGCTCTGCACATATGCATGTTTTAGTCTCTACATTAAGGATTCTGGAAAACTCGATAATAAAAAGCTTTGGCACTGTATAGCACTCCCCCCCCCCGCAGCATTCTTGTATTCATTCTCCATTCTATAGACTGATTTATTCCTAAATTTTAGAAATGGACTCCTTTATGAAATCTTCTGCTCCGCCTGTCATGGGGTGATTTTCTCCGGTATTTTCTATAAGCCCCATGGCTTGTTAGCCTCTGATGGTGGTGTGGAGCTAGGAGCGGGACTCCATCTGAGCTTTCTGTCCCATCCCCGGCTGCCACGGGTGGAGCTCAGTCCCCCCCACCTCCAGTCTCCGGTGAACTAGCATGTTTCTGATGCCAGTCTGTGAATATCTCATGGGAAGTACGAAACAGTTTGTTTAAGTTTAAAGATGACATAAGATTTGAATTAAAGTTTTAAAAAATGTCTGTGGGCCTCATGAAAGGCAGGGTAGCAGACAAGAGGATACATACCTGCTGTTGTAGCTTTGGACAGGAACCATAACAAGGTTGAGAGCTGAAAATACCCGTGCGGCTGCTCTGGATTTCAGCTACGGAAAATGAATTACGTCCGGCAGCATCCTGCTGTTTCTCATTTCACTGTGTTTGACTATTTCTGCATAATTCAGCATGAGGACGCCCCAGTCCCACCAGTCAGCTGCGTTACTGCATTAATGTCTCAGTAAATATGGATTATATGTCTAAATATTGAAGTGATTTTGAACCTGCCCCCACTCTTCCGGGCATGGCTCTGCAACCTGTCGCTGTTAGTTGTTCAAATGCCCCCACAATGTGATGTGTGTCATTTTACATTGTGGGGACCATTTTTTCGGTCCCCACAAGGATAACCTCAGTTTTATAAAAATCTGTGGCTGCAGTCAAAAAACCAAAAGATGCCAAAAGTCTCGTGTTTTGTTTGGTTACTTATGGTTAAGGTTAGGGCTGGGTAGGGGTTAAGGTCGTCATTGTTGGGATTAGGGTTATGCCTATAGAAATGAATTGAGAGTCCCCACAAAGATATGGATACGGGGACTGTGAGTGTATCTTTGTGTTTGTGTGTGTGTGTTTGTGCCCACGTAATTGTGTCTTTGAGTTTGTGTGTGTGTGTGTGTGTGTGTGTTTGTGCCCACATGAGTGTGTCATTATGTTTGTGTGTGTGGGTGCATGTGTTTCTCTGTGTGTTTTGTGCCCGCATGCATGTGTGTCTTTGTGCCTCTGTGTGCATTTGTATTGAGGGACAGCAAACAGTGTAGATTTGCAGCTTCATCAGCCGCTCACCTTTATCGCCCATTCCCCTTTTATGTCATTTTCACTGGAGCGTAGCCGCAGTGCCGCTGCCTGTCCTCTTTCTGTTTTACTCCCTTTGTTTAGCTACACAAAGCCCCCGTATCTATATCACGTGCCCGCTGGGCATCGCCACACCGCTGGCGGCCCGTCCCCTCCCACTGTTAACTCTGGTCCATGTTCACCGAGTGCTGAAGTACAGGCCACGTGAGACTAACGCCGCCCATCTTGCGGAGACGCACCCAGCGCGTTTAGGGTCGCCTCGGCCCACCGGACCTTGCCGAGGCTTCTAGCTAACGAGGCTCCATCTGCGGAAAGATTAACCAGGGACTATTAATGAGTAGCTGTTAGCAGGACTGATGTTCATGGCTTTACAGGCAGTTTAAATTAACCTGGATGTATCATCTAACCTCCACCATCCATTTGTAGTACAGATCTCCTGGCCTCTGCCTGATCTTCTTGGAGCAGCAAATATTCTGTTGTTGGCACAAACGGCCCACTTTCCCGTGTGGTCTCAGAATCTTGGGCATGTTTACGTGTGCCACTGTAAACAAACCCTGAAATCTGGCAGGTTGGCATTAGCCAGTGCTGACTTAGCTCTCATCACGGTTCACTGGCTGTAAGCACTGCAAGCCCCTGCTGTGTCAGTCTGCCTGCGCAGTCACTGGGAAAACACGCAGCCCTGCAGCAGGCCGTGGTGGGAAACGGCCGTTGGAGACGCGTCGTACCGTTCGGCTGGCACGGGCCGATGCCGCGAGCTTGCGCCTTCGGGTGCCTGCCACACCTGTCCAGGCGCGGTCGTGTACGATGCGTCATGCCTCTGGATTGTGGGACTGGCACCCAGTGGCAGAATCTGTCTCTGCTGAGCAGTGTGCAGTAAAAACCATTTGTGAAACACCAGGTGGCGCTCTAGGCTTTTAGATCCAGAACTGTGCAGAGTTAGACGCTTTGGGAGGTGTAGCCTTTTAAATTTGCTTCTTATGTGTGAAGTGCTTTTAGTGCTGCTCCCCTCTGCTTCCTGAAGGATTCCCCAGATTCTGATACACCCGCCCTTCTGTCTCCCTCCTTGGCTCAGTCAGTTTTCTGTCGTATGGATCCGCTCCCCGTGTTTTCTCCCTGAGTTGGACTGAACCGTGAGTTTTCCGGTTCCACAGCATACCGGCCCAGGCTGGCTTTCGGTGAGGTTTCAGTGTACACTGAATTCCCCGAACGGTCAAAGACAGAGCTGCTGCACGGCCACCAGTCTCCCATAACCACACATCCAGTGAGGGATGCCGGTGAGCTTCCAGCCAGTCCCCGCGACATGGTACGGGGCAGACGGCACCCTGGACCAGATGCCAGGCCGTCACATGGCACTTGCCCTCAAACAATGCCGGGAATTCACAGGCAGCATGCCTAACTGCAATTTCTTTTTAACCGGAATACCTTGAATAAACTAGTACACAGAATAAAGGAATCCCCAGTGCTGGAAGTGTGCGGCTACCTTGATATCCACTACCAGGGAAATTCTCATGTTTATGACTGAGAGGTACAGTAGTTTACACTTCCATATGCTAACATTTATGCTGCAAAGGAAACTAAATCAAAGTCTGTCAAGGAAGCAGCTAAAGCTGATGTGCCCTATGGTGACTTTAGGGGTGTGTCAGTGTTTGTCCCCCAGGACAGAGATGAGACAACTATCATTGGGTATAAAACTCATTCTTAAAGTGGGGGTGTTTGTGTCTGCATATCCTGGTAGATCCTGGCAAACCTGGTTATGGAGACCCTTGTCCCTGAGCTGAGAGAGCCCATTGCTGCCCGACTGAAGGGAAAGCCATTCGAGAAGCAGAGGAACTGGATGCTGGTGAGTTGGAGGTCCGACACACAAACCGAGAAGGTGCCAAGACACAGGCTGGTGGGTTCTGAGGAGATCCGCATGCTGCAGGCTTTTCTCCTGCTTGTGTGCTGTTCCTGTCTAGTCTCCTCTATGCCTTTACACAGCACCGGAGTCTCATAGGAAATTGAGTTCCACAGAAGGCACATATGAAGTGGGAATGCCAATAATCAATGAGAAATTTTTGCTGTTGTGTGACAATCCTGCAGGTTTCATTTTACAATAAAATAAAATTTAAATATAGAAATGCTGATGATGCTGGAGGGGTGATATTTTGCTGAAAAATGCAGATTGGATGTCCGTGAGGCAGGCTGCACGTCACGGTGACCATGGAATAGAACATGCATGAAATTCCCCTTTTAAAGTGTAAGACATTCGGGTCCCTGTGGACTCAGCAGACGCCAGCTGGCGTGACTCTGCCCCCACCCCGGTTCTTTCGCCACCCAAGCCTTCTCATTCGGTCGGCACATGCTTCCTCTGCCTGAACGCAGCTTGCTTCTCGCCCCCACCCCTCGGCACCCTAGATCTCGGACGCCGTGTACAGCATGGTCCAGGGCCAAGTTCGAGCGCAGTATGAGGCAGCGGTGCAGAAGTGTGAGGCCAGCCGCCCCCTTTTGGAGTCCTCCATACGCACGGACATGGACCAGATCATCACCTCCAAGGAGCACGTCACCAACAAGATCAGCAGTAAGCCCCCCAGGAGATATCGTCCATGCTTCATCAATATGAATACCAGTATGAATATGACTCTTGAAACCTAAGTGTAGCTTCAACCATGTTTTGAGAGGGAAGTTCTTAGACGTCAATCATGGAGATTATTGAATCTTGGAAAGAACATAAAAAGCCCCACCAATTATCTTGATCTTAAGTGAGCTGTTTACAGTTGGTTGGATGGGACAGTGTGAATTGGATCTTTGCGATCTTGCTCATTTGACTTCCTCTGCCGGCCCCGGGAGGATGGGCTCCCCCTCAGAGTCTCGTTCCTCCCAGGGTTTCTTCCCTCTAGGGAGACTTTCCTTGGCATCGTCGCTTCCGGGCTTACTCACTAGGGGCTTTGGGTGGGGATAATGTAAAGCGCTTTGAGACAATTCAATGTTGTGAAAATACGCTATAGAAGTAAAATTGAATTGAAACGAATTGAATTGTACCATAGTTTCACCTGCCTGCACCCAGAATCCTTAAGTGCCAGGTTTATGTCCAAATGGGCCAGGTGTGGTTCCCCTGTGACTCCAACCATGGAATGTGCCATCGATCTGCTGTTTTCACAAGCCTACCCATAATGCACAGCTTTGACTTCAACCAGCTGATTAGAATAATTTCCAATGGAATTCAGATCATCCGCAAAAAACCATCACGGTCTCGCTATCAGCTGAAGCTTTCACTTCTTTAAGTGCCCTGCGGCATCTCACTCTGTCTTCCCTGGGGTCGCTCTCGGACGCCTCGTGCCAGTTTTGTTCTCGTGATGCCACAGGAGAGTGGAATTTTGGCATTCCAAACACACTTGTGTAAGTGGAAATAACACTGGGAATAAACACCAGAGATAGGAACCTGTCTGATCGCTTGTATTGGTGGGAAAGTGTTACTGTCTGTCCTTGCCAAACACACCTAGGCCAGCAGTGGATAATAGTGATACTTTATTAATACCCCCCTTACCCCATCCGGCTCTCCCTGAGACACACACAGCAAGTTAGGGGGTCACAGCAAAGGGCCAGCCACCTACGGCACTCATGGAGCTGGGGGATTAAGGACCGTGCGTGTCATTAGGTCCGATCACTCGGGGCTATAGGTCCGATCATTTGGGTCTTCCTTCAAAGAAAAGTCAAGCTGTGGCTACACTTGACTTAGGCCCTGATTTTTTTTCGATAGCTAGAAACACCCCCGCCTTGGACGCATGATTATTTTGCTAAGGCTGGGTTTGAACTGGCAACCTTCTGATCACAGGCACAGAGGCTTAGCCCACTGAGCCACACCCTGCTTGAAGCAGGTTCCCCTATGTGCTCTGGTTTCCTCTTGCAGTTCAAAGCCAAGCAGCTAGACATTAGTCTGTAATGGTGTGAGTACATGTATGTTTATGTGCCTTGTGATGTTCAATCCCCAAATGCTATAGTGAGACCATCTGACCAGCCTCTGATGCTCCCTCAGCCCTGGTCATGCCCAAGGCCGAAAAGCTCCTCAAGGCCAGCATCCAGCCCTACATCAACTCCATCCTGGAAGCCCTGATGGAGCCCACCAGCCGCGGCTTCTCAGAAGTCCGGGAAGTGTTCTTCCGTGAACTGGTGGAAATGAGCAAGAATACACTCAATGGCGGCAGCAAAGAGAAGCTGGGCGAGGTAAGGGTCTGGCCACTCCTGATCGGACCTGTGGCTGTTCCCCGGGGATCTGCAGGCTCATGTTTGTAACATGGAGAGACACTACAGTCACTACATTAATCATGTTACTTTAATAAGCTGAATGCTGCCCTCTTGTGGTGTGATATGGGATTACACATCCCTCTTCAGTGTTCAACAGTCTTCAAAGCAGTAAGGGAAGTAGAGAAGAACTCTTATGTAATTCCTTGTGGTTCATGATCTCTGTCCAAGTCTCCCCACTTTCATAAACCGAGGTGGCAATTTCAGGTCCAGAAAGTAAAAATCCAGACCAGGATTTTGTTTCAACCAACCAGCTGAGCGTAAAGAG
>JAODKC010000044.1:4496632-4517695 GCA_026777985.1 Mormyrops attenuatus | reverse complement strand
CATCCTTGCTCAACTCACCGCTTTCTTTTCCCTTTAAAAACCACTTCATCACAGACGACTCGATATTATTGGCACAAGAAGGTCTGCCCTTCTCTCTCTACAAAACTCGCTAAAGGCTATATTTAAAAGAGCAGGTGAGTTGAGCAAGGATGATATCAGTACTTAGAGTTAAACCAGGTAGGGCGTGCTCAGGGTGGTACAGCCAAAAACAGCCCTTTCGCATTAGACACATCTACATGCTAGTCACATCCTTTGCAACCTAGTCTAGTCTTGCCTTTATTCTGGCAGACTGTGCAGCCCCCGGGACTACAGTCAGAACAATTTTCTTAAGGGTCAGATCCCTGTACGCATGTTAACCTATTTCTGGCATAAATGATACCCTATATGTTAACCCAAGTAACTGAGAAATCCAGCCTTGTGGAACCCCCCCCAGTTCTCCAGTGATAATTAGGCATGTTAAATTAAGTGTCTTTCAAGTTCCTGACCTCTCGATTCCTGTGGCGCGGTCACCTGCAATACGCTCCATATTCTTTCAAATCTGCATTGGATGAAAGCTTAGAATTAACAAATGGCTATAATAATAATAATAATAATAGGTGTTGTTTTAAGATATGTAGGCTCTGGACCATTGCACAGTACTAATGGGTATAGAAAAAGGATGGATGGATGGATGGATGGGTACATTATGGGCAATGTGTGACCTTTTGCAGGCTCTGAGCTCCTGCGACCTTGCACAGGAGCAGTGGGCGTAGAAAATGGATGCTTGGATGGCCGTATGAAATGGTAGTCCGCCTATTGCCACCAGAGGGCATTTGGGGCTTTTGTTCGGGCCCAGCCGGGTATATGCCACCTGAGAGCCGCATGCGTTGATTTTGTTACGGAACAACTAAAGGGTATCTTTTACGTTTTTTTAGGCTGATTTCAGAATTGCAATTGAATTTTGCTATCACCCATCGTTTTGAGTGTCGTAATTTTTAGGCAATATCAACAGTATATAATTCCTTAATAACACTGTATGGGTACAGTGAGCCCTACATTACCATTAGGGCCCAAATTAATTTACAGAAGGGTGCAAAGTACTGTAAGTCTGCTTTGCCACAGTTTACAGAGTTTATGTGTTTGGACATGTTGAGACTGGGTCCTGCTCTCTCCCTGATATGGAAAAACTGTATCAAGGCAAGTGGGATCCCAATATACTTGCTGACTTCTGCTAAACCCTTAAGAGGAATGTTCCTGAGGTCAAATACAGCATACACTTCTACTTTTTGGATGAGTAACTTCCACCACATACATATACTGCAAATATACATTAAAAAGCTTGTATGTCACTCAATATTTCTTGTGTGACAAGTAAATTTCAGTTAGATCTTTGAATTCTGCACAAAAAGCTGTAAGATTCTCCTGTTTTGATTCATGTGACAAAATGGGAGTATTTTTTTAAACGGTGTTATTTTACCGTGCTATTTTGGGTACTGGTCATTTTTCAGAATTCGTCTCCAAAATATGTCACATTGGTCTGCACTGTATTATTTAAGACTGTGTCCATTGCTCATGGTTAAGGTGCATAAATACCTTTCTAGTTAACTACATTACAGATTGTATTGTCATTCAAGTACACTTTGAGTTTCAATCTTGTCCATTATAGATATTGTTTGATTCGTTATTACCCTATTAATGTCTTACCTTGTTACCAATGAAAGTTTCAGCCTTTTGGCACATAAGCCGACATTTCAGCAGCATGCTAAGCACTGATAGAGCCTTTAGAGAAACTGGAGGACCTGAGTGAAACCCCAAGCAAACCGCACACACCCAGAGCTGAGGCGGTATTTGAAGGCAGGTGGAGATGTGAGGTAACAGAGTCACTGACTCTGCCACCATGTCACCCTGACTGTACAAAGGGGAAGTGAGCTATACTACAGTCATTGCCCAAGGCAGAGCTGGGCGATATGGCCTAAAAATAAAATCTCAGTTTTTTTCCACAATAAATCCGATTTTCGATTTTAATCGATTTCCCCCTCCCCTACTCAAAATCAAACTACATATGACAAATAAATGGTTCAAAACTTTCTTTCTTTAAGGTTAAATTGCAATCTGACAAGCCTTGTAAGTGAGATGATAGACCAAGCCATTGTAAAAAATTTTTAGCATGAATCCCGGCTTTTCCACAGTATGTATGGCAGGGGTCTCCAATTCTGGTATTTACCTGAGAAATGGTGTGGCTCATCAGAAGCCAGGTAGGATAGAAAACCTTCTGGACAGTAGCTGTCCAGGACCAGAGTTGGAGACCCCTGATGTATGGGCACCATGTCTCTTGCAGTATACATCGCGACAGCGTTTGTTATCACCTTCCACCGTGCCCCATTATTATCATATGGGACACAATTCGAAAACGTGTCAGGGACGGTTGCTTGCTTAACTTTGGATGCTGTGCTGGTGCTGCGGCTGTTTTCATTTCGCTGGGAGCTGCACTTCTCCCACTCCGCTGCGTGCCTCTGCTTTAGGTGCTGGAAAAAAATTGTCGT
Source organism: Mormyrops attenuatus (assembly GCA_026777985.1). Taxonomy (NCBI): domain Eukaryota; kingdom Metazoa; phylum Chordata; class Actinopteri; order Osteoglossiformes; family Mormyridae; genus Mormyrops; species Mormyrops attenuatus. The sequence continues at coordinate 4,515,173 of JAODKC010000044.1, read as the reverse complement.
GCTGCTTCCTTTGGATGCAACAGTTTTTAAACAGACTTTGCAACGAGGACTTGTTTGGTCTGTGTCCGACGGCGCAAAACCGAACCAATTCCCTATTACAGATATAGCAACACCTTTCTTGGGCACAAGCTCCAGCTTTTCTCCTGTCGTTGCCATGATGTCTGTGAATCTGCTACAGTTTGGGTGCGCCGCGCTAATTTACCCGTGAAGAACGGTGCGTCGCATTAGTTCTGCTTTTGGCACCAGCGTGTAAAACAAGTAATAAAATCGTTTTTCATAAAAACACATCGCCCTGAACTGTAAATTCGAATTAATCGATGTATCGCCCACCTCTAGCCCAAGTACAATTTATGCGGACATTAATTAGGTGGCAGCCCTTATCTTTGCAAATTCTAACTTTGCAAATGCAAAATCCAAGCGGTTTTTCTGCCCTCTGTCACTGTGAACTGTGGGATAATAACCAGAAGGCCTAAGCTTCCCGTGTCCTTTGCATAGTTTGAGCACAATATTTGATATGCAAACCCTTTAATTTCAGATTCTGTAGCAGCACTAGCTCAGTAGTAAGAATTTCTTTTTATATTTTGCTGAATTCATGAGCTTCAGAAATATCTGCAGATCCGTGGCTGATATGAGTTACACAGCCTTTCAAGTCTGAAAATCAGGTCTTTTTGAAGAAAAGGATCGTTTAAGATATAAATAAAATCAGCATTTGTTAGAACATGACTTTGCCAGTTTTGGAATTCATCCTCACAAATTACTTCACTTATCAATAATTAGAGGTAATAGCCTTTGCATCACTTATAGCCCACAGGTGGATATTGTTGGAGTGGAAATTGGAAACACACCCAAGATAGCTCAATAGTTTCAAGACCTTATGCAATTTCTCAGATTTGAGAAAATCAAATATGCTGCTAAAGGATTAAACAAGTTTTGCTCAGTTTGGCATCCCATGTTACCATACCTTGTAAACATTAATATGACTTAAGTGTGGCTATACATAGTTACAAAACATTGTATATAGGAAACATCACCCAGATATTGGTGATGAGCAAATCAATGCTAAGAAGGATGCAAACCTCCTCTGCTCCTAAATTTATTTATTTGTTTAAAATGTGAGGTAACTAGTGCTTTTCCATACTCTGAAAAGACATCATGCTGCACTTTGGTTAAACATGGATTATGGCACTGTTTGGTACACTAAAATGTAACTTCACAATTCCCCTTCAAGGAGTCCAGACAGGGAAGTGTGTGGAGTTCTCAGACAAGGTCAACACATGTGAAGTTCTTCCTGGTGTCCACTGGAGAGAGACACAAACTTGCCTAGATAAGCACACATCCACCGTAGCAGAAAGTTAGCTTTAGCTGTACAGTAGATGTACCTGTAAAAGTATTACAGTGGACAGAGTGCAAAGATACAATGCTTATTTTAAATGACTTCTTTTCATTTGATTTCCATGTGACAGGTTAAATATATTGTATAGTACCATTAGCAAGGACAAATTGTTTTATGAAAGATTTATAGATGGATGGAAAAAATGTATGCATTTTGTAAATAAAATTATGCAGCCCAGCCTTGGGTAACAGCATTACCCGGGTACGTCCCAGCCTTGGGTAACAGCATAGCCCGGCCATGGCCCAGCCTTGCGTAACAGCATTACCCGGATACGTCCCAGCCTTGGGTAACAGCATAGCCCGGCCATGGCCCAGCCTTGGGTAACAGCATTACCCGGGTACGTCCCAGCCTTGCGTAACAGCATAGCCCGGCCATGGCCCAGCCTTGCGTAACAGCATAGCCCAGCCATGGCCCAGCCTTGGGTAACAGCATTACCCGGGTATGTCCCAGTCTTGCGTACCAGCATAGCCCAGCCATGGCCCAGCCTTGGGTAAGTGTTCTGTGGAGCTTTACCACAGCAGCAGGAACCATGTTTAATGATCATTTTCATGTTCCATGCAAGCTACAACAGAAGATTTTCTTATTTTATTTTTTGCCTGCCAGTATGGTAGTGGTTGTGATTTGTGATTATTCATGGGACTTGAACATAAAACTTTACACATTGTTATTTTTTAACGATCATTCAGGCCAGTAAAATAGCTCCATAGGCGGCTTTTCCCCCCAGGTGTGGTACAGATACGATTCAGGAAGTTGGTGGTATGTGATAAAACGATTTTATATGTCAAAGGCTCAGCGGTCTGGTTAGTTTCGATTTTATTCATTTACCTGATGACTTTATCCACCGCGACTTACAGAAGAGGACCAGGTCACAATTTCTGTGCGCTCCCTGAGATTTTGATGTCACAGGGAAATGATTCCATTTCCGCCTGTAATGTAATAAACACACACATGCATGTTGCATTTCGTATAGGGTGGTGTGATGGGAACCTGGACAGGTCACAGAAACACCGCCCTACCAAGTACCCTATCAAGAGGCAGGACAAGAACCCCGATAACAATGTAGCTGTGCATGAAGGCCCTGCCTAAAGAATCCCATCAGTTACAAAGTTATCCAACTGTTTAACTGGCTTGCACTGTACTGTAAAGATGACGGTGTGGAGATCCGAACCCTGACCAAAGCATATGGCATCCATTTTAACATCACTGTCTTTGTGAAGGTGAGCCAGTGCACAAAAGCAGGAGGAGGGTCATCTGCAGATGGATGATATCAAGCTGAAGACAGACAGACTGTTAGCACATTTAGACTTAAACTGGCCCCAAAGTGAGCAATGAGCAAACTTCAGCTTTGCAACATAAAATGCTACACATCATAAAGTATTATGTACTGGATAAGCATTGGGAATATGGGCAGATTTTGATGCTGCTCCAATTTGAAGAGATACATATAAGCTGAAATATTTCTGTCACTTATCCTCCATTCATGGCCCCTCATCTAGTTGCTTGGACCCACCACCTCTACAACCTGATTGTTCCAGAGAGAGAACCAATCATTGTTACTGCCCTCAGAACATTTGTGTGCAAGTAAAACTCCCATGAGCCCAGTAGTCATGGATACAGCCATTTCTGGTGACCAGCACTTGTTTGGGGAAATTCTTGCTTTTCTCAGCCTGCTAAGAGAGGGACAGTGACCCCGCCGTGTGATGTCACATGGTCCCTTTTTAGGCACAAAGACCCATTTGAGTGTGGCTTTTGTCCCTACTAGTATCCATGAGATGTACTTACCAACAAAATCCTTATGGCTACGAACGTTTGAGGTTACAAATGCAGGTTTACCTGTAGAAAACACTTCAACTTTTTTTTTTGTTCTCACTGAGAAGAGATACGGTACCCAGTGAAATTAATGCTATAACAATCCTCACAAAGATCAACACATCCTGCCTGGCCTGGACCCAAACTTACAGCTAGCAGAGTTAAGAGTGGCAGAAAAAACATCCAGCCACAAGGTGTAGACATTTCTCTTAAACTTCATGTCCATAGGAGAAATCACAACAGTAAAGAGAGAAGACATTCGGAATGAGAAAAATCTTTTTTGCAAACTTGGGCAAGACAATATTTATATAATGGGAGAATTCTCAAAAAATCTGACCACCTATTGCCCTCGGATTGATGGAAAGAAAAAAAAAAAAAACACAAACACCACAATATCAGAGTTAAGAAATGAATCCAAATTAAAGTCAAGTAAGAGCTTTGATTAAGGAATCACATCACGTGTTTATATGTCACTTCAGACCTAGAAGAGACTTATGGCGAAAGTGAAACAACTTAAAAAGCTAGAATACTAGAAGGAATTTTATTATGAACAAGAAATTTCAACTACAAAGTACGGATGAACCACCATTTTCACAATTAAACTACAAATCAGGTGTTTAATGAGGGAGAGGGAACCTATACTGTGTAACTATCGCCTTTTCTGGAAAATATTTCCCCGTCCAATCCCTCCACGTCCACGTCCTCTTGCGGCCACTGTAAGAGAAGAAATGCACACATCACATGTATGGGGTTAATATACCACAAATCTAAATCAATACAAAACCAAAGACAACTCCAGGATGGAAGAACAACTTAGGGATGCAATAAGTGCTTATTGTTAAAGCGAAACCAAACCGAAAGAGGAGCATAAACACCACCACCTAAGAAAGAGGCTCCACAGCTTTGCATTAAGTATTCTGCCTTCATATGAACTTTTAAGGAAGACTTTTCCAGACTGCATGGTTTGAAACTTAGTAGAGAAGGAACTAAATGAGGTTTCAAAGGAAAGAAACCGACAAAGCACCCAAAAAATACTGGCGTTCAAAAGGAGCTGAATATTCATTCATTAAATCGCTACACCCCACCCTTTCTGAAGGCTGATTCATACTTCTGCGTCACATCGACCCGTAAGTGCAGCGTAGCTGTGGACCTTACACCGTAGCCTGATGTGCACCTCCCCAGAAATCCAACTACACGTCCTGGCCGCACAGATCGCAAGAACTGTGATTGGTCCACTTGGTAGCATTCTTGTTTTCTTATGGGACGGTGTAATTTAGCGACACAGACACACCACTGCTCGCACAATGCTTGCAACGGTGTTGGCCACTTGCACAAGTCAAGGCGTAGGCTAAACGCAGAAATACAGATCAGCCTTAAGAATGACCAGGAGTGCAGGAGGTGGAAGCCCCATTACCGAATTCTTAAAACGATTGAAGATCGACTGCATTTTCTTGTCTGTGTACTTGTACATTGATTAATGACAATAAAGTGGAATCCAATTAATACACTTATTAAACTGGACATTAATTTGCTTCATATCTAGGGTTTCAGGAATAAATCAGGTCCTATTCAATATATAATTTACTGATCCATGTATTCTATTTCAGCCATTTCATCTATTTTAAATTTATCCCATAAATATGTACATCTGCTTTGATGTTGCTGTCCAACCCTGTTATACATTACATGTCATTGACTGGAAGCCATGAGTAAGAGTCCCTATGTACTGATGTATTAAAGGCGAATAAAGAATGTTGTAGCAACTGCGGAAGGGGAGGGGCGTACCCTGGGCTTTAAGGATGGCCGCCTTCCCTCGACCGGCACCAGATCCCTGGTTTTTGTTCTTCATGCTTTTCAGCATGGGCGCGTTTTTCAGCATGTCTGGTAGGATCAGGAAGCGGATCTTGCTGCCGCGGATGTAGACCTGCTCCAGCTGAGCCACCCGGCCATCCCTGTACGTCACAGTCATGTTGGCCATCTAGAGGAATGAGGGAAGTGCTTTAATCCACTGCCAACAGGGTCCATAGGAAAACTGTGGGGGACTCGGAAACCTCCAGGTGTACTTTGTTTTTTTTTTTTTTTTAAAAATGGTACTGAAAAGTACCGCTGCAAATAAATGACCCTTGTGCGGTACCAGACTAACCTGGCAGTTCATGTTGTCTTCAGCCTCGATGAGTTTTCCTCTGTACACCTCCCCGGTGTTGGTCTCGCAGGTGACTATGTGGCCCTCTGCTTCGTGCAGGACTTTAATAGGTACTCCGATGGACATTTTCACAGCTGGTGAGGCATAAAGATAAAAACAGTGGTTAATCAGGAGAGGGATATTTAATACAAGCCGTCGACATCTGCTAAAAATAAATATCAGCTATATAAGTCAAAGACAGCCAACAGAGACTCGGATCACTCTAGACCACGCATTACGGCCATGACCAGTGATATTAATGTGAATATGTGGTTCTGCATTTAAAGTAAGCAGCAAGACAAAATCATATAAACAACAGAAATCGTAGACAAATATGATAGCGGGAAACCGTCCTCAAATTAAAGGTTTACCTAGTCTACTAGATGAGCCCTTATTCACAAAACGAGTTAAGAACACGCAGCAAGTAATCAGGCTAAACAAATTCAGCGGCCTATTTAAAACACAAAAGAACACCATTGTACTTACAATTCTAGTATTAACGGCAGGTACTGACCTTCAAATGTGAGATATATGAAAGCTTCGAGTTTTAAACGGCCGTGACTGAAGACTAAATTTGACTGTTTCTGAAGGTTGCCGCAACACCCAGCAAGCCTTTTGAATGGAGTACGATCACAAACGTGTTCCGGTACCCACAATGCATCACACCGGAAGTTGCCTGGTGTTCGTCGCAGTCAGTTTGCGCAAATCTCTATGTGCGCGCTATTTTTCATTCGTTTCTCTTTTTTTTCCAAAGTTAAACAACTACGCCACCACACTTTGTAAACTTAGAAAGAAGAAAGCTGTAAAAACGTATAACATATATATTGATTACGCTACTACAGTATAATTTGTGATATTACCTCTTTGTATATCCAATGTTTGTGTACACTTTGTTTATTTGTTCAATAAAAAAGTGTGTAGTCGAGTTATATTCAAGAGTGGTGCAACAGATTTGCGAGTGATTCATACTTTTAAGAGAGTAATTTAATTAACAGTTTTTATTCCCTTAAAACCTTGTAAAATGTATTCTTGGGTTTAAAGATTTAACACGTGTGTCTATCGCAATAATGAATAGCTGTTATTGATATAAAAGACAGGCTTACATCCGACGTTGTTTTTAATGAGACAAGTGAAGTCTTAAATGTCAGCGTTTGTAGTAACAGCTTCGCACTTTGCAAGAGGTAACTGAACTCGGGTATTATTTCCTGAGTAGGACATTTATGTTTATGCACGGTTAGAAAACTAAGAGTAGGCAGTAAGGAAGCTTTACAGTGTCCATTGGAGTGTGATGGTGTAGTAACAGCGGTGCACATTGCTCTTTAGTACTAAACCCAGGCGTTAGTTCCTGAGTTAGGCATTTCTGTTCGTGCACATCGTGTAATTATAGAGTATTAACGCAGGCGGTGCAGACGGCAGCCGTGGGGGCGGAGATTAGGGCGGAACCGTAAGAAGTGGCTGACGAGCCATCGAGGGTACTTTGAGGAGCTTCAATGGACCGTCGCTAGCAGGGGCGACCAGGAGAGAATGGCCGGCCGCCGTGATCCGTGCAGGATGACAGGTTTGTTGCGGACGGACGGGCGCCGCAGTGTTTTTTCCTTGGACGGCGTGGTACAGGGTCGCCCCGGTCCCCTTCCCGGTGTCTCCGGGTGTGCCTTCCCTTCCGATTACCGTGCCTCTTCGGATCGGGGAAGAAAAAAATGAAGATATACAAGGTGACTTTAGCGATTAGGCACCGTATAGGGAAGTCACAAATGTACGGTATGCGCACATGTGGTGCTGCCTCATTTTCCCCCCCCAAAATACTGTGAAGAGCCTTGTAAAGCTCTGCTACACACCGGCATCTCATCGCTTTGGTGCCTTGACTGTTACTGCTCGTTTTTCTATACCCCTTGTAATCTTCCGAATAAAATGCTGACGCCGAGTGTATTGCATTTCACATTTTCATGTCTGTTTGACTCCTGCAGATGATCTGGTCCTGCTGGACGTACCAGCCCTTCGGCAGTGGTATCACTGGGATTGCGGCTTAGCCTGTTCAAGGATGGTGTTAAAGTACGTATATAAAATTGTTGCTGTTTTATTTCAGCCCTAATTGAGTATATGCACAATGAGAGAGCATGTCACAGACTAGCTATATGAAATGACACCGGAAAAGACGTGTCAACACTGACAGAATCAACTTCAGTTTTATATTTAAGTTTGCTCCAAGTCATTTGGGTTAAATCCTTAAACATGGCGCAGTCGGGCCTCTCGGTCTGATAGTTGAGTTGTACCTGTAAGGTTGTAACTTTTATTGCTTTGTACAGTAATTAACAGATTATCATGCCAGTTCAATGGAATCCATATACGTTTTATAGATTTATTTTAACTCATATAACTATAATACAAATACCATTGTTCATGTTTGTAGGTATGTCAGTGTAGTTATAAGTTCTGGTCATTGTCAGTGTCAGCACTTCCTGGTATGCGTACATGTGGCAGGTACCTGCATCCAGTGAGCGAGGAAGACTTCTGCAGTGCGTGCCAAGAGCTGAAGCTCACGGAGAGTGTGTGGACCATAGACCTGGCCTACCTCATGCATCGACTGGGCGTCAGGCACTTGTTCTGTACCCAGACCCTGGGCGTGGACAAGGGCTTCAGGAAGCAGGTACCTAGCTATCCTCATGGTCTCGTTTATTTCACTTTTAGTGGCTCCTGTATTCTAAAGCAACACTCTTTGGTATCTCTGCAACCAAGTGTGGCTGAATAAGCAAGAATTCTAATGCACTTAGCCAATAAAGATCTTGAGGGTCAGAAAATGGTCAGCCACTTCCTGCAGCACCTAAGGACCTCGCTCAGGGGCCCAGCAGTGATGTTACTCTGCTAACCATGGGATGTGAACTGGTGACTGTCTTATTATGAGTATGTATAAAGCCACACACAATTACAATCTCTTGGTGGTTTGGAAGAACAGACATGTTCCTTAAGGTAGGGGGGGCCGATATGACCTCAAATCAATATCATGATTAATTTTACCTTGATTACAATTAATGTACAATTATGTTTTTTGTTTGTACTGTAAATATGTAAATACCGTTAAAGCTGGGATATTTTTTCTAATGAAAGACTATTTTATTTTTTATGATTTTAAAATGATTGAAGGAAACACATATGAACCATTTATGGTTATTCATTGAATATTTTGAACAACTGAAATCAAAGCAGAAATCACTTGAAATGAAAACGTCTTATGAAAAAGGTCACGTTTTAGTTTTATTGTAAAAAGCAAGTTCCCTAAAAAGTAGAATATAAATTGTTTCAATTTCTTGCAAACAAAATAAACCATTATACTATAGTCATCACTTCTGTCTGGGTGAAATTGGTCGCTATAAGTGGATGATCATTTTTTCTTTTATGTCTCAGGCAGATTACCATCTTAATTGGCATTTGTATGTTTGTATTACAAATATAAGGTAATAAAATGGACAGCGTCGCTATTTACTGAATTTTATTGTCTTTTCAAAATTTGAAACGCTTTTCAAATCACTGTACTGAACAAATTAAATTGCTGAACTGTGTATAATTCAAACACACTGCAATACACTACAGTACTGTACATAAAATATAGCTTATTGTAGTTTTGCTACTGTACCTTGTTGGCTCGTTTTTGGCAGTTTATCATAAGCTTTGATGAGTCTATATTTGTCATTGAGAGAAAATTACTTTCTTTTTCTCGTCATGTTTTCTGTGCACGCAGCATTACCCTCAGGTAGCTAGCAGAAGCAGACGGGTTACCGCAAGGCTAAGTAGGCAAGTAAATAAAGAATTACCGTAGTTTTAATACATCCATAATAATAATTCCATATGTTATGTATGAAAAGACCCGAGCTGAACACTGTAAGCGGACAACTTGATTACTATAAGCAAATTATTTAAACAGTATTTGTACAGGAATTATTCTTGCCCAAGCTTTTTGATCCAAATAAGCGGATGATCACTATAACCCTGATCAACCCTGAAACTGCCGATCCACAGTGTTTACATTTGACGTCTTTTTGTTCAGTGTTGTCTTAACTAAAGCTGTCAGACACGGCATTTCTTTGGTACAAGCTGATGGCGTTGCTCAGTCAGCTAGGTGTTTGTGTTCGCCTCCATGCTGCTTCCATGTCGCAGACTGGGGCGGAGTCACATGACAGCAGACAACTCATAGATCATGGCTATACACCTGATGTGATCCATTGAGGAAAAAAGCAAAACAAAACAAATGTGTTTGGCACATTGAATCAGTAGGTGGCGCTGTGGCCTCACAACTCCAGGTTCAGAGGTTTGTTTCCTGCCCTGCTTTTCATGTGTGGAGTTTGTATGTTCACTCTGTCACACTGTTTCCCTGGGCTCTTGGTTTACTCCAAAAACATGCCATTAGGTGGAAGAGAGACTCACAATTGGCCATCAAATGTGATTATGTCTTCCGTGGTGGACTAGCATTCCTTCCAGGGTGTCTTCAGGAAGATGGATGGATGGCTGAATGGATAAACAAATGTTTTCCAAAAATATTCCTCCAGTGCTCCTAGCCTGAAGTCTTACAGCAGGAACATTATGAAAAATGATGGGGTAACCCTGTGATTCCATTACACCTGTATGCTTTAGGCTTAATGGTAGGCAAACACTGCAATCTGGTTTCTGCTTTTCCCCCTAGTCCTTCTACAAGAAGGATTTTGACTTTGAAGAAGAAAGGGTGAATAAACTGTTCCTCAATGCAGAAAGCGAGGGTGTGATGGTGCGAAAATGGTAAGAGAGGCTTGTCCTCATCTCTCTCGGTGTTGTGAAAATCTCACCTTTGTTAAAACGCTTTTCCCGCCTTCGATCGCGTCCCTGGGGACACGCCCCATCAACTCGTCCTTGACCTCTGTCCCTCTGCCTCTCTCTCAGCTCCGTAACTGTCCGGGAGATCCAGACACACCTGGCTGCGGGTCACGTGGCCGTCGTGCTGGTCAACGCCATGGAACTGCGATGCGAGCACTGCTCTGCTCCCATTGGCCGCCACCGCCGCAGTCGCCACTGCTGCTTCCCACTCGTGGCCCACGGCTTCTTCTACCAGGAACCGGCTTACCAGGGGCACTTCGTGGTGCTGCGCGGCTTCGACCGGCGTGCCGGCTGGTTCTTCTACAACAATCCAGCGTATTCCAACCGTGAGTGTCTCCCATGCATCTCCCATCATGTCTGTGGGCGATGTTGGCCAGATCAGGGTTATGTACCAACACACACATCCTTCTAATGTAGCCTTCTTCTCAAGTATGTTTTACATAAATAAAACACACACCAGGCCTATGGTCAGAGGTGGGTGGTTCAGATCCAGAAAGTAAAAGTCCAGACCAAGATTTTGTTTCAGCCAACCAGTTGAGTATAAAGGGTCATAGTCACAGAGTACTCAACTGGTTGGTTGAAACAAATTTTTGGTCTGGATTTTTACTCTCCGTACCTGAACTGCCCACCTGACCATAGGCCTGGTGTATATTTTCGTAAAACTGTTTCATACTTAACAAGGAGGCTAGAGCAGAATTATGTGCGTGTTGGTACATAACCCTGATCTGGCTTTATGCTTTATGTGGCCTGTTTCCTAGGAGTGCGGGATGCTCTGTTTTATTCGGGGAAGACTGTGCCAGTTAAATAAACATGGTCTGAAGTATCAGTCAAAAGTTTGAACACACCAAGCTGCTTACAGAGGAGAGTGATAGTGCCACATCACATGACCTGGCCACCTGACCTAAACACAGTAGAAATGATTTAGGAGTAATTTGACCAGAGTGAACGAAAAGCAGGGAATGAGTGCTAAACATATACAGTATGTAGGACTCTTTCTTCTTTTTCATTGTCTTCTTTTAAATCTGACCTAAAAACCTTCCTGTTTAATCAACATTTTTCTTCTTCCTCAACTGCTTATGTCTTTCTTTTCCTTGTAAAGCAACCTTGGGTTTGTGAAAGGCGCTATATAAATGTCTATTATTATTATTTGTACTGTAGGTTGCTTGTACGTGTTTAATGCGACTGTGCATTCTGTCTCGCAGGGGTGTGCTGCTCCACTGTCAGTAATTTTGAGAAGGCTCGCAATAGCTACGGAACAGACCAGGACATCCTCTTCCTTTACAAGGAGAGCTGACCCCAGCATGCCAAGGCGACCTCTATGCCAACAAGCCGTGACCTCACTGTGACATCACCCGGCTGGGGAACCCAGGGGCGGCATCCTTTCTTGGGTGGCCATAGGTTCATGACCAGGTTAGTCCTGGGCCGTTTCAGACTGCGATGGAAGGTATCCGACTGAATGAGGAGAACCAAGAAGGTGGATTAAAAAAAACGATGTTCCTTAATCATAAGCCATACCATTTGGAAAATGAAAAGGGAAAAAGAATTATCTTTTTAAAATGTCTTGAATGTATTAATGGTAAAATATTGTCAATAGTGTTTTGTAATACTGCCATAGTGTATCAGCAAAATCACTGGACGTTGCCACGCTGACTCAGGTTCCATCCTAGAATGAGCTGCACGTCAGTATTCCTCAGTTCATCGGGAATATGTGTGCTGATGTCAGTTTGGGGAAAGTAAATATCTTTTCCTGCAAAGCTGTCGAGTAGCACAAACTGCCATACAAGTTGGAAGAGAAGCTAAAATGTTTACAGTGATGCAGTGAAATGCAATCGCTGCTTGGTTCTGGGAGCCGTTTCTGACTTCTGTCTTGTATATGTTGATTTGGGTTTTATCCATCGTGAAACCACCGCTGGATGATGAGGGGAGGGGAATCCGGTGATGCAGGCAGCGAATGGCATCTCTGTTTAGGAGGCCGGCGTGCCGTTCAGAGGGGGCGGGCTCCAGTCGCCATGAGGAGGATAATACTCCAAGTAAACACAAAAAGAAACTCCACATTTTTCAGGGAACAAGAGAAATGTAGAATGAATGACCCCCAAGTATCAGTCACCTGGTTTTATCTTCCGGCATTGTCATACCCACCACCTGGATTACAGATTGTGTAAAGTCCCTGACGGCCATGACATCCCAGGCCCTTCTGATGTTTGAACCAGCAGCTCAGTGCCATTTACTTGTATCCATTTAGAAAGCTGGTACAAAGCTGTTAACAGTATCCTAACCTGAAACTGACCACAGCTGTTTGCTTTGAATTTGAATGGTAATGTTATGTTAAATGTATAATCAAAGCGGGGTCACTGTGACCCTGAAGCCTGTCCAAGGCAGCTCAGCCCACAAGACAGGGGTCTGTCCTGGACAGGATGACTGTCCATCACTGGGCACAGACAGACAGACCCAGACGGAGGCAGGCCAGGAAGGAACACCCAGCCACAGAGGTGTATGCTACCCACAAAGGTTAAAATAACAGTACTTTGCTTTAACTTTTATATAAGTGGAGTGATTGAAGCATTTAGGGAGACTCATGAATCATTTAACATTGCGGGTGTGACACCGCCACATGTGTGCCATAGGTGGGTAGATCTGGAGGGAGTACGTGCACATTATTTCCATTCTCGGAGTGAATATCTATCGTTATTCAGCACCAATAAATCCAGTCTTTTTTATCAAAAAGGGATTCAAGCCAGAGGTTCATCTTTAAGGGTTTAAGGACGTGTAAGTCATAGAGATCAGGTTTGCCTGCATTTGAAAGTTTAGGCAAGGCAAAATTTAATTTCTCATTAAAAGGGATTGAGCCCTGAGGAATTATGTGGAATATATACATTTTCCTGTTGCCAGTCTTATGATGAACTCATACTCTCAGAGAGTATTCATACTCTCACAAACAGAGTATTACCATTTCATCTAACCATGTTTTTGGGCTGTGGGAAGAAAAGTGTGTGTGTGTGTGTGTGTGTGTGTGTGTGTGTGTGTGTGTGTGTGTGTGTGAGTGAGTGAGTGAACATGCAAACTCCACATGCAGAGTCGGGGGTAGGAAGTGACCTCACAACGCTGCTGCCGCGAGCTGACCACGCCAGCCTCCATGTAGGATCACTGCTCATTTATAGCTGAAGGTGTCGCACTGTGGCTGTTTAATATTCAATGTAAAGATGGTGAAGATTTGTTTTTGTGTGTCAGTATCAAAAGGGATTAGCCATTTTCTGGTATTTTGAATATCTCAAAGTTCATTAAGCAGAATGGTAATGTTTCAGAATTGTAAAGTTTATTTTTTGAAGTAGATTTCTGTAATAAACTATATGTTGTGTACATTTTGTTGGCTGAGTAATTTCTTTAAGATTAGGGGTAGAGTTTTCAGTTTCCCATTTGCTTAGTGGTGACAGACCCAAAATTATTTTCATTTGCACTGCTGTGGAGGGGGGTGGCGGCTTTACTCTTTCACAATGTTGGGTCTGAAATTCTCTTTGACTGCCTCAGCGAGCTCCTTGGCGTACATGTCGTACCTCCCCGTCATCTGTAAGGGAAATTCACACGCATCCTGAGGGAGACGGCCGTGCAGATCGGCCTGCCTGAAGGAGCTGCATGGGATCGTGCACCACTGACCTTAAAGCTCCACTTGTCGCTTATCTGCCGGTTCAGGTTGAGGTCCAGTTCAGCCACCAGGAGTCCGTCGCGGGTCCTGGAGAGCCCGGGGGAGCGGCTCCCGTCTGGCGCCGCCACGTAGCTCGAGCCATAGAAGTGGCCGAAGTCGTGGTGAGCTGAGGGGATCGAAAAACACAGACGACCATGCAGGCAGTGCGGCGGCAGCGAGCTCCATGGGACCAGCCTCAGAGTAAACCGTTCGTGTTCAAACAGGAAGTGTGGTTTTAAAAAAAATGGGATTTGCATTGAGTTTGCCGAGTCACGACCTTTATCCAAAACAGCATGTAAATGTACCAATATAAACAAGTGCATGTTTTATAGTAACGTTTTAATTTTAGCACCGTGCAGGGGTTTTCTGACCCACTGTCTTGTGTAGAAGTTGACTTAGTTTATTAATGAATACCATAACCAGAAGAAGACAAAGTTATTTTTATGAATTTTTATGGATGTTCCACATAGACAGCACAGTTGACGATGACTGCATGTGGGTTTGGGTCGGTGACTGATTACTGCTCGCTGGTTTGCATTTTAACAAACTGTAACTACAGAAACGGGTGCGTCTAGCTTGCAGTCTAGGGCGTGTGATAATGCGCTTCTGCGCAGGAACATGCGGCAGTTTGTCCCACACCAGCGGTGGCCAAACTTATCCAAAACGGGCCGCTGTGTATGTGGGTTATTGTTGCAACTCCCTAATTATTAGATTATTAATTAGAGGACTGATTGGCGGAAGAGTCCTCACACCTGGGTCTGAACAGCCGACCTAAAGGTTAACCTGCACACACACTGTGCCTTTGAGGATAAGTCTGGCCGCTCCGAGTCTACGCTGTAAGCTTGTCAGCTGAGATGCAGGGGCGTCAAGGACTGACGCTGCATGGAGGGTTGGTTGGTTGCTAGGTAGGTTCATTAATCCCAAAGGAAATTTAGGCATCCAGTAGCTCAAATACACACAATAACAACACTGAAGGATGGTGGAGGTAGATGGATGCGTCTATGGATGCCGTGGCATATTTTTAGCGTTCCAGTAAATGAGGCACCCTTTGGTAGGTGGAGATACTCTGTGTTGTCAGTCACTGTTTAAAGGAATGGGATCCCTGCACAGATAAGCTTTTTATTAAATAACCTAAGGAGTGTGCAGAAGGGCCCTTTGAAATGCATGCGAATTTGTGGGTGTTTGTGTGCCCCGTGATGGACTGGCGTGCCGCCCGTGACAGGCCTCCAATAACCTCCGATAGCATAAGAACAAGATGGATGGATTCATGTCTAACTTGACACTTTCTACATTTATGTACTTTTCCAGTCAGTTTACTTCTATTTTTCTTATTCATTTATTTATGTCATGACAATGAAACAAACTTACCTTTCTTTCCATCTCCAGAAGTAAACTCACTTTCAAAATGCTCCTAGAAGCACATGTAAAGTTATTACAATCATAATGAAATAGTTATTTGCAATTTTATCTTTTAATGTAAACATGCAATTCATGTCTAAAACAGCAGGAGGCAGGATCGGGCTACAATATGTACTAAATAGTAGCATATTCAAATCACTTTCTCCCCATGCTACTTTTTTTTTAAATAATATCCTTTCTTGTGTCTTCAGCATACGAGTGAGGCCAAAGCATAGTCATAACACACACTCATTCGTTTGTGACGGGGGCTCCATGTTAAGCAGACAGGTGTGTAGTAAAAAGAAGCAATCGGCAGACTCCATTCTTACAGATAACCCAAGGGTTATCTTGGATTTTCTAAGCCATTAAACTATTTCAGCAGTCATGCACTTTATGATTCATACAAGGCACCAATGCTTCTTCCCAGTGCTATTCTAGCGTGAAATATTTTGTAAGAGATTAAACAATGACCATTCCTAGAAAAGCTGAAATGCAATTTAATCTGTGTAAACGAAATGGCGGGTTTTAATGATGTGTCGTCTCCCTGCCACATGAGATCTCGCACATCAGGGAGACGGGCCACACTGCACGGCTTTTCGATTTCGGGGCCCGCGTGCCCCAGCCTGCCGACTGCTCAGTACCCACCGTGCCGATGCGGTTGATGGCGCACGTGAAGCAGTGGTTGGCGATGGCCGCGTTCCGCGCCTCGATGGGCCACATGGGTTCACTGCCACGGAAAGCCACAGTCACGGGAACATCTCAGGCAGGGGTTCGCAGCAGCTGTCAGCTATTCCAAGCCCTATAGCTGTTCCATTAAGCCACATTAAACTTTTACTAAAAGTATGGGGCCACCCACAAAGGTACTGACCCCAGCTGAAAGCTGATTGGCTCCCGAAATGCCCCTCCCCTGTCACTCACCGATTCGAAGCTTATCATTGGTTAATGATAAGATTGGCTCCTGTGTGTGAATTATGTCCCTCCCATGCCTCCACCCAAAAACACCCAAATCTCTTCACAGTCTTACCTTAAAGCACCATCTACATCCTTTTTAATCTGTTGACACTCTACACATGTAACCTCAAGTAATGGCGCATTTCCGTGGCCTTAAGCCATTAAAAGCAGACATAAGCAGCAACAATACCGAGATACAAACAATACGTGAGCACTTCTGTTTTGATTTACAATTTCCAAATCAGGTACGGCCTACCTTGGACGTTGGAATCAAAACCTACATTGAGATACACTCCATTTGTGTATTTTCCTGTCAGACCGTTTACCTGAGACCTCCGATGGTGGCAGAGGGGTTGAATATGATCTCGGCGCCGTTCACGCTGTACATGAGCCAGTTGAGCGGGTGGTGTCGTCCGTAGCAGATGTTGACGGCGATCCTCCCGAACTGCGTCTGGAAGACCCGGTGGCCCGTGTCGCCCTCCATGTAGTAGGTGGACTGGCAGCATTTGGACAGAGATGACAGAAACATCATCAGCAAGTGGCAGGTGCCAACTCAGCACCATCCATACCTGGAAAACAAACAGGATCCATCCAAACGTCCTAACGTCCCTCCCCGGACTCACTCACACATCACTGATTTGCTGGGTTCTATTCTGGGCAAGTGCTACACTATATTTTAGGAATCCATTCTAATATAATTACATGCCTGGCCATCCCCACAGTACTGACCAGAATAAGGAGTTTGAGCATTTGACTATTCCAGCTATGGTAGATAAGAGTAACAAATCAAACCATTCGGAACCAATTCCTGGCAGAGAGCGTCCACCTACATTTCACAGAAGATTGGAGAAGAATAGCAAACAGCTGCAAGAGTGCGGGAGACCCTGACAGGAGAGTGAGGTATAAACTATTAAAATTAATAAACAGGTGATGCAGCAGCTCCAGAAAGAGGCAGCTTAGCGAGACGCATAAAACAATGTTCTGACGTTTCTATTGTCTGAGACTCTCCAGGACTGAATCTGAACGCCCCCCACATAACCGGGGGTCTTGTATCGTTACCTGACAAAATGCCAGTGTTTCTTTGCCAGACACATCTATTACAGGCAGGAGCAAAAAGGCATATTTTACTCTAGAACAACACAGAGCATTGCAATTAATACCCGTTTCTGTTGGTGCACATTCTGCTGTCCAAATACACAGCTCTCAGAGTCTGTGCACTGGAAGGAGGTAAACATCACGGCAGACATACAGGCTCGTCTAATTATTGCAGAAGAATGTCCGTCATAAAGGTCGGGAAAAAATGGAAGCTCTTGGTATTTGCATAATCGGTGGTTCACTGGACCCTGGTGACTCACGGCTCTTTTCTGAGCTGTTCGGGGCCCTCGCTGATGTGGCAGTTAATTAAAGCCATGATACGGCAGACGGGTAATGCAGAGCACAGGGAGGCATCTCTGATGGTCTCCTTCCAAGCTGATGACATGCTCATCTTAGAGGAACCCAACAGTCTCATGAACGGGTATCTCCTCAGTTGCCGTAGAGCCCATTTAAAGGCTTCTGGTGGGAAACTGGACGACCATGGATCTGGCTGCAACCGGTTAGGCTACAGTGTGAGGTAAATATGGGGTATAACAAAGAGCAAGATGAATAAGGAGACCATGCATGTGGATAATGTAGTTTAATGAACATTACCGCCCGTTCAGTAGGCAAACCGGACAATGTTTTAATGAGTCCATTCTATTTCCTACTTTCTTCCTTTCATTTTATACCTTTTAAGACCAAAATAGGCATCAATTTCATATGCAGCTAAATGCCAAATCAAACCGCCAAACGCCTATTCTAATCATCGCCATTTGTCTTAGAGTGACTAAGCAATTGACAGTTCATTGAAACACTCTGCAATAATTGATTCTGAAGCTCTCCAGTTAAATCTGTTTAACGATTTCGACCTGTAAGCTTTATCACTTCAGCTGCCTCAGTTCTCAGCACTGTAGACACTCTCCTCTACCACTGGGGGTTCAAATGCTGGCCATAGCCCTACAGGACCCCCCATGTGTGACTGCTAGTGTGTGCGCCATGCGAAGGGCTGGCATCCCGTCCAATGTCGCCTGGCTTGATTTTGACAGGAAGTGATTTTTCTATAAAAAAGTACCTGATGAGCAAATTTAAAATAACAGTAAATAAATATATTAGGAAAACCAACAATCCATCCATCCATAAAAACACACACCCAAAAAAAAAACAAAACAAACACAAAAAAAAAAAAACAACACAAAACCACAAAAACAAAAAA
>JAODKC010000044.1:4480574-4496586 GCA_026777985.1 Mormyrops attenuatus | reverse complement strand
CAATCCACCCACCCATCCATCCATCCATCCACCCACCCACCCATCCATGCATCCATCCATCCATCCATCCATTTTCTGTTACTGCTTGTCCTGTTCAGAGTCACGCGGGGTTCCAAGCCTATCCCAGAGGCTACGGGTGCAAGGCTGGGAACAACCCAGCATGGGGCGTCCAACAATTTGGTAACTCCAAATAACCTCAGCATGTTTTTGGACTGTAGGGGGAAACCGGGGTCGCCCGAGGAAACCCCACGATGACACGGGGAGAACATGCAAACTCAACATAGACAACAGGAATTTAACTGTACTATTAGTGGTACTAAAGCTGTAACTAGCTGTTCATGATTATTATCCACTCACACTGGTAATCAAGCGTTTCCTGCGGCGTGGGGTTTATTTAGGATGTGTGCAGAATCTAGAGGGGAGACCGAGAGAATTCCCAGTAGCACCAGATCCCATTAGGAACAAACTTGGGGGGGAAAAGGATGATTTCACAGTCAGAGGAAATTACAGTTGCAGTTCGCTTCTAGAACCGAGATTAACTGGCATGACAAATTTTCTGACAGAATCAATGAAATTGCGTCCGATCTGTATCGACACGGCTGGTGCCAAACTCTGAAATTAGTCATCATCGATGTGTTTTTTCTTTCTTTCTTTTAAGCTCTATGTGGTGGAGACTCTGTTCCATAGAGTGGAGCTGTCATACTGGAAAGTAACTTACTTCTGTAGGCAGGGAGGAGGGATGTACCAAACTATGGTCAATACAAGCTGCGGCACAAAGCAATCAACAGTTTCTCATCTCTCAGTGGGTTTGCGGCCTAGCAGACCAGAGCCGAGAGCCACCTGGGGTCGCCCCGTGGCTGTACCCGCAGCGCCCCGCTGGCAGCGGATTCGCTCTCGTCTGCTGCCGTGCCGAGGCCCGAATGAGGCCTCTTTATCTGTCGCCGTGGTCTCAGGTAAACCGTCTGCAGTGCATTATGGGCAGCTACCGAGCCGCCTCACACGCCCACCTCGTTAAAATCGCCCACGCGCGGGATGTGGTTCTTGCGGCTCTTGCCCAGCACGCGGCCCGAGTTGGAGACCACGACTGCCGTGTTCCACAGGGTGGCTCCGTGTGACTCGTCTCGCTCCAGGATGGGCGACACCACCACCATGTTGTACTTCTCTGCGAGCTGTGGACATGAATGAGGACAGTCACACACCTGCTCTTGGTACAGCCAAGGACATAGGTTTGGATTCAACACTGGCAGGGAACAAATGTTCCCCACAGCACTGCCCACCTAAACACACACGGTACTCGCACAGTATTGGTGGGGACATGAGCTACCGTCCACACCCAAATCCACGCCCTTGGTACAGTGTGTATATGTGACAGAGTGATTCAAAATCTCATACCCCACACGCCGACATGCACCGAGGGCAAAACACGTAGCTTAATTTCTGGAATCGTGCACAGAAAGCTTTAATAAAGAATAAATGCAGATTTTTCATTCAAAGTCTCCTCCCCTCGAGAAGATGCCAGCCGCAGAATGAGTGTGGTGTAGTGATCTAGTGGTGTAGATGGGGGGGGGGGGGGCAGAGGCTACGTGTGGAAATGCTCGTCCCTCCTGTCTCTGGCAGAGTCTGAGGCGTTAATCTCTCCCCCCCAGTTCCTAACACTGCTTATTAAGCCCCTGTTGATGAATGAAAAGGAAGGTAGGAAGAAAGCCTCCCCCCATACAGGATGGAGATGAGTGGGGGGGGTCAATGTCGATGAAGGGTGGTGCAGGCATGGCAGAAAATAACTGTCCCCCTCACAATATCAAAAAATACAGAAGGGCGGTCTGACATACGCTACTCCTACTTGTAAATATGCTAAAAACATGAGGTGATTGTCTTGCAGCTTCTACGCCACACAGCGCTAAATTAGACACCTACGGCTCACAGCGGGAAAAACAGGAGGATTAACGAGGGTGACTCAAAGAGATGCTAACTGAAGACATAGCATTATACCCCACATCAGAATCTGTCCATCCACATCATGGAAGGCCCCAAACAGGGGCGTCTGCAGCAAGAGGAGGATCGATCCAACCACAGCCCACAGTCTAATGAGACAATTACGTGTGATGTCAGCCAACCTCGGGGCCGTGACCGCTCACCTCCTGGCAGAAGCGGGTGGTATGTCCCGCTTCGGCGGATTCAGCGAACTCCGTCCAAGGCGCCTTTTCCCGCGTGCAGAAGGCGAAGGGCATGGCTGTGGGCAAAACCGACAGGTACCAATTACTACGCCTCCTGGAGGACACTAATGAGAAAGCAGTTAAGTGGAGGTAAAACCGAACATTTGCAGAAAAGCTAAATTAAAAGACTGATTATATAACAGAGGTTCAGTGAGTGGTACCGCAATGGGTTGTGGGATTGAACCCCAGCCTGGTTCTGTTTGTGTGGAGAATGTACAAATCCACATAGTTTAAGTGGACTGGTGTCTCTACATCCTCTGACAGAGAAAGCAAGAGAGAGAGAGGTGGAGAGAGTGTGTGTGTGTGTGTGCGTACGTGTATGTGTGCGTGTGTGAGTGTGTGTGTGTGTGTACTGCCCAAGGTACTGGCGCCTGGCCTAGAGTGTAGCTTGTCCTGTGCTTATTGGGGATATGATCACTGTGACCAGTACAAGTGGTTATAAATCATGGATGGGTGGACTAATTTTATACTCCGAAGGCCTGAGAATTTAGTGGTTATGCTCTCCGTATTACAATCTCTGACCAGCTAAACGCTAAACGCTAAACACCGGAATCAGGACTTCTTTAATAATTACCGGGAATATAATCCGACAACATCAGTCTGTCAGATACATGAGATACTACAGCTGCTCTGCAGCAAACGATCATTAGAATTTAATGTCCCCAATAGAATCAATATTTGCAAGTAAAGGTAGGAAAGAGAACCCCAATTCAACAGGCAGGCATACCTACTGATTAGAGAGAACCCCTTTATTTCTGCTGGTGAGCTGAACACAGTTAATGCTCGCAACGCTCAGCCCAGTTGCATCAAGCTTCACACCAGCTGAGTGTCAGAACAACACTGACACAGAGTGAAACAGGAGCTCACTCTCATGGTGGCTCTTCTCCCACACACATTATGCTCACTGTGTTTCCTGAAGAAAGACCCAACCTCAGACATCACCAAGAGACATTTCTACTCTAATCCGAATTGGAAGCGTATAAATAGTAAAATGTTCACTCTCTGCAAATTGTGCCCATTTCCCATCTCCGCCGACCTTTCTGGCTGTTAATTAATCCCGGGCTTGCCACAGAAAGGTAAAGCCTAGCCAGGATTACAGCTAAATGCTTATCAGCCATGTAACACTAATTAGTGTGACCCACACGACAGGAAATGAAAAATTTCAATTAGTCACTGGAAGAAGCACTTCTTCTTACGTTTGTATGAAATAAATGAAAATATCTTTCAAGTGAACCCTTATGTTACAACCACCCCCCCCCACCACCACTTCTTGTCTACCCCCCCATAGAATTTTACGGTGACGTGTGGATGACAGGTAGCTGGGTGATCAGGAGTGACGACTTTGTGAACAAGAGGCCCACTCACTCCAGGCCTCCTGGAAGCAGACAATGTTGACCCCACACATGGCAGCCACCTCCACGATGTCACCGATCCGTCTGTGCAGGGCGTCGATCTGCGCGGACGGAAACACAGCGGTTAGGTTCCCGCCCCCGCCAGCCCGGTGCCCGGCAGTAACACGGCTAATTAGGTCACCAGCTGCTCCGCTTCTGCCAGACGATGTTTAGCCTGAGAAAGTAATCAGAGGTCATCTGCATTTATATTGGAGATGGCTTCCGCTGTTACACACGGCAGAGGACCCAGGATGATGCTCTAATTATCCGGCAACCAGTCCTGTGCCGCATCGGCAGGGCTGAAAATCACAGCCACGTACACGAGTCACGCCATCATCTCCAGGAAAGGATGCCCGCTTTCTTTGAAAACAAAAATTCCTTTTATCCCACACGATATAGAAAGAAAAGGAGATATTAAAATCAGACCAAAGGGTTCATTATAGATATCACTTTTTCCCCTGAAGGTTTAATGACATTTGGAGAGTTAAAAAACACTTTCACTTGTTCACTCCCAGAAAACCTTGGAATAAAGGATTTTCAAAATGAACCCATCCGCAGTAACTGATAGAAAATGTGGAAAGAATGCGTACAAGGGAGCATTATATCAACAGAACCATAAAAACGTACATATCCGCATAAATGAACATAATATACAATACTGTGCAAAAGTCTTAGCCAGCCAAAGAAAATGATCTGGTGTATGTTGGTGTAAAACTATGCTAGTATGTCTATCAAAGTGTGTTATGAAGTGCGTCCGAGCTAGCAGGCAAGCAGGCAATTAGAGCCATGAATGCGGGCAAAACGGGGTTTATTAGGGCAGACAGGCAGACAGGGGAGCACACAGCTAACCAATGTCAATGACAGACCTGGGGAAACAGACTTGAACGCGGACTAAATACACCAGACAGACTCGATCAGACAGGAAATAGCTGGTAACAAGCGGGATTCACATGAGGGTAACGAGGTGGCCGTGGCACACACAAGGGCTGGACGATCGGTCATGACAAAGTGTGTTAGCTTAGCCATTTCAAAACCTCTACTAAAGTCACCCAAATATTTGTGGCAACCATCCAATACACCCATGTAGTACTCAACCACTAACACACCTTGTATAGCTAATCAATACCTCATTGACTTTTTGAGTTTTTTTAATTGAGTTGGCACTAATAAACACATGGAATAGCTGAGGTGCCCCTGAGGAGAGGTTTGGGAACTGAAGCAGCGTTCATCTAGCCATCCAACATAACATCCATAAGTTTTGAGAGCAGAGGAAATTCTTACTTGTTTTTATTGTGTTACTCTTAATTTGCATATATTCTAATGTTAAATTGTGATTTCTGTTCTGAGTAAAAGTGCACTTCCTACCCAGATTTAAACATTTTTTTCGACGGCCTAAGATTATTGCACAGTACTGTGTGTGTATACACACACAGACACACACACACAGACACATATTATGGATATAACAACAGAACACATTTTAATAGCATTCCTGTTCAGCCACTTTGAATCATGGTCCTTTTCGCTGACAAACAGACAGATCTGCGTGTACAAAGTACAGCCTGATGACATCCATTAGCACAAGCGTTACAGATGGCCAACGACCCAGGCCTTAAACAGAGAACCAGCAAGGTTGATTAGCCTGCAGCTAAATAAATCATTTTAACCTAGAATTATTACTGATAGTCTCATGTGACATGTATGAAGTATGAGTTATTTACGTATTACATTAAGAAAGAATGGAACTAATGAACCTACAGATTATGAATGAACATCTAAGAGGTTCCAAGCGTGTCACTACAGATTTATGAAAAGGGGGTTTAACGCTTTATTAGGGGGAAGATATGATTTTAATGAAGATGAATGAAAACACACTATTTAAACTTATTAGTGTACATTTATTGGGGGGGGGGGGGTAAAGCACATTTTACCAACCCCAGAACAGCCCTGGCAGCCCTCTGCAGCCCTCATGCAGACCTGGCAGCCCTCTGCAGCCCTCATGCAGCTATCTGCAGCCCTGGCAGACCTCTGCAGCCTGCCGCAGCCCAGGCAGACCTCTGCAGCCCTCCGCAGCCCTCTACAGCCCTGGCAAACCTCTGCAGCTCTCGGCAGCCCTGGCAGACCTCTGCAGCCCTCTGCAGACCTCTGCAGACCTCTGCAGCCCTTGCCAGACCTGGCAGACCATGGCAGCCCGTGCTTAGATGGATGCTTCACCTGATCCATGACGGGGGCACTGGTGGGCAGGACCACAGCGTTCTGCACGAGGCCTACGCGTACGGTGCGTGGCGGACGCAGCTGCTCACGCACAGCTCCGAACTGGCAGCCCAGCAGCTGGAAGTCCCGCTGTCTGGCCGCTTCCTGCGCAGACTGAGGCAGCTCCAGCATCCTGTGGAAGGGGCAGGACCTTCTGTAACAGCCCATAATGCTAACTAAAGCTATTGGCGGGAGCAATGAAAGCATTCTGTATGACAGGGAATAGTAGCAACGGTTGCTAGTAATGTTATAGACCTACAGTAAGGCCTTCATACTTACAGAAGTCAAGTGTGCTTTATGTATTCTTACATAAGAGGTATTCATCAGGTATCAGGAAGTCATTATGTCTGACCCTTTATATCAGGGTTGGGGAACCTGTTCCATGGAGGGCCGGTGTCTGTGCGGGGTTTTGGGATGACCTCTCAATTGGCCAATATTAAAGCAGTGGTTCTCAACTCCAGTCCTGGGGAGCCACTGTTACTGGCTGACGGACAGGCCATCCCAAAAATCCACACTGACACAGGCCCTCCGTGGAACAGGTTCTCAAACTCTGCTTTATATACTGGCCAGTTACTGCTTAATCAAAACCACAAGTTATCTTCCCTGACTGATCGCTTGCACAAACACTGTATTTCTAAAATGCACTACAGTATCACTGTAACTTAAATGCTAAAATGCATTTTTCCCTTTTATTCACTAGAGGTGAATATAGCGGTTCAGCTCATAGACATGCTAGAGGACTTCATCTACATCAAGAAGTTTCTATGTCATTAATAACCAATATACAAAAACTACAAAACAGATTCCCTGATCATATAAAGGGCTACTATACTTTTTCATGCAAATAGGTAGGGTGAGCATTGTTAAAATGGGACACTTTCTGAAAATTTGCTTTTTGGGAAAATCATTTCAGTGTCTTGAATCCCAACTTGACAGCATTATAAATACATTAATGCCCCTTGTATACTATATAGAACAGAAAACAAAGTATTACTAACCACATATATTAACTGCAAGGATTAACTGTCCCATTTTGGCAGGTGCCCCCATTTTCACAATACTCACCTTATGTAAATGCAATCTGGGGTTTGTAGTTAAGTTTCTGAAGACGCACTCAGTACTTTATGTATCGTACTTACTTCGTTCCTTCCCCGAATAAGATACGTCTAACCTCTTTTAGTTCATCCAAGGGAAGATACTTTTCCAATGTCTCCTCCAATGATTCAAATTGCGACGCAGCCATTTTCAAATGTCAAGGAAAAAGACAATAAATTTTTAACGCAACAAACTCAAATTATGCCCCAGCTCCCGCAAGACTAATTTTGACTAGACCCTTTCTCCGCCACAGGTCCAGGATCACCCCTCCTTTAGCTATTGGTTAACAAACTCCTAACTTAATACTTCTTCCAGGGCTTATGCAAATATATCAGGTCGCTGTATATCTTGATGAAAGGAAATGACATAATAACATATTAGACATAATGGCATTACGATTCAACACGTGTATGCCACGTCTTTCAGCATTAATAAACAATATTTTCTGTTTTATTGTAGGAGATTTCCGGGGTGAAGCGAGTTATGCAACAGCGGTGTTTGCACTGAATGTAACCTGAACCCACATTGCGGGTGGCCGAGACCAGTCCAAAGGTGTCATTTAGCCTGCAATGGGGGTTATATGTGTCGTAAAGACACCGCCACTCCGGATCCGCTGAGCGGGGACAGCGAGAAGCAGCCCGATCCGGACCAGAACCTGATAACGAGACAGGAGGGGGATTCCTGTGTGCGCTGCGCTAAACCCCTATTTGCTTTAGGTTATGCGGCGAAATTATGCATCATACATACCTACTAGAGAAGTACTTAAATGCTGGATTGTTTAACTGTGTGCGTGTTTTTATAGGAAGAAGAAAACAAAAAATAACATTCTGACCTAACAAATGTCTTAGCTTTTCGAGCAGTTTATTTCTTATTTTTTTTATGTCGGTTTCATGAAATAGGCAGTGAATTGAAAAACTCAGAGCAAATACCGTCCACCATCAACCAAGTTTAAGTCTTGCAGACGCAGGTGCGCAGGCGCAGCATGGAACGTGGGTTTTCACATATCATATGGTTCTCGTATGATTAAATGAGGAATTGGCAGTGTTATTATTTGAATGCGTGGGCAAACAAAAAATGCATAATGCGGCTTTATTTGTGGTTTTCAATATCAAAGTTGGCGTGATAATTTACTTTGTGTTTTAACAGGCTACCTTTTGAACATTTTCAGCATGTTTTAACAAAACCACGATAATACTAATGAACGTGATAATTTTGGTCTGTATAAACCTGCATTAAAATTTTAGGCCGTTTCATCTCCAGGTAATAGTCTCTTCTCTTAACTGTACAATTGCAGGTGAATTATGAAGGGCGGTTTTAGTGATTTAGAGGCCTCAGGCAAAGACCAGTATGAGGCCCTTCTTCATTTCGCTTAACTCAATCATAGCTTGTGAACAAAAAGTATTTGAAAGTAGCTCGTTTCAGTTAACACAGCCACACAACTAAAGGACAGACCCAAATTGGTATTGGTGTACCTGAAGAACTTCAAGTGACCTAAAGTTACAAAACTATATAGTTATAATCTTTTTCTTACTACACTGTCTTTAATTCTTTCAGACTTATATTGAGGGACATGCTTTTTTGTCAATGCATCTTAACATCCACTGTTCTTTAGGGGTGAAGGTCCAAAGTCCACATCTGTGTGCATTGGGCGGGGGGAGGGGGCTTGTGTATACAGACACTCCTCTACTTACGAATGAGTTGTGTTCCAAACAGCCATTCATAACTTGAAATGTCCATTTTAAAGGTATCCGCAAGTACAAAGAACTAGGATGCTGGGAGTACACATGCTACGCTGCTGCACAGCGAGAGTAGCGGCCAGAAGTCGTACTAGGCAGAATTGGCACGCAGAAAAAAAAAATACTGATGTTGCGGACAGGAAACGGGAGCCTAAGGACTTACAGTCCTCTTCTCCTCTTCGTTTGTATGTCTGAAAGGTTCGTAAGTAGAGGAGCGTCTGTATATTATATTGTGGGGCCTAAATGTCCCCACAATGTGATAAAATCCTGTTGACTTTGAGGAGACATTTTTATTTTAAAGCTATTAAAATAAATATTTTTATAATATTTCAACATGGACACAAGTGGAAATGTGCAGTTAAATATGCTGACATCGGTGTTCGTACCTCCGTAAGAGTCCAATGATCGATGTCGATCAAATTATGCAAGCACAGCGAAAACTAACACTGTTCACTTAGCATTAGTGACATCATCCATGGATTTCAAAAGGTGAACTGCATATACACTTTCAGTGTGTATGGCAGGCTCTTAGGAACAGAACATATCCTCGGGCAAGCCGATTGGTTTAGTTTTGGCTGATTGGCAAGTGTTTTTACCCAGCTGTCCCCGAACATGGTGACTATTCATCCTCCTTTCTGACAGACCTCTCGGACACCGGTAACCTGGAGCCCATCAAACACGTAAGGAACGAATATCCAATAAAATGACATATCACAAGCCCCACCTCTCTGAAAAGTCATTTGGCACAATAAATAATGTAACGTACACACAGCTTTAATGCCGCTGGTCATTACTGGCCACTGAGCAAGGGCGTGCAGGTAATCACTTTTTAAAAATAGGATATTAAGTCAGAAATGGAATGCAGAAGAAAAAAAGAGTCAAACTCAGATAAGACAAATATTTACACTTTTATTCAAATTTTCCAAGACTTTGGCAACTGGACATGTGAGAATAGTGTGAGAAAATCTATTATGACACTGCGACTGCGGTACCGATTCACATAAGACTTTTATCAAGTGTCACTAAAGATTCTGTCTTTGAATCTGTGTCTGTGTTTGCAGGGTGACCAGGCTAAGCTTCCTTGGAGATTCCACGCCCCTGGCGACCACACCGATGGTGTACGTGCAGCGCTGCACCTCCCACAATTATTACAGAGTAAGAAAATGTCCTTTCAGTATGAACGGCAGTAATTATAAATCTGAGACTGCCAAGACCCATAAGTCGAAATAAGAGAAGTCTAATGACAGGTCAGGGGCAATAAAACATCGGGATCCATTAGCCCAGATGGCATCCGTCTGAGCAATAAGCGGGCGCCGCGGCTGTGCTGCGTGGCATGGCTGTGCTTAGGGGGCGCCGCGGCTGTGCTAAGTTGCAGGGCCTGAGCCCACCCAGATGGACCTCATTCCGTGTTCACAGTGAGCAATACAGTACAATAAAATGATTACCATTACACCCACAGGGACTTGGTGCACTGGGATGCAGTACTGCTGGAACAGCAAAGGGCCTTCCCCACACTGTTCCCACAAAGTTGCATACCAAGACATTTTGGACAATTCTATGCTTCCAACTTTGTAGTAACAGTTTGGGGAAGACTCTTTGCTGTTCCAGCATGACTGTGCCCCAGTACACAATGCAAGGTCCACAAAACAAGAAATTAACTGGCCTGCACAGAGCCCAGACCTCAAGCCCATCTAACACCTTTGGGATGAACTAGAACGGAGATTGCAAGCCAGGCCTTCGCTTCCAACATCAGTGCCTGACCTCACAAATGCTCTTCTGGATGAATGGGCAAAAATCCCCACAGACACACTCCAAAATCTTGTGGAAAGCCCCCCCAGAAGAGTGACAGCTGTTATAGCTGCAAAGGGGGGACCAGCTCCATATTGATGCCTATGGATTTAGAGTGGGATGTTATAAAAGATCCTGTGGGTGTAATGGCCAGGAGTCCCAATACTTTTGTCCATATAGCGTGTGTGTGTTTAGATCAATCAGAGGAAATGTGCTGTTCACAGACAAATAGATTTTTATTTCTCTTATTCATTTGGTCTTAGTAAAAACTGATTAATGAAACGATACGCAGTTGGGTTTGTAGTGTTATTTTGTCGCCAAGTGAATTATGGGACTGGCCCATGTGATTTTCTGCTGGCCCACTCTCCTTAAGATTTCTGGCTCCACTACTGTATGACATCCATATAACTTCTTTGTTTCCTTGAACAATATTGTCATTGATCAATTTCCTTATCATCTACTGTATTAGGTATTTAGGGGCCAGGAGAAGCTATATGACAGGAGGGCGAGACAAAACATTTTATACACCTGTACAACTCTAGGAAACATAATACAGCCCAGGAGAGGTTGTTCAATGTTTTTTCACATCACCAGCATGTCATTTAAACCTCAACCGGTTAAGTCCGGCTAAGCAGCTGCTGTCTTTGGGTTTAGTCATTAATTTGCCGGATGGGTTATAATTTGCCCTGTGAGCTAAGGGTCTGCAGGAGCAACCTGCGACTCATCTGCATGGCTGGGGCGTGGGGGGGTGACACTCACTGTCCCAGCCTGAGCTATAGCCAGGGCAGACAGGCACCTGCCTGTGACACGACAGGGTTCAAAAACGCTGAGCCAATCCTGCCCCTCAATCCACCCGCTGCTATCAACATGGAGAGTGAATGACCGCATACAGCACAATTCATTTTAACAGCTGTGGTTATGGGGGACAGATCACTACCAGCTATACACTGTGGAAACAGACTATAAATCCACTAGTAATTGACTATTTTACTTTGTTTTGCAGCATATCTGACAACAAAACAGTTGCATATTTCACTGGTACAGGTCAGGGTGACTATTTTGTTCAAGGGGACAGCAATAGCGTCAAAGTCGATCCGGAAGATTATGATCACATTTTAGGACGTGTCATTTGTTCAGCTTTTAAATGGTAATTGCACCCATGTCCTTTGGGGGGGGGTTATCCTCCTCTTCTCCATCTCCCAGTCAGCTCTTGGATAGGGTGCCGCCAGCCCGCCTGGGGCTCTTGGACTTGGTCATGTGATTGGTCGGCGTGTCCCTCAGCTGCCTGGACTTCCTGGACCCCAAGCCCCGCTTGTCTCGCTCCTTGTGTGGGTTCGCCAGCCTCTTCAGCAGCTCTGCCAGATGATGGACATATTCTTCCATTAGCTCACATTGTGTTAACCGTTATTGTGGAAGAGCGGATAGTTCATCCCTGGCTCAGTGGGCTAAGCCTCCGTACCCGTGATTGGAAAGTCACTGGTTCAGAAACAGACTCAGCAAGTCTGTGGACACTTGCGCAAGGCCCTTAAGCCCCCACTCTGTGGGGGGCTGCCCTTCGCTCCCAAGCTTGTTCTCATGGAGAGCA
Source organism: Mormyrops attenuatus (assembly GCA_026777985.1). Classification (NCBI taxonomy): domain Eukaryota; kingdom Metazoa; phylum Chordata; class Actinopteri; order Osteoglossiformes; family Mormyridae; genus Mormyrops; species Mormyrops attenuatus. The sequence goes on along the minus strand of JAODKC010000044.1, from coordinate 4,484,525 downwards.
AAATGGGGTAGACAACAACTGAATTTTTCCATGGGGATGAATAAAGTATCATTAATTTAGTGAATTCAGAAACCATACATGTGGTGTAAAAAAAAAAAAACAAGCAAATAAATGCACACAATCTGTAGTGATGCCTGTTTTTAAAAGCAATGCCAGCTGAGAGGCTGCCGGTTGGTTTTCATGGAAATCCTGAAACACACGGTACAATTTACCATTTACATAATGGAACAATGAAGAGCAAACTGCAGGATGACTGTCATGAAAACAGCGAGCTTTCCAAGGCAGCGTCTGACAGGAGCATGACCGTGCTGCACGATAGTCCTCATCTGCCAGTTATTTTGCATTATTTATAAAATTACTTGAACGTTAAGCCAGCTCACGTGGCGTCTCCGGTGTTTGTTTGTAATTATAGCGTATCCTCTAAAATCTGCCTTTGGGGACTTTCTCTGCCTTCTCACTGCACTTGCCTTAAGAAGGACAGCTTCCAGTACGGCTGTGTGTGGCCAGGCACGTGCACGGCCCTCACATTTCCTAAGGTCTGCAGTGTCACACGGGGACAGGCCCTTCTTCCACATAAATGTTATTTATTCCTACTGCCAGTGCTATCAGTCTTAAGAGGCTGCAACAGGATACAAGCATACAGTTCAACTTACTGATACAGCAGGATATTTACTGAAGACGATCAGATTAAAGATCCCTTTCAAAGTCACATCAGCACTCATAATCGTATTTCCAACATTTTCATCCCATATCCAGCCCATTAATCTCAGCTCACCCCCACCTCCCCACCACTACTATGTGTCACGTAAACAAGATTCAACTGATACTGTCCAGGGTGTCCACTGCCATGATTCCTGGGAAGTCCTGGACTCACTAGGACGGACATCAAGGTGTCTGTATGTGATCTCAAGCTTAGTAAAAGATAAGTCTAGTAGCATAACACTGATCCCCAAACACATTAATTTTCCATGCCCACTTGTCCTAGACAGGATCATGGAGTCCAAAGCTTATACCAGAAGCAACAGGCACAACCCTGGGAATGACCCAGAATAGAGCATCGACCCATTACAGGGCACACCCACCTATAGAATTTACCTTAGCATGTTTTTGGACTGTGTGGGAGGGGGGGACCGGAAAACCCAACAACGACATGGGGAAAACATGCAAACACCACATACATAGAGCCGTGGCAGAAACTCGAACCCTGGTGTCCAGAGGTGTTTGATGAATTTGCTAACCACGGCGCAGCTACGATGCTCTGACCCCCAAAACCAATGCAATAAATCTACAATGGAGTGGTTTAAGCGGTATATATGGACTGTCCACTGAAAGCCTTTGACGGGAAGGAAACCATTGGTGCAAAGCATCCCAAAAACAGCAGTGATGTGGAACGGTTCTCTAAACTAGAACAGAGATTGCGAACCAGGCCTTCACATCCAACATCAGTGCCTCATCTCAGAAATGCCCTTTTGGATGAATGGGCAAAAATTCCCACAGACACACTCTAAAATCTTGTGGAAAGCCTTCACAGAAGAGTGGCAGCTGTTTTAGCTGCAAAGGGGGGACCAGCTCCATATCGATGTCTGTGGATTTAGAATGTGATGTCATAAAAGTTCCAGTAGGTGCAATAGCCAGGTGTCCCAATAATTTTGTCCATAAAGTGAAATTTTACCAGCTTGGAATGTGAACATTTAAAAATGTGTTCAATTAAGACATGATGTATGACTGTGTGTTATTTAATCAAGCCTTTAATTATTACGGCTTAAGTGAACGTCATATTACATTTTAGCATCAATTAAAGCAGGGATTCAGATCAGTCCAGATAGTCCACAAACTTTTTCCTCATAGAGGAACGCAGCATATTGAATCATGGCACTTTTCAATATTTTCTATTACTTTATTGTCTCTGATTAATATCTTCTATCCTGTTCCTCTGGGGACATATTTAATCATCCTGGGTGTGTCATCAAATAAAAATTTCAGTCATTTAACTTTCAAAGGCGCTTTAGTTATTTGTCAAACATTAAATATTATAAATCCCACAACCCAGTGTTTAAATCAAACTGTGTAGTCATTAACTACTCCATCTATGTTCTAAAGAAAAATGCCGGTTAGGGTCATGAGTGGCGGGGGGGTGGGGGTGGGGAGAATGATCGGGAGCCTATCCCATGCAACATAGCGCACAAGGCTGGGATACATCCTGTTTTGCCAGTCTATTGCAGGCCACAAGCACACACTCAGCCTCTACGGGCAATTTAGAGACACCAGTTAGCATATCTGCATGACTTTGCACTGCAGGAGGAAATGTATGCAATGCAGTGGGAACATGCAAACTGTACAACACAGAAAAGAGGTGCTACTCAAACCTCCAACTCTGCAAATGTGCAGTAATATCAGAGCTGCCAACTTTGGTCAGCTGGCTGCAGTGCAATTTTCAATTCAAGACAAGTCTGCACAGATTCACACACATTCACATGTATGTAAGAGTTTTATTACCTTGTAAATAGTCTGTAGGGTTTGCAAACTACCCCAATGCTTTTGATGCAGCTAATTTTAGGTTTATAGTGAAATAATCTAGATTTCCCCTAAGATTTCTTGCGTGAGAGTCTGAAAGCATGAGCGTCACGCCAGATGCGTGAAAGTTGGCAGCCCTGCGACAGAGCTGTCAACTTAACCACCATGCTACCCTTCATGCTGTGAGATGGGTCAGACCTGAGGCCAGAAATTAATTTCATGGGAGGGAGGGCTTTCATAATGCTCAGTACATCTTGCCAAGCGGGGGGCTGCAGCAAATTTCGAAGAAGGTGCAGACTCATGGCTACGTGTCTGATTTGGTTTCACTAGTGGGGCAGGGGGGTTGCGTACGGTTCCAAAATCATGCTTCAAGTGACCTTTCCCCTTTTGCGCCTGGAGGAGCTGACTCAGTCCAATCTCTAAGGATGTTTCTTTAGACAGAGCTGAAATCCAGGGGCTCACCTCACACGACCGAGAGGCATCCACTGAGCAGAGCAAATCCCTGCTCTGCAGCTGCTATCGTCACTCCTGCTTAAAAGGCCAGCTTGTCACCGAGACGCCAAATTAGGGCAATCTCCCGCTGAGAAAAAAAGTGCGAGGCGAACAGCTTGCGTGTGGCCAGTTACTGTGTCTGCACCTCGATCGTTGGGCGGTTTACCTGCCAATGCGGGATGGCTCTTCCCCACGTCGCGTAGGAGGGGCTCGCTCCTGTTCCCCTCTGGACCTTCCACGGCTAAACACAGTGAAACGTTATTGTTTAATTTAGTTATTAAGAAAAAAAAGCACATAGGTGCACACAGGTCAGCAACAAACAATATTGATGAATTAGTGTAATAAAATATTAAAAACTGAATATGATAAAAGGCAAGAAAGTGTTTTAATAAATTTCAGTTTTTAATTCTACTGCTACAAACTACCATAGAAGCATAATGTATTTGATTTGTTCTAATTTATTCTGAAATATTTAAAAAAAAATCCATGCTGCTTTTCAATTATGTTTCAAATAGGCCTAGCCGAGAATAACGCATGGTTATGTATGTAAGTGGAGATCGGCTGCCGATTGGAGACTCACGAGTGACGCGGACGAGGATGTAGCTGTGCCGGTCCTTCAGCAGGCTGCTGGCCGGCTCCATGGATCGCTCACGGCCGCTGAGGGAGACCAGCTCGCCAGCCGTGTCCAGCAGGTCCACATTCTCTAAAGCCAGCATTCACACCACCTCGTAGGACATGCTTTTCCACTACCGCAAATAGCTTATAATCCTGACCGGGTTTAAATCGGTAGTTACCATGTAATACATGAATAAGAACATAAGAACATAAGAAATTTACAAACGAGAGGAGGCCATTCGGCCCATCAGGCTCGTTTGGGGGAGAACCTAACTAATAGCTCAGAGTTGTTAAAATCTTATCTAGCTCAGATTTAAAGGAACCCAGGGT
>JAODKC010000044.1:4449528-4473839 GCA_026777985.1 Mormyrops attenuatus | reverse complement strand
TAAAGGATGTGACTGAACACATATCAAGTTTGGTTGCTTAGCTCATTATGTACCAGGGTTGTGCAGAATTTATGAATCGTGCTGCATTGCATTCCTGAACTCAAATTTTAATTGAATTGGCCACACCCTGCAAGTTGTTGAATTGGAATTTGGAATGGAATGACAGAAAGAAGAATTTAATTAATTTCAGATTTAAAAAATTCAATACAGTCACACAACACGGGAATCTCATTTAATCTACCAAAGCATAAATAATCGTGTAATAGATTAATTTTCTAGATGGTATATGTATACAGTCATGTACCACATAGCGAAGTTTCCGTCAATGATGGACTGCATATATGACGGTGATCCCATAAGATTATAATGGATCTGAAAAATTCCCATCGCCTAATGAGAACGTAGTCATCGTAATGTCATAGCGTGACTCATTATCCACGTTTGTGGTGATTTTGGTGCAAACAAACCTACTAACCTATGTTATTGGTTTATGTATTTACTGTACGGTATTTTTATTGCTATTTTAGAAATAAACAGTTTACTGTAGCCCAGGTGTGTAGTAGGCTATACCATGGAGGTTTGTGTAAGTACACTCTACGATGTTGGCACAACGATGAAATCACTTAACAACGGATTTCTCAGAATGTATCCCCGTCGTTAAGTGATGCACGACTGTACGTTGACCTTGCATATGTAATAGTGAGTGAAGTGTACTTTATATTTGCATTATTGTAAAATAAAAATTGTGTTATTGTTTTACCCTGTTTTAACAATACAGGTATGCATTTGGTTTATAGCAGCCCCAGGCCTTTTCCATGGTCATATATTTACATATTAAATGTTTATGTGTGTTACCATTTGTGAGGAGTTTGCAGTGGCTTTTCTTGTGAGTTTTGGTGGGTTGTCAGATGTTGTGATATGGTTACTTGTATGACTGCATGAAGTGCTCTTCCACCGTGGTATACAAAATTACAGTCAAATTATTTATTCTGCAGGTGACACTTCAAATGTTGTATTCTTTTATTCTGAATAACATGACATTTTTATAACATTGATTCAATATATACTGAATAAGTTAACATTCATACTGAAATATTAAGCTGTATTGCTACAGCTGCATCTTCACTCTGCATATGAATGTATGCGCATTCAATTCCATTTTAATTCAGCTTCCTCAAATTCACATTGAAATTGCAATTCTGCACCAACCAATTTCATAAACTGAATTTGAATTTCAGGGCCATTGTCAGTTCCGTTCTGAATGATGCATAACCCTTTTTTGCACTAATTTATAGGTCAGGACAGCTCAGGTTGGGGAGCGTGCACTGATGCAGCGCGTTGCCGCATCCACCACACAGTGAAACTCCTCAGGATCCCGGCTGGCGATCTCCTAGGCGGATACACGGCCCAGTCTCACCCTCCGGAAATGGCCATCCGTCTGCCGCAGCCAGGTGTTACATGGGCATCCCCTTGGCCTGGTTCAGCTGCTTGGATCCCCAGCAATGAGGATCCTGCGAGTCGGATCCCCCACAGGGAAATGCGCCACATGGCTGTAGTGCCGTAACTGACGCTCCCTCACAATGCAGGTAATGTGCCTCATTCCGGATTCCTCTAGCAACCGCTCATTCGACACAAAGTCAAACCAGCGGTACCCAAGGATTCTCCGAACAGACACAGTACCGAAGGAGTTCTGTGTTCGTCTTAGGGCACTGGATAGTGTCCACGTCTCAAAGCCATATAGCAAGACAGGGAACACCAGAACTCTAAAGACTCTGCTTGCACTCGATGAGAACCCTTAGTGGAAGGATACGCTCGATGGTAGACTTCATAGGCGTAAAACCAGACTGCTCCGGTCGCTGACAGACAAGCAAGTGATCACGGATCTTGTAAAGGATGACCCTAGCAAGACCTTACCCGGCACTGAAAGCATTGTTGTCCCCCTGTAGCTGCCGCAATCCAGGCGATCACCCTTCCCTTTCCAGAGAGAGATTATAAGTCCCGTTTTCCAATCAGTTGGGATGATGACTGACTCCCAAATGGAAGCAAAGATTGTCTGCAATGCCAGGAGGACAGCCTTACCACCAGCCTGGAGAAGTTCACCCCGGATACCACAGATCCCTGCCGCCTTCCCTGCCCCCGGCTGATTCACCACCCGTGCAATCTCAGTGAGATTGGGTGGTTCACAGCTGATTGGAGGATCAGCCTCGAGAACTGTGGACCCAGAGATGTCCAACGTCCTAGCTGGAGGGTCAGCTTTCAACAACTGCTCAAAGTAGCCGGCCCAGCGGGTCACAACTGCAGTGTCATCCGTAAGGACCGTTCCATCACCCGCCCTGACTGCAAGTCTCTGAGAAACAGATTCAGATGTGCGTGATGCTTCGATTTCTCTGTAAGCAGGACGTGGGTCACTAGGCCACAGATGGTGTGTCACCTGCTCACAAATTCGTCTGACAAATGCCTCCTTATATGCCCCCAGACCCCTCACAGCCGTCCTCCTCAGTTCCCAGTACAGACTGGACTTGCCACCAAGTTGTGCGCTGCGACTCCTCTCGATGATATCCAGGGTGCCCTGCGAGATGAAGCACCTCCTTCTGGGAACACTGGCAACACCAACACAACCCTCGGCAACCTTCAGAGTCTTATCACGGAAGATCTCCCACAGCACATTACAGTCAGCAGTCGCACCCAAGTCTGCAAGTTCCTCACACAAACTGCATGTAAACTCATCAGAAACAGCTTGATCTTGGAGTCTGGCTATGTCCAGGCTCATTCTCATAGTGGGTGGTAGCCTACTGGATCTAAGCTGAATCTTCAAAGTAGCAACAAGTCTGTGGTCAGAAAATAAAAATTTTATATTGTGAATATTATCATCATCTTCGTCATTATTTGGCCTAAAAAGAGTGTAAGTGTTTTTCGAGTGAGCTCTGTGTCTCTGTGACAGAAAGGCCGGCAAAAGTTCAAAGTTCAACGAACGACACAGAAAGGGGGTCAGATCACTCAGTAATTTATGAATGAGATTACGAACTACTTTAGTTATGAAGAGTTTCAAGAAACACTTGCTAATTACAGTTTTTCTGAATTCCTGAAACACTGAACCTCATTCTTGGAACAAAACTGCCAATTACCAAAACTCATTTATTGAATCAGTCACTCGTTTGGTGAAACTTTAAACCGTGCTCACCTAGATAGACACAATCTGCAGATCTCAGTTACCCTTTTTGCAAAACTCTAAACACATTCTCATTCATCAAAACACATTTTGCACTGTGGTGAAATCTGATGCAAAATAGAAAACACAGTGCGCATAAGTTAAACACAGCCAGTACACAGTAGGCAGCATTTAAGCACAATGACTCAATACCGATCACACACGTTTATAAGCATGAGAAGAAGCCAAAGAGTGACTATAGAACATAGGATACATGCCGGATGAGAGTGCAAGTGCTATAGGTGAGTTGAATTTCGGCGTCAAGGTACAAATGGGTCACACAGAGGATTCGTCCTGCATCGCCCAGCATGGGAGAGCATTTGCTGTGATGCAGAGAAAGTTCTCTGTCCTGACCCAGCCCTGAGACATGATGATAAGGCAGAATGAATATGAATATTCTTCCAGTTGCTCAGCATTTTACTGTAATATGCCTCTCATATGGATTTTTTCTTTGTCCTTTACAGTAACCTTTTTGGAGTACAATACTACAAACATTACATATCGGTTTAATATAATTGTATGCCAACATTTTTGGTAGACAACATTTTTTAAAAAAAAAATAGTCTTTTGGTTTCCAATTTTGCAGCTCAACATGCAAAAGCCCACGTCCACAGTACACGTTTCTCTACATGCCAGCAGTTTTGACTGGCAGTGTTTTCAGTTTTTTGCTATAGTGTGTAATAACTGCTCAGTAGTGTTTATGCACAGGCTAGCTTGATGCGCGATCTGAAAGCAGTGTTTGCTCTTGAGCAAAGATAATACAGTTTTGAGAAGAAGTGGGAAGTTCAGGTCCAGAAAGGTACAAACCCAGACCATGATTTTGTTTCTACCAACCAGCTGAGTATTACAGTTTTTCTCAATTGCTTACACACTATTATCAGGATAATGAGCTAAATTTCCAAAACCATTATGCCACCTACCAAAAAACACACCCATTTCCCTAAACTATAGACACAATTCCCCTGTTTTGACACACGATTCCGATTTCTTGAACTGTTAAAGCAAAACTCTACACACAAATCCCTTCAATTCTCATTGCTCATGTGCTCATTTACAAAGCGCTTTCAGAATTCACAATCAGATTTGTTCACACACCATGGTCATGTGTCAGTTCACTTGTATTGGAAAAATGCTTCTACAAAGACCTGAAGGTAGAGGAAGGGGACACAGAAGAGGAAGGGCAAGGGCAAGGAGACAAGGGGCTTCTGATCAGATTTCGTGCAACTCTAGTTCACCATGTTCTTATCCATGGGTTGTCCATAAGGGAAGCCGGGCAGAGAGTGTAGCCGAATACCATAGTTGAGTATATTTATGTATTACAGCAGTATCTATACTGTATATGTAGTACAGGCCATATTGTGCACTACAGCAATGTGTTTCTGAGTAGTCATTTACTAAACCGTTTCATTTGTTTTGTAGAGAATATTTGACATAGATGCCAGAGAGACTCCTCATGAACTCATCTTTGTTGATGAAGCTGGATTTAATCTTACTAAAAGGAGGAGAAGGGGGAGGAACATAATTGGCCACTGGGCCATTGTGAATGTCCCTGGCCAGCGAGGAGGAAATGTAACCATGTGTGCCGCCATCAGCCACAGAGGGGTCCTCCACCGCCACGCCACCCTTGGTCCATACAACACCATGCATCTGCTGGCTTTCCTCAATTGTCTGAGAGATTGTTTATACTAACTAGACCAGAGGGGGCCAGCACAGCCACGGCAGCCATGCCACTGTGTCATTTGGGACATATCAACTGGCCCGTAAGCCAGAGAGTAATCTGGCACACATGCTGCTTCGAGAGCGGGCGGAAAGCAGAGCTATACCGCATGACGAGTGATCAATCGGGGTGGCTTTTCTAAAGCTCTTTGAGCCCTGCAACAGAGCTGCCCCCCCATTCTAACAATGAAATGTATTAGCATCAGCAAATCAAACCCAGGCTGACTGCCTGTGTCGAGATCACCAGCCCCATGTGACCTTCCCACACTGCACTGAGGGCAACAGCATGCATCCCATTCCCCTGCCATTCTGGCATCTAGAGCAGCCGGTTTCACTTGGCTGAGGGAGGCAGGAGGCCCTGAGTCCTGCATTGGGCAGGCCTAACGCTCCCCGCCAACAGGAAGTGCTTCTGCCCGCTTTCTATTGGCTACCATTAGCTATTGATGCCAATAAGTGACTGGCTGCACACGGTAATCCCAACCACCTGAAGGTTCTAGTGCCTTGTTCCTTCTTTTTACCTGCTTTGAATCAGAACCGCTCACAAGTATCTAAGATAAACCAAAATCCCATGGGAGTTCCCCTCTGGATCCCCTCCTGATCATTTGCTACAGACTCCCATAGGGCTTCCTCTCCCCTCTGGATCTCGTAATCATTTACCCCTGATTCCCACAGGGCTTCCTGTCCCCTCTGGATCTCCTGATTGTTTGCTCCTGACTCCCATGGACCTTTCTTTCTTCTCTGGATCCCCTGATCTTCTTTGTTCCTGACATACATAAACTGACACAGATTCACTTTTGGTGTTTTTCCTAAAGCTACTTACTCATAACCCATAAATACATTACAACACAGAATTGAGATGATAAACACACAAAGAGGGTAACCTGACTGCAGCCAGAGGACTGGAGCCCTAATGACAGAGATACACGCTGACATCCTACCACAGACCTCCATCCATCTCCTACCCCCTTATCCTGATTAGGGCCACATCAAGCCCTGGAGCCTAAAATCCTAACATACATGTGCACAAAAATAGCTGCCCTATTAATCTGTAGAGACAAAAAGTTATTTAAATTATTTAAGAGCATAATACAAGTATGCAGACAAACTTTCTGGTTGGGACTGAGATACGGACCACATGACACAGTGATGGAGTGAGGAGAGGAGGTGGATTTAACACAAAGGTGGGAGGGGATGAAAGCAAAAGACAGTTATTCTGGCATCAGATCAAAGAGACCAACATGAGGAAGACTAAGCAGGAACAACGCTTTGGGAAGGGCTACACTGGTATGCGGCTCCACCAGCAGGACCTGGGTAGGTATCTGGGAGCCAATTGTAGACAATCAGAAATTAGGCTTGGGTGAAGTGAATGGACATCCTTGTCAAGTGACTGTGGGGGGGGCTTAATCAACTAATTAGGCAGGTCTGAGATGTTCCTCAAATTACTAATACAGAGCTCTATCTGCATTCATACATGGACAGTACAGAATGCACAAAACATGCTTCTTGACATAATCACAACTCACTACTAACTGATAACGGCCTTTAGTATCATTACATGTTTTGTAGGGATTTCCGAGGGATGTATTTACCTGAAACACACCAATAATAAAGAAAAAGATGTGAGGGCGCTCTGGGCAACTCAGAGTGCCCCTGTGCACTTTGAAAAACCTCACAGGTGCATGTTTGTTACCCACATATTCAAGCCAGAATAATATCAGAAAGAAAAAAGTCAGAAACTGGTTCTTCCACTGTATCCAAGCATGTCTAGACCATAAATAGGAGAGGCTGGAGCTTTTGCCGAAAGCACTGCTACTTGTGAAACTAGCACAGGTGTCCTGCTGTCCCTAACTGTCCTGCCTCCAGTGCAGTTTCTCAAACCTTCCCTGGGGAGCAAAAATGTGGACTTTCTGGCAGGGAGCAAAAACAAGGACTGTCTGTCCCTGAGGACCGATTTGAGAAACACTGCTCCAGTGCATGCTGTCTTAGGGCCCGAGACCTGTCTCTTCTAGATCCAGGATCCAGTCCGAGTCTTCGGCAGTACCAGACACCCTTCCCAGATCATCCTCAGCTGTTTATGAAGTGCACCTGGGTAGTAGATCCCGTGTGATCAGTTTAATATTGGTCTTTTTCGTTACTTCCTTGTGAGGTATTGTGAGTTAATCTCCATACTGAGCATTTCTCCTGTTGTTACCTTTGATAGCTGACATCCATCTGCTGTCTTACTGCCTCAACTGTGATTTTAATTCCAGTCCTGCTATTGTACCGCCCGGTTACTAACTGCCTATTCTTGATTACGAGTTTTATGTTCTATTTTGACTCGGTTAATAAATGACTGTTCAGCACATTGCGCGCAGACCTCTGTCTGATTCATCACACCATTACACTCCATCACAATGCTGCCTAGCTTCAAACACTATGGCCTCATTTGTGTTTAGTAACAAAGAGAAAACAGTAAAAGAATAAAACTGAATTGTGCTGCTCTAGACGGACACTCACATGGACAGTCTTTCAAAAGTACAACAAAAGGGCCATGTTGCGGAGTTATTTGGTGTGTGGATTTCAGTGTTAAGGCAGACTAAACCTGGGGTAGAAAATTTCTCCTAAACTCCAACTCCTGTAAAGTCGCCAGAAGTACTCACAATTACTTCACATCTCAGCACCAGCTCAACAGCCTAAATATTTCTGATCTGTCATATTCAAGGTGTCAGGATTGTGCTGCTGCCTCCATAGTATTGGGTGACATGCTGCCTCTATATTGCTGGGTGACATGCTACCTCTGTAATGCTGGGTGACATGCTGCCTCTGTAGTCCTGGGTGACATGCTGCCTCTGCAATGCTGGGTGACATGCTGCGTCTGTAGTGCTGGGTGACATGCTGCCTCTATTGTGCAGGGTGACATGCTGCCTCTGTAGTCCTGGGTGACATGCTGCCTCTATTGTGCTGGGTGACATGCTGCCTCTGTAGTGCTGGGTGACATGCTGCCTCTATTGTGCTGGGTTACATGCTGCCTCTGTAGTCCTGGGTGACATGCTGCCTCTGTAGTGCTGGGTGACATGTTGCTTCTATTGTGCTGGGTGACATGCTGCCTCTGTAGTGCTGGGTGACATGCTGCCTCTATAGTGCTGGGTGACATGTTGCCTCTATTGTGCTGGGTGACATGCTGCCTCTGTAGTGCTGGGTGACATGCTAACTCTGTAATGCTGGGTGACATGCTGCCTCTGTAATGCTGGGTGACATGCTGCCTCTGTAGTGCTGGGTGACATGTTGCCTTTATTGTGCTGGGTGACATACTGCCTCTGTAGTGCTGGGTGACATGCTGCCTCTGTAGTGCTGGGTGACATGCTGCCTCTGTAATGCTGGGTGACATGCTGCCTCTGTATTCCTGGGTGACATGCTGCCTCACAGCTCCAGAACAGGCATGTCTGCTGGCATGTTGTCTTTCTGCCGTGTGGGATTCCTCCCACCATCATATATATAAAATGCAGATAGGTGTACCGGTGAGTCTGATTAACCGATGCTGTGCAATGATAATGATGATGATGATGTGTACGTGCGTGGTTGTGTGTGTGTGTGTTTACGTGTTTTTATAATATACCAAATGTCCCCACACTGTGATAAAATCCTGTTATTTTGACGTTCTGGGAGCCATTTTTTTCAGTCCCCACAAGAGAAAATTCAATCTTATAAAAATCTGTAAATGCAGTCAAGACAACTAAAAATGCCAAAAAAAAATTGTATTTTGTTTGGTTACTTATGCTTGTTAGGGCTGCACAAGAAAGTAATAAAATAAAGAAACATTAGATTTTTTGTTATGTATTTATTGCGGTGTATAAACGATCTGTGCTGAGTTTGCAGTTAGAACCGCACTCCTAACTAAGGCTCATTTCCATCTTTCCATGAATGTTTCAACTCCCGGATTCTTATTGATTCTGGAAACATCGAAAGACTGGCACGGCGCCAGCTTCACAAAAACACGCTCTTCCGCGCTCTCGCGTTTCTCTCCGGCTGCTTTACCAGCGTCGTCGAACGACTTCAATGACAAAAAAGCCTTTCTCTAAGTTTCGGACCACACACATGAATGATGGGAGTGCAAACCACACGCAGTGCAAACACATGCTGATGAGTAATACATTTCTATCCACCTCGTCATTTTTATTTTAGTATAGTAAACACAATGATTCTACATTCATCGGGGATTTTCAATAAAAATAAGCATCAAAATACATTTACTCAGCAAATAACCTGAATCCAAGTAATATAATAACGACAGGGGTAATATTTCATGGAGACGAACATCTAAACTTTGATTTTTCTTTTATTTAAAGTATGAAACAGCCGCCCCATCCCCCTTACCGTAGGTCTCTGTTTGTATAGCCGGGTCAAAGTGAAATACTGCTCTGTTTGCTTTTAATCTCTATATCTGTTACACATAGAGGAAGTAGGGACATAACGCAAAAAAAATTAATTCACTCGCAAAAGAGTCTAGGCTACATGGGAATCCGATGGGGATCTTACCATAATGCAAAATGCTCTTTAAAAATCAGAACGAGACAGTAAATTCGCCATATTGATTTTTTAGAGATATGAATGTATATATTTATTTCACATGATTTGAATTGATGGAACTTAAAGAACTCTGTAGACAGTCTTCCCGTCATATCCATTTCTTGTTATGTACAAACAAGCTCAACAAAAAGTTCAACAGTTAATGACATGTATAAACAATATATAAAATCGCCTTCGTCCAAACATTTTTTTCCCATTCTATAGTATTATACAGAAAAATATTAATGATAACTGAAATTCCCTGAAATATGAAAACTAATACAAATGACAAGTAAAACAACATCCACTTTTGCTACTTTATAACACACAGGAATGGGCAGCAAGATTCAGATATAAAAGGCAACAAAACTCAGTTTAATCAGTTAAATCTGAAATTCTTTCACTCGCTATTACTAAGCATACTACCGCTGTACTTCAATATTTAATACAAGGTTTAATCAATAGCTTTGTCGAAATGCATTAAATCAGTTACATTAGGCTGTACACAGGTCGGTATTTAATGTAGGAGAATGTATTAATGTAGGCTACCCCAGTGTTCGTTAGGTGTTAGGACTTCTAAGTGTTAGCATTAGAAAAAAAGCAATTAAATTACAATTTATATAAACGCACAAATTAATACTTTAGAAAGGCTGCTGCGGAAACGTGTTATTACTACATTTTGCATGTCATTTTGGACCCGCGAGAGAAGTAAAAGAATCAATCTTATCTTAAAATCAATGCAAAGTAATTCCAGTGTAGTAGAAATCTAATTATCTGGTCGTTTATAGTGCTGACTAATCAACATCAGCTAGGACCCCGGACTGAGCAGCTAAACCCCTTCGCCCCTCTGACCCAACAAGGCTATAAGGGCACTGCCTCACAGATCATTTAAAAGCGCACTATTTAAGTTTTAAAAGCCACTTCTTTACCTGTTCCAAGTGTTCTCTTTTCTTTTATTGTCTCAATCCCCACCGATTCTCTCTTAACAGTAAGCCGCCTGTCCCAAGCATGAATCGGAGAATATCAGCGCGATCAGAGGCACTGTGTCATATCGTCGGCGTCCCCGGCGGGTGACACTGGCAGCGACCGTAGGATGCCAGCGCATTTCACATCCCCTCCGCTCTGCGTGCGCGTCTAGTCTCCAGCGAACACCCCACGGCTGCGCCACGCATGCGCGCTCCGGCCGCACAGAGGCGGCCCAGCGGCGTCCGAAACGGGGACCGCGAGCCGAAAACTTACGAAGCTGTGCTGTTTTTCCGAAAGCTGCCTCGGGGATGACGACTGAGACCTCGTACAGTTTATGTTTTAAATGTCAATATAAGACAACGTCTTTGTGACCTTTTTGTTTATTTACTAACCTAATTATTTAAAATTATAATATCATCTGACGAACAATTAATGTATACTGGCTAAACGAAAAAAGCCAAATATATATATATATATATACCTGGCTTACAAATTAAAACTTAGTGTATAAAAAGGGGCGAGGACATAATCCATGTTAATGACAAAATTATGTAATGTGTCAATGCTTTCTGTTTGGCTGGAGCACAATGCCTCCAGAGGGAGGCGCCACTGTGAGAAACGTTATGGTGAGAGAGAGAGCTGCATTGTGAGGGGAGGGATCAGGAAGGGATTTGGACGGCGGCCGAGGGAAATGCAACAACAGCCCATTCACAGATCTGTAATGGCTTCCCCCCCAGTCAGGCTTCCGGGTGCTTCCTCTCATTTACATTAGTAAGCAAGTATTTCAGCGCAGAACCTCAGCCATACTAATGGATTATATAATATATGGTTTCATATATCCATAAATCTATCAATTTTCTGTAACCGCTTATCCTATTCAGGGTTGTGGGTGGTCCAGAGCCCATCTTGGGGCACAGGGCAGGGAACAACCCAGGATGGGGTACCAACCCATCATAGTGCATCTCACAAAGTTAATTCACAAATTTAGTTAATTAATTAATTGAGCATTAATTACTAATTTGCGGTGAAGTTTATGAAAGATGTGGAGTGGCTGGAGTGCCCTGAGAAGCGGTTTGGGAAGTGATACTTTTTGATTCTATTACTGTTTATTTCAATGTATTGTAATGTCTGTGTAAATGTAAACTTACTGCAAAGATAAATTGGCTTGAATATTAAGACATTTGGACAATTCTATGCTTCCAGCTGTGGGAACAGTTTGGAGAAGGCCCTTTTCTGTTCTATCATGACTGTGCCCCATAAAGACATGGTTGGGAGAATTTGGTGTGGAAGAACTTGACCGGCCCACACAGAGCCCTGACCTCAACCCCCCCAAACACCTTTCGGAAGAACTAGAATGGAGATCGTGAGCCAGGCCTTCACATCCAACATCAGTGCCTGACCTCACAAATGCTCTTCTGGATAAATGGGCCAAAATTTTCACAGACGTACTCCAAAATCTTGTGGAAAGCCTTCCCAGAAGAGTGACAGCTGTTATAGCTGCAAAGGGGGGACCAACTCCATATTGACGCCTATGGATTTAGAATGGGACATCATCACAGTTCCTGTGGGTAGAATGGCAATATATACGGCTATGGAAAAAATTAAGAGACCACAGCACATTCTTTTATTTCAGTCATTTCTCAGTTTATGTGTGTGCGTCTGTGAATGAAATATATTTTTTTTGCAAAGTGCAGCCTGATTCGTCTCTGTTTCTCATTAATGACAAACTGTCCTAGCAGTGCACTTCACACCACTTAATGTGTCCCGTGCCCTTTGAAGGTCACTTGATGTCATCCCACAATTCATGAGAAACTGCTGGATAAGTTAACGGTCATATCTGGCATTAGGAAGTCGCTTCCGCCCCTTTACCTGGCTGGTTTCTGGTTGTTCCTAGTGTCTCCCACTTTACCGAATTGCTGTCTTAGAAATTCTGAACCTGCAACCAACCTGCTGCTCAGCATAGCCTTCTGCCAGCAGAAACAAGACTAAACCAGGATTTAAAAATGCGGATTTATGCTGTCTAATGGAGTGGTGTCTTAATTTTTTCCATGGCTGTATATAGCACATAAGTATAGATACTTCAGTCTTGAAACTATTTAATTCTGTTAGTTATCTATATGTTACAACATTCCTCCTCAATTGCAGCCTTGCATCCCCTACAGTCCCTGGTCATTCTCAGCTGTAAAACAATGTACAACATCAGCAGACAATGACACGAGTCATTCGCTAGACACACAGGTAGACAACGCTGAATAAACGCAGCGACATTGACCATAACCTGCTTAAAAGAACTTAGGAGTGTCACACAAAAAAATGTGACACAAAGTTACAGAGATACCGCTGCATAAAGCCCTGATGGCTTTCTTTGCACTTCAGCTACATTAGGGGAGACTGGGGATGGTTGTAATGTTTTTTACATTTTTGCTTGTACCTCGGAGCTCTTTTACTGAATTGCATTCAAAGTTGGGTACAAACTACCTTGCATACGCCTTCTATTAAACGGCACAGGTTTTATCGCTGTATCAAAAACAAACAATGAATGGTTTAGCCTCAAACGCATGGTGTGAAATGTTACAATTTACCCCATAGTCAGGGATAGCTGTAACACAGCCCTGGGTTACATGTAACGTTATAAATGATGTCAAAAAATGTCAAGTTATTCAAAGTTTTTTATTACAACAAAAACATTTATGGGTATGTATGCATATGTGTGCAATGCATGTTAATCACAACTAAAATCAAAATTCATAATAAAACCAAACAAAAGTTTTAACAGTTTTAACATTATTTATTCAGTTTTAACAACTGAATGATAATGTGCATGTCTCTCTCTCTCTCTCTCTCTCTCTGTGTCTGTGTGTGTGTCTCTCCCCGGTCCCCCAGAGGAGGATGGGGTCACCTTCCAAGTCTAGGTTCCTCTCAAGGTTTCTTCCTGCTAGAGGGAGTTTTTCCTTGCCACTGTTGCCACAGGCTTGCTTGGTGGGGGTTCGGGCCGGTTGTATGTAAAGTGCTTTGTGACAATGACTGTTGTTAAAAGCGCTATATAAATAAAATTGAATTGAATTGAATTGAGCGGTCCCCATAAAGATATGCTTACCCGACATGTGTGTGCATGCGTGTGTGTGTGTGTGTGTGTGTGATGTCACCATCAGAATCACAGAGGTGTCAGGTGTATTGGTGTACAGGATTCATAGGCCCACTTTGTACAGTCTATGCCAGGGGTGGGGGGCCAGATCCATGGAGGGCCGATGCGGGTTTTTGGGATGATCTCTCAATCAGCCAATAAAAAAACAGCGGTTCTCAGCTCCAGTCTTGAGAACCCACTGTGATTGGCTGATTGAGACGCCATCCTAAAATCCTTCACTCATAATGGCTCTCCATCGAAACAGGCTCCCCAGCCCTGGTCTGTGCATTTCACCCAATTTTCTTTTGACTTTGAAAAGTTCCATACACACAATGCAGAAGTTTTCTGGGTTTGAGAAGTAGCCTGGTGGGCAGCTGGAGAATCACCATTACAACTATCCCAGGCTGTAGTAGCCATGAAGTTTACCTTGCAGCTAAGAGCAAGGATATTGGCACTCACAACTTGTGTAAAAAATATTTACATAGGCATATAATGAAAATGATTTAAGTTTGAATAATGTAAGTATAAAGCTTGCAGTGCAATCAGAAAAATAAATTAAATTACCTCAAATGTCTGTTTTCCATCCAAATATGAGTGTTTGTTGCAGGGTGCTGCTCCTTCACATGTGAAATAAAGACTAAACTGAGCATGTGCAGCGTGAGTTATACAATTTGTACCTTGTTCCTGATTTGAGAAATAGACTTTGTTACAACTAACCCGTGCTACAGGCATAACCGGTCTCCCTACTGGAGTGGCCTGAGTTTCCTCATCTCACCGCAAGAGGGCAGTGCACCCAAATGTTTAAGGCAGGGACCTTAACAGAATTTGGCCAACAATCAAGGGAATATGAAATGTATGAAGTACATTATAAATTTGAATATTGCATTATACCAACATATTGTGCTTGCTTAACGGGTGAAGTTCAACAGAACTGTTTTTATTACTATTCATAAAACTCAACCATTATAATAGCTTGAAACACTTTGGAAATGCATGAGCAATATTAATATTGTGAACATAATTAAGTGTTATTGGCGACACATCACAGTTCACAACAACACCCTTGGCATTTAATCCATAAGTGACATGACAGTAGGCAGCTATTACTCAGGCCCAGAGAGCAGCATGTGGGGATGGCACCTTACCAACCTGGGATTTGAACCAACAACCTTCCACTCACTAGCATGCTTCCCAAACCATTAGGCCACCACTGGCCCATCGCTTATGGACCCAGTCCGGATCTTCGAAATACCTAGTTAACTTTCTCTGGTCAGCTTCACTGGAGTACTGATCACCTGTTACTAGTTGCTTGGTATGTAAATATAAGCTGGTCAGGTTTCTCCGGGGACAGTTACTGTGAGTTTGTTCCTTACCAAGCGCTTTCCTATCAGTGTCCACACATACTGATCCTTTGCTTGTGTTTACTAACTCAGATCCCTGAACTACAATTTTGCTTCTTTGTTTATCCTGTTCAGGTTTTAGACTCTTGACTCTGATTTTGAATGATGTTTTGATTAAAACATGACGTCTACGGTGCATGGACCCCCATCTCCTTCTCTACAGAATACCTCATCTCCTCCGGTGGGTCCAGTGGAGCTCCATGTAGTCATGACCCAGCTAGAGGAGCCTCTCAGCGAGATGCTCCAGCCCATGAAATCAATCATCACCACGTCTCTCCTGCTTAGATCTCTGGAGGTGGCGGCATTTCAAGCGCTTCCCAGAGCAGCGAATCCGCCACCATTCAGCAACTTAACGGCAGTTCAGCCTCTCGCAGAAATTCTGGATAAGTCTAGTGGAGACCCAGACAAGTGCTAAGGCTTCCTGATGCAGTGCCCTGGGAGGTTCATCAACAATACCAGCAAGATCCAGTTTGTGATGAGATCTCACTTCTCACTAGGAGGGCCCTTGATTGAGCCACCACCTTGTGGCACCAGAAGAATCTGGTCCTTGAGTCCAAGATACAGTTTTACAAACACTTCCGAAGCGTATTTGATCACCCTGCAGAGGGAGACGATGCAGTGAACTGGCTTTGTGCACTGCAGCAGGGAAGATGATCAGCATCTGGCTACACTGGTCAGCATTGTGGCAGCCAGTGATAGGCGGATCAAGCCAGCGCTCCTTATCATTTACCATCGGGATCTCAACCCAACACTCCGAGCTGAACTGGCATGTCAAGGTGATGTCACCAGTCTGGACCAATATGTCCAGATGTCCATTGCTGCCATGACCCTTCTCCAACATCACTCATGGGACTGTGCGATAGATCTGATCCTGGGTGCCACCATACCACATAGTAGAAACTACCTCCTGTCACATCCTGTGGACAAAGCCTTAAACCAGTAAAGCACATGCTTGGGTTAATAAGACTTTACCAGTGGCCTTGGTCATTTTGTTTTTTTTTGTAGGGAAGGAAAGGGGCTTTTGTCCATGTATAGATTCTCAATAGGACTGACGACATGGATAGACATGTGTTGCTCATCACTTTGATATGACTTAGAAAAAAAAAACAGTATCCATTACCCCTCATCCCAGTGGTGTTAAAACAGGTTTAGTAGACAGACATTAAAAATGCTGGGTCTGCAGTGTGCATATAATTTGGTTCAGATTTGCAAAGGAGAGAAAAGGAAAACTGCACTTACCACCACTAGGGGGCAATAGAGCACCAAGTTAGCTAACGTGAAAATGGTATTCGACTTCTTCATGAATAAAGTGTTCCACGACATGATTTATGGGTTTATAGTGATCTGCATTGATGATATACTGGTTTACTCCTTGGATCTTAATGATCCTGTTGGACTTGTGAAAGCAGTACTGCAGCGGCTCAGGCAGAATAAATAATTCATTAAGCTGGAGAAGTGCGACTAACGCAGGTACATCACGTCCTTGTTTAGGTAAATCCTGAGCCCTCAGTGGGTAAAAAGGGAGGCAGGGAAAGAAAAAGGCTGTCTGTGAACGGTGCCGACCAAAGACATGCAACGTTTCCTGTGTTTCACAAACTTTCATTGGGAAAGTGTTCATTGGGAACACTGGGGCCCTTTAGAATTGCTAAACTGGTCAGGTCCAGCACGTACGACTTTCGCTCAGTTAAAGGAGCCCCTCGCCTCCACCCCCATACATCGGCAGCTAGACCCGGACCCACCTTTCGCCATAGAGGTTGATGTGTCCAATAGGGATAGGGGTGGATCTGTCCCAGATACAGGGTGTCCTGGCTGAGCTTTATGATCAGAATTATGATGCAGGAAACCATTAATTTCCAGGACTTAAGATGGAATGGAGATACTTCCTGGGGGGGGGCAGTGAATCCCTGTATGCTGCTCACCAATCATTAAAACCTTAAACAATACGGGGAGTGCAGCAGCTCAATCACAGACGAGCATTATCGTCTGAGCTATTTAATTTTATGGTGATATACCGGCTGGGTTCTAAAAACTTGAAAGCCTAAGCTGTTTGAAGCACCTGTCATATCCTCTAGTCCCAAGACCGTCCTCCCTCCCTCCTGCATTGTGGCACAAATATGCTGGTACATCATAGAGAAAATTCACGAGACCCCCCCCCCGGTTCAGGATTCCATAGCATCACACTGAGTTCTGAATTGATCTTGTGTAAATTTTGGTGGCCCTTTTGGTGGCAGATGGTGTGAAGCACTATGATATATCGGGCACAATCAGCGCTCAGACAAAGACCCCTTGACAACTGCCTTGGGGTAAATTAGACCCCCTACCACCTTGGCACACATAGCACTGGACTTCATAACCGATCTGCCCCCTTCGCAGGGAAATTCTGTGGTGTTAATCACGGTGGACTGCTTCTCTAAGATGTGGTTCTGCTACCAGGGTTCCCCACGGCTGGTCAGTTAGCAGAATGCCTTTTATAATCGAGTATTTTAGCTGTTTGCCATTCCCAAGGTAATACAGTAGTGTTGGACTGGGGTCATCAGATCACCTGTGTCATGCGAGCCTATTATTTGAGACTGAGAGAGTCAATTTGACTTTGGGGTATCACCCCCAGTCTAATAGTTAAACAGAGCGGCTCAACCAGGTGATCAGTTGCTACCTGAGACAGTATTGCGTGGCAAACCAGTAGGATTAGAGCCATGATCAGAGTATCCCCAAAACTCTTTGATGCACTCTTCCATTGCAGTTAACCCTGTTTCAATGCATCCTAGGTTATCAGTCCCCACTGTACAGTACCAGCACACCCCCCTGTTCCGGAAGTGTGGTGAAGCGTGAAGGATGGCATAAAAACGGCTCAAAAGCACTGTCTGTAAGCAGGAGGAGTTCGCAGACAGTCGGGGTTTCTCCGGTACAAGATGAGTTTGCTCCTTACCAATGTCTTCCTAGTGTATCATCTCTGCTCTGATCTGATCAATATACTGATCCTTTGCCTGTGTTTACCAACTTAGGTTCATCGAATTCGGATTTGGACTCTGTCTTTGTCCCGTTGCGGTTTTATTCCGGCTTTCTGATTTTGGATATGTGTTGTGATTAGAGCATGGATTCTTCGGTACATGGACCCATCTCTTGCTTTACACCTTTCTGCACACCACTGATGTACTCAGATGTTATTTTTGTACTTGTGGTCTTCCTGCTAGTTTTTAAGACTATAGCCATTCTCTGCTGACCTTTCTCATTAGTAAGGGGTTTTCCACAACACAACTGCTGCTAACTGGGTATATTTTTGTTCATCGCACCATTATCTCCAAACTCTAGACACCGTAATGTGCGAAAATCCCAGGAGGACGGCTATTCCCAAGATGGTGGAACCACCACGTCTGGTGTTAACAATCGCACCATGCTTCCCTAATTAACTAAGAAACGGTGAGCGTGCCCTGCGATGGGCTGGCGCCCCATCCTGAGATATTCTCTGCCTTGCTTCCGTAGCTTCCGGGATAGGCTACGGACGCCATCACCCTGCATAAGACAAGCAGGTATGAGAATAGATGGATGGATGGATGGATGGATGGATGAATGGATGAATAGCAATGGACAACTAATTAGAACAGAAACTGCATAATTAGTATGATTAGAAACATAAGACGACACTGCAGCAGGAATTCAATATTCACATGTGCAAAGAATAATTCATTTTGAGGAACAGCTCAATACTTACTAGATTTGCATAAACAAACCAAACATTAACATTTTTGGGTATTCAGTCATGCTTGCAGGATTTCTCTTGCAGTTTAATAATAAATCTAATCCAAATGGTTCCCAAATCACTCTTCAAACATGATACGAGTTAACCAGGGTGGGTCCCTCAAAGACCCTTCAAAGGGCGAGGCAGAGATGCAGGGTTTCAGGATATGTTGAGCCAAATAAATAAGACAATATAATGTTTGTATGATGAGCACCGCCAGCGGAATGAGTGCCAGGCACAGCAGATACGATACAGAACAGACGACCTAAATCACTAACCCTGCAGCCAGCTAATACCCGAGCAAGGAGCCCCCCCAGTGCAGAACATATTGCAGCAAGGTTCTTTAATGAGTATCTACTCACTAACATGAGAGTCTTGTACATGATTTATATATATATATAAAAGATAAAACAGGACCAAGTCACTATCTAGCTACAAAGAACAACTACTACAGTTATATTTATACACAATTGCAAATGCCCATATTTATCTAGAAAAATGAATGAATTCCAGACCAATCTGTGCAGTTTTAATGAGAATGGTACAGATGTAAACTCCGTTACACCACTTAGCCTCTTTAACATTTTTATCATTTTTTTGCAGCTTGCACTGCATGATTTTGAATTAAACTGCTTATGGTGAATGCCAGTACTTTGTGAGTTGCGGGCAGTCTTTGAGTTGCGGGCAGTCTTTGAGTTGCGGGCAGTCTTTCTTTCTGGTTGGGGGTGGCTCTCTATGCCTTGATCAAATGATGCATGGAAGACTTCAGACTATGAGAGAATCTCCAGTGGCGTATCCAGTTGTGTTTAATTATTCCTGTTGGTCCACAAAGCTCCTCCAGGGAATCACACTTGTATTTAGTTGTCCTGTGTAGCATGACTGATGATCTAGATCCTTCAGCCTATGAGATCAGTTCCAGTGCAGACGATATCTAACAATCCTTAAATGGTCATTTGATCTTCATACTTGTGTTCCTCTATATGACAGTATGACCTCGCTTTTCGTCCCTTCCAGCATTCATCTGAGGTCTACCGGTGCTTTTTTTCTATGTTATGCATTCCACCTGCCACATGGGGGTGCTGTGACTCAGAGACTGAAGTACAGTATGTTTAAGGTTGCCGCTATACAATTCAGCTCTTTGATAGTGTGACACAAATAAACTGTAAAATTTAGGACCTTGCAATCAACAGGATATTTAACGATAAAATACTAATACATTTAACTGTGATAGGTACGAATGGTGCTTCTCATGCAAAAGACAGTATTCTGTCAAATGTCCTATTACATGCTGTCCTCCCGGACACAGAGTCCAATTCTTTGAATATGAAATATTGTCCAGAGGTCCAGAGTTGAAAGTAAATCACATCTGACTAGTGTGCTCTCTGGAGGTGTCATTACCGTTGACAGGTACTTTTGAGGCTTCTGGCTGCATCTCCAGTGCCGCGTCTGAGTCGTCCAACTCTTGAACGCCCAGCGTATTGCTGTCGCCATTTTGGCAGCTGCTGTTCTGGTCAACATCAGTGTTGGAGCGGAGCAAGGCAGGGTTGACAGTGAAGGCCGAGGGACAGAGGTGGCGACTGGGGAGGTGCCCGTTTCGCCCCTTGGAGTAGCGGCAGCGTATGTACTGGGAGAAGGCGTGGCGGTAAGTCTTGTTGAAGAGGGTGTACACCAGCGGGTTGACCCCTGACGATATGTAGCCTACCCACACAAAGACGTTCAGTAGCTCCTTCAGAAGATCCTCATTGCAGATCCCGTGGCACAGGACATTGGCCACATTGATGATGAAGAACGGGCACCACATCACCAGGAAGAGGAAGAAGACCACGCCCAGGACTTTGGAGGCCCGCCTCTCGTTCTTGATGGCCTGCATCATGCCCCGCTCTCTGGCCGGGTCCTGGCCGCTCGGCAAGTCGAGCTGCGGCGGCGCGTTGGAGTTGGCGATGATGGAAACGCTCTCGCAAGCTGTGCTTCCGTGGGACAGCTTTCCCCTCAGGCAGAGCAGGGCACCACGCTTGGGCCGGGCCCCTGTAGGGTGCGGGGAGGGTCCGGTCCGGCCAGCGTTCAGGAAGTCGCTGGCCTGGCGCTGTAGCGTCCGCACGGTCAGGCAGTAGGTAACCACCATGATGACCAGGGGGACGAAGAAGGCCACGAAGGAGCCCACCAGGATAAAGCGGCTCTCGTTGAGCACGCAGCTGCCGTCCACTAGTACCTTGTCCTCGTCGAGAAGCCCGATGACAGGGATAGGCATGGAGATCACTGTGCGAGAAGAGACATTACCGAGGAAAGGGTCAGCGGAGACGGGTGACGGAAAACCACCAAGGCAGGAAGGCCTGGTGAAAACCTTCTCCACGTATAACCTTTGGTGGTTTCTTTGACCAAACCGCAGATTATTTACAGTGCAGATAAATAAGCACAGCGACAGAAACATGATCCAGAGTATCAGTCCCTAGTAGGAAAGACTAGACTGAGATGTCAGTGCTCACTTTTCATAGTGCAACAACCTGCAACATCTAAATGCTCTCATTGTCACTTCCTATCAAAGATTTTCTCAGGTAAGTCTCTTGTCAAATGCTCCCAGGAGGCCGAGGGGCAGCCCGGAGAGATTGGCTTCCTTATGGCTGTTCGCTCATGGGGTAGACATGAGACAGAGGGGCAGCCACTGTGCTGGATCCGCATTAATACGGAGAACACAACTGGACTTCACACTTCGAAAACAGGATCCAGGACTGATTCATTATATCCCTTTCCCTCTGTGGGAATATAACTCAAGTTATTGGTTTCATTCATAAAATATTTATATTTGGAAGTTATATATCTATATTCATTCCACGGCTTTGGTAAATACTATTTCCTTATTGGTCCAGGGATGTCACATGGATGTTGAAAACATCAGAGGTAATCCCAGCAGCCTAATAACAGTTCCATATTAATGTGTGTTTATGTTTTATTAAAGATGTTAATATAAAAACCTGTGTGTCCTTTTACTCATAAATAAGCAGCTTAACTTTCTTGGTTTTCAACACGTAAGCGCATGTCTGTTTACAGTTTCTATGGTAACGTAACGGACTTCCTGCTTCTACTGAGTAACCTGAACAGATGTTCTATCCTTATACAGACAGAAGATATTTTTGAAAAATGAACTGTATCTAATTTATTTTTATAATTTATTATTTTTTGTTCGGTAGTCATGGTGCAAGACGGATAAACCATTTATTTTCCCATAACCTCGTCATGGTTTATCCCTTACATATAAATTTTTACGTGAAATTTTGCAGACAGTGCTGGTACTTAAACCCACTGCCTCTTTCAGGGCAGTAGTTCCCTCGTCACATGCAAACATGATGCTCTGGTGACTTTAAGTGTGTCGTCACTCAGGCAGAGTAACGACTCGGTCTCACCGATGGAGATGGTCCAGACGACGGTGATCTTCAGCATGGCCTTGGTGCGCGAGTTGAAGCGGCTGTACTCGATGGGGCTGCGGATGCCCACGTATCGATCCAGAGAGATGGCGCACAAGTGCATGATGGAGGAGGTGGAGAAGAGCACATCCAGGTAGATCCAGATGGGGCAGAGGGCATTGGGGAGAGGCCAGACATAATCTGACAGGGCGGGGCAGTGGGGTGGGGGTGACAGAAAGACTATTAAAGTGCCGTAACACCTGACATCAATGACCTATGATGTGCTTCGTCCATTAAAATCTGCAGTGTGGATGTCCGAATTCTCCAAAACGACTACTTATCTGACCGTTATTTCACCTTTATTCAGACCAGACCCTTTAAGTCACGATACATATAGTTCATGTTCCAGAGGATCATACTACATACATGTACATAACTTCACATGTACTCTGAAGGATCATACAACTACAGTATATACATGTACAAAACTTCACGTGCACACCTGAGGATAATGCTACATACATGTACAGAACTTCACTTGCATTCCAGTGGATCATACCACGTACATTTCAGAAGGTCACTCTAGATGCAGGCAGGAAATGAAGCCTCCTCATGGAGAAAGCGCAGGCAGGAATTAGCCCCAAAACCTCAGAGTTATGAGGCCACCATAGCTGATTCCCCTTTAGCATCGTTTAGGTATGCTGATAAGCTCTTACCATGCAGAATGGTGATTAGTGAGATTGGCATCACCAGGATCCCCACCAGCATGTCGGCCACAGCCAGCGAGCGCAGGAAGAAGTTGGTGGCATTCTGAAGCCGCTTCTCCAGTGACACCGCCATGATGACCAGGATATTGCCGCCGATAGTGAGCAGGATGATGACCAGGATGAGCAAGGCCGGCCAGTTCTTCTCGCCGGTGACACCCGCCTGGTGGGAGGTGTTTGAGTTCTGGTTTCTCCAGCTCTGATTGAGACTAACAGAATGGTTGGCCGGCCCCAGGGAGGTCATCCTGAGCAGGCCCGCCTCCTGGGCGCTCGTGGAGAGTCCCGCTAAGCCGGCCATCACTGTAGGGGTCGCCGATGACCCCACTACTGATACTGCTCCTGACTCCATTGGGACGCGTCCTTTTCAAGCTGCTTTGGGTAATCCATGCAGAAGACAGCAGGACCTCCAGGAGAAGCTGTGGAGCTTCAGGCTACCGTGGTCCTTTTGGTTTCTGAAGTCCATTGAAGTCCATTGAAGCTCAGTCCAGAGCAGAATCGAAAGAGCTGCAGTAACAGATTCCAGATATGTAACAGATTCACTACCTTTATGTTTGGTTGTACTGGGACACTGCAGGCAAAATCCTAAGGCTTATTATAAAAAAAACTACAGATGTTTACACAATGGCTAATGCCTCCTACAAATTGTGTGATTTCAGCAGTCATATAAGTGTACGATGATAACACCTACTGAGTCGTAGGCTATGACCTAAGTCAGTATACAAGAATGAAACATGATCAGCGTTGGTCAGTAGATGTAGGTCATGGCAGCAGGCACATTGTGAGATGGTCATTCTACATTTCTGACATTGTCCCAGCCAATCTGTGGTTCAGCATTGAACCTCTCCCACAGTCCAGTGTAAGACCACCGTTTTGGAGCCACAACCAGAGACATCGGTATGATTCTTTCGCCTTGGTAATCTTCAGTCTGGGACAGGCAAAAATCGCGCAGTGATTTACGACGGGTACCCTAAGCATCTGCTAAGAATGTTAAAAAGTTCAAGCCACAGATCTCTCACCCGATTTAGCTACAATTAGCGAGAATTCATTGGTTGGCTTACTGGCTTGTGTTAGGTGGCTGATGGAGCGTCACTGGCTCTGACTTCCATCTGGGGGCGCTGTGCTAAGGTCCAGCCCTGGGTTGGCTCCACATCTCAGCCGCTGCAACATCCCTGTCATGGAGGAAAATAGACCAAGATCCATCATCAGGAGACGAAAGATTCGGAGCGTGCAAGCGACTCCCCGGGCATAACATTTACACAGAGATGTACGGCATTTCTGAGCAGCGACTCTGCCTGTATGGAAGAAGGCAAGCGCTGGCGGGGTGACTGACTGGCTGAAACTTGCACCTCTTGCATGCTCCAGCTGTTGTGCAACAGTGTCAGCGCAGTGAGAGAGTCTCTGAATGAATGAATGACATGGGAGGGGGGAGGAGCAGCTGCAGTAAACATTGAACG
>JAODKC010000044.1:4431685-4449428 GCA_026777985.1 Mormyrops attenuatus | reverse complement strand
TGCACATTGCACTTTGGCCTGTTTTTTTGCCCTTGAAACAAGGTCATATTCAGTTCTTTGTCGAAGGGAAGCTTCTGTGGAGACAGGATCCCTGGTAATGATTCATATGAGGCAGATTTCTGCCGCCTTGAGTTGATTATCCTGCGAGGTGCGGGAAGCTGTCCCCAGACAGCCAGAAAGGATCCTTCCCAGCCAGGTCTCCACGACAACAGGCCATGGCCCTAACTGTATTATTGCTCTGTTAAGCCTTCCTATTGCCATTTAAACCCAAGCCTGCCTGGACTCACGTTTCCACCATTTATGCATTAACTGGGGAACGGCGGCAAAGAAGTAATTTCCGCATGTGAGCGGATGGAATAGAAGGACGATCATTTTCAGCCATTCGTGTTCGCCATACACACAGGTGCTCATGTCAAACGGCTGTTGAATGAGACTAGACGAAACGGTAGTTTCAACAAAGTACGTCGAATTAAAGATGGTCAGTCGTTTTATGTATGCCCTCTGCCCAGTGTTAAAGTGGAGCTCAACAAAAATTAATTGAAAGCTTAGCCATCATATCACAACTCCAGCAACTGGGCAACATTACATAATCACATTTGGTGCTGTTAGTAAACATTCAGATGTAAATTGTATTTTCTCGACGGCAAAGATCCATGACCGTTCAGCACCAATAAGATCGAGAGCCAGATAAGTATCGCTCTAAAGCAATATAAGCTTGCACTGCAGCCAAACAATCTTGAGCTTTCAATCTGTATTAAATAGCCTATCTGTAGTATGGCCTCTCGTGGCCTGCTGTTTAATTCTCCATCTCACTTCTCCCTTCATTTTAATGCAGAACATAAACTAGTTTCAGGTAACATGAAAAATAGCATTATGCCGCATACTCAATCATAGCAGATTAAGACAGAATGATGCTGCTTTATTTTGGGTTTACTGTAGAACAGCACCCAGAGCTCGGCATCCACCCAACACCTGGTTAATATAATACTCATGATTGGAAGCAGTCCGCTAGGACTGTCCAGAGCGAGTTATGCTTCCGGCTGGGACCTGGAGACTGCTCAGGTGCATTGAGGGAAATGGTACATGTGTGGTCTGAAACCAAGGGGGACTCAATAAAGAACCCTTTTGCTTATCTAGGACTACGTTTACTGAGTCCATTCAGTAACATCATGATTACAAAAGTCTAGTTTGACTGGAAAGCCTGGTAGTCCCATGGATTGCGTCATTCTTTGTGACACTGGGAGGAAGGGGAAAGGACCAAAAATACAGCTTCCTTTTGTGGAAAGCTAATGTTTGTCCCCAGCTCCCTGGCCAGAGCAGCGCTCCACCCGGTCCGGTGTGAATTCTCCTTTGGTTCCCGTGTCAATAAAATCCACATTAGCTTTCACTCCCGTAAGTATGGGCGACGGCCTCATCCAGAGTAACCTTCACAGGTCATGAGCGCACACTTTTCGTGCATGCTTAAGTGACGTGCCAGATTAAATGAAGTACTTATCCTGTGGACATAACAGCAAAGCTCTTCTTCAGGTTTTAAGTTATAAAGACGGATTTATAATAATAATTAGTAATTAGTAATACAACCCTTAGTGTCCAATGATACGCCACGGGTTCTTTTTTTAGCAGTCAATTATGTGTTTCATCTCGCAAATGAATAACTGTCATACACAGCCGAACGGACAATGGCTCTGAGCCTCTGCGCATTGCCTTGTCAAACGCTGTCTAAGGGGAGGTCGTGCAATACTGCGACCTCTAGGGGGAGCAGTCATATAGACAGAATTCACTCTGCCGTGACTAATGCGTTTCCCCACGTGCTCATTCCTTAGCATCGATTTCCTGCAGCACGTTGTGCTCGACGTGCCAGCAGCAAAGCGCCGTCAAGGCGCCGTAGGCGAGTGCTGTGTGCGCGCTGCTTTGCCGGCGATTTTAAATAGACTCCTCAACAAAAGCTAATTGCATAGCGAACGCTGCATCAATTGACACTCTGACACGTAATTTCCACGTTCCACCTCCAGCGCGTTTCTTTCATATGTATATGCTAAGGCATGCTATTTTAGATCACTTGTTATCCGTTGTTATTTATCACTGGCTGCTGTACCTGTTGTCCAGTGCTTGTGAGATTACTTTAGTAGAAATTGTTGAAGTTATACTACCTACTTATTTAACTCTTAATATTGTTCAGAATCTGCCAGTTGCTATTGATTACGATGTATTAGCTGAGCTGTTTGTATTTAGAGAATATTGATTGAAAAAGAAAAGAAGACGGATTCTTGTTGTATTCTATGTTAAAATAACGTGGTTGGTTTATTAAATGGTTAAATAAGAAATCTCCCTGCTTCCAGAACCTAATTATTTTACAGACACTCCACCTACCCACTACTTTCATATATTTGCCATGCAAGAATTTCATAATTCTCATATACCTCACAGTAAATGATCGAAAACCTTGAATTCAGGTGCATGACATTGTACTTATAGGCTGAAAACGTGTCGTGTTACACAGCCAACTAGCCAACATGAACTGTGATTGGTAGTATCCTTTAATACTGCCATTGTCCTAAAGTGGTCAGATAAAAACGTACAGTGAAAAAGATAAAAAAAGAAGGAAATATATGGTGTGGAACTACTATCTAGGTAAATATGTTATAGGAATTCTGCTCCCAACATGACAATTCAAACCTACTTACTCTTTAATCTATTCTTTGAAGCCACCAGTGGACTATATTTCCTTATAAAATATGAATCATCTGTGAGATGTGTGAAATGGAAGGTATGTTTCTCATTAGAAAAGCTTCCTGAAAACCACTGGGAACAAAATGTTTTCTTTGCAGGCTGCTAATCTCTGTGACACCTCCCCAGAGAATTGTATAAATACAAAGCTTAAATTAAAGTTTGATGTTTTGTGTTTTCTGTGCTGGACCTTTGAGATGTGTGTTCTGGCGTGCCAGTTATCATCTGACCAAATGGACTTTAATTATTTCAGAGTTTCACTATTTCTTTCCATCCATCCATCCATCCATCCATCCATCTGTCTTCTAACCTCTCCTATCGGTCACTTTCATCAGAATTAGTTTTTGTTGTATTGATGTTGTTTTCCCTTATGAACATTCACCAGTGGGCAATACACTGAAACCATTCTGTGTTTCTGGTTTTGATTGTTATGTAACAGACTGGTTTGCACAAGCCAACTTAAACCAAATAAAGTCCCGATTTAAATACTTCATCTGGAACCGGCAAGGTAAAGTCCAGCAAAAGCATGATACACAACAAAATCAAGGGCTACAGTGGCTTTGAAAAAGGGAGGAAATGGCTATTAGTCAGACGTGACATTTACACTGTGGCGGACTGGCCCTTCCCGGGTTTATTCACTGGAAAAAGAGGGTGTGACATGACAGAACAGACATGCATTCAGCACTAAAATAGGTTGCTTTCTTTGCGATTTTCCTTCTGTTTTGCACATAACCTACATTGCAATAAGCAAAGCTCGGTGATATACATGGAAAATCCATCCATCCATCATTTTCCACACTCACTTGTCACATGCAGGGTCACGGGGGCCCAGTGCCTAACATGGAAAATACGGGCATGAGCATTACACATGGTGTATATGACAAAATGCTGAATCAAATGTTTATCCATAGATAAGAAACATGAGATCATGAATTCCAAACTCAAACTGAGATATAATTTTGAAGACAGTTTATCAGTGTAGTCAGCTATTACATGGGCTTTCCTGGTGGTATCACTGTTGAAAGGAAGTTATGCATTCCTTCAATAAAGAATCTGATTGTTCCCTAACGATAGTCTAATTCCCTGGGTATACCATGAGAATCTCACTAAAGATAATCCTGGTTAAAAAAACATGCATGTTCCTAACCAATATGCATTGTCTTGTGCACGTCGTCTGTCTAACTTCCTGCATTCGTTCATTGAATCCTCATGTTCCCGCGATGACCTCAGCCTTTGCACATCCTATCTCTGGGTTCCTGGTCATTGTCATCCATGTTGGCTGACGGCAAGGGTTGAATCAGGAACTATGGCTGTGTGAGTCTCCATGCAGCAAGAGTGTGTGTGTCACCGCGCTTTCCCTGCGTAGCTTCATTAGCATTTAAATCTTTGTTTACAATGATCTTTCACTGAGATAAATTTCCAAAAATTAAACAATGCAAGCGAATGCGACAAATTGATTACCGAAAATGCAGCTGTTCCCATATCCGTACCTCACTCACAAGTTTCTGTAATCGACAGACCATTTTTCCTCTCAGTAAAATGTACTTAAGACGGATGTGATGGTAACTAATGCACTGGGTGATGCTCATGGACGCCCTCAGCGCATGCTGCAGTTAATGTGCTTCATCGGAATGGCCATTTGAATCGTCCAGATAAAAGCTTTACGTGAATAATTAAAACTTAAGCAGTGCCGTGATTCCATTTTTCCCCACAGTGGCGCAACGTTGTTTGCTGAGAAATACACTTTTGTCACAGTTCAAAACCATCCATTCATTCGTCTGTCTTTTATCCTGGTGAGGGTAATCGGGGCTGGTTAAAGTGGCCATGTCTCCTAGGTCAGTGGAAAATAGACTGATAATCTGACAATTTAAACATGACGCGCTGAAACATGAAGAAAAGACAGACCAAAAAATACAATCAAAACTGTACCAGTTTAGCGCATTTATTACATACCCTATACAGTCGTACAATTGGGCAATCAGGTCGACAGTTTAACTGCAATTACACACAGCTAAATTCCTGTTAAATTTCAATAACAATGACTATCCACTCCATAGTTATCACATTCTCCCTAGCCACTGTAGTCACCACCCGCAATGTGATAATGATGACAGCCAGTAATCCTTATTTTCCCCTGAAGTTACGACCTAGCCTGCAGTTACCTCCTGCTGCAAGATCATTACTCTCCTGGTATTTACTACTTATTCTCCTGTTACTACCTGCTTTGAGGTCTCCACCCTGTCTGTTCTTGCCAGTAGGGGGCAGTCATGTGGTCCAACATGGAATAATGGGCCCTTCATAACAAGGGCCCGTGCAGCTGTGCGGGGGGGAGGGTCGACGGGGTAAAAATAACCAGACAACAACAGCTGAGGGGTAGTCAAAACATAAAGAACAAAACGTTGATCCTCTCACATTCCCGCACTCCTGTCTTACCATGGCAAAAGCTCTCCGCAGTTCGGTAAGCTCATTTTTAAAACGGAAATAAAGATGATAAACTGGGCATTTGCATGAACGTGAAATGGCAAGCTGCGGTTGAGCTCCATCATCTTCTCTGGGATGTTCTAGAAGCAAACAGTGTTTTGTGACTGATGACAGAAAAGCATCACATTTTCATATAACATTACTTATTAGTGCAGCAGAGGGTTTTTCCCTGGGGGGTTTGTTCATTTTACGCTTGAAAAGAGGGAAGTTTGATGAAAAAAATGGAGTATTTCACTCAAGGGGATAAAAGCAATTTCCTATTTAAGATCTGAACTGTTTGCTTGTGTCCATTTCTTATCTGTCCTGCTATAAAATATTTTAAGTTGTATCATTAAAATAAATAAATAAATTCCACTCCAACGGATGCATAGTTATTTAGTCCAAAGAAACTGACACTTACATCCATCCATCCATCTATCCATACATCCATCCATCCATGTAGAACACACCCTCTGCTGGGGTGATGTTGATAATAGCTAAGGCTATTCCAGGTGGCACACAGCACAAGGCAGGGATCCCCCTAGACAGGATAGCAGTACCCGGGCACCACAGCTAATCTTTGGACTGTCTGGGGTCACCCATGTAACAGAAGAGTATTAATACCGCTGGTATTTGATGAGTTAGTACAGGTAGTACCATGGTCAAAGGTACAACCCCAAGGCCCCATCTGGGACTTGAACCACAGTCAAGGTTTCAACAGCAAGACCCCATTTAGGACTTGAACCAATCTTCATGGGCAGTGTGGGACTCAGTGGGTTAGAGACCTGTGCCTGTGACAGGAAGATCACTGGTTTGAATCCCATGCCAGCAGAATATTCACACTTCCCCTGGGGCTTTAACCATGGCCCTTACACCCCCTGAAAAAAAGTTTCCTGGATGGATGGCTGACCCGGTATTCAGGCCCCAGACTCTGCCCTCACCTCTCTCACCATATATATACATATAGAGTTATGTGTGTGTGTGTTTGTCTTAAAAAAGTACAGCAAGATGGCACCTGTGAAAAAACTCATCCCAGTCTGCTTGTACAAATGGCACACATAAAGCTTCGTTTCACATTCTTCTGTGTCCTTAGATTAGATTAACTTTATTGATCCCAGAGGGAAATCCTTCTGCATACAGCAGCAAGTACATAGAACAGAGGGGAACATACATGCAGTGCAAAGACAGTACACAGTGCAAACAAGTACACAGTGCAAACAAGTACACAACTTAAAAAGTTGCACCATAAGTATGCAGGATACTAATAGAAATCTGAAAAAAATAGATTATTATAGAGTAACATGCCAATAGATAAATCATTGAGATACTAAAAATGTAGAGGGACTCTTTACCCCAGTAATGGTAAGGGAACAAAATCAAGCCAAACCACTCAGCTCAAACTGGCAAAAGGCACGCCATCTTGACCAAGTGCATTGTGCAGAAAATCACGTTTCAAAAGCCCCCCCTGAGCCCAGTAAATCCCTTATTTCCTGTGCAACTATTTCTGACACCGGCAGGTCACACCACAAGCAGGCGTCGTTGGCGGCCCTTCTCGTCCCCAGTGATTGTTGCCCTCGTTGCCTTCTTCCTTCCGCTGCTTCGTCAATTGTTCTGCAGTGAATGGCCATTGCCAGGGCCAGTGAGACAGCCTGGGATGAAACTGCGTCGCAACCAAATCGATCGTTTCGGGTCATTTCAGTGTCACAGTGGAACCACACAAGGGCGTCTGGAATGCACTGGAAGCTGTCCAGCCGCTCTAACGTCCCAGCAGTATTGATGGGGAGCTCACGCATGTGAGTACAGAGGAAACCAGGCCG
This sequence comes from Mormyrops attenuatus, assembly GCA_026777985.1. Lineage (NCBI taxonomy): Eukaryota > Metazoa > Chordata > Actinopteri > Osteoglossiformes > Mormyridae > Mormyrops > Mormyrops attenuatus. The sequence goes on along the minus strand of JAODKC010000044.1, from coordinate 4,442,424 downwards.
ACTCTTTCAGAGGTCCTGCTGGAGCTGACTGAGATCCCAAAGCACATCTGGCTGGTGGAAAGCCTTTCACTCCACTGGCTTCTCTTGACGCGAACAATTTGGGAATGTGTGTCAAAACCTCACGTAATGCTGTAAAAATTATGCAGCCGTTAAAGGTTAATGGATATCGGCTTTCAGTCCGCGCTGTAAAGGGGGGGGGGTCTGTTATTGCAGCCATGCTGCAAATAACCAGCGACGCCAATCCCATCACCCACCCCAAAATCCCCCCTGCCCTACCACCTCGGTGGCAAATTTAATGACAGAATATATAGTCTTAATGGTGCAATAAAGCCGTCGCCAGTCGGGGCTTCATTTGATTTCTACTGGATGTGATGTCATTAGCACCCCCCCCGTACCAGTACTCAGGAACTTTGTATTCTGCTCATTTCCATGCTTGGCTGGGTGTGAGTCTCAATGGATGTTTTCTAAACACTACATTGTTTTTAAAATCTGCAGCTGCTGTCATATGGATCAACATCAACCACTGGCAACCACTGGGAACCACTGGGAACCAATCAAATAGCCAGTGCAAAGTGGGCTAAACCAGTTAGTGGACTACAGTAGTAACTAAAACCTTGTCTCTCAAACTGCTACCGGTTAGTTGCTAGCACCACTTATGATAATGTGTGATAAACAGTCTGGAATGGAGTAGACGTTTTGTTCCAGTTGAGGTCAAGCTGTAATGGGAATACAGTAGAATGAAAACAATTATTTATATATGCCCACTGACAAATAGAGCAACCAAACAGAAAGGATCTCCCAGTGTCATCCACCAGAATACCAGGTCAAACCGTTAAGTGGAAAATAATCACCGGACTTCATACACCTCTTTTAAATTAAGACTTAACAGTTAATTTATAGTCACTTAAGGAACTTAATTTGCTGTCTCTAGAATAGATAAGGGTATGATGACCTTCAGTTAAACTTCGTTAACAGTTTCACAAATGTCACTTTCATTCAAAGATAAAAGCAGTGCTAATTAGTTCTAATAGAAAGATCCTTCATGCATGTCTTTCGGGCGCTCACCCTGCGCAGTATCATGGGGTCTGCAAGTTTCTTTATTTGGTTCTTTTGTCCATTCAGATACAACAACGCAATATTTACCACATCCTTGAAACTACTGATATTTGGAATAATTAAGTAACCAGCCGAAGTTTACTTTCATTACAGTGTGTGTGTGTGTGTGTTTGATTTTAACATTAAAACAATAATTTTCAGTCATTATAGTCAGAATAGAACTTGTCTAATATTAATCCCCCCGAAAAGAACATACCAATGATGTTTTTTTTCGGGGGGAGCGATTACTGATGGTTCCGTTTCCCTCGTACCCGCACACCTTCCCCTTTCCCCCGCTTTATGGGCGTAGTACCTTGTGTCCTGGTACCTGGTAATATCAAAATATAAATTAGCAGGTTATAACGTTGCAATCAGTTCTCAAAATGAAAACATTCAAATCGAAAGAATCAATATTTTAGTATCGATGAGCACATCCCTAGTGTGCATTGGAAAGGGCGAAAAGAACACACCACCATGTTAAATGTAAAGGAGAATGCGTTTCGTATGTAAATCTTTTCTCTTTTATTGCTTTATGTTCTGACAGGGATATTAAATTTTCACCATGTGAGTGTAAATGCAGAGCCATCTCAGGGGGGGCTGTAGGCTGATAGCTGCTGTTGAAAATTTGCGGTAGAAACACGTCGTTATCTATAACATAACGGCCAAATGTGTTTTCTTGTAATTCAACTAGGAAATTAATAATAATAGCATAATTAGACAGTAGAAACTCTGTCAAGTCAAATAATTATAGAATATCATTATCAGGGTCGCTAACTTTGGTCAGCTGGCTGGAGTGAGATTTTCGCGAAAAGTCTGCAACACATAAACATTCATTTACATGCATCACTTTTATTAGATTGTAAATAGTCTGTAGGTTTTGCAAACTACCCCAAGGCTTTTTATGTGGCTAACTTTAGATTTATAATGGAATAATATAGATTTGCTGCTAGATTTCTTGCGTGTGTCAGAAGGCGTGAGTATCACGTCAGACGCGGGAGAGTCGGCAACCCCGCGTTACCCATGATTATTGAGAAAGATGTTTACCGAATTAAAAAACGACTTATCTTCGTCATTTCATTGGTTTCATTTGTATATAAGCAGGTCGAAAATTTAAAAGCGTATTTTGCTGTATGAATTCCAGCGGTGATTTGGGCTTTAGTATTTATTAAAATATGAATGCGGGGACAAAGTAATTAAATAAAACGATGCTAGCAGCTGTCCACTTAATACAGCCTGATATAATTTGGGTTTTACATTTATGCTGTATTCGAGTATTTCTTTCGAGAAGTGAATACCATATTTTTAAAAACAAACGGTCAATCTTTTGCTGAAAAGTACAATTTGTCTTTAAATGGATTTGTATTTGTTGACAAACAAAACTCTTTCAACGTGACTTTTGTGAGTAATTCCTCTCTGGCAGGAAGTTTAGGTTCAACTCTCAGGAAGGTATTTCTTTGCTGACCTGGAGTGTAGCTTTGGTAATCTTTCATCTATAAGCAATATAAAAAGCTTTTAAAACAATTCCATAATGAATATTCATTCATCTATACATCTTTCAGATATTTCGCATGGTCAGGGTCATAGAGCCCTAGAGCAGCACAGACCAAAGCAGTATTAAAATCATTGAACTTCATATTTTGCTTAAAAAGGGAGCCAGGGATTGCTTTGGTGAGACTGGGAAAAGTCTGAGAATTTGAAGTTCCGTAATTCACAAAAATCTCCGGGGAGACATTGAAGATTATAGTACCACAACCTGCGATTTATTTAAAGAACAGCTGGGAATACACGATGTTTAGAGAGCTTCACTTCCGAACATCTGAGGCGAAACGCAGTAAACAGAACGGCTTTGTGTGCTCCCCTGACACGGGGCTCTGCCCTGCCACTCCGCGCTTTCAGATTCTCCTCATGCTTTGAAGTTGTGCTAGTTAATGATCACCACTTACTGAGGTTTTGCTAGTTAAACGTCAATTACTAACTGTGAGAAGGTGCTCAATCATTTCACAAAGCAGAGACAGTTAATTACAAAAGAAAACATTTATTTGGAAAATGGAGGTATTTTGCATTTTCCCCACTCAAGTTTGAGAAATACTATGTCACACACTCCTGAAGAGCAAATGGAACCAAATCCATTTCCATCTTTTCCCACATTCACAGGCAAATCAGAGACGGCCACCAGCTGCCTGTTACACAGTTTGATTGGAAAACCAGGTGCGATAATGACACGGGAAAGCAGCAAGTGTTAAGGGATCAGGAAAAGAACTCTGGCAACTATAGAAGAGAAAAAGCCATGGGAACAAATGCTGGAAACATACATCGACACAATTCTCCGGCTTCTTGGCGGGCTGGCACTAGCGGGTAATGTGGTCCAACATGAATGCACAAGGACGGGCCACAAGTCAGTTGAGCGGCAGATGAAAATGACCTTAAGCTGGGGTTCCCCAGTTCCGGATCTGGAGACTCAGTCTGCAACACAGTCTGCACATTTCCCTGCTCAAGCACCTTCTTCAGCTACACAGCAAATTGCCAGGTTTAGTAGATGTGTTTGAGCAGGGAAATCCACAAACTGTGTTGCAGACTGACCCCCCAGGACTGAAATTGGGGATCCCTGTCTTAAACTGATCACATCTGAGAATAAAAACCCAGATTTGTGTCAGGCTGGATCAATAATATTGCATAGAGCCATGCTGAATAAGACCCACCCATGAGCTGCAGGATCTACTGATCTCACACTGACATTCTACAGCCTAGATGACGTCACTGCCGTCCAAGCCTGCCTACAGGATGCATTCAGCTGTAACCTGATTAGTGCAAAGGTACATTGTTGTTCTGCTTTGTTGTGTTGCAGCCCCAATTTGAAAGAATCAGGCCAAACTGGCATTTTGTTACCTGTTACCTCTAAATGATTTTGTGGGCTCATTTTTGGTCGTTCACTGTCAACACCTGGGAACCACACAATAAGTAATAAGAGCAATGGCTCTAATATCAGTAACAATAACATCATCAACAACAACGACGACAACAACATGATAAAAGACATTAAAACGAACACTTACAACAATGGTTGGTCAGACTCTTACATCATAAATAGCTTTCAGCAAAAGTGTTTCCCTCAAGGACATGTTCAAAGAAGTTAGGTCCCTGTACACAGCGCCTGGCTGTGGATTGGCTGAGCCAGACTGACAACTAGCCTATCACAAAAGGGCATTCCTTAGATGGACAAGTCCCCTCAGACTTCAGCCGACTTTGGTGGGCATTATCTCGACATCCCCCCAAAGACAGTGGCGAGGGAAAAAGGGGTGTTGCCTAACACTGGGCAGCCTGTTACTCACATCTCTATGGCCTGGGGGGGAAGAGACAGGAGAGTGAATCTAGAGATGAGGCTTATTTACAGAACACCCATCTCCTGAACTAGAACTTCTTCACATTTAAAATCATCAGGAGGAGAAAGGCTTTTCGGGAAGGCTTGAGCTACGGCTTTCTTTCTTGGCTTCATGCGGCTACCCCTCCCCTCATCGGATCACGGGATTAAGGGGGGAGGGGCCGCAGCATTTGACACCATGGCCCCTTCGAGACACGTGACTCTGCTGCGGGGCCAGTCATTTATTATTTTCCTCACACCTGCTCGCCGCCTTATTTTGCGTTCCTATTTTCTCCAGGCAAGGCAATAAATATTACATGAGATGTCAGTGGAGCACCAGGGGCCACAGCCCACTCTCAGTGCCATCAGGACACCTGTGTGAGCTCAGGGCAGCGTGCCGTGTGTCTGCAGAACCCTGGTCTGATTGGCGGCGAGGAGAACTCCCTGCCGGCTTTCAGTTCCGTCTCCAAGGCGCCAGGGGTATGGCGCTCATCTCCATTCTGTGTGGGGAGTCCTGAGGGGTAAGCCCCTGACTGCAGATGTAGCGGCAGGGTGATGCCCACTGGGGGGCCGTGTGGGACATGGTCTGATGGAGGAGGGATGGCACCTTCGTGGCCATTGCAGGAATCGAGGTTGTTGCCAAAGCTGCCATGGTCAGAATAGCCATCAAGGGTAAAGCCATTGGTCTTGGCAGGGCAGGACTCAGGTGGGGTGGCAAGGGTGGCGGCGCGGGTGCTGCCGGGCCGGGTGGCGCTGCAGGAGCCACTCTCAAAATGATCCCGGCGCCCCAGGACATGGCGGCGGATGATCCTGCGAAACGTGTGGCGGAATTCTCGGATGCGGTAGGCGTAGATGAAGGGGTTGACCACCGAGTTGGCGTGAGAGAGGATGATGGCCAGGTACATGATGCTGGCATGCGGCCGGGCGCACTCGGGGCAGAAGAGGGTGAAGCAGTTGATAACATGCAACGGCAGCCAGCAGATGGCAAAGAGTCCCACTATGATGGCGAGAGACTTGGCGGCGTGGACCTCCTTCTGGAGAGTAGAGCGTGACCGCTCCCCATGCACCACCTTCAACTCCATCCGTTTCAGCTGCCGCCGCGCTGCCATAAAGATGCGCAGGTAGATGCCCAGCATGAGCAGCAGGGGCACCAGCACACAGCCAAAGAAGTTGAAGTAGACCATGTAGTCCATGGTAACTACTTTCTCAAAAAGGCACTCGATGGTGCCACTAGGGCACTTAGGTCCACTGGTGCTGTTAGCGAGCTTGGTGTCGTTCTGTGGGCGGTTCTTACTGTGCCAGCCCAGCATGGGTGTGAGGCCAATGACCACCGAAAGCAGCCAGCAGATGGCGATGATGCCCTTGGCGCGCTGGCTTGTCACCAAGCTGTTATACCTTGGGAAAAAAGAACAAGGGGATTTTCATGAGCCAAATCGTAACAATGACACATGAGACACTCCCGGGCTAGGAGTTTAAATCACACACCCCTGCTCAGTGTGTGTGGAGTGTGCATGTTCTCCCTGTGGATGTACGGTTATCTTTCTGCGGGAATTCTGGGTTCTCTGAACTGCTCATAGTGTGTGATTCTCTCTGTGTACCCTGTGATGGACTGGTATCTCTCTGTGTGTACCCTGTGATGGACTGGTATCATATGCAAGGTGTGTCCTGTACGCTTTCTGTGATTGGCTCCAGGCTCAGTGTGTCCCTATACAGGATAAGTGCTTATAGAAGATGGATGGATGGATAGATGGATGGATGGATGGGTGGATGAATGGATGGATGGATGGAGATTTATGCATGCAACCTTCACGGAATGACATTAAGCTGCAGAGTAAGTCATCCATGACATTTTTAAAGCATTTTAACTGCTATTCACATGCTTGAATGTTGCTGTATCAGCTTTCTGGGAAAATGAGACCCTGAACCATAATGGATAATAAAGAGAGCAGGAAGTATCTGGCAGCTCAGGCCAGTTTAGCCTGCAAGCTTCACACGGGGTCTGAACACCTGTCCACACACTGCCGCATCCTAGGGGGGGCAGGAAGAAGCTGACCAAATAATGCACCACTTGTTATGGCTGGGGGCTCCAATGGGACGTGAGCCGTTAGGACTCCCCACTCTGGGGAGTTTACACCAGCTCAAACTGCAGATGAAGTTTGGGTTTGAAACAGGAAGCAAGAGGGGACAAAAAAAAATCATTTTCAGGATTCATGTTTAATGAACATAATGCATTGGTAATTAGAACAGATGTCCATGAGTGCAGGAAATTACTTAGTAACCTTCATTTGAGTCCAGAATGTATTTAGTTTGCTGGGGACTGGGATCTCAGCTTTCCAGTAAAGACCAATACATCAGTCACTGACTAGACAATAACTACAGAAAGACCTGGAAAAGAAAATAAACACACATCTTCGACAGGGAGAGGATGCAAAAACAAATCCGCTGTTCAGATGGAGATACAGAAGCTAACAAAATGTCATTTGAAGAGAAGCTCTATTTTCGGTATGCCTTCTGGTCTGTGTGGGAGAAAAGCTGAAATCTCTAGCCGCTCTCTGCAACAAGTCATGCTTCAAAGGTCAAATCGTGCAAATAAACAAACCACTCTAAAACCGGGGCACATGATCACATGACACGTGGCGTCACTCACTGACCCAGCCACCATCACTGCTTCAGGTGGGACGGGGACGGGAGGGGGGGGTCTTACTGTTTCTCCATTCCATGAGGAATGTGACAGAAATGATTACTAGAAGTGGCTTGAGGTTTAGCTCAAGCGCGAGTAAATGAGAGTCACAGCATTGTGTACTATGTATAAATCTAATCTAATCTAATCTATAAGACAGCTGTGAGGCAAAAAACGACTCAGAATAAGCCACAAAAATAAGCACATTAATCATGAACTCCATTGTGCTCTGCTTTTCTTCCTATGTTTTCTTCAACACAAGAAGTCACACAGTGATGATGAAAGCGTTCTCGGACCTGGATCAGTAACTGCAATGTGAGCACGGTCCAGTGCGGGAATTGGGGGGGGGGGGGGGAGAAGGCAATCGGGCCAAATGTGAGTACACCCTAAAACCCACTCTCTACAATGAGCCCACATAATCCGTCCAGTAACATTACGAAACCATTTGGGCCCCACTGCGGGATACTGCCCTGATCCTTCAGCCTATCTGTACAGCCAGGGCTAACCCACTGCACTGCTGACCACTGAGCCTCTATGATTGATTTGGCTTTTATATGCCATTTATATATTTGGCAATGTTAAGATTTTAGTATCTATCCGAAAGGCACAGGAACAGACCCGCCCCCACATGACCTAATACGGAAATCTTTCAGGCTGCCTGCTTACTCGACAGGAGTACCCACGGTGTGATGACAAACCGACTGCAGAATGGAGTCGGGCAGCTGCTCGGACAGCTATTAGCGTGAGGAGAGCGGGCCCAGGCCTTCCGGGCGACTTGCTGGACAGGGTGCATCTGTTCTCACTGAGGATGGCAGGAATCGATCTTGTCATTTAGCCATTAGCTGCTTTTCTGCACCAATAAAACTTTCCCGTGCCCCCCCCCCTGTTGGCTGTGTTGTGTCAGACTCCACAGTGACGCACAACGGACCGTCTTTGTGTTTGTGAATCAGGAAAGTGGGGATCACTCAGTCCTGACGTGTGTGTGTGTGGTGGTGTGTGTGTGTGTGGGTTGGGGGGGGGGGGGGGGGGGGGGACATAAGCTACAAGCAGCTTCCATCAGCCCCGTAGTCTGCACCCACCGCCACCAAACCTCAGACACACCGGTGCATGTTCTTGCCTGTCCGCTATACAGAACAAAACCTGCATACAGTTCAGTTCCTGCAGTTGGTCACATAGGTGAACCACAGGAAACTTTCTGTTGTCTAAATTTTGTTTCACCCCCTTTAGGTCTTCTGCTCTCTGCATACGGCTCCCACGCCTGTGAGTCACCTCTCACCCCTGTTCCTGTCCTTCATTCCAGGGTTGACAGAAAACTAGGGCAGGATGGGGTCTGCTATTGTATATTCACAGCAAAGGTACCCAACCTAAATGATCCTGTGAAAACATTCAAGCTCTCTTTCATCAGACATGATGCGTTATTGTTTCCAATAACAGCAGCCACTAAATAATGGAAAAACTCTCAGCTGGTTTTTCTGATGGGTGTTTCTGAAAGTGGTCATCTGTCACACTCGAGTTGTGTGACGCGTCATTACTTTGTGTACAGTTGCGTGGGCAGGCAGCCATTACAAGACAAGACGCTTCTCTCCGTACTGGATTGTACTGCAGTTCAATGTTGTTCTTGTAGCCCTGATGTTTGTTTGTTTGAAATAGCACAGTGATTTTGGCTCAGCCAGTGATTTAAAACCAGTTTACCATGTTAAAAAGAAAGCATGTGAATCCTGGGAGGAATGTTACATAGACAAGTCCATGGAAATTCGATTTATCATCCTCCAACCGCTTGTAATGGCCGGGAAGGGGGGGGCTGGAGGGGGGGCTCAAGGCGGGGACACACCCTAGAGAGGACACCAGTCTTTTGCAGGGTAGATACACACAAACACACAGGATGGGGAATTTAGATATATTACCATTTACCTAACTGTAAGACAACCATGGGAGAAACTCAGGTAACACACACGCAGAGCGGAGGAGGGATTCAAACCAGCAACCCTGCCAGTGGGAGGCAGCAGGGCACCCAGTGAGCCGCTACACCACTTACACTTTTGCATAATGCTGAAAATATATAAAATATATTTTCATTATAAACAAACCATAACTACTGCTGTAGACTGAAATACATAACTGGAGAAAAACCACCATTACTATACTAATTATCTACTATAATACATCTTGTTACAGACATTTTTATCCAGGGTGCCATATAATTGAAAAAGCAGTGTCAGCCAGTTCCTGGAACAATTGGGGTTAAGGGCCTTTCTAAAGAGACCTATGGTGACATCACTCTGCAGATCACAGAGTATGAACCAATGACCTTTCACAGGGTGCTAACCTGCAGAGTTACCCCCCATACCTATTAATAACGTCAAAGAAACGAAAACTATACTCTCTGACTGTTTCTGGGCATAGAGAATAGTCGCTTTCATCTTTATAATGAAATTTACCATATTTAGTCCACAATGAATCAGTGACGAATTGCTATATATTTTGTGGCTAACCCTGTTGTTAAGGTAAGTAAATTAGTGCCCACTCCCCTTTGATCACTCTTAAAGCAAAACAGACTTCAAACGTTTAATAGCATGAATGCAGAGGAGAGCCCATTCGTCAACCACTTGATAACATTTCCTCCGGAAGTCATAAAAATACACTGGTGGAGTGTCTGGTCTGCTGGTTGAAAGGTAAATATTACAAAATAAACAAGCCGCTGTGTGTCCGCTTGTCATCATGATAAACGGCAGAAGCACAGCGAGAACCTGTCTGTTAATCTAATTTTCTATAATGTTGGGAGATTATTATTTAAAAATGTGATAATACTGATGATAGTTCAACAAATAGCTGTTACATGTTACTAGCTGGGAGCCTGAACCATCTTTCCGGTGTTTTTTATACACCATTTTCAATTATTTGTCATTTTGATGGCCAAAAACCAAGCAAAACCCAAACCTGAGCCAACACAGGAGCCAGAACCAGACCCAAAACCCAGACCCAGAACCAGACCCAAAACCCAGACCCAGAACCAGATCCAAAAGCAAAACAAAAACCGGAGCCAGAAACAGCGCGAAAACCAGACCCAGAACCAGATCCAAAAGCAAAACAAAAACCGGAGGCAGAAACAGCGCGAAAACCAGACCCAAAACCAGATCCAAGTAGAGCTAAGAGCAGAGCCAGAGCAGACTGAAACCATGGAACAAGGAACTCCTATAAAGAGGGAGCTTATGAGGAACTGTCACTGATTATAGCCTGTCTCACCACTTCACTGAAACAATCTCCTTCCTAATTACCAGTAAAAACATTAAATACAAAAAAACAATGGAGTTCATTATCAAACAAAAATGTAACCAGAACATACACACACCCTTGTGTATGAGTGGAATCACTGTAAGATACCTACAAGAAACCCAGGGTGTTTTTTAGCTGACCATTTCCAGGAAGCAAAAAAAAAAAACAACTGAACAAACAAAAAAAAAAACAAAAGCAGGCCACCAATGGCAGCTGGGCCAGGAGGCAGGAATACAGGTCATCCCTGGTTTCAAAGCACCATAAAGACCAGCCAACCCAACACCATAAAGGCAAGCCAACCCAACACCATAAAGACCAGCCAACCCAACACCA
>JAODKC010000044.1:4408941-4427157 GCA_026777985.1 Mormyrops attenuatus | reverse complement strand
AATTGGCAGACCCTTGAGGGTACAGCCCCAGTGACAAGCAAAGGTACAAATTTGTACCCTTTTTTCTGAGAGTGTGGGACAGAGTGACACAAGAAAAACAAATGCATTCAGGCTCTCTCTGTTCTCATGAGCTTCTAAGAAATGTGGCAGAAGTACAGTGGGCAATAACCTAAGTACTCAGAACATTACGAAAAAATGACCAACATCTCTTTTTTGTCTGCTGATATACACTGTTTGAACTAACTGCAAGACAAGTCAACAACGCGAGCCGCTGATATATGTGTGCTACTGTCTTTATAATGAATACTGGTCCACCGTTGGCTATGGGACCAGTGCTGGACGGTCATGCCCTTTCTGTTTTTTCCAGATGTGCTAAAAGAGTCGACTCTTCTGTGATTATAACAGTTACATGAATCTCAACAACAACAACAAGAAAAACGGAAAACCGAGCTCGGTATATCATGCTCAATACTGGCCCCTGGCGGTAACACGGCACCTCTCTAATTTTTCAGAGGAAAGTGCGACGAAGTGAAACCATACCCGGCGCTCAGATGTTCACATTTTCAGTAACCTGGGCGTGTCCGTGACGGCTGGATACCAGAGACTGTTTTCTCTGAGGCTGAAGCCGAACTTTACAATGCGAATTATGATTATTATTTCCCTTCCTCATTAGATTAGCAGTGGAAACTGTATCACTTCAATTCTTAAACTGTTCAATCAACACGTACCACATACATATTACTTGTGCTGCATATTGAAAATTTGTACTCCAGGCTGTCTTCACACTACAAAAACAATAAAGTTGATCTATACCAGACCCTTTTTCCTACCAATTTCCAATCAACATCAATTTATGCATTTATTAGAAATAGGTATGGAATTAACTATTTTAGGAGAGCGTTTTTATCAGACTGATATTCAGTTTCATCACACCAAAATAATAATACTTATAATATTACATCTATTTTGTTAACAGTTAAAATAATAAGGTAGAAGAAAAATAGGCCTATAATTATTGTACGACGTTAAACTTACCACGTAATTTTATTCCAGTTGGGAAACAATTATTTGCACATTTAATATTTGCAGTTAAGTAGTAACTAGTAAGCGAAACTTTGAATCAACGTTGTCGTTTTGTGGAATGCAGACATGGGGAGATAAAACAGCAAACCACGAAAGCAATGTAATTTAGACACTTTGTTAAATCCGATACTTAATATATTTTCCCCCTTTCTCCTGATTATTCTATCTTGACTGACCATTGTTTAAATTATCTTAGAAATTAGGTTCGTATCGCCTATTCCCCAGGCACTCTTCATGATCCGATATTCACTGTGTATTTAAATTGCACCAGAAAAATGCTTGTTTGTATTCAGAAAGGTTCCTGCCTGCTACTGAGAAGACTGATTAAAACGTCTCTTGGTGAACCGCTGTGATAGTGATTATAAGGCATAAGATGTCAATTATTAGTCTGCAACAAACACGCATGCCGTCATTTTCTCCTGTCTTAATCGGAATTACATCCTTTAAAATATCGGGATTAGCGTTTCACTGCAGTTGCACGAAAATACTAGAAAATATTCGCAAAACTGTAATCATCACTCTACGAACAAACACCAGCATTTCGATTCACAAAGAATAATCAATGGGCTATTTACCTTTATTTCACAGGTTGTCCATCTCCATTTCCCACAACAGGCTAAATATTATACTTTTTAAAAAGTTGGGTTTTTATCCACAGAAACGGTTTATCTACTCTAAATTTAGTTTGCCAGCGCTATGACGTGTCAGACAACGAAGACTAAATGAAGTTGCCTGAATTTCCTGTGTGCCTTCGGCAGCATTTTGGTAGAAATGAAAAGTGCAACTTGCGGCTTGCTTCTGTGTGACTGTAGATCCGCTGGGGCTGCGTCTGCCTGAACTCGAAAACCGCCCTATCCGCTCCTCAACATATTCACCTAGTCTGGGTTATTGGCGTAGTATATAAGGAAAAAACACTACGAGTTTAACCCACATTCGCCTTATCAGGAGATGCTCGCAGCAGCGCGGTTCTTCATCTCTCCGTACGGTCGTGCTCAGGCTTGCTTAACCACCTGCACACACGCACGTCACCGCTTCCGCTGCGCTGATCAACTTCGGAGGGGTCCGCAAGAACAATGCAGAGCCGCCCCATCACGCAAGCCGACAAGTTTAGTCATTGTAAGGGAGTGATGCCGGCGTTTGGACAATGTGTTCGCTGATTCTGCGCGACGTGTTCAGCTATCAGTGTCCCCACAGCAGCGTATGTGCTTGATGATTGCATATCTCTTGTCCTTCCACGCCAGTAACACGTGGCTGTAGGCACCCGAAAATATGGACCGTATAACCATTACTAGGCGTCCGCCACCCCCGGGGAAAGGGACATTCTCAAACAGTGTCCGGTTGGTAGAAGATGATATTTGACCGAGAACTGTTTAAGGATAAGAAGTTCAAAGTTATTAGGAGGGAATATTGTATTGCGGGTCATAGGGAGTAACGGAAACCTATACGGCCGAGATTGATGGGGTCTTGTCTACATGAGCGAACTTTTGCTGAAAAAATGGATAAATTGGGAAATGTCGCTCAATATCTATTAGACCAAAAATGATTAAAATCACTGTTGAATTTTAGCTTGATTTCATCCAGTCGTAAATTTAGTAGAATGCGATTTCAACAAGAACGACAAATCCGTAAGAAGATGCTCTCCAACTAATTTTCCGATCGAATACTGATCTAAAAAAACAAGGCAAAGACTAACATAACGCAGGACAGCTTTAAAGTACACTGGCATCAATCCTACCTGTTTGGAACTCAACCAGAGAGACGCAGCAAGATTCTTTCATTAGAAATCCCATCACTTCTTGTTCCATTGATGCTGTGGGAAAATGCTATTTTGTTTGTGGCTCCCAAAATCGTTCAGTTAGGTTCATATCACAGTCCTTATGCTCAGGTTACCATTAAATGTCCCCTCATGGCCACTGGATGTGGGCATTGTCATCCTAGAGGTGATAGATTTTCATCACATGTTCTCACTCAAAATAACTTTGCTGTTGGTATTTATGCCTAAGAGGTTGTGTAGCAGCCATGCCAGGGAAAATCACTCCACATTAGAGCAGTCATAGCAGATGGAGCCAATTCTCTCTGTCATGGGAAGCCAGCAATTCTGGTGTGTATCATTAGTGAATTTGTTTGTTCATTGAGGAAGATGACTCATAACTATGACTCTCACTACTGAGCAGACGGCTTCCTGTGTCCTTTATGACACTTTAATTGCAGAAGTTTTTCAGACACAACAAACGATACACGCGGTGCACCATAACTTCAGAGACTCTTGATTAAACTGCCTACTTACGCCTCAGACCGGCATTTATAGTTTCAGTTTTTGCCTTCCAGCATGAACTAGTGCACCAAGATCACGTCTGAGGATTTTGGGATTTTCTTGGCGGCCCTAGCTGATGATGTAATGTGAAAATCACTTAAGGTATTATCCCGTTTGAAACGCCAGCAAGTTGACCAATTCTCATCAGTTGCATCACAAAAATCAACCCTCTTTGAAAATCACTAAGAACACCTTTGACGATGATCATATACAACATTTTTATATGTTATCTAAACCAGTGTTTCGCAAGTGGTGGGTCATTGTCAGTAGTTTGTGTCATGATTGTACATTTGGGTGATGATTTGCTGATAATAATGAAGTTAACCCATTGGAGAACAGTTATATAGAGAACATAATACAGTTCAAAGGCATACTTCATACAGAGCGTATTCATCTACATCAGGGGTGTCAAACTGCAGTCCTGGAGGGCTGGAGCCCTGTGCAGCTTAGTTCTTTCCCTGTTCCACCACAAATGATTCAGCTCAACAGCTATGTGGTAATTAGCACAAGAATTGAATCAGGTGTGTTAAACAAGGGGAAACCCAAAAATGTGCAGGGCTCTGGCCCCCCATGACTGGAGTCTAACACCTGTGCTCTATATAATGCACAAAAAAACTTTCAAATGCAAGAGTGACTTTGCTCATCAGGTAACTCATGGAGTCGTGTATCTGTCTTATGTGGACATACTGTGACTTTCCGCAGGCGGCAGCGTGTCAGACCCATTAAGGAGTTCTCCATCAGGAGGCTCCGTAAGACCTGCTTCACCTCATCCTCTTCAGTCGGCAAACCAATGGAGCATGGAGCTCCCTCCACAAGAGAAGTGTCACTCGAGACATTTCACATGTGTGGTTCCCCGTTGGTGGAATGAGCTGCTGAACCACATACAGTTATCAGAATCTCTCTCCACCTTTAAGAAACACCTTCAGACCCACCTGTTCCAGGAACACCTCCACTAGCCTGACACCACTCCATGTTCCCTGAAATGTTGCTGATTTGAATAGCAGTTGGATCAGGTTCTTGTTTTGTCTGGATGATAATTTGCAGTTCCTCCTCCAGTCCAGCTCACACCTGTAACCTGGGCATTCACTGGAAGCTCAGCCTAGCTGCACTTATACCTAGTCGACCCCTTGACAGCACATAAGGGTGTAATGTTTTTTTCGTAAGTGATTAGTTGTCATTGTTGACACACCACAGCACACAGTACACAACAACAAAATGTGTCCTCTGCATTTACCCCATATGTGACAATGTGACATAGCAGGGGGCAGCTAATTCAGCGTGCGGGGAGCAGTGCTTGGGGGCGGTACCCTGCTGGTCGATGTCACTTTGGACAAAAGCGTCTGCTAACTAAAACAAATGCAATGTAAATGTCAGCAATGGGCTTTGGGATATGAGATATAAGAGGGAAGTGTATGCTGGTTCTCATGGCAACCCACTAACCTCATCCTATGTACCATTCTAAGCAAAACCTTTTTATAGATGCACCAGAGACAAGCACGTTTGGTATGGAGCACAAAGAGATACAATCACCCCAAATTTAATTATATTAAATGCACTTAGTGGCTGGAGCGAAAATTTACAAATGCAAGTCTGGTTGGACTAGAGACCCGCAGGTTATGGTTCACAGGCTGGAATAGACGGCCAAGAACCTCAGCGGATTATATATAAATTACTGTGAAATTATGGAGAAATATCAGCTACAAAAGGACAAACGTGAATAGTCTGATATTGTTTATGCAGACATCAGGGTTTACAAAGATTAATGTACCACGGGTTGCAGCACTCAATCAACCAACAGCTCAGGCTTTTAATAGCCACAGATTAACTAGCAGACGTAACCTTAAAGCAGAAATGCTCCCCACCAGAGCAGGGAAAGACGTTATGGTTCGAACAATGGATCCCTGTGTTCCTGACCTTTGTAGCTACTTGGGCTGGGCATAATTGAGGAAAAACGGGGGAAAATTAACACAATTTAATCAGTGTTGTTTGACATGCCAGCTGGTTGAAACCAGGCATATCCTGAACATAAAGATTAAGTAAACAGAGGCTGCACTGCATTCAACAATGGAAAAACATAAAGCTGCAGCCGGCCTATTTGCATTTTTCTACGGAACAGATTTCAAAATATTGCCAAATGACTCTGGCAGAATCAGCGATTTTAGTCTGTCACAGCTGAGCAGTGCATTGCCCTATGGCAAACCGTTAAGGCAGAAAGCCACTATGCAGGTTGTTTGAAGGGGTGACATGTTAAGTTGCGTCGGTGAAGGGAGAGTGGGAACTTCAGCCAGGATCTGCATGGTATTTCTACAGGTGTTAGAACGTCTGAAACTAAAGATACAAAAATAGAAGGACTAAGAGCAGGAGGAAGGAAGACGCTCCCCGTAAGTCATTATTCCAACATTACTTTGAACTTTCCTAGTCTGAGAAAAAGGGTTATGCTGTATGTGCTATTACCATTTCAGATTATGACTAATATTGTGTGTATAATGTGCATTGAAGTGCTATAATGTCAATCCTCAGAGGCTTTTTAGATTATGATCTTATTGAGGCATTTATAACAATAACAGGGATCACGCGTGACTCGGTGGGTGCGGGGATTACCTCGCCCAGGTTCAAATCCCACCCCTGTTGTGTGAGTGAGGAGTTCCCCTCCCTGCTTCCTTCCACAGTTCAAACATGTGTGGTCAAGCTAACCGAGCTGTCTAAGGTGCCTGAGCTGTATGAATGCGCCCCATGGTGTAGAGGCCTGCCTTCCTGGGGGGGCTGCAGACAGGCTCCAGCCATGTGCCTGGAAGACGGATGTAACACGATTGGTTAAGATAAGAAATAATTACAGTAGAGAAGAAAGCTTTCTTTATGCATAAATAAGTTACGCCAGAGTGTAAAAAAATATGCATTGTATTGTTTAAACAAACTACACTCACCAGGACAGCATTGGTACAGCAGGTCGCTGAACGCTGAGATTTTTAAAAGCCGAGGATTAATTATAAACACAGACTTTGACCGTCCACAGCAGAAGCTGGTCTGAAGGCCCACGCACAGACCTACAGGCTGCACACAGGACCCCTACCAGGCATCTGCACTAACCCATTCTTCTTGTGGACATGCGCAGGCCTCAAAGGCCAAAAGGCAGCTGGACGGATATGCCCACTGCTATACTGTAGTGTAATTTCAGTAAGACTTGTAATTGACTGCGGTACTGTTTGAATTTATATTGCTTGGTGACAGACCTGGTTCCATGCTCACCGTGCTCAGCTCATTCACGGCCCTTCAAAATTATGTGCGCTTACAAATGTCCTGTTCGTTAGGCTTATTCTCCCTAAGGAGGCTCTTGGCTAACAGAGGCATTCAAACCCGTTTGATACGTTTACGGTCACATTAGTAACTGCCGTGTTTAAAGCCCTTAACCAGCGCATCAACATCTCACCACATGACCATTAAGACAGGCTTTTAACTAAAAACTGGTAGTGTAAAAAGAAGGGGTGGCTGCATCTCCATTCCCACTTTTGTATAAACAGTAAAAGGCAAGATCAGAAGTCTTTACTCACAAAAAAACGCCTTTACAGCACAAAACAGATACAAAGACACTGCACTCAAAGACTATTAGAAGCTTAAGTATTTTAATTACATTCAACATGATACACGTGAAAATAAACAAGGAGTATTTCAATATTTTCTAGGAATCCTCGCCTACGTTGCTTTCATTGCAGATAGTGTTAACTCAGGAGTTCACCAAAAAGTTGGTAATGGGTTTAGCATTAAGGTAACGAAGTAGTTCTTCCATGAGGAGGAGCTTAAACTCCGGAAAATGCCATGAACATCCACATGATGGTCATCGGAAGGCATTTCGGTTCGCGGCGTCGAGAACAGCGGACAACAGTCTGTCAAGGACGACGTGAATCAAATGTGTGAACCACGGTAAAATGTGGACATGAACCTGAGCACGTTTCCACACCACTGTCCAGACGGGGGTCTGTTCCCATGGGAACAGCAATTGACCACCGTCCGTCAGCTCTCACTGCCAGGCGACACCAACCAATTACTTAAGCAGCTCATCACAAAATAAAAAAGCAGCTGTAAGACTTTAAGAAACTATACACAAATCATACAGGTATCTAACAGGAATTCTCTAAGAATGATGGAAGACCTTCATGGTCCCCAAAAAGATCATCCTCCCCCGATGAGCCAAGAGCCGTCGGAGGCGAACGTGTGCTTCTCAAAAACTAAGCTGTGCTCCGCTTGAAGCTGTGGTCTCGTGAGGTTTATGCAAATGTCTGCTTTAGGCACAAATAATGACGACTAGGAGCTCATAAGGCAGTAGGGGGATGAGCATGGTTCCCACGTGGGGAGCCTCAAATGCAGTGGGGGGGGGGGCTTTTACAAGGGCGGCAGCTCCAGACTGACAGGGAGGGCTCGAGGTAACAGCTCAATTTCCCTGAAGCCTGTCACTTTCAATGCCGGCCCCCAACACAAGCCCATAGACTGAGACCAGATATTGCAGTGGCAGATTAAAAATGTCTATTAGTGACTAAAATCGGAACTGCTCAATTGTTTTTCAAACTGATAAATATGTTATGTACACAGAAAACTCCAATTGCCAAACCATAATATTGAGTAGTATATTTCATCCACTCTGAACTGCCAGTGTGGGATGTGAGCCAAAGACTCAATTATGTGGGTAAGACTCTAATCATCCTTTCAGCACTAATTAAGACTCCAATGGAAATCAGCCTGTACATTAAATCAGAGAGGCCATTAATGCTTGAGATGCGTGTCTGAAAGGGAAGTTACAGTGAGGAGTGAGGCATTTCCCCTAGCTTGGAACTGAAAGTTGAAACACACAAAATGTTTATTTCAGATCATTCTTTTTTGGTTTTAGAAAATTTAAATAAATGGCACATGAAGCAGTTAAATCCAGCAGAAAATGGTGCATATCAGCACTGCATATTTAGAATCAGCACTGCATATTTAGAATACTGCTTATATTGCTGCTGAACTGTATGACCTTGAAATGACCTCTCACAATTTAACAGACATTCTCGCCCAAACAAACACTCCCTTCAATCACAGCCTCAGAATCTGACTCGCAGTGTCCCCACATTCTCCATGATCGCACCTCTAACTCAGCAATCTGAGTTCAGATGAGACAGACCATTAATAAGGCATTCGTATGCTGTGAAGTGTCTCCATCAGCCGCCATGATGGATGAAGACTAGTATTTGAAAAACAGAAGGAAAATACATTTAAAAATGTATTCTGTAATATGAGACATAGTGCAGTACAAGTAACGTATCCCTGACCATGAAAGATAAAGAAAAGTCATTATCCTCATGGACTAGACCGGTCGATACACTCTCCATGAGTAATTTACCACAAAATTTTAATTACCAATTCCAATGGTAATGCCAAGCTCACTGGGTAACCATCACACACTCATTGTTTGAATGTTGTATTGCCCATAAAGCAGGCACTTAGCTTATTAAACACTCACTCTTTCCATGACTTCAGAGGATACTTCACACCAGGGTTTCATGACAGAACACTACCAAGCGACAAAACAAGACAAACGATACAAAAAACCAGTAACGCAGCTCCCTCACCTTGGGACAGGGTGCCCATAAAGCTTATGATCGACTGGCTTCCTCCAGCCCCCGAAACATTTGGTTCAGTCTCTCAGTGATCTCTGACTAAGTCCTTAAATTACCCAAAACCACTGTTGAAATCATAAAATTATACATTTTAATAACTTTCTAAGACCAGCAAAACAAAAAGTGTAATGACATAAATAGAAGATGAGTGTGAAACACAGGCTTTTTCAGCACACAGCACACAGAGCCTCCTCTGTGGAGGACACTATCCCACAAGGCTCTACTCAGTCAGGCACTGCGTTGGCCGAACTTGGACCCTATTGCTGAAAGACAAACAAGTTCCAAACAACCAGAACACCCCAAATCAATATTCTCAGATTTAAACTCCACACGATTTCCGTGAAATTTATACTGAACCCTCAACTGTACAGTAGAAAGTTAGTATACGGATGGTTTAAATAAGCAAACAGTGGGTGCTAGGAAAGGCACAAAGGTCAGGTTCGCTCTCAGAAGCAGGAACCTACAATGGCGAAAGCTGGGGCCCCTCGTTTCCCCTCAGCAGACTGAAGGGGGGCAGGAGAAACAGAGCTGGGAAGGAAAACGTTTCATTTGGGAATTAAATGACATACAGGAAAAAAAGAAAAAAGGAAAACCCTGATTAATTCAAGGCCCCCAAAACAAGACAGCAATGAAAAGCAGTTTGGCTGTGTGGACCCGACTGTGATGGGATTAGCAGTCATGGCAACTGACTCTGTAGTGGAGACTGACACTGGAAATCGCCATAAAGGGGTTAAATCCGAAGAACATGACCGTCCACCATTCCACTTTCTAGCATGCGCTGATTATCTGAGATGTGCTAACAAAGGGGGGGGGTGAGGTGGGCTGGGGGGAAGAGCACTTGCTAATGTGCAGAAGAGAGTCTTCAGACAGTTGGCAGGAGGGAGAGACAACAGGTGTAGTATCTGAGGCAACGGTGTGGAGCAGCGGCATCTTCGACATGCGGACGGCGAAGCCCACGCTGCATCAGGTCTCAAAGTACTTATATATGGCCGTGACGTAGGTCATCACGCTCTGCCAGTCCGGCCGCTCCGTGCGCACCATCTCGTTGATGTCCTGCAAACCAAACAGTGCAACCTCATCAGACCAGCACTTTTAAACTAAAATTTCATTTGTTAAAAAAAAAAAAAAAGACATCTTGTGTATTGAAATGAACTATTACGTGCTATTGGAAACATAGAATCAGATTCCATAACTGCATTCGTTATTATTTTATAAATAAAACATCATATATTTAATAGATTTAAAAAGAAGGTCTGGCTACCCGTTTCAGCACCGAGTCTCAGGTTTCGATAAATCCTTGGTAAGGACTTCTCTAGATAAGGCGAAACCCTTATTAAACTCTGCATACAAACACCAGCACTGACCTGCACATTTGGGAAGGAACTGAGAAAATACTTGTATTGGCAAAAGCAACTCACAAGCTGCAGATGTCTGCCACCACAGCAGAGATATTACATTCAAGTATGAAATGATGGCTTTAATGCCACCTTCTGCTGCACGAGGTACTCAGACACGCTCTACCCAAAGCTCAACAGGCTGCTGCCACAGGAAATCACAACCCTAATATAATATATTCATAACATCTGTATTAACACCTCTTGCCTGCAGACATGAACATGTTTTAATTTGAAGTGACTACACACTGTAAATAAAAAGGTTCATCCTTTTAGAACAGCAAACATGAACAATAAAAAGCGCTCAAAAAGTGCTGGTATCGAAGGGGAGTACTTCTGTAATTTCATATTAACCTTGGCTGCCACTCCTCAGTGAGACACAGCTCATTTGACACCTATGTGACAGGACGCCACACCTGCCCAGCTACACTGACTGAGCGAGTGAGGTCACTGAGAACCTGTTTCTCCTAGAGGGAGGATGCAGTAGCTACAGACCGTTTACTCCGAGTCTCAAGAGGTGAGAGAGACACAAAAACGGCAAGAAAGCTTTTCGTGTCGATCTCAGTCCTTGTGAGATCTGAGGTGGATTTTAAACTAACAACAATGAACTTGCTCAGGAGCAAAGCTCCGCGTACCTACATCACCATGATGCACAGCATACATTCAGGACCGATTCCAGCATCACCTCCACCTTCCCTCCATGTGATGGGACCAGCCGCTGCTGGTCTATGGTGGCGTAAATCTGCTGAGCCACGGTATCCTAAGCCCTCATTAAGCAGTGGCAGCATTGGGGAATCAGATTACTGTTAATAACCACTAGGGGTGCTGTCTTCACCTATTTACATGGCTGGTTATATCACTGAAGCCATTCACGTTAAATTCCATACGCATTCGGCTCTTTAAGCGCTAAGCGGCACTGCTAACATGCAGCTGTGGGCATACTTCTCAGACAGGGCCAATGTTCCTGTTATGAGCAAACAAAGCCGGAAGCTCATGCCACGTTTACCGCACGTGAACAGTGTGGCGGCACAAATCCCGTGTCAGACCACTAGAGCGGAAAGGGTCTGGGCACTCCGTGTAGTTACAGGATGTGCTGGTGCAGGAGGCCCCACGGGGACAGCAGCACAAAACTAAAATTTGCATGAAGCGTCACAGGAAAATGTCAAAATATGATCTGACAAAGTGCTTTTGAACATCTGAAGAAGCACAATGCCTCCAGAGAAGATATTCAGGGACAAGGAACCGCCCGTCACGAATCACCAGGAAATAAATGCTGATAACCAGACTCATAATAACCCTAACCCCTTTCTTTGCGCCACTTGAATCCCATTCTTACCAATGTGGACTTGATCCCCACGCTTTCCGCTGCCTGAAAAGCCAGCATGAAATTTCGCCTCTGAAAAAAATAAAACCAAATATCTTAATATTGGGCAAACCTAAAACTGCTCATCAAAGGGTTCAGTTAACAGCTATGGTGACAGAAGCTTCCCTAGTTAATAAAAGCTCATCATCATTACCCGATTTTAGAGGTTTTATGATGAGAAACATAAGCTCAAATGAGATTTAAAAAAAATAATAAAGAAATCAAAAAAACTCTCACACAGACACACAAAATATACTCAGTGGCCACTTTATTAGATACATTTGGCTACTATTATAAAGGACCCTTCACCTCCAAGTGAGTTCAGAGACGATTTTCTGCACAGCAGTGTGTTACTGACCTGTTGTTATTCCACTTGTGGACATCCTGTTAGCTTTAACCAAGCTAACCATTAAGCTCTCTAACAACATTGCCGGACTGGATGCTTTTGTTTATCACATCATTCTCTGTAAATTCTATACATTGTAGCATGTAAAAATCCCAGGACAGTGGCTGGTTCCAAGACACAGATACAGGTAGAGCAAAACACTGATTATTTTATTTGATTTTTTTCGATTAACTTTAAACTGCACTGAGTTTTCAGCAGGCATCTTCATTCAGAGGAGCTTCCTGTTCCTTTGGTCACAGCTGGTTGGGCAGAATTTAGAGAAGGATGGAGGCTACAGAGCTAGCATGAGTCTCTGTGGCTCAGCCGCTGGTTCAGTGTGGGGAGGAGTCGGCTGCCGCTTACCTTATCTTGGCTGTTAAGCTCCTGGTATGGGATATGGGCTGGCAGGTAGGTGTGGAGGATAGCACAGAAAGCCAGACCGTCATTCCAGCTGCTGCTGAAGTTGGTGATGTCAATGTTCTGGTGGAGGACAAGAAAATGGGAGATGGACGAGGGGGAAAAACAACCGCACTGAGCACTAAGAGGGCACATCATTCACAGTAAGACGAGGTCAATTTTCTCCAGTTGTTACACGGGGCCTGCGATGAGTTGATGCCAAATCCTGGGTTGTTCCCTGCCTTGCGCCCATAGTCTCTTGGATAGGTTCCGGACTCCCCCCCCCCCACTCCCTGCGGCCCTGAACAGGACAAGTGATTTCAGAAAATGGATGGATGGATATTACATGGGGCCAAATCATGAAACGCAGTCACTGCTCGCCAAATCCGACGGCTGTCCCTTTAAGAGCTCTGGAAGATTTCTACATGGACAGTAAGCTCGTTCATGGTCAGAAAGCTGTTCTGCCAGAGATGGATTAACTAGATCATGTAGTTGTCTCGCCTCAGACCAAACTTGTTATAGCTAACCAACATGTCCAATTTGATTCAGCCACTCATGCACGAGGTGGAGGAACTTGCCAAGTGATAAGTCGGTGTCTTCTGACTTCAGGAAACAAAAACCCACCTCACAAATTAAAATATGCAATTAAAATATGTTTCTTATGTGTCTACAGTCATGGAGGAAGCTACTGTATCCTGTTGTGCTTAATCATTTTGCTTATCAACAGAAATTTTATGATTTAGTGAGTCATCAACTCAGTTAATGCATAGTGAACAACACCTGATTTGGCTTATTTAAGGCACAGGTGGAGAAACATTATTTTAGCTGCTGGAACTCTGTGGAGCGTCAGATTAAAACTGGCACCTTCTCCCTTTATTTTGTTTTAAAAAGGTTGACTGCTTAACTCCGATAAGGCAATACTTATTACGCTATAAGAGAATCTGCACTGTTTTTTCATTTTCAAATCGTCAATAAAGGATAAAGCACACTTCAAAATGGAAAATCTATGAGGCCACGGCCTCTAAGAAACATACTCAAAAAGCAAAATGCATATTTTACCAATTACCCTAAAAACTGAAACACTCATGTCTTACATATAAAATCCTACAGCAATGAACGTGCATAACAAATAGAAGATGCAGATGTTCAAAGCAGTAGACAATTATGAGAAATCACTCATACTTTTCAAAGACATATTCCTGCATCCCGTTATCCTGCGGCTGGGCACTTCTGAACGCAATGCTACCGCTGTAATTTCAAAGTAATGAAGCAGATCGGAGGGCGCTCCATATTTCCGGGTCACTGCTCAGGCCAAATGCTGGGTATGGGGGCACGTTTGGAAGCTTCAATGCGAACGAGACTGGGGAACTCTGCTACGTTTCCTGCCACACACTCCTTCCTCAGAGCACATTTATCAAGCCCACAGAGCTGTTTCTGCCTGATAAAAGGCACCGACTGCACAGACGAGCGTAGGTCCTGTTTTCCCATTTTTGTGTTGGCTGACTTGACTCACAGAAGGCTGATAAAGGGTTAGCCTTAGGATTCACCTACAGACATTTTCTCCAACTAAATTCTGAGGCAACAAAGGAGTGAAAGATGAAGTAGACTGAAGCAACAGACCAGTATTCACAGCGAAGTAAAGAAAAGATGTAAGGGTTCAAGTCAGTCACACAGCACGAGGTCACGAAGACTGTAAACGCTCAGGTTCCTCAAAGCAGAATTTTTTCTGGTAAATATGAACACCATCTTCTAGCAATATGAACACCCACACTGTCAGAAACCACTTCCCTTCAACCCTGGGACTAACGCCTCTAATAGCACCGGCTTTACAGTTCTCAGAACCGGGGACCCCAGAACACGTTACAGCCACTCACAGCCTGCCTCCTCTGAGGGCGGTGAGAATCAAGAGTGGTGAGTTATTGAAGTGTTACGGTTTTTCTTCTGCCAGCGGGTGATGAGAAGACCTGCAGCAGATCAGCTTTGTGGATTCAGAGGCCCAGTTTGCAACTTAGATTTGTGTTACCGGCACCTAGTCATACGCCAAACCGAGACTGAGAAGTTTCCTGATTGGCTGGTAGGTTTGCCAGCTTAGTGTGGGTAATCTCCCAAGGGGGCACCTTCAGAAAAGCCTTGAGGGTCTCAAGACAAACCTTGAGGCTGTTGAATGTCCACTGGTTTCACGGCATTCACACTGTCAGAGATAAACATTAGCTTTTGTAGAAAGTTAAAATCAGAGCTTAGGTGGCTGAGAATGAACAGCGTATATCCCGCCACTAATCTAACATCCTCTGCATCCCTGGCAACATCCATTTACATATCGGCAAGCGGCATTGCCCTGGTAATGCTACCTGGGACGTGTTAGGCTTACAGACCAAGATTGATCCTGCTGGGGCAGATGGAGGGGGGGCAAATTTAACTAACTTCATACGTCAGGTAGAAGAGGCTGGGTCAGCACAAGTGGGCAAATTGGGGTAGGTGGAATGAATAACGGGGGGGAGAAAAAACAAACACACAACTACAACATCAGCCTTCAAGTTCAGACAAACATTACACTGAAACAGACTAAACCATTTGCATTAAATACACATCGTAATGGGGGCACAATGGGGAATAATCAGCTCCCCCGCCCCCCCTTCCATTGCCACACCCTTGGCAGCCTGACTGTACTCCCCGTACAGCACGGCGAACCAGGCAGACCCTATTAATCATGGCCTTTTCACGGGCACACGGCGGGCTGCAGAGAGCTGTTAAGCTGTTAGAGAGGTCAGGCTGGTTAAGACTGCAGTGGCCCTGGGCAGCGGCTACTCAGTTTGCCACAGATGGAGGACTGTGACCAGGGGACTCAGTCACCGAAGTCTAATCGCATTTACAGCCACTCAGCTGTATAATTATCATCACCATCATCAAAGATCATTCACTGCTCAGCAGATGCTTTTATCCAAAGTGACTTTTTCATCAATGATTTTTACAGATATAATAAGCAGAATCTGCCATTGAGGTGATGCAGGTTAAGTTCCCTGCTCAAGGCTGTTAAAAGCAGGGCATCGGGTCAGCAAGTAAATTCTTCTGATTACAAGCCTGTGCTCCCCCCCTTCACCATCCTGTCACAACAGTAGGACTACAGGTGTAGGTCATGTCCCCATGGCAACACGGCCAAGAAAACACAGGACAGCGTGAGCTGGGGGCTCCACCCATGTGTCAGGGGCAGTGCTATTAAGTTTAGATTAAAAAAATAAATAAATACATTAAAAAAAAAAACGAAGAAATTCCTTGTACTTTTCTGTACTTGGCGAATAAAAAGATTCTGATTTTATATTTTCAATTTTCATTTGAACTTCAGTTGAATTCGTTTTCAGTGTGGTTTTATTAGTTTATATTAGTTTTTTATTAGAGCATGTCAGGACAAGAAATGCCAGAGCATTACGGAGAGCCTAAGACACTGAGGTCTCGATGACAGACATATAGCAGCAGAGAGCAGACAAACAGCGACGTGTGCTGGGGTCTGTGATATGGGTGGAGTTCGGGGAGATGACTGGAATAGAGCACAGATCCCTCCTACATCAACAACCACCACTCCAAACTACCTAACTAAAAATCCACTTATGTCCAAAGCCATTGCTCAGTCCCTGGTTCCTGAGAAAGCCTGCCCACAGAGGCCAATCTTTGTAGCACCTGCCCAGCCCACTGCAGATCAGAGTGATGTTGTTGACCAGGGTTTGGGCAGACGGAGGCGAACAAACCGGTACGTTACAGAAACGGGTCTCCAAGCAACAGCCATCAATGGCAAATTATAAAATTCATTGATAAGACAACTTATTCTTCAAAAAAAACTCAGCATCTGAACACACTGCAGAAGGGAGGAAAAGAAACAAATTAAAAAAACCACACAGGATTCACAGTGACAAAGAGAGAACTCCCTAGGGTGAGAACAAATTAACTACATTTTAATGAATCAAATCAATTCAGACAAGGCAAAATTTGACATCAGACTCAGGAGAAATGTACTGGGATGTGAATAATGTGGGCAGAACCATTTCTGTAACTGCAAAGAGGGGTTGCACAAGTGTGAAACCCCAAAGTGAGACCTGCGAGGAAATACGGGAAAAGCAGACGTGGAGTTAACGTGGGGAAGGGCCATTCCGGGGAAGAGGGGAAACGTGACAAAGAACACGACAACTTCAAGGACATGATTTTCAACGAAGGTCCTTCAACTGCCAGCCACACGAGCGCATCCCTCCAAATGAGACTGACATGGAAGATACCCCCAGGGCGGGGAGGGAATGAAGCAGCCCCACCTCTCAGCACTTCCCACCCCGGGGCCATAAACAGCTGCCCAACAGGACTCTTTCAGATTTAAGCACGGAGCTCTGTGTCTGCTTCACGCTCACTCGTCTCTCCGCCAGCCAGTCTACAACGCACCTACATCTGCATTGACAGTACAGGTAGGAAGGTTGAGGGCAGCCATTTGTGCATGTTTCACCCTGATTCGACTGGATTTCTGACACATTTTCTCAGCACACAGAACTTCCAGTAACTTGGACACTTCAGCCATTCGTTTAACGCAAACCATTCCATAACTAAACCATTACAGCTTATACCGCAAAACTAACGCTGACCTAATATGGGAAACGAGGACATTCCACAGGAATTAAGAACCACTGTCACTGATCTTGACATATACCACAAATATACGTCTAGCACATCAGACGGCGAATTAGCCAACCCTCCCCCTTAGAAGTACACACTTCCTCAAACTGTGGCAGTAAAAAGAATAGGAGAGGGCAGGGAAGAGCAGACGCCTTCCCTATTGGTACAATTAGAATGCAAAGGAGTGTGTGGCTCAGGAGAAAAGGCTAGCTGTTAGCATTGCATGTGCTAACGGACTCCATATGGCTCAGAGACTGTCTGTGTGTACAACACCCCCAGGATCGCAGGCACACAGAGGCAGCAGACAATGTCCAATTACTATGGAGGAGAAAAACGTGGGGGAAGGGGAGGGGAGGTGCCAGAACAGGTCCTGGCTGGAATTCATCAGCACTGAATGCTTCCCCGTCTGGAACTCTATCCATACAAATGGCCACCAGCAAGCAGCTGAAGGTAATGTCATAATGTGAAGCAAGGAAGAAAGCTTTGTCCTTTTTCACAGGGTGCCGCCCCCCCCCCCCGTAAAAAGTAAAATAAAATAAATATTAGAGAGGACTGTTTGCATGACCCCAAGCAAAGCCTTCCAAATGACCAAGCATATGCTGAAAACAGCTGCCAAATAAGAGCATGACCTTCCCTAAATAAGCTAGCATATGGCAGCTGGCAAAAGGCCTTTTAAACGACCCATTACTATTCATTATATACATCTGTGTGTGTGTGTGTATATATATATATATATATATATATGACAATATATGGCCACAATACAGCATCAGGCTATCAGCAGACCTCCAGAAAAGCTTCAAGGCCCTCGTCCTCTAAGCAGCAGAGTGAATCTAAACCAAACCAGCCTAAAAGTGGCTCATGCTGTAAGAGAATCAGGAGAACCCTTCACTGTGCGTCTGCTGGGTCCCCATTGAATCAAATTAGTACTGGTTCGGTTTATTATTATTTATTATTTATTGTTACTGTTTATTAGTGTCTTTTTA
>JAODKC010000044.1:4391753-4408841 GCA_026777985.1 Mormyrops attenuatus | reverse complement strand
GGACCAAAGTGTCCCTCCCTCCCTCCCATCCATCCATCCATCCATTTTCCTTGCCAGTTGTCCTTTCTCTGCAATTTTTAGTTCAACATTAAATAAAAGTAAACAAAGTTGATCAACCATTTATTCCCTGCATAAGATCTAAGCACAGATACCACTTTGTGTCTCTTGTCCAGTTGACCAAAGCTCTCCCTCATACTCCCATGCCTACATCAACCTGGCACTTTAAGAAACATCAGCAAAGTGAAGAGATGCTTTCTTCTAGTTATAAGTCAAATTAATATCGTGTTGAGTCTCTCCTGCTCACAGATCATTTGCTGATGTTTTACCAGAAGCATCTTTATCGTTTTTTTATTGAAGTGATTATATACAGATTTTGGCTCAAATCTCTCTCCAAGACTTGAGCCAGGAGTCCCAATCTTCTACAGGATGCATGGGATTCCTCACCCCCAAACACGACCTGTACCTGATATCCTTCAGTCTTCTTCTGGCACCATTTGAGTAAGGCGTTCCTCTTCGAGCCGCCATATTCCCGTGCCAGTGCCGACAGAGGGTCCTTGCGCTCCTCCCTAGGGGTGGAAAGGGGACACAGGAACTAGTCATCAAGTAAGATGGCCTGTGGTTGTAGGGGTATGGGGGGGCCGAAAGCAAAAGACTCAAGTCAGGAGCCTAAGGAAACCACTGAAGAGTAATGAATAAAAAACAATGGGAAGCTGTAGATGAGAGCTGTTCATGCCATATAAGAGGATGCTCACTACACGCATCTTCAGGACTCTGAAAGAGGAAGGACGTGGCATTCAATGGGAAGCAGACCTAAATCACACATTTGCAGCATTGTCATCCAAACAAAGGAGGAAAACCGTAAAACAAGGAGATGGAGCCCTGGCCCCTTAGCCTTTCCTGACACGGGACAGGAAGACATTACTGAAACCCCTTAAAACTACACCCGCTACACCCGCATGACCCTGCGTCAGCTGTGGTTTGAACAGATAAACTGAAGGGATGAGCGTGGGGGCGCAGAAACTCACACAGACATGCATGCCCACCCCCCCAACAAGCGTCAGCGTGGATCATTCTGGAATGTGAGGGGTCCTGGCCTGTTCAGTCCAGCAGTACATTCCGGAGCTCTATGGCTCCCTGAGGTCGACACGGACTCCGTGTCACTGACCCGCTTTCCTCTTTCCCACTAATGACGGCGGACCTCATTCTAAAGCCCCCTCCCTTCTGTTCTCACTGTGCTGACTTACCGAAATGGAAACAAAAACAAGTTAAAGGACAACAACAAAAAAAAAATGTATGGGACGCATTAAAACTTCTCCAGGCAGGGTTAATCAACCATTAATGAGCAGGTGTGCTAATTACGGACAGGCTCAAACGGCTACTGTCACAGGGTCTTCCAGAATGGCTAGTTTGGAGAGAAGGAATCTTGCAATAAAAGTACATACACTCTTAAGAAAGTGTGGCCTAATAACTAGAAATCACCCCCTAAATCTGCGTGCAAGCGCTCGGCGCTCCAGCTAGCTGACAGATCAGTGGACAAACGAACATAACTGATTACAAAGTCACAAGACTTTCACTGACCTCTTAAAAAAGGCTACACTGGCTGCTTTGGTTTGGGTCAAGGTATAAAGTCCACACACAAAACAGCTGGAATACAAGGCTTGAAAACAGGTGACAAGAGATGCAACAGGCAAGATACTTAAAAAGAGTACACAAGACAACACAGCAACCTAACCAGTCAACTGATGACATTCATACAAAGATGGTTTTGCTAGGTCTATATCCTGTGGTGTTTATATGACCTTTCTATTACAATAATCATCTTTTTAAATTAATACTGAGCATAGCTGATCACTGTTATACTGCAGATTATACTTTTTCACAACAGTATTTCATGAGCATGTTTTCACGCCCTCGCCAAGGCGGCTGCCGGCCCTCCGGCCCTCGCCAAGGCGGCTGCTACGAGCCTGCCTAGAGCAGGGAGATAAATGACCTGACAGAATGGTGCCACGATAACAACCTCTCCCTGAATGTCAACAACTCAAAGGAGATCATCGTCCACTTCAGGAAGACCAGAGGTCTTCACTCCCTACTACTCATCGATGGGTCTCCCATTGAGGCAGTCAGCAGCTTCAGGTTCCAGGACATCCAGATCACTGGCTCCCTCTCATGGTCTCTCATCAGCAGCAGCATCCTCATGGAAGCTCAGCAGAGGCTGTCCATCTTAAGGCGCCTGAAGAGCTTTGGGCTGGGAACCAAAACCCTGCTGAACTACCACTGTGCCATTAAGAGTATCCTGACTGGAAGCATGACGGTGCGGCTGGGTGACGTAACAGCCCAGGACCTCAAACTGCCATTACGGTCTGTGCGACCGGCCGCGAAGATCCCCAGCCCTGATCTTCCTCACCTACCACCAGTCTACCTCTCCTGCTGCTGGAAGCGGGCCGAGTCCACCATCGCGGATGCTCACCACCCAGGGCATGACCTCCTCACACTCCTCCCTTCTGGAAAGTGCTACCGGGGCATACCTTCATATTGCTAAACAACCAGTGCCCTGCATCTGGATCCCCTTTGCATAACTAATGCTTTGCACACTACTGTACTGTTAACGCACTCATTGTTAGCAGACTTATGCATATCGTCTTTTCTGAATACGTGACAATAAAACCATAAACTATTTGACACTGAACTGGAAAGGCAGTTGGAAGATGGATGGACAGATGGATACTCTGTAGCTTAAATGATTAACTATTAAAATAGAAGATGAAGGGAGATAAAGAGGATGATGGAGGAATCTGCCACTAGAGCAGAAACTGGGAAAATGGGATGGAGGTGGATCTGAGACAGAGTCTGCAAAAGGAATGAGCGGTGAAGGACAGAAGGACAAAGGCATCCCACAAAAACAGTGCTATTTTTTGGATCTGTTTTCAAGAAACCGTTTAACGCCAATAAAATATTTTTTCTGTACTAACTATAGTTGACATTTCGTTTACAGGAGAAGCAGTCCAAAATAATTTTATTTAGTTAATTCATTTAAATGGTACTCGTACAAACGTTTTTTGCCCATAATCTGCAATGGCACCATAGAGAGGACCCAGTCATGCTAATGTGCCCTCACCGGAGACGGCTGCGTGTAGTGGGGGTCACGGAAGCAGTGGGTGAGGACGAGGCCAAGGAAAGCTGGCTGGGGGTCCCGCCCATGGCCATCAGTGAAGCGGCAGCCCCCGACTCTGGGGCCGAGATGTCCCTCTTCACCTCCTCGCTGCTCCGACGGGACACTATGGAAGGCAGAGGAAGTGACACAATGTTCCTGGGTTCTCCTGAAACAACACGGCGGGGGGGGTTGGCGTGCGATCTGGAAAGTTACAGGCTCAGAGATTGGTTTGACGGCATTTCCTAGTCCTGGGGTTTAAACCCGCATGTTCAGCTCCTTAACCACTGTGCCCCCTGCTGGTCTTAATTCACAGGGCTGGGTGGCACTTCTGGGCTTTGTGATTATTTTAACAGCTTTGCCATTACATTACGCAGGAGGACAGACTTCACGCAACTGGAGTAACTCCCTAACAAAGCATCCCCCCGCTTGCCAGCACCCCAGCCATGCTTCTGCGAATGCCAATTAAAGTTCTCCCAGCCCCATGTGCCATCCTGCCAGCAGCAGGTCCCACTTAAAATCGCTCTGTTATGTTTTCTTTTTTTTGGCATTCACAGGCAGTTGCTCTTCTAGTTGTTCAGTCTCAGGTGGTAAAAAGAGGGACACAAGACTGTCATTAACTGAAGTCCAATAAGTCAAGCAATCATCATACATTGGCTTCCATCCAAGTTCCAAAAATAATAAGCCTTAAATAAAAAATAAAAATAATAAAGCATCTAACTGGGACCGGAAGCCCTGGAGGTAGGGGCTTGTGATGATATTCACATCGTGGGAGATGCAGCAAGTAACCCATTCAGTGGTGAAGTCTACACAGATAGCAGCCCATTGTCCTGAAAGGTTTTATTGTTTGCGTTACTGTTCTATGTTGGCGGTAAGCGAAAGCAGAAGTGAAACCATCCAGCCATGGCCCATCCTGCAAGAGCTTATCTGGGGGATTAAATCAATACCTGACTCAGCCATTATTTAAATAATTTATTCCTAGCAAAGCAACCGAATGAGGAAGTTGCCTTCAGAGAAAATCCCTGAAGACAGCTCACATGAAGATACACGCACAAGCAGTAAAACACACACACACATGCACACACAACAGATAAATACAAACACACAGACAGAGAGGGAGGAAGAGAGAGAGATACACACAGACAGAAACATGGCCACAAACCTGAAATGGCCTTGGTGGAGTCCATATTGGAGACCCTCTGCAGGGAAGACCCAGGACGACTGCCCGGGGGGCCACGGAGGAGGTGTTCTGCTATGGGGTAGAGAGCAGGAGATGCAGAAAGCCCCCAGTGGAGGTCTGTTTACAAGACCTACTGAAGGATTTGTTCTCTATTCCCAAACATATCAGAAAATGAACAGAACAGATACAATCAATTAGTAAACGTCCATGAAGACTGATGACAAAATTAATCCCCAAATCCTTGACACCGCTGGGATTCTTCATGGCAATATTAAAGATGTCTAAAAGATAAATCTTAAATCTCTAGTCTTTAGGCCAA
This sequence comes from Mormyrops attenuatus, assembly GCA_026777985.1. Lineage (NCBI taxonomy): Eukaryota > Metazoa > Chordata > Actinopteri > Osteoglossiformes > Mormyridae > Mormyrops > Mormyrops attenuatus. The sequence goes on along the minus strand of JAODKC010000044.1, from coordinate 4,404,194 downwards.
CACTAAATATATAACCAATCATATATTTCAGAGAACACTGCATCAAGAGTCACTGTGACCAGCAAGCAGAAGTAGCCCTTATGATAACTGTGATTAGCTCTTTGATTTCTGTACACAAGACTGAGGTGAACATGGCTCCGTCATCCAGCTGACAAAACGCTGCTTGCATGGACATCAACCCATCACATGCTCTATTTATAAATTTTGTTAAAGGTGCATTTTTTTCTGTATTTTAAATCGTTCTACAAAGAAGGTGCCAGAAGCAGCTTTCCAGGGGAATTTACAAGCCTATTATTTGGTCCTAGAATTAAACAGGCTGTTTTCCCTTTTTTGGTGGGCTTATTAATATGTTGATGAGCTCTGCTTTAATTGGCTGGTTTACAGTGAGGCACTGCGACGGCTCACACAGATTCAACATCTCTACTGTCATGTGTTGCATGACGATGTTTCGGTCGATGATGAACAGGATTTATGACTGTGGTCCCATGAGATTAAACCCGGAGCTAGAAAAAAAATCATAAAAATCGCCTAGTGACATCATATGGCAACTCATTACTCACGTGTTTGTGGTGATGCTGGTGTAAACAAACCTACTACACTGCCAGTCGTGTGAAAGCGCATAAAATTACATACAGTACATTATACTTCATAATGATATTAACAGTTACTGGTTTATCTATTTACTATACTGTGCTTTTTATCATTATTGTTATCTTGTACACTGTATACTACCTTGCCACACATAGTTATAATACTCCTACTTCAGCCTAGGCACAACGTCAGCATTGTCATAACTTTGTTTCCAGCATCATAACAAGTACACTGTAAATATGTTGTATCTTTCACAGCAAATAATGGTATGGTGCTAACCTTCATCATGCAATTTTCAAAAACTCCAAATAGCAAGCTCGCAAATGGTGCACTTGAAGGAAACTGCATACTGCCCCCCAAGAGAGAAAATATCTGTTGCAGGTTGTGCTGGTCCGTTGGGTTTGAAAGTGGGATGGTGTATGTTAAGTTTGGGGGCGTAGTTAAGACAGCTACCTAACAATCTAAGATTTATGAATCATCCCATTTTACCACCTTCTTTTGCATATTTATATTTGAAAAAAGGAACAACTGTGTTATCTCAGATTCACAATATATCAATTCCACACACCGAACTCTCCATATCCAGCTATGCCGAGGTCAAGTCAGATTTTCATTCTCTGGCACTTTTAATCAACCAGTGCGACCGGCCTCTTCATCCAGGCCTGTAGCAGACATGGTAACCTAATTGACAGGTAAGCTCTGCCTAAACACATTCTAGCAAGTTAATGTGTGATTTCTCCTTGACTTAATAAACAGACATTGAGTGTGTGGGTGATGCTCCCACCAGAATACAAGGCCAGTCACCAGGTCATTCATGTTCTTTGCGAAATGTACTACGCTGGAGTAAGACACAGATTTTAGTTGCAATGCTACGTCTCTCCCAATTTCTTCCTCTATCTGTTGTCTACGGTGTGCAAATGATGGAGATACGCGCCATTCATGAACTGTCCTTACACACACAAATCACCATGGTTATTCCGACCTCAATGTCAGCACCCACCGCATAGCTTCCTGACCGCAGTCGGTCAAGTGAAGGCCCTGAATCTCTGAGAAATTCTTGTGTTGTGAAACTTGCTTTAAGTAAAATCCGCTTTGACCTTCTGCATTTGACACTAACACAGATGAATCATCGGTGGGCTCCAGCAACCACCCATATGACATCATGGTCACATGACAAGGCAGGAATCCACACGGCACTCCTGGTCATAAAGCTTGGAGGATGATCAGCATTAATGTCACAGTGCGCCGTCCGACACTGTGGGGAACGGCTGCGCAATGTCTGTGCTGAAGCTCTAGGGGGCAGTGGCAGGTTACCAGTAATGGGCTTTGATAACAAATGCAAATTGTGTTTTTTTTTTGTTAAATTTAAATCAGTCAAGGGTAATTCAGCATATTCCCTATTGCAGATCCCTGAGGTCTCAACCAGCTGCATTTCATTTAAAAAGGCTCTAAATGAGAAGGGTGGGGCGAGAGGGCATTAAAACACAGGTAATTGCTGGCCTGTGGCACCTTCCAGCTGTGTGGCTCTCCTGTGAAATGAGCCCAAGCCTGTTCTGAGGATGCTGCCCCTGGGCTACATCACTGCGGGAGGTGTTTGGTAATTATGGTATGATGGTGGGGGTGTAGAATGGGGTGGGGGCGGGGGGAGAGTGGAACATCCTGGTCTGCACGTCTACCACGAAGCACCATGATAAAATCAAAGGAGGGAGGGGCATCTCATGACAAGGCTTTAAACTGACACTTTTTAGTGCCCCTGGTCTTGCTCCAGAGCACTCCCAAGTGGACCATTCCTAAACCCCAGGAGTCTCAAAAAATGATAGAGTGCAGCAGCAGACGCCAGGGAGACCCTCACCCTGACCACAGAGAACGATAAATAAAGGCCACTTCCTTCCAGGACGGTGGCCGGAGCCGTGAGAAAAACACCAGTGACGGATGCGACACTGGGGATGTGGCTGTCTCACGGTATTTCATTAAAAAAAATTTCCCTGACTGACGTAAGCAGGACAAGAGACGTCGGGGAAACACGTAGCGCAGAGGAAAACCAACCACATATGACCGGTGTGTCTCGGTGAGTGACGGAGCAATCCGGTCTGATGTCACAAAAGCAGGGAGTGCAACTTTGCCCACCAACAACGGCATGCTGGGTTGGACCGAGCGACGCCATGGCCAAAGGACTGGGCCCGGTGAGCAACGTCGAAAGTGCCGTTGCTTGGGCAGGCTTAAAGGCAGCTGGGCCATGCAGCTGGGAAACTGGATACCTGTGAATTTGTACATTTTTCAGCCAGGGAGACTGGCATTCCTGAGGGCTGCCTCCTCCCCTGGGGCCTTTAAAGAAACACACTCAGCTCCTACCCTAAACAGGCTGAAATGGAAGCTGACTGCCCTGCTGAGGAAGGCAGAAGGAAGATAAGCGAGGGAGGTGGTGGCGCCACCGCCGCGGGTCCCTGGAAAACCCACCTGGCACACTGATCTCTGCATAGGCGGGCCTCTTGTCGCCAAGGGAGGGGAGAGGCTTCGGAGTGGAGATGGACCCGGTCATAGTGTGTCTCTGGAATAAGGGAGGACACAGTGTGTTTGAATCAGCTCAGCAAAAACACAGGGCTCAAAGGTACAAGGAACGAACAAACCGTCCACAGCAAACCCTTTAATTACTGCACCACCCTGGTGGCCCAAGCAGTGTCTTCCTGTGTTACCATACAGAGACACACCCATTCATGATTCTCAGACCTTTCTGCCTCTAAAGCTTTTACACGCTTATTAATATCTCAGACTAATGATGGTGTAAGGCGTATACCATGTGCGAGTATTATAAGCTTTATGGCTATACATCCTAAATCTCAAACGATCGTTACAGATATGTCCATTTCTAATCTCACATACTTTCCTGACAGATCTTGTGATAGCAATCCCCAAAAAGGGCTTAAGAGCTCAAGGTAACAATTCTCTTGTTGAGATGCAACATAAAACCTTTGCATTACAAAACCGAGGCTAATGCTTATCACGCGACACGAATACAAAACAGCAAGACAAAATCACCAAAGATGTGCCAAAAAGACAATTCAGAAAGTCCCGAGAGGCCTGAAAGAGCACGTGCAGAAGGCACAGAAAGGGAGAAATGGCTCCCATTAGAGTTACGCCAGCAGCGGGCTTGGCAGGAGCCCGAGAAGCAGTGGCCGCCATCTCTCCAACAGGTGTTCGAGGACTATGAGTCACAAATGTGGCATCACCCAGAGCAGAAAAGCCACATTTTATGGTACGACAAACCCCTACTTTCCCAGAAGCAAATAAGAACACAATTCTGGCAAAGATAAACTCTACCCAGTGAGCTGGTCTCTGTCATTAGGTCTGGGCTGGATGGAGGCCAGAGACTGTCTGCGGTGATGGCAGGAAAAGGAAGGACGGCTATCAGCAAGGTTTTGGTGGCCTGCGAGTTTGTGGGGACGGGACAGCTCTGAACCGAGGACAGGATGTGCCAGTCAAATGGCACCCCACTAGCACAGATACACATCCCACACGTAGGAGAACAAACATGGCAACTGTTCCATAAGAATAAACCATAGTTGAGTCAACCCTGACGACCACATTCCTGTGAAGGACCCCACTCCCAGCATATATCTGTCTGGCAAAGTTGCCCGAGTCGGCCACCAATTAGAGTATGTTCACACTAGGGAAGCCAAAAAATGCAATGCAGCGCAACGCGTAGATCTGCGCTTCTTTTCCGCGTGCGTTTTTCTGCATTTTCGTCTCATTTTTAACATCGCGTTGTATTAGCCGTTTCTAGGACTGTACATGATTGTCCCTAGTGTTTGTGGGGAAAGAGAGGAGGCAAAAACACATGCAAACACTTTGGAATGTGTTTGTTTTCAAAACACACTGCAAAGTAGCACACTAGTGGGAACATCATACATTGCACAGAAACGCAGAACTTGCAATTGGGAAAATGCACAAAGAGACACGCATAGTGGGAATGAACCTTAAAGCCCAGAATCCCAAACTAATTATTTAAACTGGCAGCACTTTATTGGATGATAACATACCAGCAAGTGTGAGGAGGACCTACACAACCATCTGAATGTCACATCATGCCCAGGTGACCCTACCTGTATAGGTGAGACAGCGGCCGCAGGGGGTGTTTTTAGCAGACTAGGGCTCAGGGGAGTCCGGGGAAGTGTGGTGGCAGCAGTGGCCGTAGCAGTAGGGGGCGTTGTGCTGGGGACGGGACCTGCAAGCACACACTCCAGTAAAGAGACGTCCCCTGTTCTCGGTGCAGACAGAGGGCTCTACGTGTCACACGGCCAGGAGCATAGAGTTTGGCTTGGCGACGGGCACCTTGTGAGGCGCTGTCGAATGACTTGATGAGGGTCTTGACAGTGGGTGATGGCTCAGAGGAGGTGGAGGAGCGCCGGCTCAGGCCCATGCCCTGACGCAGGGCCGCCAGGTCCCTCTCCACTGCATTCATGTAGTTATACACACGGCCCCTCTCCTCGTCCTGCCTGTGGGTGCACACCAGCCAGTTCAGGCACCCAACTGGGGACCCCGCCCCCCCTCCGTGCCTAGCCGTGCCCACGCTACATACTTGCGGTTCTTCAGCTCCTCCAGCTCCTTGCTCAGCTTCTCATTCTTCTCCTGAGCCTCCTGCAGACGCCGACGCAGGTCCCCGATCTCTTCCTGGGCCTCCGACTTGATGTCGTTAGCGATGACCACAGCGGTCTGCAGGTCAGCCTGGAACTGGCGCCATTCCGCAGACTCCTCCTGTGAACGAGGTGCGGTGAACTCGTTAGTGATCACGACCCCTCACCCCCAGAGACCCCCTAAACATCTGCTCCAAAACACTCACCCGCAGCCTCCTGTGCAGAATCTTTATCTCTCTCTCCATGTCATGTTTCTGGTCTTGCAGCTTCTTTACAGAGTCTGAAAGACAACATGAAAAACAGCTTCACCTGTCTGACTTCAGCAGGAAAGCGACTTGTAGCAAACAACATTATGCTTTTATTTGACTGTATTTGGCTATAATGAGAAACTGACATATCACAAAAGCTGATCTGCGGTTAAACTTTAGACTCTGGAGCTACAAGATGGTAAAACATCTAACTAAACGACCATGCTGTCAATTCAAGAGCACAGTGACCCCAGAATCATCGTCGCCGAGTTAGGCAGGCTGAAAATAGCTCTTTGGCTCCATCTAGTGTTCACTAGCATTTTATATGTACCCTGCTTTTCTTCAATCTATGGAGGCAGAAAACACAACTACAAGTGAAAACCAACATCCACAGCTCAACTGTCTTGATGGTTCCAGGGATTTTAGTTAAATGAAGCACATCTGCAGAATTTCACCAGAAAATGCTTGGAATGATGATTTCATATTAGATGTATTGATTTAGCAGACTCCCTTTTCCAAAGAGGTGCTCATTCAGAAAGCAGGATCCCTGAAGAAACTGGGGGTACAGAGCCTCTCTCAGAAATCACTCTGTTGACCACAGGATTCTGATCACCCACAGACCCGCACACAGCATGTTCATCACTCATCTTAGAGAACCGGAGTAATGTGTTACCCCAGCACAGAGCCCACAGTTACTCCACGGGTGCCCTACGAAAAGCCGACCCTCTCCTCCAAAGCCACGCCCCCTTCCTGGCTCCAACACTCACTTTCCAGGTCAGAGATGATGAGGTTGTCGTGTAGCTTGACCGCCCGGTGCTGCTCCACCTCATCCTCCAACTCGAAGATGGTCTCCTTCATGTCCCCAATCTCTGTGTCCTTCTCCTCAAGCTCCTCACGCTGCTTGTCCAGGGCTCGTTTCTGTTCTGCCAACTGTTTTTGAAGCCCATCCCTGAAATCCCGGTATTCTTCGTCCAACTGCAGGCATGCAGACACAGAAGCAGGGACACCCAAGCACAGGGACACGGTCAAGCAAAATACTGTAACCTCAAGTAGGGAACTAACCACTAGTCTACTCTTAAAGGGGCCCTATTATGCTCATTTTCACTGTTCATAATTTTATTTTTGGGTTCTACTAGAATAAACTTACATGCTTCAGTCTTCCAAAAACACATCATTTTTGTCATGCTGTACCATCTCTATTCACTGCTTATAACTCTCTGAAACACCGTTCAAGTTTTAAGCCCCATCCCCAATGAGCCCAATGTGCTCTGACTGGTCAGTTTGCCCAATTGGTCAGCTTGATGTACCCATTCCACCCATTTTTCAGTAGGTAGACAGATCCATGCACGTAGGCGGCCAATATGGATTCTGTTACCAGGTGACCTCACCATGTCACGGAAGTAAGGGCTGAAATTCCAACAAGGTGTTTCAGGCAGATTAGAGAAGAGTGGCTTTTGTGGACTTTCTGCGCAGAAAATTTAAAATCCTGCAACGATCCCAAACCCAACATGCTTCTGACAGTGGGCCAGACCCTAAGGGGTAGGTTTCACCTTGTTGAGGGTGTCCTGGAGTCGGGCAAACTCGTTTCGGGTGTGGCCCAGTTCCTCTCTCAGCCTGGCGGCCTCGCCTTCAGCCTGTTCCTTGTCGAGGCGCACGCTCTCCAGTAATTCCCGGATGTCAGTCTTATCACCAGAGTTGTGAATGGAGTAGAGCTCAGCCACCTTCTGGCGCTCCTGCTCCAACTGTACTCGGCAACGGTTTAGCTCGGCTTGGTCGCTGGCCGCCGTGGCCTTGCACTCCTCAAGCGCAGCCACGGCAGCTGCCCGCTCCTGCCGTTCGGACTCAACGGCGCGCTCCATGTGGTGGTTACGTTCTTTGAGTGCGCCGATGATCTCCTGGGCTTCCTTGTTGTCCTGCTCAGCCATCTTCAGCGCATTGCTGAGGTGCTGCTGCACACCCAGCAGTTGCTCACGCTCAAAGCGGGCGCTCTCTGCCAGTTCCACGTAGCGCTGCTCCAGCTCCATGTAACGGCCGCTCTTGACATCCTCGTCGATGGAGTAGGCCACATGATGCTCTTCGAGCAGCGAGCGCAGGTACTCGATTTGCCGGCCCCGATGCTCCAGCTTGTCACTCTGCTGGCACAGAGAGTCCATGAGGATGACCTTCTCCTCACCCAGCCGCTCGTTCTCACCGTTAAGCTCCTGCGTGATCTGCTGCAGGTCGGCCAGCTCCTGGAGGGTTGCCTGGAGCTCCTCAGCTGTGCTGTGCTGGTTTTCCTCCATCTGGTGGATGCGCTCTGTCAAGCAGGCCACCGACACCTCGCTCGTGTTGCCGCTGCTGCCCTTCCGTGACCGCTCGCGGCTTGGTGCGCCCTCTGACTCGGAGGAGGAGGACGAGGCGCCAGAGGGAGCATCCAGGGCGTCATCGCTGGAGGTGACAGGCTGGTAAACTTCACTGGATTCACTGTCTAGGTTGTCCACGGAGCTGCTGCGCTGGTGCTCCACCAGCAGGTCCTCCATGGAGCCAGGGGCCGAGCCCTCCACGGATGAGGCTAGGGCACCGCCGCGGTCACTGTGGCCGCCGTCCGTCACCGGCTCAGGACTTGCAGACTGGTAGCCAAAGAGTTTGTCCGGCCCGTCCAGTCGCTGCTCCAGAGAGAAGCCCAGAGCGTTAAGCCGGTCCTTCAGCATTCGGTTCTCATTCTTCAGCAGGTTCAGTTCGTCACGGATGCTGTGGTTTTGGTCCTGGAGCAAAAGGAGGGTGGACTCCACATCAGCAGCTGTGATGGCAGGCGCTTCCCTGCCCTGCGGTCTGTCCTCGTCGTCAGCCCGTTCATCCGCAGGCTCGTCCCCCAGGCCCAGCTGCGCTCGCATGCCCCGGAGCTCACTGCGCAACTGCACGATTTCCACGTCCTTGCTCTTGGCCAGACCCAGCAGGTCCTTTACCCTGGCCTCCAGCGCTGCCTTCTCCCCAATCTGGCTGTCTGACTTGGACTTGCTCATGCGGGACTCGGATTCTGCCAGAGTCCGGCTGCGGGAACGCTTGGCCTGTACTATGTCGGCGGGCCCTGCTGCAGTTGCTGTCGTCGTTGAAAGCTTTCGACCGCCAGAGGTCCTGGAGTTCCGCAGTCGGTCCCGGGATGAGTTGGGGTCCTTGGAGGTCACAGAGATGCCACGTTTGGTGGAAGAGCCTTATCAAAGGTGAGGGGAGGGGGGAAGAAACAAGCAGAAATGATGATTCGGTCCATAGAGTAACAGCAGTAGTATAATAATAATAATAATAATAATACAAGCAAACCAGAGTTTGTCTTTGGCTTGCCCTCGGGGTTCCCAGAGCTAGTTGCTGTGGAGGACGGGTGGACGGAGCTGCCCTTCTTGCCCTTGGTGACGGTACTGTTGCTGACTGGAGCTGCCCCTGTCATTGTAGCTAGCAGGTCATCATTGCTTTTAGTCTGCAAAGCCATTCAGAAAATCAGGATGAAAATACACAAAGAGAATGGGCAGAGAAAAAGCCTGGGAGCAGAGTTTGACACATACCTTGGATAACGGCGCTACGCCAGACGTCTTGGCAGGGGCCTTCCCTGTTGTGCCTGCCGATCCGCCTTCAGCCTTGCCCCGCTCTCCACTCTGGGCTTTAGTGGAGGCTGGCCTGCTTGCTTTCTTCATCCTGGGCTCTCGGCACCACACTCATTTACGGCTGGATCTGGACACGCAAGTGAGGGGGAATGTAAACTCACACCTGTATGAGGACCATCTGAATTGGGCGTGTTACAAAACCACCCCTGTCAGGATGTAATCCGGATAGGGGCGGTAACATAAAATCACAGCGGTCAGGGAAGTAGCTGGCTACAGCAGAATGTAGACGAGGGTATCCCGTAAGCAAGCCATCAATGCAATATAAGCTGCCTATATTCTACCCTGCCCATTACATCATCCCAAACCCTTGCTGCCCACATGGGGGCTGCAGCAGTGCTGTGTTATTCACTGGAGTGCCACACGGGGGCAGACAAACATAAGCTTCTGAAGAAGAGATCAGACAATGTTCAAGCAAACTCTTTTCAGTGGATGGATGATTTAAAATAATACATTAAAAAACATAAGGAACAGAGAAGTCAGTGGATTTCCCCATCAAATTGATTTGGTGAGGTTACCTGGTGAATTCCAGTCAACGTACTCCTTACTGAAAATTTTTGGAGCAGCAGCACAAAATTTAGGCACACCACTTAAATCGACATGCAATATAACACATACTTATTTTTTTCCATCTTAACTGTATTCTTGATAAATGCCTCGGTAATAAATACACAATTTACAGAAATGACCATGCAACGTATTTTAAAGGAACAAGTCACAAAGTTAAATGGTGCTTTTTAAAACATAAGGCGGTTTCACACTGCAGGAACTTTTTCCAGGCCATGAAACTTGCCAGCTCTTATTAGCAGAATATGTTACATTGTTTCTTATTCTGTGAAACTGAAAGATTGATCTGCCAACCAGATTTAATAATGAAATGCAAACGTTCTATGAGTAACATATAAATAAAAGTCCTGTTTTGATTGCGATTGCTCTCCCAAATAACTAACAAAACAACTTGTTCATCCTCCATTGTTCTGGGTTGGTGGCATAGTTTTGAATTATGTGTAAAGCTTAAACTACAATCTTTTTGTGTCTCCCAGCCTCATTTAGCGTAAAGGTCCCAGTTCTGCTGCGAAGCGTGAAAGCGACACATGAAAGTGGCCAGGAGCTTTAAAAAAAAAAAAAAAGCCTAGGAACTAACCTGGGACCAGTGTGAAAGCACTTATGGACACCAAATAATACAATAATTACAACGGTAAACAAAGTCAGCAGCTATTCTGTCAGGTCATCAGTCACTGCATAGATTATGCTGCTGTTGTGCTTTTTTCATGAGGCACTTTCCGCACTGAAATTCAGGAACCTAGGTCCCGGTTGCGAGTTCTGAATAATTACGTAACCTCCCCACACACATGTACACACAAATTCGCCTATGATATAAATGGGACACATATTTGCAAGTCGCACTGGTGCACCTAATTATAAAATTTAGTCACGCCGTCTCCAAAAATGGCCGCAAAGTACGACTAAATGGTCGTAGTCTGGAGCCCCGTGTTCACTGTTGGGTCCCTCAGTGAGGCCCTCGACCCCAAATTGCTCTAGGGACTGGCTGACCCTAATTTCTCTAAAAATGTATGTCTGCTAAATAAATATGAGCTCTCACCAAAGCAGAGATCAGATAGCGGCCAGCATCATGATGCTCCAACACACAACAGATTATTTACCCGCTCAGCAGAGAAGCTCACGTTTGGCACTGTGTTCAAAGGTAAAACAGCATTGTGTCACAGCAAGCCGAGCCTTTCGGTCACCCAGATACTGGATTTCCACCTCAGGCACACTTTGAAGCTAACTAACTTGCAAGAGAGCTTGCACCTTCAAATTACTTTATGTTTTTTATTTATTTATTTTTTTTCAGAAAAATAAGACACACTCAATAAAGACCAAATAAACACTGCACCACAAACATTCAGAACAGACCACAAATAAAGATTCCAACTAAATATGGAGGAACTATTCCATGAATATTTCATTTGTTTTGTAAACTACCACATTGCAACTGTCAGGACATTATGAATAATTGATCTGATCTGTTCAGAATACGTGTTTGTGACAAACGCCTTCTACTGACAATCAGCAGCAGTTATTATGATGGACTGAGGAAGGAAAATTCAGCAGAACCAGATGCCATTAAGTTAAAGGAGATCAACATATTTATATGTATTGAACTGTACATATTCCTGGTAAAAATGATAGAAGCCAGGTGTAGCAGAACTGCTAAGCAGATAAAGCACAGATGAAAGCGATTTACAGCACACCAGGGTGAAGCAAGCAGCCATGCAGCTAATCCAGCCAACTTTCCACTGTTTTTCTTCCCAAAGCTATGGGCAAAAGTTTAGGTTGCTCTTCGAGATCTGACAAAAACAAGTATCCACTCTTCCAGTCCCCCCTCCCCAAATTCTGCAGAGAGAGCAGAAACTGTTGTGCCTCCTAAACGTGCCAAAACACTCACACACGGCAAAGCACTCATCACACATGAACAGCTAGCTGTTTGCGCACGTGGACTTAGCCGATATTTTTATTGTATACAATGAATGTGCAACTCTGTGTTAATGAAGCTACTATGCTACAACATACTGGATAGCAGCAGCAGCCTTGCCTTTGACCTGCAGGGTATTGGGTTGAGTGCCACCTGTGCTATGTTTGCGTAGTACAGCACTTGCATGTCCTTCCCATGTGCTGTGTGATTCCTCCAGACACTCTGGTTTCCTCCTGCAGTCCAAAGACATGCAGTTAGGCTAACTGGTGTCTAGAATGCCCTGCGATGGACTGGTATCCCCTCCAGCTTTGTGCCCAATGCTGCAGAGGATAGGTTCTAAGCCCCCTGTGGCACTAATCATCATAAGTGGTTCAAAGAAGGATCCCCCAGATACAACTATGATGCTACAAGGTGTATGTAAAAGGCAAACAAAGTCTTTAGATAGTTAGGTTGTCCTTTTTTGTATAAAAGATCTCACTGAAGGCTGAGAGACCATGGTGTACTTCATACTTCTCCATTGCGAGCCTCGGTCCGCTGTGGAACATTATCTCTGCCTAAAGCTCCCCTCCCCATCTCGGCAAGTTAAGGCTCAGTGCCCTGGGGTCCACGGTAGAAACTCCAGGCTGGGACCCGTCATCCATTTTCCATTGAGTAAGCAGTGGGTTCGGACACAGAGCCTGTGTTTCCCGCCAGAGAGGGAGGAGAGCTGTGGAAAACAAGGCAGCTCAGCAGCACTCATTCATCTTCAAGGGGGGGGGGGGGGGTGGGTGGATCAAGCCACAACAATAAAAAAAAAAGGCCAAGCAACAACAAAAGACGCCCAAAAAGCCAATATTTTTTAAAAAGAAAGGAGACCCAAAACC
>JAODKC010000044.1:4371847-4387581 GCA_026777985.1 Mormyrops attenuatus | reverse complement strand
GTCTTCGCCAGCCCAATAAAGCTCAAGACGCCCCCCCCCCCCGACCCACCCCCTCCATTGCTTCAAACTGGAGGAATGTGTTTTGTTTGGAAAAGTTACTTTTGAAACAGCAAGAGGCATGTTTCCAGCACTTCCAGATTTTTCTGTTAGGGATTTTTTTTTCTCTGGCTAAAAAAAAAAAAAAAAAAGAGAGGTAGAGATAGAGAGAGGGGCTGTGAGAGAAAGAGTGTAATTCTCACTGCATGAGTTACATTCCCTGGGCAAATGATGGAGTCACTGAAACTTCTTACAGAGGATTATCTGAACCTCTCTCTCTTAAAAAGAAAAAGTTAAGAAAATAGTCAGAGAGGCGCAAAAAGATTTTATTAGAAAAAAAAGCCATACGATCACAAACACACAACTTAGTGGAGCCAGGAATAATATGAGTAATACGTTGTCAGCAACCAGATATTAAGATTAACTACCAAATAATAATAAATAATAATATTAATAGTAATAATAATAATAACAACCTCTACAGCAGCTTATTCCAAAAGACACGGGCAAAAGCAAAATAAGACATTACTACTGAGAGGGAATATCTGACACACGCCATTTTTGCACCACAAAACCAGTAAGATGCCTCTTCTGCTCATGCTGGAATAAGTCACCTAGATGGCCACGAAAGGGGCTGACACAGAGATCAGTCTGCCTGAGGCGACATGCCTGAAACCAGCCCCAATTCCCATGTAGACTAATTTAGAAACTGAGCATCAAAGACCTTATACAGAGCTGATCATTAGGTACAACACCGTTTGATCTGCATACAAGTGTTGATCACATCTATATTCGGCCTGGACTAACAAATACCAACACTGTCATTACTGGATTACACTTGGCACGAGGCAAATCTCGATAACACCCTTAACCCTAAAGATGTGGGCCAAAGATGTGGAATGCAGATGCGGCGTCCAGACACAACAGATTGAGCGACTACAGCCACGCCGCGGCTCACCATGTCTCCACACTTCATTGTTGATCACATGGTTGATGGATGGACGCCACCAGGGGGGTTCGAGCCACGGGGAAAGGACACTGGCACTGATAAAATCTGATCTACCCCAATCGCTTAACCACAGTATAAATCCTTCATAATAACGGCGCCGGCCTCTTATAAAAGTGGATATTCATATACACAGATGGCAAATAAAATAGTAGTAATCCTAAGACTAGTTAACAAAGATGTCTTAGTTTTAACGTAGTGTGTGCCAGCGGCCCAAGCATCCATGGGTCCTTTTAACTACGAGCGTCTGACTGGCATCTCTGCGGGCATAAATCGGCGGAAGCCCAGCGGCTTCTCCCAAGCGAGCTCGGAAGGTGGAGCGCTATTTCGAGGCGAACCGTTACCCCCCATCTAGAGCCGCTCCCTGACCCAGGTATTCGCGGCCGAAACGAGGGCGGCGACGGGCGCTTAACGGTCTAGGAATGTCAGAAAAGCCGAGCGGGGGAGGCGGCTCCGTTTACCGGGAAGCCGCCGGCCGACACCCGCCTAAGCGGACGCCGCTGCGCCGTCCCACGGGTGCCGTTACGAACAGGGGTTAGGAGCCGCGTAACCCGGGGCCGCGAGCTCCCACCGACCGTCAGCGCGAGCCGCGACGATGAGGCGACGGCTGCGCTCGCGGACGGGCGACGTGCGCTGCCCCCCCCCCTCCCGGAGACCCTCACCTCGGCGTCTTCCTCTCGTCCCGTAAACGTACGTAATCCGTCCGCCGCCTCGCCGGCTGGGAGCTTCACGGGGGGGCTCCGGGAGGCCGGGACGCGGCGTATCGCTGCGGTTATCCCGAGAGCCAGCATCCGCCGCCGGACTCCGGGATCGATCCGGTTGTCAGGGCGGCGAATGCCGATTTATTTTTTATTTTTTTTGGCAGCCCGACGTAGATATACAACAAGCAGATTGGCTATCCCACCTAGAGAGCGCTCCTCTATCTGCGCAAATCAAGTATCCATGGAGAGCAGACGCAGTCTTCCTAATCTCTGACTAAAAAGTGGCTGTCGTCTTCATAAGAAATGTCGGTGCAGCAGTGTTATTTGGAAGAAACCTCGGTGAATGCTGGGACTCCGCACTAAAAATACTTTAAATGGAGCACAGCGACGCAGAATCTAGTACTCTTGCATCTGCGCTCGTAGCCCTTCCTTTTTTCCAGTTCAATGGACCGCTGGGAACTCTGGGATATCTTGTGGCCGAACACAGGAGCCCGCTAGGGGGCGCCATGCCGGCGCGGAGTGCGGACCCTGCTGTCCCGGAGGGATAGGGTGTCGTTCGCCGGGTTTCGCGTAAAAGGTTAACAAAGCAGTACATTGCTGATTCAAGCTGGTTTTCCCCAGCTAGACGCGTATAAATTATGTCCGTTTCGTAAAATGGTAAATATTTTAAAACGATTTAACCGAAGGTACCAATTTGCAAAATCTTCCGTTTTAATTTTACGTGTATTGATTACTGTGCTTCTCTTGATATGTATATTTCTTACACGAAAACGAACGATCCGTGTATGAGTACGAACATAAAATACTTGTTTGGCTTTAGATAAAATTAATCAAAACACCTTGACACACAAATGTAATTGAATGTGAAACATCACAAGCCTGTACCGACAACGGCGGTAATACGTTTTATTTCTGGTGTAGTATCGGACCCGTACAGGGACCTATTGATAGTACTTCGTGTTTAAACCTAACTTTCCGGCGTCTTACAGACCTGCCAAGTTTTTAAAGAGGCCTAAACTCTTTGCCCCGCACCCCACCCAACATGACCACGGCACTGACAGCTTCATGACGCAGATCCTGTCAGATTCTGCTCAGCGGTTTTTATGCTCTTCCACTGTCAATATCTGTGACACGTTAGTGATTTGGTTGGCAGGTGCAGATACGACCGGATAATTAAAACCATAAGGCAGCGAATGGTTCCGTACTTCAGACCTGGACTTGAACTCAAGTCAGTAAAATGTGGTCCCAAAGGTTTAAAGCTAATATAGTTTTTTACATGCCGTTTTTAAAGTTCTGTGGCTAAGCTGCAGCTACGTAGCTCAATATTCGCATTGATACTTTTCACCAATCTGTTTTGCTCATGCCGTTGGTCGAGGCCTTTTTTATGTCTAAATGAGAGTTAACATGTTTGAGTAGTGATGAGCAATTCAAAACAGTAACTTTTTGTCTGCAAGGAATTGCAGGAGGTTTACGTGATGGCAGTTGCTGTATGGATCAATCTGTTTCCGACTTAACATGTACACTACTTTTGCACTGTAAATGATTTGAACATTTATAGACCGGGCATACTTGATCACACTCTTTAATAGGGTTTCAGAAGAACATTCGGTTTTCTAAATATCGGCTATATGCTATACTAAATACTTCTTATTGAAATGGTTACTCTCCAACACATAGCATACGTTTTGATTTGCTTGGCCGAAAGTGATAACATCGGAAGGGCGAATGACGCGCAATGACCAAAGAACATTCGGTCACTGTCTGTGGCGGCACTGAAGAGCTTACCAAAGCCATGACCAACCCCCAACCCACTGTATTCAACCACAGCGACCATCAAAGCCCTTTTCAGCCATTCTGTAGGAAATTATTTCCTCTTTACATGCCAGGAAACAGAGAAGAGGCACCACTACAGCCATAGCCTACCAGCCACTCCACATGTCAGTCTTAAAACATGCCTCTTGATTCACCTGTATGGACTTTTCCATTTTTTCTACTCACCTCCCTCATATGCAGAGGTGGAAAATTCAGGTCCAGAAAGTAAAAATCCAGACCAAGATTTTGTTTCAACCAACCAGTTGAGTCTCTGTGACTGTGACTGTTGAAACAAAATCTTGGTCTGGGTTTTTACTTCTCTTACTGGGTTTTCTGGACCTGAACTATCCACCTTTATGTAACTTTGTTTTGTATGCAATAATAGGTTAAGTTTACGGAGAGACTGGTCAAAGGCTTTGGAAAACATCACTGATGTCCCTAGAGGGCCACAGTGTTCCAAGAGCTATATTTGTGGCCAGGAGGTTGTAGATTTAAGCCCCCAGAGGGGCTTGGCCGCGGTGCCCAGCTAGGGCAGGAAAACGTAGGCTGTTTCGTAAAAACACATTTTGGAGGAACTAAGTAATGCAATTAATGTTATACGGTATAATGTGCAAATCCCCCCCCCCATTTTCTTTTAGCTGCTCAGTGAACTTTTTACAAGATAAACGAGAAAAAGAGTCTTACGTATGTACAGGAGGGTTTATTTTAATTTCCGTGTACAAACAGAGGCTGTGAACATCTTTCCTTTTTGCACCAACATGATCAGTAAACAGGAATTAGAAAAAAAAATAAATAAATGCATTGTGTGAACTACATGTTTTCCCTAAGCTGTCATGTCTTTCGTGATAGCAGAGCATTTTCAGAAAGCATGAAATCTTACATTAGAACTTTCTCAATTTACACGTCTTCAGGTGTGACGGGATTATGTCAGAGACTAATTACAATAAAAAAAGATTTTAATTATGTGGAAAATCAGTTAGAAGTAGCCTTTCTAAACAGTCTAATACTACTACTATAATTACTAATTATATAGTTAAATCTTGATTGACATCTCAATAAATAAACCCATGACCTAGATCTCTGCACATTTTTGGAATAAGTAAGAAAAAGGCAGGAGAAATGACTCAGAAGCTTTGTTATATACATTTAAACCTTGTTGCTTCCCCCGACTGCTTCTGAATCAGTGGGTTCTTACACACTACCAACGTGACCCTGCTTACACTCGGCAGGAACACACAAGACCTTAAGACTTCATTCTCCATAAGTCACAGTGATCACAGTGGATATCTGGAATCATATAAATAAATAGGGAACAAAAACCAAATGATACTAATGGGCCACAAAGAGGTTTCAGACCCAATTTCTGATATCTGGGTAGCGTGGCTGCCTCACTTTTGCCCCTGGCACACGGGAACCAGCGAAACGCTATGATAGAGAGGCACCCACCGGTCCACACAGTGCTGTTTTTGGGAAGCCTTAACCCTGAACTTTCTGATCAACATGGCTTTTAGAGGCCCCTGTGGTAAAACCCAAATCAATTAAAGGCTACCATCCCAGACAGGAGGGTGGAGTTTCACACTCGGTGAGCTCCGATTAAAGAACAAAGGTTTGAAAAGACGGGCCTCTGTGGGATACGCCTAAGTTTGGCACCATTACGCCCAGAACCCCTTGTCTGGATCGGGTTTTTGATGTGCTCGAACGGCACAGCAGGTCTGGGGGAAGCTGCCAGAGTAGGGCTGCTTGCTGCTTGGACATGGACAGGAGATGCCCAGCATAAGACAGAGTAACTGAAGTGGGAAACAAAAGTACTGAATGTTTGAATCTATAGTGAGTTTAAAGAGTTGACTTTCATCAAAACTCGGTTCCTGTTTGAAGGTAACATCAGTTTGTTGTTAATGCATTTCCATGCCCCACCACCACCAGAGATACACCCCCTCGCCCTTCCTGTTATCACTCTTCATACATTTTCCTTCACCCCCATTGTCAGGGGTCCATGGCGTGACCCTGCAAGTCACGACAGGTCTGAGCATAGAACTCACGTACAACTGGCACCAAGAGCTTCTGGTTCCCAGATGGCCAACCAATCAGGAGAGTCCCAGGATTCTGCCAACCTATAAAACATTGACGCTTCCCCAGGAGGAGGAGCCTTCTCCCTTTAAGGCTACTTCCCATAGTCCAAAAAAAGCATGCACAAACTCAGACAACAGGAATGTTTGCCAGTTTTTCCTTCTCACTTTTAAAAAACATTGTCAACATTTGTATATGACCTCCCCAAAAATGTTTTGGGTGAAATGGCTTAGCTTAGCTTCTGTAAAAAACAAACAAAAAAAAAACAAAACAAACATTAGCCTTGAGAGAAATACTTTTAAAAATCATCACATTGAAATCAACATGCCTGCATGTTAGAGGTTTTAAAAAATTACAGAAATAACACAGATCACTGTCCTCCGATATATTTGTTATCAAAAAAAAGAGGAAAAAACTCAAACCAAGATCATTAAGACACAAGCGAAATACGAAAAATGATATTGGGGAAGACAAACAAAGCCAGCGAAATGCACCAATGGTAGTTAGTAAACTGTTACGCTTAGATTTTAGACATAACATATAACCTCCCTCTGGTGACTTGTTTACAGTGGGCATGTTAACAGCCGGTGCTGACAGCAGCGATTACTAAACACTAACTGTGAATGCTGAGAATATTCCCACCCATCCCAGCTATGCCCAGGAGCAGTGAAATCCCAGCTAGGGCAGGGCGGGTTTGAGGTTGGGCAGAATGACACTACTGGTGTAAGCCATACCAAAACATCACCCTAAAATGTAAGTGATACAAATAAATAAACCTGCACTTATTACCATCAGCTAACTGGTATGTAGGTGGGTTGGATCTCAACTATCTGGCATTCCACATGATTCGCTACTTATGCCGAGTGCAGCGGGATACCATCCATTGTCCGTTGAATTGCAGCACACCTTGCATCTCTGTATCTACCAGTTAACAGTGGACTGCTCTTTCCGAAGCCCCGCCCCCACTGAAGGGAAATGACAGGAGAGGCAATGTGCTGATGTAGAGATGACCTTGGCCAGTAGGGGGCAGCCTGCGGCACTCTCCAAAGAGCTTCAGATTAAATGGATGCATTTCCACTGAGTTAACGATGATAAGAGTGAACAACCTATTCATAAAGCGATCTTTGACAGCCTGGATTTATTTTTTTTTGTTATGTGAAGCGATTAAAGTACACCATTTGCGGCAAATTAGATAAACATATAAGGATAATGCTTTGCTCACAAAAGCTAAGCTTTCAAGTTGTCCGTATTACAGAATGTTTTCACGTTATACTTCCTATGAGATATACAGTAGCGACACACTGGATTAGCGTGTTAAACATAGGTAAACAGAGATGCTGGTTGCCTGGAATGAGTTATCATGAGAGCCGAAGCACAGGCAGTGACCACGCACACATACTGAACATCAGCCAATGGCAGTCTAACAGAAGACACCTGAATCAGCTCGCGTGTGGCATACCTCACCACCGAGACAACGCAAGAACGATGACACAAGTCAAGAAGGTGGTCTAGCCCATAATGCAGACATTCCAGCTGATAACGTCGCGCCCCCGAGCAGCTGTCGGCTTGGGAAGAGACACACAGGTAAGACGCTTCCTCATGGGCAGGTCCTGCGCAGCAGACACGCATTAGAGCCGGGCACAACACTGATGCGAATTCCAAGCTCCTGACTCACGTCAATCTTAGCAAAACATCTGTCACCAATGAGATGTCTTCAACATGCTCTGCTTTTTTTTCCTGGCCTCGTAAAAATACTTATCTACAAATGCAGATGTTAAAATGTCAGTATGGCTGACTGCATTCCCTCAGTAGTAAGACTACTTTTAATTCTCGGAGGATTCCTCCTCACGACAACCAAGGTTTTCCTAGATACTTCTATGGCACACACTCGATTGTCACAAGTTAGTCAAAGCAGCGTGGAATTACAGGCTCTCGGTTTAGCCCCCGAAAAACAAGATGCAGAGAAGATGAAGCGCTTTCTGGCGTGTGCATCTCCTGGTGATCTCCACAGTCTGTGAAAACCCTGAATGGTAAAGAAAGGCAGGTGACCTGTCTGAAGAAGACAGTAACGTGTAACATCGCGAGACATGGAGAGAAACCACAGCGAAGGCACCCGGCCTCCAACAATGAACACGGTCTTCCTGCTTCCCTCACCAGCTATCAGGGTTTTCAACTTTCCTTCGAGAGCACATACCGATTGACTAAAAAGATTGCACACCAGTTACAGACATTTTTAAAATGAGAATAAGACAAAAGAAAACACCAAAAACTCTCAGCCTAACGAAACACAATCAACTGAGAATGTTCATAAGACAACAGCACAAGGAATGTGTTTTCAGGAGGCTCTCGTGTCAGTTCGGTGCAGTTATGGCGCCCTCTGATGGTCTCTTTATGCAAGCGCCAGCTACAGAGAAGCTGACATGACAGTGCACTGCTTTCAGTGCAGAGGGACAGTAGTCCCTGTGACCCAAGGAGCCCCCAGCCTGGCCTCTTGCACATACGGCTCTGCTTTTTCTGCTCCCGCTAAACCTCTGTGGAGAAGAGGATGCTCTGTCGCTTGCTGTCTGGCGTGGGGATGGTGTCCAGCTGCAGGAAGTACAGCAAGACCTGGACCTGGAGAGAGACGGAGAGCAGTGTAGTTAGAAGTGTGTGGGAAGGGCAGTGTGAGGCGCAGCAGGCTAAACCTCTGTGCCTGAGATCGGAAGGTCACCGGGTTGATCCTGGCCACGGCAGAATAGTCATGTCTAGGGGCCCTTGAGTACATCAAATGCTGTCACTGTTATTAAGAAGAGATCCACTAGTGGATGGAATATATACCATGGAGCACTTAACTCACAACATAAGAATTCAAGAGGACCAAGGTCTGGAGAAATGGACTGTGTTTATGTTCTCAGCGACAAGATGAGGACTGAAAAACTGACATTACACAGGATAAATGTGTAGTAGCACAGCAATCCAGACTCTTCACAGGTAGGGGTTGGATTTTCCTTTTTTCACCTTCTTTAATTAATTCTTTTTTTTAATTGATACCTTTATTGTCCCCATGGGGAAATTCTCTTTTACGCCTCCCTCAACTTGCTCTGCAGAGTAAGCTGTCCACACCCTGGGGGTTGTGGAGCTGGGGGTTGAGGGCCTCACTCAAGGACCCACAGATGTGCTGAGGCTGGATTTGAACCAGCGACCTTGTGATTACAGGCACACAGGCTTAGCCCACTGAGCCACACGCTGCTATGTATGGGTGTTTGTATTTTGTGATCTATTCTGTAATGGAAAAAAGCAATGATAAAAATAAAGCTAAAAAAGTGATCTACGTGGCTTACAGTCGCTATATATTTCTACGGCTGGGTATATTTTACAGGCTAAATACATTAAGCGCAGTTCTCTGCTAAATTCGTGGACCAGAACATTTTGCCATGCACCCCGTTTGTTTATCAATTGCATTTTGTCCTATCTGTCATCAGCTAGATGCCATACAAAACAGCCACAAAACTGTGACATCATTTTTGCTCCCCCTCAGTTTCCTGCCAGACAGTCCATGTTTGTGCTCCCTCCCAGCTGGGGGAAACACTGATTTACATGATGTCGTGGGACCGCACCTGTGACAGGACCTCGAGTGACCAGCTGTCGCCCATGGAGATGGGGAGCGTGGGATTGGTGGGGATCTTGCTGTCCTTCTCAGACGGGCGGAGCAGGGTAGGGCCGAAAACCGTGGCCAGGTTGTGGAGTGACATCTTGTTGGTGCTTTCATTCTCGGCCACCCTGGGGGAAAAGAGGGAGGGGGGGGGTCATTTGAAGTGGAGTTAGGGCCTGGAACTGTAGGAAGCTTATACCCGTGGCCTGTGACCAGAGGAGCCATCAGGAAATGATGCAGGTCGGTACCTTTTCAGGTGGTCGAGCAGGAACAGGAAGGTGACCAGGTTGGGTTCAGGTAACGAAAGCAGCAAGTTGAGCATGCAGCTCTCTTTGGCTACACTGTCTGACAGGGCTACAGCAATGACAGAAAGCAGCTCATTAAGGCACACGTCTGTGAAGAGTTACATGTAACAAACCAGCATACT
This sequence comes from Mormyrops attenuatus, assembly GCA_026777985.1. Lineage (NCBI taxonomy): Eukaryota > Metazoa > Chordata > Actinopteri > Osteoglossiformes > Mormyridae > Mormyrops > Mormyrops attenuatus. The sequence continues at coordinate 4,377,901 of JAODKC010000044.1, read as the reverse complement.
CAACAACAGATGGGTCCTGGATTGATACAAAGCTATTTTCTTAACATAGGCCTACATCTGTTGATCCATTGTGATGTAATCCATTGTTATCGGAAGCAAGGACAAAGTGCTAAAAAGCAGTGTATAGTAGTGTTGTTACATTTTAGGTGATATTTTGATGTTTAAAGCTGCTTAGCTGCTAACAACCAAGGCATGGCCACAGAGGGGCGCTATAGGAACAGGAACTGACCGATGCCTCCTGCAAAGTTGGGGTACAGCTCGTCGGTGAAGAGGGGCTCTGGAAGCTCCCGGAAATAGAGCTTCAGGGTCCCCGCGATGGCGTTTACGTCCATGTCACTCATCATCATGGACACGTCTTTGTTGTCTGCAGGAATGACAGTGGGACGGCTCACTCACAGATACAGGAAGTGTACCTAAGATGGCATCATGTTTCACAACACACAAGCCGTATAATAATTCACTACTTTAAAGGTTTTCTTTTTATCTCTGTGAAGAAAAGAGTCCTTTGATTATATTTTCAAAATTAGACAACAAAAACATGTTTTTCATAATTTTTTAAAAATTACATGGAACTCAAGTTGTAAAACTGACCATTAAACAAACCTTACCAAGGTTTTCATTCCCCATACATTTTATTTAGTGACTTACAATTTTGAATGAGAACATTTTGTCAGAAAATTTTTTTTACTTGAAAGAAAATATTAAGGTATTAAATAAAATTAATTGGGAGCGGACAATCAGACACCTCAAAAAATTAACACCGCCCCACCCCTGGGAAATAACAAGGCATTGCCATGGTACAGTGTGTAGCTCTCTACTGCCCTCACATGGCAAGAAGCCAGTAAGACTCACTGGAATCAAAGGCCACCTTCAGGGCCTGGACGTCGGTGGCCACGCCTGATACGCGGTAGATGCCCACTTCTTCCATGCCCCGCCGCTCCACCTCCTCCACGCATTGCCTCACGATGTAGGGCACCTTGGAGTGCTCCCGCCTGACACACACACACACACACACACACACAGTCACCAGCTGTACTCCATGCAACATTGCTGCTGACTTTGCAAGCTGGGTAAATATTTCAACTTACAGCAGCTTCTCGACACAGAAGAAAAACTGCAACACAGGAGATTCTCATTTCAGGTATTATACACTTGGGGGGTATCTGGCAAATAACGTTTATGGTTCAATGTTTATTTCTGCAGCTTGGTATAAACAGACTCAGCATAAGCAGCTTGAATAAAAAATGAGAAAACAGCATTTTCAATTTCCAGATCGACCCCCCCCCCCCCCAGTCACGAGTCAAATTCCATGTCACATGCTTAGGTCAACAATGTTTAGAACCAGTGCTTCTGAAACCAGACCATGGAGGACTTCCAGATAATCCACATTTTTGCTCCCTCCCCGGTCCAGATACACCTGAACCAAACAATCAAAGCAAAAATGTAGAATGTCTGGGGGTCCCCGAGGGCTGCTTTGACAAACGCTGGTCTAAGCAATCCTTTAATAACGTTCAGGTATTGTAATTACCCTTGTAAAACATTACACTGCTGTGTCCTGCAGTATAGTAGCACCATAATTACATCGTTAATGCTCTTAACTCCCCAAGTAATGATCAAGAGTTTCGCTAAAAGATTTTCAATAAACGTTTGATTGTTCGAAACTTTGAAAACATCTGTAATGCCTTTCCCATTGCTGAAATTTCCACTTTATTAAAAGTAGGTCACATGTTGTAGGTAATGTTGATGTACATTAGTCTCTTATTTCCAGGGTTCATAATTAGTGTTAATTATCACTTTACAAAATTACTGTTCACATGGTTGGTTGATATATGTAACTGCATATTTTACTGGAGATATTCAGATAAAGGGTCTTGCCCAAGGTTACGCAGCAGGGCCCCTTACTCTCTTGACAAGCCCTTTGATGCATTTAACCAGTTACACCCAACAAAACCGAGAAAAATACCACAGGGGGCTCCACTGATCAAGAAAAGTTCATCTTGCCTATGGCTTTACTGTGATGTCGTCTAATCGGGAGACAGCTTGTCGTGCTGAAATGTGCCGGAATGCATTACCGTACTGATTTTGCATGGGAACAAAGAAATGAATGCGACAATCTCACATGAGGATATTTATCGCAAGCTTTCACGAAGGATGTGCTTTCAGGTGTTTCAGATCTCAGCATGGTTTCAGTGGTATATTCCCAAGCAGTGAACCCAGACACGGTGACGGAAAGACCAGCAAGGTGACAGGGAGCAGCAGCTGACCACAAACAAAAGAAAACATACTTCTTATGCATTATACGCCTCACTTTTTTTGGACAAAAGAGTCATGGCATGAGGGATTGTTACAGTAAATAAAACCTGTTTTTTTATCACCTGACTTGGCCAGAAAGTACAGGCTGGCCTAACCACCGGTAGCAAATCCCTCCGGGACCAGCCAAAGCCCTCATACCAGGTAACCCGACCTCCTGGTTTGGGTTTCTGGTTCTGTTTAGCCCGACTTCCTTCCTCCCTCCAGGACTAAATTAGCCCTGTGACCTGGCCTCCCTGTCTCAAGTAAGAGTGGACAACACCGCCCACATGCAATGATGCTGTAAACTTAAGTTCCAGAGTTTGTTCAAACATTTTAACAATGGCTAGGGTATCTGGTAACAGTGTTAGCGCAGGTTTAGCTGCTAGGCAACTCAACAGAATGTTATATAAAATATGCTCGTTTCAGAAGGACGGAGGCTATACAGTCACACAGAATATGCTTATCTCGCATCGGATCTCTGGTGTAACACACCCTAGCATTAGTAGGTCTCTTGGAAACAGAAAAATTAGCAGTGGTGCTGCTAACCTTCCTGTGCACATCTATTGTCAAATTATTCACAAATAAGACTGAAGCTCCCTGCTGTCAGGACCGGTGGGTCAGCTGTCTGATTTTGGGCAGATACGGTTCAGTGTGACAAAAGCGTTTATGCTTTCAGACTGGAAATGCGACACCAATCTCTTTCTACACTTATGAAGAAGGTGCGTCCGGCCTCCCATGATTTAGCATGAAAGCCCTTCTGAAAAAGTATGTGGAGTGTCCCACTTCCTGTCTTCCATTTCAGACAAAAGACAAAAGCACACATCAGCCTCCCATCTTACTCAAGGCTATTTTTAGCCTCCCAGATTTCTCCCTAGTGATTTTCATTTGTCCTTGACCACCAGTGTAAGGGTCTCTGTAAAATAAAACTAAAAATAGCCCTTTTTTGGATTTTAAGTTGTACTCAAAGGTTTTCCAAGCTTCCCCCAGTGATACTTCTGGAGCAGGCATATCTGGGATAAGCTCCCTTTTAAAGTAGGCTGGTCTGAGTTTGACTGTATTATTGTGTGGTAAACATCTCTATGAAATGCTTCTACTTTAAGTGCCAGGATGAGGCTTTGTTATACTCACGAGGTGTTACGCCTAAATCCCTAAAATATCCACCACTATAAATGGGTAAATATTTTCCCCAAAAGTATGAACCTACATGCTGAGCAACGGTGACTACAAAGCACTGAACTAAATAAAATGTGCATAACAAAGCTGTTTGTGTGTTTTTCCGAGAAGCCCTGCTCCGTTTCAGCACAAGGGGAGACTCACTTGGTGACCACGCTGATTTTCACCCCGAAGACCCCAGTCTGCTTTCGTGACGGCATCCTCTTCAGGCTAAACTCCCGGCTCGTGAACTTCATGGAGAGCTTCACCTCAATCTGCTCACAGGATCACAGGCCGACGCATGTTACTGGGCTCACCCCTCCCCCCATACACTACCACTTACAGCTTGATGCCACTGGCTGTGGCCTACCAGGACTCACCCCATTCGTGGCGATGACCGACCTCTGCCAGTCCTTTCCCTGCAGCGTCTGAGGGTCCAGCTGAAGCCAAACAGACACAGTGATACGTCACTTTCACCTCCGTTATGCGCGTCGCGGGAAGTCGGGCCATATCCGCGATTAATGCGTGCCATCTAGTGGGACGTTTTTAGCTCAACTCAAGCGATCAGAATCTCAAACTCGTGTAGAGCCCAGTTTTTGCAAGAGCATCAGAGGCTTAAGATATGCATAATCAGAGCAAGCTAGCAATCAAGACCCAGAATCAGAAGCAGCCACAGTAGATAAATACACCATGCAGTGAAAATCACCGTCTAAGCTCAGTAATCTCCAGATTTAGCCTGTTAGCTACTTGATCGCTAAATGTTTCAGCGATGCAAGGGGATCTTTTTAATTATTAGCTTAGCGGCTAAGAACACGATACACGTGCCTGGTCTGTTTAAACACGGCGGGATTAACCTGCTTTGTCAGTCAGTCTGATTTGACCTACTAAAAGGAAATGAGTTAAACCCACCAGCCTGAGAGGGGACGCAAATCCCACCCACTGCAGGGTTCAAAGCCTCATTCCTCATGAATGTTTAGTTGCCGCATTAAATAAATGACTCATTAAACTCAGCTAGCGTCACGGCAGCTGGGGGAATTTGGCAAAGCTGTACCAATGTGAGAAGGTGCACGGATTCTAGATATTCACTAACAGACCTGACGATCTCGAAATACCTACCTGTCACCACGGGCAACCACCCCCCAGCTCCCAGAAGGCCAGGCGTTTGTTTCATTCTGAATGTTATGCCAACACAGCTCTGCAGTGAGCCTGGAGCTGAAGAGGCATGTCCTTACGGGATATGAGCCCAATCCTCTCCAGACTGACTTACCTGACCGGGTAAGTTAAGACTAAAATTCCTAGATACTTACTAGGCGGTTCCATGCAGAACAGATAAACAGCTCTCTCCTGTGTCTCTCCTCCCCCCATCTCTCCCTTCTTCTACACTGTGCATAAAATCCACGGCTTAGCACTTGCACACGCACCTTGAGGTCAAACAATATCATCCCTGACCTATGACCCCTCACCTCTGACCCTTGGCAGCGTTCAAAGGCAAACATTAGGCAGCAGACCCAGTGATCTGACATACATCCCTCTTTTACTCCTGACACAAGGTCACTCTACTGACATTCGTATGAGGACTTTCAATCTTAGCTGATCAGATAAATAAATCCTACAGTCAATATCTCTACTACTGGCCATAATTCTTAATAAAACAGCAATAAAACAAGAGATGTAAATGTCTCTTTTTGGAGCCTTGCAGCCACCATCTAGCTCTGATCTGCGCACAGCGTTGTCCTGGCAACGGCGACAAGGCATCACCCACTAATCAGGTGGCCTGGAGACACTGGCCCCCCAGTGGGCCCCTCACAACACATTTCCACTCTTCAGCAGACAAGGACATGAATGGGGTGAGGCCTTTGTGGAGAAACCTCATCCCGGAGGAAGCCCATCCGGCACCGGGGGGGGGGGCCCTGTTCCACGCTCTAGACCTGCACTTAGAGAAGACAAGTGAAGGCCTGTGTTACCTGCCAGGTGAGGGGATACTAAGGTTCAGGCTAGAGGGGGGGGGTGTAGGGTTTCCCTTACTGATCTGGACAGTTTCATTACCACCTCTACCAAAGTCAGATAGGCTGGCATGAGGGCTGCGATCTAGGCCTCTGTTCCTGCAATCGGAAGGTCACTGGTTCGAATCCCATCTTTGGCGGGACAGTCATGTGACCCTTGAGCCCTTAACCCCCATCCCCCCACCACCCAGAGATTCTCCAAGGCCTCCAGATAATTGGCTGATCCTGTGATGGGACCCTGAACCTCACTCTCAGCTGTATAAACATGTGTGTGTGTGTGAGAGAGAGAGCAGGATGCGAGAAGCACGAAGAGGCATTCCAGTGTAGCTGTGCAAATGACAAATACAGCACTACTGTCTCAAATTCATCTCCGGTCAAGCTAATCAGTTGATTTAATAAATTTGTTATGTTAGACTTAATTATGGATATCTGCTTATCTGCAGCTAGATTAAAAATACAAAAGGGTGTTCTATTAATATCACATAAATATGAGTTTTTTTTCCTTGTAATCCCCCCCCCCCCCCCCCCCCCACCCCCCCCCCCCCCCCCCCCCCCCCACCCCCCCCCAGAGGCTGTGGGGCCGCGGGGCGCACGGGACGGCACAAAA
>JAODKC010000044.1:4360837-4370911 GCA_026777985.1 Mormyrops attenuatus | reverse complement strand
CCCCCCCCGCGTCAGCTGTACTCCACCAGCTGTTGCATTGGGGAATTCCTGCTGTCTGCCTAGAGACAGACGGTGAGAATGGCCAGAGTGGGGGGGGGGGGGGGGGTTGGGAGGCCGGAGGATTAACCATGAATAAAACCGGATAAACACGCAAAATCAGGAACGGCGACTTACTCAGGCTCTGTTTCAGCCCCGAGGCAGAGTGGACGATGACGTTCAGAAAGCCGCACAGGCCTGAAGGCTCGTCATCTAAAGAGAAGAAACAGAGAAGCTAAAAAAATTTAACCAATTAGTTACTGGAACAAGCTGGCTTTGGCTGTGCAACCACATTTAATCTTTGGGATGTTTCAAGATACATCATGCATATTCTGTTGTCTAGAATGCTGTTTCAATGCATTTTCTGCAACAAATTATTAAATTATTTCATTCTTAATGCCCTGGATCATGTCTGTCTAAAGCAGCATGATCTCAATGCCATTATGAGAAATGAGAAGCATTAAAACTAATAAATCTAATTTAATCTTACTGGTCCAGAGTAATTGAATGTGAATTACAGTATCTGCCTCTCTCTAATACTGTAAATTCATTGAGTTTTCAACTTCAGCTGATATTGCACAAGAATATTATCAGTTCTTTTTGTCAATAAAATTTTTGTGCCGTGCCAGTTTACTGGAAACTACTTACAAATGCCAAAGACTGACCGGATCAGCAGAAAAAACTAGAGAAACTGAGAAAAAAACTGGATAAAAACATTAACAACGGCCAGCAAGGCGGGACCTGCCGCTGGGATAATTTTCTCAGGAAAGGGCGTGATTATATTCTCATGTTATCAGTAATGCCTGGAGATACATTCTTTCTGTTGGAAAATGCCGAATCCATTCAGCGCAAGATACCAAACAACTGACTAAAGAATAACAGCTATGCTAGCAGTCTGACGCACAAATAAAGCTAAAGATTAGCTGTGGCCCCTTACTGCACTGACCCCAGAGGTCAGAGGTCAGCTCTCACACCTTCTTTATTGACGGTCAGGGGTATGCTGTGCACCGTCTGCAGCTTCACGCATGAGTTGGTCAGCATCTGAAGCTCCACTGAGGTCAGCGAGAAGCTCTTAACGCCTGTGGGGGGAGACAGAGGATGAAGCAAGAGTGTGTTTAGTTACAGAGTTTAGTTACACCTGGTTATGGCCACACTGGGGAGGAGACGACTCACTCTTCTTCTGCTGCTCTCGGATCAGCTCTCTCCACTCGGCCCTCTCGTAGTCCGAGGAGGTGAGGAACATATAACCCTGCAAGGCAGGAACAGACGGATGAAGGTGGCTTTCGGAATCATTACATTTATATTTCAGGCCACATACATTTCATGAGAGAGCAATCAGCCAGTCCCGTGCGCAACTGGGGTTGAAGGGCTTTGCTCAGGGGACCAACGGTAAAATCGCTATGGGATTTAAACCAGCGACCTGCTGATTACAAGCACAGCATCCTAACCCACTGAGCCACACGGCAGCCCTAAGGGACCGTCACATGAGAGGTGACACACAAACCAGTCGTGGAGAGAAAACCTCATAAGTCGGTGCTGAGATCCTTTAACCACCCATTACCCAGTTATGGAAACTGGTGTTCCAGGGTCAACCCTAAGGAAACAAAACTGAGATGCTCTGAATGGACTGGCAGCCAATTAGCCAACAGACACACACTATAAAGACGGTTCGATGTCAACTCAGTTGTAGTGAATGTCTTGGGACCACAAGGGGAAAAATCTAGAGCAGTAACAGACATAGATGCTGGTCTTGTCATGGGACAGGAAGTGCCACGCTTTTCATTCTGATAACCAATCAGAGCCAAGCTTTGAGGCTGTTTTTTTTCTCCCTTACAGGCAGGTCAGGAGAAGTTACAGCAAAGCATCACCGGCAGTATTTTCACTTATACAACAGAAAGGCCTTTTTTTGCCCCTGAGTCTGATGAATGAAGATAACCCAGCCAGTAAACACTTACACCTAAAGCAGAACCAGCTTCCATAAAGTATCGCCAAATAACGGGTCTAATAAGACACGATGCTGAATGGAAGTCACCTCCAACAGGTAAAACAGCCTGTAGCTTGAGAGTATCAACAAAGTTGGTGGCTGTCCTTCATTTTAAGGGCAGGGTGAACAGGACATTATCATTTAACATCCAAATATGGCAGCAGACAGGGGACTCCTCTTCCTGAACCACTTGGAATGAACTTATAATGCACCACCTGCAGTACCAGAGATGGCCTGGTGATGGCAGCTCACCTTGCCGTTGCGGTTGTGCACCCTGAAGGCCATGCAGGGCGACATGAGCAGCAGCAGAGATTCTTGCTCACAAAGCTTCTTCCTCAGCCGATCCACCACCTTTCCACCTTTGTTGGCTTTCTGGGGGGGGGGGGGGAAGGGGGCAATACAGGTATGAATGCATGAATTTGCAAAAGTGTCCATATTGAGGTGTAAACGTCTACAGGACACACCTTCTCTCTCTGGATCTCGTTTTTGATCTGTGAAATCTTAATCTTCATGGCCTCGATCTCCTCATCCGGGACCTGCGGGATGGGCATGGACTCGGACTCCTCCACGGTCTGGAAGGTGAGGTCGGACAGTGGGATGTACCACTTACAGTCGTACTGCTGGCCCTTTCTGCAGAGGGAAAGGGAGATGGTGAAGAGGAAACACACGCTGGTCACCCGCAATGTGACGGCGCGCACAGAATCTGTCACTGAACCTACTGAGGTCGGCCAGTCAGAACACTGCTCCAGCTGATGGGTTTCTCAAAACAGGGGGAAAAAAGCTCCATAACTTCCCTGGGAAACCAGGATAACATTCCCCCCCCCAATATGTCACACTTTAGGCAAGTAGCTAACAGGGACCCATGTCCTCAGACACATTTACTCTGCTGCAATGGAGAATGGAAGACTGAGGGAATGGTCATGAGAAGTGGGGGTGTGACTGTGGTAGGTGGGGGAGTGGCTGGGGTATGCAGGGGTGTGGCTGGATGAGGTGGGTGTGGTCAAGGAGATGGGGTGTGGCTAAGAAAGTGGGGGCATAGTTAAGACTATGGGGTGTAACTAAGATGACGAGGTGTGGCTAGGAATTTGGGTAAGAAGGTGGGAGCGTAACTGAAGGTGGCGTGGTTAGGAAAGTGGGGTCGTGGTTAGATAAGGTAAAGGTGTCCCATGAAGATGAGGGTGTGGCTTGGGGAAAGGGGGCCCGCCCACTTACCCCCCGGTCTGCTTTTTCAGCTTCGCACACAGCAGCAGGTCAGTGAACAGGAACATGTGGCGCAGCTTACGGGCTCCTTCCACCAGCTCCACCATGAAGCTGTCCTTCAGCAGCTGCCGGTTCTGTGGGAGGGGGATAATTCAGGGCACCTGGTTGGTCAACCAGTCAATCAATCAATCATTCAGCCATTCAGGGACAAAGCTGACTCAGACTCTAAAGAAAGACTTTGGTCATAATCCTGACAAAATGTTAATGTTAATTAAATAATAATATTATAATTTTATAATGTTATACACACATAATATGCATAAATAAGCATGAATATTATACATATATAATACTGCTACTACTAGCTGTTGTACCAAATACTGGCAAGGGGTGTCGCTCTTGTACATCTGTCCATATTCCTACCACTGGTACCAGGTTGTGACGACGCTGGAGCCTGTTCCAGGGAATGCAGGGATCAAGGCAGGAGACATTGTGGATGGGGTCACATTATACTCCCTACACTTAGCTGAAGGTTTTCCCCAATGATTTTATGAAAAAAACCCTATTACCCTCAGTGAAACCCCACCGGCGTTAAATGGGATGTTGTATTTTTCTTGTTGTAATGCCAGTTTGTTTATGACAGTGAAGATTAGCAAGAGGATCAGTCAGAGGTAGAGTGGAAATGTTGTGGCCCGTCGAGACTAAATCCGACTTCACTTCACAATGACGGCGAGCTTATCTTGACCGCATGAGCAGCCGGAGAGAGTCAGCCGCAGTCTGCCCTTCAGAGGCCCCACCAGCTCGGGAATGACATCACGCTGACCTCACCCTGCCGGAACCTCCGGTGTTTATCCGGACCGTCCCGCCACTGGCTGTTACGGCGGGAACCGGCAGGTGATGTCACACCACCTTTCATGGCGGCCGTCTGGGTTAAGTGCCTTTTCATTTAAGCGCTTCGTCTCTGACCACAGTGCTTCTGGGATTCACGCTATTAATAAAGCTTCAGAATTCCCGATGATCACGGAATAGAAAGGCTGCTCTGGGGAAAATGTGCCACACCCTCGAAACAAGCCGTATTCCGGGATCCGCGGCTCCCTAGGGGCAGAAAGCCGTGGCTCGACTGGTTCCTTGGTTTTGTTCGTGCCTGTCAGCTGCGGGCCCTCATCTCCCTGCTCCGCAGGTCCACACGCGACCTTCCGTGTGAGGTCGGGGACGAGTGAGGCCACTTTTGACTTCCTGTGGTGACCAGGCGAGGGGGTGTTTGGGGCTGAGTTTTAACGAGTGAACACATGCAAGCACACACACTTACACACCGACACACCTGACCTTGGGGACATTTCCATCCTTCCCGGCACCCAACTGCTTATGGGAAAACAAGCAGGAACTGAAAATGAGGGCGACACTCTAATTTTAGAGCGTCGCCTTCGAGAAGCCGTCAGAAACAGGAAGCTGCAGAGTGTCCAGAGGTCACATGTGCTGTCTCAGGGCATTAGCCGACATCCCATGGGACTGAGTGTGTGTGTGTGTGTGCGCGCGTGCGTGCGTGCGTGTTATATTCTGTCTAAGCTTTCCAGGTTTCATTGTAGTGAAACATTCCACATAACCAAATGTCCCCACAATGTGATAAAACCTGCTATATTGATGTTGTGGGGCCCATTTTCGGTAACCTCAACTTTATGCAAATCTGTGACTGCAATCAAAAAACTAAAAATTGTATTTTGTTTGTTTACTTATGGTTAAGGTTCGGGCTGGGTGGGGGTTACGGTCGTCATTGTCAGGATTAGGGTTTGTTTTACTCACAGAAATGAATGAAAGGGCCCCACAAAGAGATGGATAGAAACATGTGTGTTGGGGGGGGTGTCCTGGACACTTTAATCCTCTTCCATTAAATATGGATGCACAGTGTGAAAACTTTGCAGATGTGCAACAGGAGCAGAAGCTTGACTGGGATTAACGCTGTGACCTGTAATTAAATATGGGCACGGTATAAGGATCCATGAAGATGCCGTAGATTCTCAGGTTGCTGCTTCAATTCCAGCTCGAAGGAGCAGGGATTTCGGGGGCAACCTACGGCCCGTGGTCAGAAGGGGGCGCCAATTCAAACCCCAGGATCAGCAGAGTGATATGAGCGTTGGGCCCTTGAGCAAGACCCAAACTTTCAGGGACTGACTGTCCCTTTGTCCTCAAAAAGGTAAGTCACTTTGGATAAAAGCGTCGCTCACACAAAACCGTCCCAAAACAGCTGAGTCAGAGCACTTCACCTCGCATGGAGAAACAGCACAAGTTGATCAGAACTGTCTGACACCAGTAACAGCATTACAGGCAAAACCAGTGAATCTTAATGAGCTCATAAGGCACATAGCCGGCGCCATGCAGAGGAGAGGAAGGAGAAAGTGCGATGGAGGGGGGGCAGAGCTGAGTGACTTCCCTAAACCACACTGCTAGCTGTGCACATTTGAGAAAGCGCCCTTTGTGAGCCCCAAGCGGGAGGTCTTTTTGCCCCCCCCCGTAATGTTTATTATGATGAGGAACAGCGACGTTTGTTTAACGCCTGCGGTGTCCATTCACAAAATCCTTCGCAACAGTTTCCGGGGTAGCTTTCAGTAAACACACTGTCGGGGAGCGAAGGTCAACATCCGGTCGGAAAGGAAGGGAGTGCGTGTGTGTGGGTGAGGGTGTGTGTGGCCGGGGGGGGGCCGCGGCGCTTGGGAGGGTCATTTCCAGGAACCTTAACCTGGAGGGGCAGCGGGGCACCCCTCACTGGGAGACAGGATATTTGTCCTGTACTGGAACTGTACTGTACAGAGGGTGTTTATTATTCACTGCATTATGAGCCCTGTGATTTGCCTCAATGCAGGAACACGACTCGAGACAAGGTTGACTCAGCGCCTGACTCACATGGGAAGGGAGGGGGGCATTAGGGCTGGTTTCCTAGACTTAGTTCCATCTTCAATGTAAGAAAAAGACTGTACCAGAAACAGACGCAGTAATGCATGCGCTCCTCTGCCCCTCGTTAACCACCAGGGGGCTCAAGCCGGCAAACCAGTCTCGGTGTCTGTTCTGTTCCTGTCTCGTCTGTGTCCTTTTTACCATTTGGCTGCATACAGAGAGTTACAGTGGGTTAGACTCCACAGTCCCGCAGACATAAGCTCAAATCTGCCAGCAGCCCCCGCTCTCCCCCAACAATCAGCCTTTCCCTGGACAAAATTACCGCAGTGCAGAGGATATTGTGACACACCCCCTGAGGACTTGGGGACAACCTTAACTATACATGAATAACAAGCAGTGCATGCAAGAGCATCACGTGACCAGCTTCTTGAAAAACAGGAGGGCACACTCAAACGCAGGGTTCACACCGATGAGAGCAGGCTGTCGTGCGAGTCTGTGATCAGGCAGGGAGGGTGTGTACAAATCACACACGTAAAAACGCATCGATCTCCTGTGCATCTCATTCGTCTGCCATCGGAAAGATGCACGTCGGCAGGACCCCAGCTGCTAAGGGAAGGCCACGGCTCTGTGTCACACGACGAGGTTCCGGCCCGGTAGACAGTGAGTCCGTATAGCACACCACTTTGATTTCCATAATTCCTCTTTCATGTTCCCACAATCAATATTTGATGAGCAGCTAGAATGGCTATGGACGACTGGGGAGGCTGAGGCGGTGTCCAAATAAGATTCAAAAATAATGCCCCTGCCCCCCCCCCCCCCCCACAGGGGATTCCCCCACACCTGAAGGATGGCGTTCTACTCCTGCCTGTCGCCAGCATGAATAATGAATGTCCGTGGCAGGGAGAAGCTGGCTGGGCTCATTACAGTAAATTAGGGCTGTGGAGCGCGTCTTTATCTCAGAGTACCGTCTGCTGCAAGCTAATGCCACCCCCCCCCCCCCCCGGTGGGAGCTTCCCGGCGTGACCTGGACCTGTCAACCAATCAGAGTGAGCGACCGCGTGACACCAGAGGCAGCAGCCAGGCGTGTGGCACATCCAGGGAAACCGGAGCCAACCGCATGGCTCTGGATGCTTCCGGAACTAGACTAGGGAAGGTCTCCACATTGCCCTCCCCGGGGGCGCTCGATCACAGAGTCTGTTCCTGGCAGAGAGGGAGCTCTGCGTCTCCAAAGCAACGGATCCTTTCAGCCTGTGCTTCAGAGCAATCGGAACACAATCCTTTAAGAGTGGAACACAAAGTCCTTCCAGCTCTTTATTCTCCAATGCTCGCTTTGTGGCTTAGAGACGTCTTGAAATTGCAAGATACGGATGGTGTGGGCGAAAGGAACGGAGCCAGCCGAAGACAAATGGCGCAGTATATGCCAGAGTGGTGGACCTTCCCTTGGACAGCCAGACAGCAACGGCCGAATGCACCAAAGTGACCAGGAGGATATTGAATCATCTCATGACGAGGCTGACATTACAGTGACAGAAATGCTGAGATCAGAAAAATCTCTAGGTCTGTAGACCACAACTAAGCAGACCATAGACTCCATGAGGGACCATGGCTTTGGCAGCCTAATGTCTGTGACGGTGTTCTCACCTCGCCTTTCTTGACGGTCATGGACTGGCGCCGGGGCGTGATCTCCTCGTTGATGCTAGACAGGAAGTTCTGGGAGATGCGCAGGGCATCCTGAAGCAGCGGGTGGTCTGGGTGGCTGGAGGGCGTGTGCTTTAGAAGGTCCTGCACAGAGAAGCCACATCAAAGACGACCTCAGCCTCAAAACTCACTGTAAATCGAAGAGCTTTATTATAACACCTACTTGGTTAGGGGATTCAACTTTTACACAACACCACTTAATATTAAACATTACAGATTAAAGACACTTACTCAGCTACTGTACATAATGTGAAGCAGGTTAGGTGCCCTATAGCTATTTAATCCAGCCCAGTCCAGTTTTGTAACCTCTGTGCTAATTGCTGCTCAAAAGTTCTGAAAGGTTCTGAGATGTTTCTGAATACATTCTAGTCATGTAGCCTGCGGTGCACTGTGATACTCCTCTGATGAAACTTCAGCAGCTACTAAGGCTATGATGAATAATGGCCTTAATTTGGACACGAGGCTTCAATCATTGTTCATGTCTACTCACATGAAGCACCAGGGTACTCCGAGTCACTCTGTCCACTGGTTTATACAGGAGAGCTAAGACAAAATGTGAAAGTCATCATCAGCCCCTGGAACCAAAACTTGGGGCAAGACCAGTATCATATTGTTGCAGAACGTCAACGTCTCGCGGCATGTCGCCTACCCTCCAGCGAGTTTTTCACCATCTGGTCTTTGCAATCCTTGCCACTCCGGACCTTGAGGTTCTGATGGACCAGAAGGAGAAAGAAAAGCGGTTCTTAAGATACTGTGACCAAAACAAGAACCAGTGTCTTAACGCTCTCATTCATTAATAATCAACCATGGAGCAAAAGTGCCAAGGAGAACTCTAGAGCAGAATTTCCTAATCCGGTCCTTGGGACCCTCAGACGGCCCACGTTTATGCTCCATCTGAGCTCCCAGCCAGACAGCCCACATTTGTTTTGCTCCCGGTAGGACATGAACTCTCTGGGGGTCTCTGAGGACTGGATTTGGAAACACTGCTCTAGAGGCTCAACACTTCACCAAAAACGCATACTTATTAACCTACACACATATACATGTTTATGTGATATCTCATAAAGACCGTAGAAGCTGAATATGTGTGAATATGTGAAAAATTCCAGACTAGTTCAGCATTTTTAAACTGGGGCATGGGAACTACTTGTTTGTACACATGACCAACATATCAGCACATACAAGGGCAGGAGAGGGATAATAAACTATCTGGCTTTCTAATTGGTTCCTGTCTTCCTGTTCTTACGTCAGAAGCAGCAGCAGGAATACCAGCAGCGATCTGACGTTATCTTACTTTCCCAAAAAGGAAATTCCACGAGTCCCTGTCTGGATTCCTACTGGAGCATGTTCAGTGTTTTCAAATAAGAAACAGGTCAACAGTGTCACAGTGTGGGCAGAGACTAATCCGATCACATCCCTGCATGCAGAGAAAACCAGACGGACAAATGGAGATCTGGGGTTTTTTCCCCTTGGCCCAACGTTCTGGTCAAAGCAGAGCTCTGAAGACCCTGAAGAGGCATTAGTTCTCTACAGCATCAGACGGGCCCTCCCTGTCATGGAGGGGGCCTCAGCTTTTCTCCAAATGGATAGCTGCGCTCCAGTGAGCTCTCAGGTTCCCACATTCCTGCACTTCGTCCTCAGCAACTTTCGATGCTCCTGGCACTTTCTCAGATCAGCATGCCGGTTCTCTCGTCTCCTAGTTACCACAAACTCCTCCGCAGGGCTTAATACAAGACACACAAATTGGGGCGGGCAAGTCCAAGATCCACTCCACTGAACAATGTTCCACAAAGCGTTCTGTAAACAGCAATTCACTGCATCTCACCAGTGAAACTGGACCAGCCAAATGCACAGATGGCCTCAAGGGAAGATCCAATCAAAAATGTGTTCCCAGTCTCCTCGAGGAAGCTGCTGGTACCTCTAAAATGGTTCCAACTGGGGCTGAAGGCATGCTTGAAAAGGTCTAAAAGGTGGACCCAGGTCTTGCTCAGTGCATGTAACCTACTGTAACAAGGGTTACTGGGGAGTTCCAATAGAGTGTTTAGGCACAGGATGGACTTAACTGTCCCCCCATTAAACCCTGTAGGAAGGGTAAGGATAAACTTTGACCCCACGGAAAATACTGCTTGGGGGGGGGGGGGGGGGGGGGAAACCAACCAAACGACAGGGGGGCAGGCGGGACGGAAAGGGTCAAAGGGAAGAAAAAAGGGCACACAAAAGAAAAAAAAAAAAAAAAACAAAAAAAACACCAAAAACAAAAAAAAAAA
>JAODKC010000044.1:4346508-4360737 GCA_026777985.1 Mormyrops attenuatus | reverse complement strand
CCCCCCCCCCCCCCCCCCCCCCCCCCCCCCCCCCCCCCCCCCCCCCCCCCCCCCCCCCCCCCCCCCGCCCCCCCACCGCGCCACCCCCCCCCCCCCCCCCCCCGGCCCCCCCCGCCCCCCCCCCCCCCCCCCCCGCCGGCGGGGGGGGCCCCCCCCCCCCCCCCCGCCCCAGCCTACCTCAGAGATTTCAGCAAACTGCGTGTTCGCCTGGCAGCACTTCTCGGCCGTCTCCACGGCAACCTCATAGTTATCCACAAAGGCACGGTAGAGTCCGAGCTGGCTGGCCTGCCGGGAGGGAGGGAGAGAGGAACTGTGATTGGGCAGTGAGGAAGAGGGGAGCTGTGATTGGGCAGTGAGGAAGAGGGGAGCTGTGATTGGGCAGCAAGAGAGAGGAGAGCCTGACTGGGCTGCATAACGGAGCAGCACCTCCCCGTTTACCTGAATGTGCCCAGACCTGTATGAATGACGAGCTTTGATAGCAAAAACAGTGAGACAGGAAAAAAAGGCAGGCTAGAGCAATAGATAAGAACAAAAACCAGCGTTTGGCAACAAAGACAGGAGGGAAGAGCCGGGCAGCGCCAACGTTCCGGGCAGCACCAACGTCAGGGGCCCGCTTATGTCATGACCGCTCAGTCCGCGGGAGTACACAGAATCGAAAGCCCCAGGGAAAGAGGGGTGTGGAGACACGCACACAGCCCCGCTGACTTCATAGATGTTTCAAAATCACAAATAATACACAAAGAAAGCAGCAGAGAGCAGCCGGTACCGAGGGGGGGGTCAGGGGCTGGTCAGGGAGGAGCAGGGAGGAGAAATACATCTCGCATCGATACAGGATGGATCACTGCAGCTGACAGAGATGACTGCTCAGTGTATGTAAACATGGGCAATAACCAGTGATAAACTGAAGGGCAAATTTCCATGGAGGACGTCTGAGGAAATTTCTGTGGAATTTATGTGCGGTTACGTGTGGACAGAGTTTTCGGTCCCAATCCTGTAACGTGTAGAGGAAACCGGCCTTTAGGTCATTGCCGGTCTCTTCTCGCGCACAAGAAACGGACTTTTTTTGGAAGTTTTGGAAATTTGCTCTTCAGTTGTCAGTCGTACTTACTGCCATATTACTGTTTACTCTCTGTCTCTTTATAATTAATTTCTATAATAGTCTGACTACCTCAAATATTATTTACTTTTACATATACAGTGCTCTTACACCCTACATGGCCACAGCCCTCCGCGATACTCCAACACTGCGTACGCTCAAAACCCGTATATGAAAGTGCCTATTGATTTTGCAAATACACCGATTCCTAACCTGTCGTATACGTTACATCGTGGCTAGGTTACAGAGCTGTACATATATATAATGTAAATTCTGTGTAAAAACTACAGCAGTTGTTATAATGTATCGTTTAGGGAAAATTTATACAAAACCTTGTACATTCACAGTACAGTAATTTTATATTTTTTAACAGCAATTGTTCAAAACGCACGTAAGATGCAGGCTGACTGTAGTTGACTTCTCTTGTAAACTGTTTACATTTTATTGATATTGTTTGCTTCATGTTTTGATTGCGTCAGCTTTGGAAGTCACAGACATTTTACCATCATTGACCATAATCCTTTGGATCAACACAATTAGCAGCTGAGGTTCAGGCAGCCCAGCAGGGGTACCACAAAGCTCTCCTGTTCCTCTTATTCTGCTAACTGAATGAGCGCCCAGACCAAGCCAGGGGAGAAAGAGTAAGAGGCAGCAGTTCAGGGAGGAAGAGTAAGAGGGAGAACTCCGGTGAGGAAGAGGCAGTTGGGAGGGAGAGCCCTGGTGACCTTTTGGGCGCGGCTGAGCCTACGTGATTTACCACCACGTTATCTCACAAGCAGAGCAGGCACGGGGAGATTAGAGCACGCACATTAGGCACACGCACACACATGCCAGCCCTCCCACGTTAACACGGGCACCGCTTATCACCGTCCATCCTGCTCTGACACGTACCGACAGCAATGTCATAATATGGCCCAGATTTCCAAAACAAACAGGGCCATGCCAATCCCCTGGATGCCGACCGGGATCGGACACGCTACGCGAAATGTGGCGCACATATCGGGGCGGGTGACAGCGACTACAAAAAAATACAAATAATTAAGAACAAGAACATAACAGCAAGCTTACAAGCATAGATTTGGCGACGTGTAAATCTGCAAGGTTCCAAAGCTGCACAAGTCCATGGAAATCTGGCGCTTAACACCGTCGCCAACCTCAGAGATGTAGAGAAAAGCTAGAATCTCACATTAAATTCAATAAAATAACCAGCATGAACAGGCTCGTGGGGATTCAGCCAACAGCAGCCCCAAAGCTCAGGCTCGACTGTGAATGCTTAATTTATCTATCAGATGCTTTTATCCAAAGGACCCAATGGCGTGATTACTCTGCTGATCCTGATATTTGAACCAGCAACATTCTGATCACAGCCACTGCATCCTAACCCGCCAAGCCACACGCTGCCGCCTGAAAAAGCAGGCAGCCAGGGGCCACATGGGGAGTCATTTCTAGCACTGGTCCAACTGTCACTGAGTAGCCAATGTCACTGAAGCGATCTGTGACAGTAGTCCCAGAGAAGTGTCCGTCGGCGAAAGGCACGCTGACCTCATAATGTCACTCCGTGCCCATAACAGAGCTACTTCTTCACCACTTTCCTGGAAGCCATTCCTTCATAGCTTATGGCATTGTCTTTATTGCTGCAGTGAGAACTGAACTTCAGTATACAGGAAATACATCACAAAAGCTGTCCAATGAGAACTGAGGAAATAGGAATGAAAGCTGAAGCTGATCAGGCTTCAGACCACAGAGTGAAAGCGATGCCATGCATTCCATCAGCTCAGTCTCTCGCCCGTTTGTGATACACACAAGCTACATTAATTTACCGCATTTCACACAAGTTGGGCTCAGATTTAAAACCGGGTCTGCATGTGCTGGTGCGACAGACAGGGGGCGATACACCTGGCAGGATGGCGAGGACTTGGGATGAACAGAGTTGTATAAAAGGAGGGCTTGAAAGGGTAAAGGCACAGGATCATTCAGGAACGTGGTAACTAGGTAAAACAAGGGATTCCAGGGTAAGAAAGACACATCAGTTGCACTTGCACACGATCACCTTCATCTCTGCTGGAACCAGCAGAGCATGTTTGTCAAGAGTTAACATTACGGAGACCCGCGGCCTACACCAAACAGCTCCACACACAAGAACATCATCAAAGCAACATATCAAAGGGGCTCACCAGCTTCTGGAAGAGGTCGCCCACGCACTGATGGTGACTCCACTGCTGAACCCGGGGCAGCAGGCCATCGTAGAATTCCCTGTGGATCTCATAGAGCTCAGGCACTTTGAAGAAGATGGTCTCGATCTGCGAGATGGTGAGAACGGGCTGGGAGGTGGTGGCAGCTGCCTTCAGGGGCTTCATCGGCTGGGGGGGGGGGGGGGGTGATGCGTTAGGCATGGCATCTGTGGCATGTGTGCTATCTTTCTGCGCATACTGTATCTAAAAGGAGGCAAATTCGGGAGAAGAAATGGATATATTGCAAATGTTCCTACAAAACAAAAATGTCAAAACTCCTTTCTGCCTATTTTTGAAAGTCGCTTCAATCGACTCAGAAGTTAACTGCATTAAAATGAGACCCAGTCCCCATAAAGACCCGAACAAGTATGCTTGTATGCATTTTTGTGTGTGTTTCTGCATGCTTGCAGGTTAATGTTTATATGATAACCGAGGTCCAGCTGACTCAAGCCAACTCACAAGAAGCAGTGTATTGTGGGTAAGAGACAATTGCCACATTTACAAACCATCAAGCAAAGTATTCATTTCTACAAAACATGCTAATAGCCTGGCACTGAGACATGCAGGACCAATGAAATCAAATCTAAATAAATATGCATCAGGACTCGTGAGTAACCATGGGAACCTCTGGCAAGGAGAAGTGGGAAAGAGGCTACTATATAACAGACACATCAGCGGTGGGAGAAAAAACAGCTTAATCTGCAATCACGTGCTCCAGGCAGATAGGAGACGTTCAGGCTAGATGTGGTCAGGTAACTGCAGATGCTGCCCTTTGTGGGACAAGGTGGCAAAGTCCTACAGACTCAGAGCCCATGACAGATTGCTAATCACATATCATTGTGAGAGTGCAATGGTGCACCGTCCATGCGTGATGCCTCTTAGAACATCTCTGCTGCTGTGGCAGTAGTGTTTCCGTTTCCATTTGGAGAGCGTTCAGGAGTTGTATTTACAGTGGTCACAGGTCATGTGACCCAGTCGTACCCACACCAGTCCGGCTTTTCTCACCAGCAGCAGCGCCTCCAGGTGGCTGAGGTACGTCTCCTCGCTGGCCAGGATGCCGGACAGAACCCACTTGCGCATCTCCAGGCCCTTCTCCATGTCCAGTTCAGTCTGTGAGGAGAAGTAAAGGCCTTAACAGCCAGGCTTGAACCTACGACTACATCCCTAGTAAACTCGAGTTTGGGTGAAATCTGTAATAAACAAATGGTTCTGTCATGTTTGGCATCATAGTTAACAGATTAAGTGGGAGGTTTTTGTGGAAATTACCTTATACCATTTGCTGCTTCAGAACATTTTATCGTCCATGGAGACACCACCAATGGGGATGACACGTCGAGAGTATCACATGTCTCCCCTTACTCATTACAATGAGTACCGACTGTCTTCGGTAGGGGGCACGCACTGGGGTGAGGACACATGGGCACTGCCCTTGGCTGTAATCTGATTGGCCCCCAGAGCAGCCCTCCCCTTGAATATTGACGACTGACAACAATGTTGGCCCCTCTGTATGACTCATAGCCCATCTTTTCCCCTGCAACTTAAAAAAAACCCAGGATTTGCCCCTGCTTCTGCTGCTCCTGTGTCAACAACCACAATATCCAGTAAAGACGTTAGATTTAGGAAGGAAAAAAGGAATAAACACCAGTAAGCATAACAGATTCACGGTTTCCCAGGCTGAAGGCGCAGATCAATCTCTGAAGAGACAATGGTGTGACTGTTCTGTTCCCATCCGGTTTTGTTCCTTACAGTTACAGTCTGAACTGCTTCCTCTATCAGAATGTCTGCCAGTTCATCCAGCTCCTCGGGTGGAAATTCACACCCACAGGCTACAGAGACGCAAGACGGGGGCGCCGTGTCATTAATGAGGGTGAGGGTGTTGAGTCACCTATTCAGATTGTTAACGGTTATCAATGGCTGGTGTCCACTGATCGCCAAGCAAAGTGAGGTGGCCTTTGGTCTTAAAGATGGACATACCCAGGGTGGAGGGGAGGGGGCCACCAAGAACCATGCCCAGGGACCAGAATAACAGAGATTTCTCAACAAATAAACACAGCCTGGTCTCTGTCATCACAGTCTGAAATCCCTTAAACAGACTGTCAGCCTTGGGGTCGGCAGCTGTCGGAGAGGAAAGGGCAGGCGGTGTGGGAGCTGCATGACCCAGTGGCGTGCCTTCGAATTCATCACCATCAGAAGATACTTCTCAGCATGTCGGGAGAACCTTGCTGGCTATAATCACTGCCCCCCCACCTCCAAATCCAGCCCAGAAGCTCTATTCTGCATGTTCCCCAAACCACGGAAATCACCACTGGGTCGCCCATCCACACAATTCCTTTTCGCCAGCAGTCAGCAATCACTGATCAATACCAATTACTGTCACATTTATTTACTGGACAGTCTTGTCCAAAATGTCATACAAGTCAGCCAGATAATACATCACCAGTCACCAGTCAAGGAGCCAACTTGGATACAAGTGCTGCTAGGTGGAGCTTCCAATGAGTGACTGGTAATTGCAAATTAACATTAGTGTAGGAGCCATACAACACATTTTAAAACCCTGCAAGATCTAATCAAATCAAAACACCATGTGGACTAGGTGTGTATGAAGTACAAAAATATTAGGGCCTTTTTTAAGGGCCATTATTAACAAGAGGTTATAACCATGACACGTGGTT
Source organism: Mormyrops attenuatus (assembly GCA_026777985.1). Taxonomy (NCBI): domain Eukaryota; kingdom Metazoa; phylum Chordata; class Actinopteri; order Osteoglossiformes; family Mormyridae; genus Mormyrops; species Mormyrops attenuatus. The sequence continues at coordinate 4,354,738 of JAODKC010000044.1, read as the reverse complement.
CAGGAGGTCCACCCCCTCATTGAAGAAGACCTACCCTCTGGAAGCAGGCCGTACCCCGAGTGCGATCTCACCGATTTGGAAGACTCGAGGGAGCCTGAGGAAAGTGTGTCCCGGCTGCTGCGGCTCTTGGAGCTGAGGCGGGGAGAGGAAGCAGGCGAGTCGTCGATGTAGGGCATCCCATCATGGTGTCGGCGCTGCTCTTCCGCCCGGTCCGCATCGTACCCGTAGGTGGGCGGAGTCCCGCTGAAAGAGGTGTCTGGGTGTCGGGAGGAAAAAGGAAGAGCAGGACAGTCGGGTCATTAAGGGGCAGAACTCTACAAGAATTGGGAGTTTGCAGAAATCAAGTTGGGAAAGGGTCCTCAAAGTCTCCCAGTTTGCCGACCATTACTCGGGGCTCCGGTCGGCACTTTCGCAGATCCAGGTGACACTGCAGCCCTCCCACCTGAGACCTACACAATGCAGACGATTGCCTACCATCCAGCTTGTCCTCACCGTGACCGTTTGCTGATAGCGCTCGGCTAACAGCAGGGGGCAGTTTGCTCTTGGCCCTGGTTTTACTACGCCGCCCCAAAGCTCATCTCATCCGTACGCCGGCCAGGGCTTGACACGGCCATCACTTACCGCTCGAGCATAAATCACCTCGCTACGTGGAAGAGCAGACATCCTGAAGCCTTCCCTGCCTGTAGAAACAATCACCTGCCAAGGGCTCCCCGCCTTTCCATTTATGTGTGTAAGGCTTTCACATTCTGCAGCCCCTCCCCCCCAGTGAGCATGCAGTTCGAGGAACCAGGGCTCCGCTTTTACCAAAGCCAATATAAAGTCATGCTGGCTGAATACAAAACCTGTATGTCCCCGATAATTACAGGCCAAACATCCCGCTCATTAGCAATCTAGCTATCGGCATGATTAAAATTTCATGTCCATAAAATGCCTCAGATGAAAGGCACAGGCGATATGATTCTGCCTTCGCCAGAAGATAAATTGGTATTTAAAAAAAAGAGCTGGAAGCATAAATGGGATTTCCTGGAGTTCCTCATTCTTCAGAGAGGCGGCTACAGAAAGACAGATTCATGGAACTAACAGGAAAGCTTTAAAATGCCTTGACGGCACCATCCGTTCACAATGGAACCCATTGCAGATGAGGTATGCGTGTCAGAAGGAGAGGACTCTAACAGGCAGGGAGGTCAGGTTAAACTTGCACTGTCAAAGTCATGGTGTTTGCATTCAAGGATTTTATTCATCACCTGCATTGAAATACAAGGTGGTCGACTTAAAAACAGTGAAAGCTTATGTTGGGCTGGCATTATGGTACAGTGGTTAGCACTGCTGCCTCACACTTCTGGAACCAGGATTCAAGTCTCCACCAGGGTCCCACTTGTGTGGAGTTTGCATGTTCTCCCCCACGTTGTGGGGTTTCCACTGGGTACTCTGATCCTCACAGTCCAAAAACACAGTGAGGCTAATTGGAGTTACCAAATTGCCCATAGGTGTATGTGTGTGAGTGAATGGTGTGTGAGTGTGCCCTGTGATGGGTTGGCGCCCCATCCAGGGTTGTTCCTGCCTTGCGCCCGTAGCCTCGGGGATAGGTTCCAGCCCCTCCGCAACCCTGACCAGGAAGAGTGGTTTCAGAAGATGGATGGATGGATGGATGGATGGATGGGTGGATGGACGGATGTTTATGTTGCCTTATTTCATAATCATTGGAAAAGTGAAGCTAAAAGCAGAGAGTACGCATCACTGGCAGGATGGAGTTCCAAAAGCAGAATGTACTCATTATTGATAGATGGAGTTCTAAATGCAGAAAGTACTCACTACTGACAAGATGGCTTTCTAAAAGCAAAAATTACTGATTACTGACAGGATGGCATTCTAACATCAGAGACTACTCATTATTGACAGGTGAAGTTCTAAAAGCAGAGACTACTCATTATTGACAGGTGAAGTTCTAAAAGCAGAGACTACTCATTACTGACAGGATGGCATTCTAACATCAGAGAGTACTCGTTACTGGCAGGTGGAGTTCTAAAAGCAGAGAGTACTCATTACTGACAGGTGGAGGTCTCCTCTCCTTTTCATGATGATACTGACCTGTTCAATCTGCCACATAATGGCCCAGGGTGGTTTAGTCTGTGATATAAAGCCAAGGACAAATAACCACAAACATCTGGCCTAGCGGCGGCCCTGGGCTGCCCCTGGCCACAACAGTTCCCTACCACAATTGCTAGGGGGCGCCCTGCAAACACCTTCTACCTATCCACACCAGGAACCACTGACGTCGTGTTCCAGGACCCCATTACCATAAAAACTTGATTTTTCATCCCCAAGGGCCCAACAAGTGAATGTTATCAATTTAGAAACACCAGGCAAAAACAATTCCATCAATAATTTGACCGATTTGTGAGCCTCTGGATTTAAGCCCCCCCGCCCGTCCCACCACCCCCAACAGTGACTCACTGAAGACGCTTCTCCCAGTGGTCATAAAACACTGGTCATTAAAATCGTTGCCCTAGTAACCATCCGGTTTCCACAGGGCCCCCGCCCTTCTTATTTTTAGTTTTGGGCGAGCTACATGGGCAGCCAAACCAACAGAAACCCTGAAAGGTGGGGTGACGCGTTACCAAGGAAACCTCACAGAGAAGGAGGGAGTGCGGGGTCCCACAACAGAGCAAAATCCAGGGTCAGAGCATCAAGATACACGCTAAGTACACGAAGACAAACCCCGAAATAGCCATTAAAAGAGCCACAGCAAAGATCCCTCTGACCTTATTTGTTTGGTCGAGTTTCACCCTGGCATCCCCACTGAGGCTGGACCAAGCAGAGGCGCCACATGACAGAAGCTCACAGCCATCGCACAGGGAGCGTGAGAGACGCTGAGGGCCAAACGGGGGCGTAACGTCGCATGGTAGCCCCACGAAAACCGCCCTGCCGATATCAGCAGGCTCGACTGGCATGCCTCCCAGTCCTGGGACAAAATTGCTTCAACTAGGCCCTCATTATGATGTGCCACCCCTCACACCTGGGCAGTCTTCTGCTCAATCCACCGCCCCCCCCCAAAATGATGGGCCTGAATATCACACTTTTGATACTTATTCCATTTTGTCCATCATCCAATAGCAAGCCCTGCTAAGGATTACAGGTTGCTATATTTAATGTTTAGTCCTGTTTTTTTTTCCTGGGACAGGTTCCCACCTGATCGCCTATCCTATGCTCGGTTATGAAAGTTGGGCAGATGTCTATCAAAAAAACAAGACAAACCAAGGTAAGCCTTAACAAACCCAAGGTAAGCCTTAACAAACCCAAGGTAAGCCTTAACAAACCCAAGTAAGCCTTAACAAATCCAAGGTAAGCCTTAACAAACCCAAGGTAAGCCTTAACAAATCCAATATGACAAAGCCGACAACCAAAGACAGAACATCTGTTCTATTTCCCTCCCAAAATCATCGCCTCCATTCAACAGCTACTACAGCAAAGAGAGCAGCTGCGTTCTGCTCGACCGGCTCAAAAAACAGGGGATCCTCCAGCGCAGACCCATCGGCTGTGCAGCCGCATTCAGGCGGACGGGAGCAGAAAAAGGAGAGGAACAGGCAGGATTTGCGGCATCGGTGCCAGGAAGGCCCACGTTTGGTCCCAATTACGGGAGGCGGCTAATCAGCGAGCGTGCCTCACTCGGATTAAACGGATTGTCGGCTGGGGCGGGGGGTGTTAAGGGGCCATAAAGGCTCTTTTTACACGGATACCACCTGCCCATTACAAGTGTCCATGGTCTTTCTGACAGTGATCATTAGCAGAACCTTCAGGTTTAAGATGCTTTCTGTAAATGATTTACCTAAAAAACAAAAGTCAGATCACTAACTGAAATTGTAAACTGACTTCCTGTCCTAATTTTACTTAAGTTGTAAGATAAATGGCACAGTATGAGACAGACAGACAATTTTCTCCACATGTGTTTTCATAATTAACAATTAAAATTGAGGTTACTTGCTTACAGAAGAAGTGTGAGATTTGGGACCCCCTCGACCTAAAGATTGGGTCAGTGTCGGTCGTGAGAAGTTAGGGGTCAGCAAGCTTATTCCGCCTGGCTCACTGGACTCACACGTTCCTGTCCAGAACCGGGCTTCAGAGCACAAGCAAGGCAGCAGCGTTTCCTTTGGCTAAATGGGGACAGGATCCTGCAGGGGGCACCGGCCTTCCCGTCCCATGGTCCCCAGTCCGGACGCAGCGAAGCTGTCCTTAGGGCGCCCCCAACTGGGCCGGATGGGAAGCTGCGGAACAGCGTGTCGGGCCGAGGCGTGAACAGAGTGTCACTCCGCTAAATGCCACCGACTGCCATGCTAGGGCACCACACCAGGGCCAAAACCAATTACCCAACATCCCCGGCAGCCGTCTGTTTTCCAAAGATGGAAGAAAAGGATGTATGGAGAGCCGGGATACCACAAAGGAACGTACTGTTCCCAAGGGAAATGCATCCAATTAACCGCAACCCACTTAATCCACCCATTTTTATACAAATATGGATTAAGTGTGGCCAAAAAGGACTATCAAAACGGTCCCTGACGCCATTCCAACAGTGCATGCCCAGTGCTCTAGTTAAGGGTGGGGGTGTAACTTAACATGATGCGGGGGGGGGGCGGGGTCTGGGGGAGGCCGATAAATTGGACGCACCGGCAGGGTCTTCGGTAAAGCGGGTTTCATTATTAAACCGGTGCACCAACAGGACCTGGAGGTGGGAGGGGGCTTTTCGAGAGAGGAAGCTGCACGCAGCATGCCCCCCCTCTTCCTCACAAATATCCCATTTCAAGGCTATTTACCCCACCAAAGAGGCAAGGACTCCAAGTCACCTTTGAGCCTCTTATCCCTCCACACATATATTTTAGAAGAAATCGAACCTAATTAAAATCTTGCATCTCTGACCAAACTGGACTAAACTAAAATACTATATTCCTCTGAGAATTTACTCTTTTCTACACCCAAAACATTGTACTGCAAACGTCGGCGTTACCAGACACTGAAAATGCAGAAGACGACAGGCTACAGCGCAATGTAACAAAGCCTTTTCCACACCACGCGCTGGGCTACGGACTGAAGGTGACCCCCACCGCGGTACATTAACAACGGTCTCTGAGGAGATGGCATTGTTAGGGGGGGGAGCAGCAAAGCGGACCTCCGTGCACATCCCTGTAGGGCTGCGCTCTCCACCAAACACGGCCAACTGGCAGCATCCGCCAGCCGTACGCGCCACTTGCTGGGATGATCTTCTGGTTCTGTGGTGTAATTATCATTGCCGACAAGTACAGAAACTAAAGCAGTTTGGCAGAGATGGCAAGTTGGAAAAAGAGTCAGAAGGAACTATCTTTGAGAACAATGCCACTGCAGCGGAACCAGGTTCTCCCGTTCTCAGTCAAATCTGGAACTCAAACTCCAGAGTGGTAACCCCTCAAACTCCCTTAAGACCAAAAATGTTAATAATTCCATTGAGTGCCAATTCAAACAGCATAATTATTGTATTTTACTCCAAATTTTTTATTTATTTTCTTTTTATTTTCTATTTCCAGTTCTGGATTTACCAGAAGCCAAAGCAGAACATAAACACGGTACGGTCATGATGAACACTCAGAGGAACCCTATAATGTCTCCGTCTGCACTCACTGAATAAAAATAGATTAAGGAAATTCCTGAGTTTCCTCATGAGCACCAGAATAGCATCACCGTTATAGTCACAGTATATAAATATAATTTCCTACTAACAGGTCATTTTTGTCAATTGGGAAAAACTATCAAGCCAATGAGTGTTTTACTGAGATAAATAACAGGTTAGTTTAATCGCAGCACACACTGTTCTGCATGTGGAGTTTTACAGGGAAACGCATTAAGAATAGCAACACGAAAGACTTGAGTATCTGTGAGCATCTGCACTCCTGTTTCCATTCTCCTTTAGCTTGCCCTTTGAAACAAACTACCAAGAAGTAAAGCAGCACCAGAACTTGTACTCAACCATTTCAGGTAAGAATTCCTCAAAAAGCACAGCATGACATAGATGGGCTTCGTCCTGGTGCAAAAGGTGCTTTGAATAAGTCCAGAATTGCATTTAAAATGTTCTCTGAAATCACCCCTAAATTTAAAACCGATAGGTCATCTGGTTTGAAGAGGCAACTGGCAAAGTATGTTTGAGGGTTTGGAAACAAGATGAGTCGGGAGCCCCAGAGACCAGCTAACGACCGCCACTGGGCCCCTAACATCATCACCTCGAGCACTGCTTCCATACCATCAGCTTTTGATCACTCTCCAGGAGTCCATGTTTCAGACTCTCACGTTCTCTTACCTACAAGCAGCTCCTGAAGCTTAGGGGAAGTGCAGAGGTCAGTGTGGGAGGAGAATATTCCAGAAACGACGGACCCACAGAGGCTGTCAAAGGAGAAGAGGCTGAACTTCAAAAGCAACTCCTCAAGGTGCGTGCTACAGCCGGCTCCTGGAAATCTACCTGCACTGTTAAGCCAAAGCAACAACAGACCGACATCTGCGTCTAGGGGAAATGTTCGATTTTGACTTAACACAGCGACACCATGGAATCATTGCTACTGTAACAACCTGATAAGAATCCTGACCGTGAACATGACAGATTGTTCAAGAAATCCTGCATCATACCACTACAAGGGTCATGGGTGAAATCCCAGAACTCTGTAGCACAGCAGCCAAAGGTGCGTCAACCTGCTGAAGTTTGGCCATGTGACCGTCAGCAATGTACATGCAGAAAATACTGCATTTTAGAGGAACAATCCTTAGTTCCTAAAGCCTCTGTTTACTCTTCAAAGGTATTTTCAGCACCTGCTTCAAACCCCACCTTGGGAAACTCGACTTTGCCGCGCGCCCCCGTGTCCGTTCCGTTTGGCAGCCCTCTTTTCTGGCATCCGACAAATCCCCCAAAAAAGAGGTGTGTGTTCCGGGAGGTGCTGATCCGGCAGGGATTTCCCTCCCCCACCCCCGCTGAGAGAGATAAGAGGGGATGGCCTCCAGCCACATTCCCACTGCCCACGTGAGGGAGACACGTCCAGGACCCCCCGCCCCCCGTCCGATCATCCCCCTAGACACGTGACACACGTGACCCACGTGGACCCCAGAGCAGGTACCCGGAGTCTAAGGCTTCTGGGCCTCCCGCAGGATCCGCAGGAGCGGTACTGGAGTGAAAACAGCCCCTTCCTGTTCCTGGGGTTTATTCACTGGGTGGGGTTTCTGACACCCTCACACCTGCTGTTAGATTCCGCATTTCTGCCATGGCAGGTGGCTGCTGCGGGGGTTGGAGCACGTCATCCATAACGGCGCCATTTATCAGCACTCAAACCATGCACCTATGTGGGCCAGGTCACTACATTAAATATTAAATAAACGCATTTCTTATTAAGGCAAGGCTCAAATGGCATGTTCAGCTAACCAGCTAGCTAGCTATGATTTTCAGGCGCTACTTGCTAGTTAGCAACATATGAGGGGGGGGGGCAGGAGTGACTTTTTGAGTGGGGCCCCAAAAACAACACAGCACCTATTTATATCAGTGTTTCTCAATCCGGTCCTCGGGGAGCCTCAGACAGTCCATGTTTTTGCTCCCTACTGGGAGCTGGGAGGGAGCAAAAATGTGGACCCTCTGTGGGTCCCCGAGGACCGGATTGAGAAATACTGGTGCAAGTCATCTGAGGAATCAGCCCCCCCCCTCATTTCCATAATCTCCAAGCTACCTGCCACCCTCTGCTGCCTCACATGTCTTTCCACATGCTTCTTAATTTCCTTCTTGATCTAGATCGTTCTTTTCCGGCTTGAGTCATTCCTGGCTGCTCTCTTCTGTTAAGGTGTGGTGCTGTTCACACGCTAACACACTCAGACACACACACACATACACACACACACAAATGGTCTGCCCAGGAGCCACTTCAGCCACATAAACACTCTCAGTGTTAAATTAACACCGGCAGCTCAGGCGTGCATCATTTTCCAGGAGCTCTGCGCTGGTGCCCCTCCTGCAGTGAGAGTCATTTTCCAGTTTTCCAGTTCTGTCCCATTGATTTATCCCTTTCTTTTACTTGGGGGGGCTCTTAAAGGCACACCCAGTCTTACACACCGTAAGAGGACAACACAGCCAGCTCTCAGCCTCATACAGGGGGGGGGGCGGGCCCGGCCCCGCCGCGGGGGGGGGGGGGGGGGGGGGGGGGGGGGGGGGGGGGGGGGGGGGGGGGGGGGGGGGGGG
>JAODKC010000044.1:4333563-4346408 GCA_026777985.1 Mormyrops attenuatus | reverse complement strand
CCCCACCCCCCACAGCTGGTGCGTGTCTGTATCTGATCAGAAGGTTGCCTGTTCAAATCCCAGGATTGGCGTTAGGCCTCGGAACAAGACCCTGAACCTCAAATGCTCAGGGACTGCCTAATCCTACTTACCCTCACAATGTACGTCTCTTTGGATTAAACTGCCTGCTAAATAAATTTCATTCCATGATTTTGTTCCTTTGTTTCTTCCTAATAGGTCATATCTCACTTCCTGTAATGCAGAGATTTTCCCTGGGGGGTAAATGTGCTCGGCCTCATTTGAACGCAGGCTTTCACATTTCGCGGGTGGGCAGTTTCACCCCTCTGGGCTTCTCTGCTGGGAAATCCCAGGAAAATGGTGCAGCTGCTGGGGAAACCAAAAATGGGACCGTCTCTATTCAAGGAGCAGACAACGGCTCTCACGGCCCTGTTGGAAAAACAGCAAGGAGAGAGGATTCTGGAAGGGAGCGGGCACAGAGCGGTGCCCGGGGACAGGGAGAGAGACCCAACTGAGGGCGATGTGGTGGCCTGGGGGAGGAGAGCAGGCTTAGCCTGAACAAATAGATGGGGCCCTGAGGGAGAGAGTGTGTTTACAGTGGCCAATGCCAGTGTGTGGGGGGGTCATTCGCAGACAGGGCACACTCCGAATAGAAGGAAAACAAATGAGCATTATTGACATGGAAAACTGTGATCCTATGAAGCTGCACCATAAGAATGGTATAAACAGGACTAACAACCTCTCCCACAAAAATAAGGGATACATGAGCAGTCTATGACATAAAAGTCAAAATAAAAGCTGTGAAAACAGAAAAGGATTGCAAATTTTTTTTTCCAGGGAAATAATGACCATGCGAGACGGGCACTGCAACGGGCAGCCCTGGGGTCCTCAAACACCAGCGTGAGACTTACTGCTGACAATGCAGCCTGTGTGAGTGCGGAAGCATCCCAGGACCCTGCCTGTGCTCAATTAGGACACAGTAACAGGCTTCCCAGGCGGAGCTCGACCCGTCGCTTGGCTACACCTGCGTGTGGAAGTGCTGCCTCAGGACTCCCTAAAGTTACTTGGGCCCACATACAACTGATCGTAATCTCAGGGAAATGGTCCACCATTAAAATTCACGGTAACACTTTACTTAGAGCAGTCATCATAATGCACTATAAATGCCTTCATAATGCATTATAAACATGGCTATAAATATTTATAGAAAGGCATAACACATTACAGCCATGTTTATTATGCATTATGACCGCCTTATGAAGCTCTCAGATATAATGCACTATAAATGCCTTCATAATGCATTATAATGGTCAGATTCAAATTCTACCAAGTGACACGTGGGCTAGTCACTGGATTCCCGTGAGCTCACGGTCGATTCGCTGGCGAAGCTGCCCTGTAGCAGGTTAGAACTCCCCCTTGTATCTCTTTATTTAAGAATTTGGTTGAGACCTCACGTGGGGGGGTGGGGCAGACTGGCCATGTTTTCCTCATCGCTCCAGTTTATACAGCTTCAGTGGGTCACCAATGAAAATCTTCGTGGTACATTAGCCACAGTCAGCGGTCAGGAACGTCAGGAATGAGAGAGCACAGAGACAGACAGGGAGGGTGTTCTGGTGCCTCAGCCGCAAAAACAGACAAAGGCAGAGGCAAGGGGGCGTCGCTGGGCACACATGACCCCGCCCCCCCCCCCACCCCCAGTAACCCAAAACAACAACAATATCCCAAAAATCAACAATAACATGTGGCAGAGACTGATATCTGTGGCATATCATCCTTGATCGTGGACGGTTTCCAAATATTAGGCCTGGGTTTCTAAACCTAATAAATATCTGAATATTAAATGAACAATATGATTTGACCTCTTCTTCTATCCCAAGTTGTGCTTTCAAATCAATGACTAAACCGGAGATTTCATTCCACTTGGAAAGATAAGTTGCAACAGTTTAAACCAGTTTGCCCAATAAAACACTCAAGTTTAAGCAACTTGAAAAACAGTGTTTAAACTAAAATCATTTGAGGCAATGAATTTCCTCAATTATTTTTGCATAAACAGCTTAAACAGGTTACAGTGTGGGAGCACAAGACTTTTTTTTTTTTTTTTTTAAGGTTGCTCTGGGTTAATTCGGGGCTCGAATAAAGCTCGTGTCCTCAGGGTCTCCCACTAACTGTTTTCAAAGTCGGTTTAAAGCATGAAGTGACTCTTGACTGGGCAGGTCAACAGCCATCGAGATAAAACTGCTCGGAGTGACCGGACGCCGATCTGAAGAGCTTGTCTCCTTGACGATGAGGTCTCGTCCTCAGGAAGTCAGGAGGGAGACACAGCAAGGACACGCACTTCCCACTGGAAACAGAGTCCATTCTTCTAGGGGATTCTGTGGCGAGGTCACCTTTCCGAACCAGACAGGGCTCGCCCCATACCCTGCCCCTCACACCCACGATTCCCACGCAGACCGGGAAGGATTCTGTCTGCTCAAAAAGGCTCAAAGATGCCAGGGCTCATTTTAGGGTTGTGTATGGTGGGGGTCATAAGAAGGACCATAACTCATACAGAGGGGCAAACCTTATCATCAGCCAATGATATGTTTTGTATCAGTGAGTGACAGAGGAGGGGGCACTCCGGAAGCCAATCAGCTTTCAGTGACACCGCCCCTGTGACTCCGCCCCTGCAGCACAAAACATGACCGTGTAGCTTCCTCCTACGACTTCATTAGAAAGAGTGCTTCCTTCAGACTGCAGGTCCCCAGACAAAATGAAAGAATCCTCTTGCAATGCGAAACCGAACAGTATGAGTCATTAAACTTATTAAAAAAAAAACATTTTTTTTAGCCGATGGGGGGGTGGGGTGGGGACAAGATTTAAAGCAAGCCGCGAGATCTATGTCCACCATGATGCCAAAGTTACCATGATCTATTTCTTAGTCACCTGGGCTTGGCACTTCCCTGGGGGGCTGGCAGGGCGGTGCCAAGGACGACACCTCCCACATACTTTCGTTTAGAAGCTCAGAGCTGCTCCGAAGGCCACTTAGCCCCCCCACCCCCCTTCTCAATCCCTACATCACACCAGCAAATAAATTTAGTTAAAAAAAAAAAAAAAAGAATTATCCTGGGCCAGCAGTCCCAGTTACATCTCCATAATTAAGCAATTTGCGATTGGAAGTTTTCTGGACAGCGTCTGTGTCTGATGTAAGCAGCCTAATAGAGTTGTCAGGATCCAACACACTGCTGGTGCTGCACGTGTCTTTGGGTCCTGGTGATACAGCACGTACCATAGCAGCATCTGCAGAAGGTCCAGCTGGCCACCGGCCTCCCCAGACATGACCACTGGTTCCCCGCAGCCTCCCCCCACCCAGGGAGACCTTTGCCCCCTTCTCTAGAGGCAATGCTCCTCTCCACCTTGGCTGTGGAGAAACCACAAGCGGCCAGTGGGCCGTCTCCACTCCCTGGTGTTTTGTTATTCTTATCTTCCCCCTTCTGGAAGGTTCCTACACCCTGAGAAGTCAATAACTGATTTTCCCTGTTTACGTGCTAGCCACGCGGGCCCCTATCAAACTAAACAGATTTCCAAAGACCAAAGTACAGCGCTGAGATAAGAGGCCAGTAGGAGGCAGAAACCGCCGAATGAGTCACTCTGAAAAACGCAGTCCGCGACACACGGCCAAATCACAAGCTGGAGGATGGTGGAGGCTCATGGGAAATATTTTGTGTTAATATTTATCATTTGTTACAGAAATGTACAAGTGTATGGACTTTGCCTCAGAGTCATGACCTGGCTGAGGAACATTCTGGTAATGCAAAGGGATCCATTTCATAGCTTCCTCAAAAGGCCTCCCCAGGAATATGAAGGTGACAGATCTCCCATTGTCACCATGGGTGCCACACCAGGACACCAGTGCTGACTGAAACCATCCACCATAGAAACATGCTGCAACTGGTGAGACCGTGACAAAGCGTTTGGGCCAAACTCCAGGAACCCAGTCAGTCTTCAGCGGTGCACATTTCTGCTCCCTTCCAGTTCCCAACACTCCTGTACCAGGTACTCAGTCTTCTTGATTTCTTGGGTGTTTGGATCAGAGGGGACCAGGAGCTGGGTGGAACTGTCTGCACGGGCAGGGTCGAGAAACACCGTGTTAACGCATGTCATTTCTGAGGGAAACGTCACACTGAAAGACGACTGGCTGGCTTCGCACTGCATGAACGTTTTACACTGTCAGCTTAAAAAAGCACTGCTTCTCTACAAAAAATGGGAATTCAAGAATGCTTAGAAATATTTTAATATTCTGTGATATTTCAGGCACAAGAAGCCCTGGACGTGAACTGTGAATTCCTGACTTCATATCAGCTGCTTTAACTCAATCAGTTTCACCCCAAAAATAAAACCCGAACCAGGTCCAGTAACAGACGACCACGTACTCATACAAAAAACAGGCGAGGTATCATTCTCTCCCACCTCCCTCACTTCTCCCTGAGGTTAGTGCGATTATAACCCCCCCCCTCCCCCGCCCACAGTAAACAGCCTCTGGCAGCACCACCAGCCACCCCCTCCATTGGCATACATATTTACATATTCATAGGAATCTTCCCCAGGAATTCAACAGACACACACTGTTAATCTTGTCCTCTTCAAAAAAGGTTCCGCAGCGGCTGTTATTGAAACTACTGACCCATAGAAAAAAAAAAAAACACACTTATCAATCACAAGCAATCTTCCTTTCAGGATCTTACCAAAGGGAAGGGTGAAGTGAACTGAATTCTTGTGCATTTGGGTTACGGTCTGTGGCTGAGCAGGTTAGGCAAGTCATTTAAAGGGTGCCAGTTCTAGCCTCAACAGAATGGTCCCCCCACCCCCGCAAGATGCCCCAGGGATTCCAGATAAACGGCTCAAACCCCAAGTCTCACCTGTATAATGTGTGCGTGTCTCATAGAAGAGCCCCCATGAACCTCAAAGCACAGCCGAGGAGCTCACAGCGGGGTTTGGGGTTCGAGCCCCCCGGAGAGCACTAAGCAGCAGGCCAGCTCAGGAGTGCAACCAGAAGGATATCAGTTCAAATTTGAGCTGCTGTTGTACCATGGTAATGAATGGTACTTCCAATTTCATAATTAAATATTAAACTACATAAAATGTAAAACTACGGACTTCACCATTTGCTTCTGGATGAAACCATCTGCCAAGAGACTAAATTATTAACAAACTGGCTTCTAGAATCAGAGGGCCATGTTTCATGGATCTATAATCCCATCTGTGACATGTACAAAAGATTTAACCTCCTCTCAAGCACTTAGCACATGTACTCTGGGCCGCCAGGCGATGCTGTATACGTGTGCGCCTGCATGTCGGCTTGCGTCACAAGGCCTTTCACCGGCATCCGGACGACACGGGAATCCCCGCGCTTCTCACATCCGCAGCCGCATCCAGCGTGTCCCTGTTCTGTCTCCGTCAACCTGCCTTGAAAATGTCTAGACTAGGAGTCTGGAGCATCAGTGCTCATATCAGCTGACCTGGTGAGGTTGTGACCATCTCTGTCTTTATCTCCACCCCCCCGATCCCTCCCAGCAGCACCGCTGACACCACCGCCGCCGCCATCACAGGGTAATGGCACGCACACCGTCGGCTCCGAGATCCGGAAGTTATTGCCCGGGGGGTGTCATGTTTGCGAGATGCGATGCACGTCTGTCAGAAGTCCGAGGCATGGGCCGGCCAAGAGGCCCAATCAGACGCAAATTTTCTTCCCGAACACAGGCGGGGGGTGTCGACGAGAAAATAAGTGGCGTCATCATTTACCAGCATCGCTCAGGGCTTCCGTCGGCGCACAGTCACAGAGCGCTGCCTTTTGGCCGCTGCTGCCCAAGTCAGCTTTTAGCTCCTCCCCACGGTGCCATCCACTATGGGGGTCCTACCAGAGTGATCACATCCTGTTCTTACTTTCCTGTTTAAGACGTTCTGTTCCAGCAGGGTCACACACGCCATAGATAAGGCCTTTTAAACCAGCCAACACCAACCCCCCCCCCGCCAAGGCCTGCCCCATGTTGATTCAGCCCCCCCACCCACACCGGGCCTGCGGGACCAGAAAAAGGCTGCCTTTCATGAATTCGAGAGAACTAAAACTGCCCAGATTCCTCAGCTTCCTTTAAACATAGCAGCGGACAGAAAAACGACTGTGGACAGAGAAGAGGATGAATAAACGGAGGGGAGGATACAAATATGAATGTGGACAGAGGAGAGGATGATTAAAGGGGGAGAGGCTGACAAACGGCACAGCTACGGCGGACCGGGACAGACACACAGACAGACAGGGCACTGTCTACTGTCACAGCTGTTTATGAAGAGGTTCCTCAGTCCAGAGACAGACAGACAGACAGATACACACACACGGACACACACAGACAGCTTAGTTATCTATGTCTTTGTGGGGACTCTCCCTTCATTTCTATGGTTTAAACCCCAATGCCAACAATGACACGTGGGGACATTTGGTAATATATACATAAATTTGGTAATGAATACATAACCCACACACACACACAGACGCACACACGGACACATCAGCAGTCCCGTCCTAAATGAATCTGCTAACGATGGCGTTATGGGCCGCGTCTGACAGCTCATCCATTAACATGTGACCTGCACATTCCTTAGACACATTGTTCCCGTTGTGGTTCCTGCTCTTCATATCCGTCTGACAGCAGGGGCAGGTAGACGGCGAGGGGGGAGGGGCGACTTTGCCCGCGGCCACCCCCCCCCACCTCGCTCCCCCACCCTTTAACGATCTAGATTCCTGGGCTCTCTAAACAACTACAACCAGAACTTCTCTATCAGGCATGGTGTGTAGAAAATGGTTGAATGGTAGAGGAAGGCTGGTGTAGCAGGAGGGCTGACTGACGATTGCCTGGACCACTTCTTCATGTGCTATTCTAGCGAAACGTGGGCAGGTCAGCCTGGAACTGCTCAAGGCAGGGCCTGATGTGCCTGCAAGTCCACGCTCGTCCTGGCTGCTGTTATCAAAACAAAAACAGCATGTGAAAAAAAGCTCAGATTCGGTCTAAAGCCTTTCATTAATAGAACAACGTTTAACCAACTTCTTGCCAGATGGAGCAGTGAATTGCGGAGTAGCACTATCAGGACCCACGCTTGGAACCTGTGGGACGGCTCGAGTTGCCTAGGTAACTCGCCCATGGGTGGTTTTAATAGGGGTCTCATTTAGAGCTGGGAATCATGGGAAAAGGCGACAGGGGGCCAGAATTCCGTGATCATTTACATTTAACCTACTTAGCGGCACTTTGAGAATGCAGAGTGAGACAATCCCAGGAGCATCTGGGGGTTAAGGTCCTCGCTCGAGGGGCCAGTGGTAAAATCGCTATGCCGACCCTGGGATTTGAACTGACACCTTTCAGATCACAGGTACAGCGTCCTAACTCCCGGAGCCAGGCTCTGCCCCCAGCACTGGATCTGTGGCCTTTAGTCCACGCTCTGCTTTATCCCACACGGGTCATGGTGCCAGAGCGGTCGGGCCGAGCCTCACAGATGCCTGTGCTTAACCGGGCATGATCTGGGTCTTCCCGGCCAGGCGGCCTCATCGCTGTTTGCCTGGGGGGGCTCGGCTCACGCTCAGAACAAAGCCAGCGAGACGCAAGAAAGAATCAGGGAACCAGCAGCCTCTGGCTCCCTCCGTCAAATTAACATGGAACCCCCCCCCCTCCATCCCATCCGCATGGAGCAGCTAGAATCCAGCCCCCCCTCCTCTAAAACGGTCTCTCAAGCCAACACATAAATCAGACCACAGCAGCGATTGAAAAAGCTGTCATCATTTGTTAAATGCCTTCCGGGTGTCTTCCCAGGGTGTAGCGAGAGCCCGGAACATAGTTTCACGTTCAGTCGGAACTTTCCGGAAACAGTGGGTACAGTTAAGGGGTCCAGTTTGTAATCCAAGGCGATCACCCCAAGTGTCACTGACACCAGCAGAAAAAAAAAAAAAAAAAAACACACGCAGCTTATCAGGTCAGAGACATCACCATGGTAACACTAATAAGATGAGACCCAGACCCTTTAAACAAATGTGTTCATAAACACACACACACATAGAGAAAAGGCCACTTCATTCTATTAATGGGAACATGTGACCAGCAAAAGCTACAATACACCCATCCAGTGGGGAAACACCTCAGAGGGACACGGAATTCCCACCGTCCTGCCTGGATTAAGCACAATACGGTGACTAACAACCAAAAATACCGGCAGACATTTTGAGCCAGAGTGAGAGCTGCAGACAAAGACCCTTTTCTGACTACATGTTTATTGATTCACTGCAGCATCCCCCAAAAAACTGGGGGGTGGGGGGGCTGTCCATCCACTGAATGGATCTTCATTTGGGCCACTGAAGGCCTCCAGTCAAGCAGAGGGCTGCGGGGGCGAGTCAAAAACCCTCAGATGTGTTTTGTCAACATGCCGGGTCCTTAGCTCTCTACGGCTAACGGCTGGATTAGCGGCTACGGCATCATTCGGTCGTCAGGGTCGGGGCAAAGATCACAGTCAGTGGCCTCTCATCAAACCTATGTCACGCTCACACGACCGGCGGGCGTCACGCTCAGACACGCAACCAAAACGCCAACTGGCGACTCCGCTCACGTGACTGTTTGCGTGACGCTCACTGGAACGGCATCATAGGGGAAGGGCAGAGGAGCACAAGGAGAGAAAAGAGTGGAGACGTAGCTGTTACTGTCGGCGAGCACAGCCAATCGGGAGAAAGAGTGTGTGGTGCGAAATGCGAAAACCACTGAAGTCCCATGCGGTCGCTAACTCCCCGTCCAATGATGAAGCATCCGATTCCACAAACAGCAGCAAAATTGGAGCATCTAGAAAAGCATAAACCCAGGGGAGTATACAGGGGGCGGGGCGACAGGCGGGCGGGGCGACAGGGGGGCAGGCACCAACTGAAAGTTGACTGCCCCCAGAGTACCACCTCCCCAGGCACTCACAGATTCAAAACACATGCAGGTTGGCCCCTGTGGATGAATTATGGCCCCTTATGTCCCCAATTTAAAAACAAATCCTAAAATCGGCCCTGACTTATGCGGAACTTGAAACACAGTCACTACGTTTAGATGCACGCTATGAAAATCAAAGTATTGTGCTAGTCCGACTAAAACCGGACTTTTAAAGTACATGTAAACATGTCAGTCCAACTGAAATCGTACTAAATTGAATTTCTCTTAGTCGGACTAAGACACCCAATAATGTGATTGAGAGTCGATTTACTCCTGCATGTATACGTTCAGTTGGACTCAAACTGGCCAAGGCGCTCTGCGCATGCTCTACAGATTCCCCCCAGGGCTTTGACCCAGAAGCAAACAGAAAACGCCAGCACACAGAAGAACCTTGGAGCATAGCAGAGGACGTACAGCACGTACAAAATGTACAGCGCTGTAAAGCTGTACAATTCATCACTCAACTAAAGGGTGCTTTTCCACCGCACCACGCACCGTACATTTGGTACTTCAAAAAGGTACCAAAAGTACGATACTTCAACGTGTTGGTTTTCCACTGGCATAAAAACTGGTACCCACGCCAAATGACAAGGTGAGGCACGGTGTTTTGTACTGAATTCGCAAAATTGCCATAGTTTATTATAGAGTTTGGCGATGTGCGATATTAATACCAACATCGAATGTGATGCACATCCAATTCTCACATCGCTAGTCAGCTAGATTAAGATCAGGCTTTTTCTTACATTCAATTTGGTACGGATATTATAGTGCAGGGAGTTTAAGTCTCGCTAAAACATTTTTGCTTTGTCACAGCAAAAAAAGTTCTGCAATTTTAACGATTATTCATTTTTAAGACTATCTAGTATATGTTTAAAAATCAGTTTAAAAGTTTACCTCCGCTGCTTCTGCATGAGCACTGCATGTGTTCTCTGAGACAATCATAATGATTTTCATCCTTGCTGTTTGAATCATTCCTAGACAGATTTGTGGTATTTTGTTTCATAAATACCCCAATATTTATTACAACTAGATCATATCGCAATATTTGAAAAATTCCCAATACTGTGCAGTCATAGTATATTCTTGTTTTATTTACACAAAAATGTTCTAAGGGCAGAAGGAAGAATTATTGGTTCAGAGAGATAACCAACCAGATTGTAGAGGAGGCGGGACCAACCAATCAGATGGGTTCAAGGTTCTGGAATTTGGAGCCACAGGTACCTCAGCAAACAAATCCAGGACTCCAAGAGAGACACATTTCTAGGGTGGCAGGTGTCAACCTTACAGTTCGGTTTTTGGTGACAGTTTCCAGGGTCAGGGAGCATGAAGAGTAACAGCAGGTGACAGGGACACGCACACGGCAAGATGACACTGAATAATGGTAGAGCAGATGGAGAACAGAAACACACTTGGTGTTGTGGCGACACAACAGGCACGGGAACCATCGTAGATGTGGGCGAAGCAACAACGAGGACAACATGCTGTGTCACCATTCACCTTCTACAGGTCACTTTTGGTAAATAACATATTAACTGTCTATCCTGTGGAATTCAAACCCTCTGCCTTGGAGGTAAAGGGACAGTATTACCCTGCCGCTCAGATACTAACCCATCACCAAAATCTAAAGTCAAAACACTCCTGTATTTATACATACCATGTTGTCTGTTCTCATCCTTAGTAGAGATTTGTGGCATATTTTTAGTCAGGCACTAAGTAATAGTGGCATAACATCAAAGAAGATTCTGGGAAGGGTGGAAGGGAAAGGAGAGGTGTGGAACACAACATCATCCTGTGACATCAGCCCTTCTGGGGGAGGCTGGTTCTCTACCCACCAGCGAATAGGCCGGGGCAGGGGACATGAACTCGCAGCAGTCACTGGTAATTGGGGCCAGGGTAAAATCAGCTGAGTGTCGGAAGTCAGTAATCAGCTGTTTGCAATTAGAATGTGTCACAGTGGCTGTAGGGGACATCGAGCCCCTTAAATCGCTCTAGCCTACAGCCACTAAACATGAATACGCACACACAGACATGCACTGGCGTGTGCACGCACACTCGTCCCTGGGCTGCAGAGCCGTAAGCCATCAAAGGAGAATCTACAAAGAACAGGGATGGTCCACCACCCTTCACAATGGCAGAAAACCCCCTCCCGTGCCCCAGAGGGTTCACGGGAGCATGTCTGCATCAAAGCCCACGGCTTGGAAGCAGCCCAGGACCTACATGTGGCCTTCAAAAACCATTTCTCAGGCTGTTTTATTTTTCGAACAAGGCCTCAGTTTTGGCTTTAAGACACATAGCTGAAGGCTGGCTTTCTCCCAGAATCCCCTAGGTGACACCTGCCCTTGTCATGGGAAGCAGGCCTAAGTTAGGTGCAACTCTGTGTGTGTGAGTGATGTACATATTACACTCAACTCAATTTTATAAAAATCTGTGACTGTATTTTGTTTGCTTGCTTACGGTTAAAGTTAGGGCTGGGTAGGGGTTAAGCTTGTCATTGCTGGGACTAAGGTTTCGCCCACAGAAATGAGAGTCCCCACAAAGATATGGATACAAGTGTGTGTGTGTGTGTGTGTGTGTGTGTGGAGGGGGGGTGGGTCACTAGATTCCCCAACAGCGACAAATAGATGACGTGGTAAAATGATGACATGTCATTACAACACGACAGATGTGAGGGCTGATGTCACACTTCTCAAAAGGCTTCGGAACAGAAACGCGACAGAAAATACATCTACCCAGTCCATGCCCCTCATGCCGTTTAAGCACAATATCAGAGCAGACAGACAAACACTGCGGGTTTCTTACTCGCTTATACATATGCAAAAAAGGCGGGAACCTAAATCACAGCCATCTTTAAAGGGTCACAGATGTAGAAAACCTGGGCCAGGGTGGGTACCAATCACAACCTCCCTACTCAAATCAGGACCATGGGGAGGGGGCCACTTCACAACTTAATACTACGCAGAAAGCGCGCGTCTATTACCATGGCAACAGATGACCTACGAAGCATTCCTTACGCGAGAAGATGCAGCTCAGCTCGTCCCGCAGAGTTTAATCACTTAAAATACAACATTGTTGCTGGTGAGAGGATGTAAAGCAGGCTGTGAGTGGCTACGGAGACAGACGTGCTAATTAGGCCACGGAGCCAGACAAACCCAAAGGTCAAAACATCAGCGAAACACAGCCTCTCTCATCATTGAACCAGAAAAACCGGCCCAGCCACGTGAGAAGACAAGGGTGACCACGCAGACATCATCAATCCAAAGCAGACAGGACGACACCGGCAGCTACCTCTCTGCAGATGAGGAGACTGCTCATGAAGAATAATTAACCAGCATTCCATGGGACGAGAACCCCTCTGCCAGGCAGCCGAGACGTCGCACACCAGAGCTACTAGCCCAGTGGTAGACAGGACCCCCGGAAGTCAGTGGGATGGGAGATAGGGCTAGCAGTGGGCGGAGCCAGTAGTGGACAGGGCATATGTGAGGGGGAAGGGAGACGGGACTGGAAGTGGGTGGAGCCAGCAGTGGGCAGGGCCTATGTGGGAGGAATGATAGACAGGGCTGGCAGTGGGCAGAGCCAGCTGTAGGTGGAGTCAGCAGTGGGCAGGGCCTATGTGGGTGGGATGGGAGATGGGGCTGGCAGTGGGTGGAGCCAGCAGTGGGCAGGGCCTATGTGGGAGGGATGATAGACAGGGTTGGCAGTGGGCAGAGCCAGCAGTGGGTGGAGGCAGCAGTGGGCAGAACCTATGTGGGTGGGATGGGAGATGGGGCTGGCAGTGGGTGGAACCAGCAGAGGGCAGGGCCTATGTGGGAGGGATGATAGACAGGGCTGGCAGTGGGCAGAGCCAGCAGTGGGTGGAGTGAGCAGTGGGCA
>JAODKC010000044.1:4302059-4317100 GCA_026777985.1 Mormyrops attenuatus | reverse complement strand
ATATACACACCTGAATCTGTAATGCATGTCTTTTTGAGCTAAACAAAGGGTGGCATTTAAAATAACTCCCATCAAAAAAATCATTGAAAGTATCAGGCTCTGATTTACACTCCTCGCTTAATAAGGCACAGATTTATGGGAAAAAAATCGAAGTACGTTTTCCCGCGTTTAGGGCACCCATGTCCAGGTTGTAAATGTAAATGTGCAGTTTGTCATTTGCAGGTTAAGGGATAATATGAGTGAGCAGATCAAGTTCATCGTGGAGCAGCTCAACAAAGAGCCGTTCAAGAAGAACCTGAACCTCATCACTTTCGACTCGATGGAGCCCATGCAGCTCCTGCAGACCCTCAACGACGTGCTGGCGGAGATCGACCCCAAGGTGCGCCCTCCTGCCCGCATGCCGGCCCGGCACCGCCCGAATCCCTCCTGGGGTTTGTGCATCTCACGCTCTGCTCTCACCTTGCAGCAAGCCGTCGATATCCGAGAGGAGATGCCTGAGCAAACGGCCAGGCGGATGTTCGCCTTGCTGGCCACGCTGAAGTACAAACCGCCCGGGACATCTGCCGAGGCGTGAGTGGGACCGAGGCGAAGCCCTCACGAGAGACAGCGGCCCGTGTCTGGAGGACGGGGGTGTAGTCTGATGCAGAGGGATTCCCAGGGTTTCATGACTTTTGAGCGCATTTACACTTATTCTGAGTTTTGTTGAACATGGTAATCTGTAATTTCTTAGGCCTGTAAATGTAAAATGCACACTACCAGTCAAAAGGTTTCACACACACTAAGATTTTCCAGATTTGCATGTAACGCACTTAACATTTACTAAAAATACGTTCAATATTCTTTGCTAATAAATAAATTTACAGTATGTTCACCATTTGAGTATCTTTATTAGCAAGAAAATGTCATACCTTTGATTCATCAAAGTAACATCTTCTAGCAGTTATAACAGCAGAGCTAATTCGAATCATTCCTTATACATGAGACATTAAATGCTGCCCCGTTTCATACCATAACATTTAAAGTTAAAGGACAGCCTAGAATTTGACTGCCATCACCACATAACCAGTTAATAGGATGTCAGACATGCTCTGTTACATACTCTTTCCATGTTACAAAGATAACTTTGTTTTATTTGACTTATACTTTCATTCATAGTTGTTCACTCAACTTTCCAGTGCTTAACAAGTTTATGAAATGAATGGGAAAGTGGTAAAAACCTGTGGTGTGCAGAAACGTTTGACTGGTAGTGTATGTACAAGGTTTCCAGCGGTCTCTGAGGTATCCTTGAGGAAGGCACTTATTTCTGTACCCATTCAGTGCCGAAGGTTCACATGACACCTCAGCCCAGTGCCTGCATCTCTTTGCGTGAATGTGTGTACCCTGTGTGGTCGCTTCAAAGAGGAGCTGGTGAGGTGAGCTGGTCACTGTAAACTACAGGTGGCCTGTGAGTTTGAGCCGGGGCATAGCTGGAAATTCTCGCCCCCCCTTACAAAATGTCACCTTGAATTTTCCTTACATTGATTTATTACCTTTCATTTTACAAGTGCCTCTGGTTGAGCTAATGTGTGTGGGAGTGAGAGCGTGTCCTGTGATAGGCTGGCATAATGTCCAGGGCAACCTCTGCTTTATACTCCCATAATAACCCCGTCTTCCTTTCTCCCTGGTTCTCCTGCTACAGGAGTAGCTTCCGTCAGGGCCTGGTGACAGGCAGCAAGCCTGTTGTCCACCCTGTGCTACACTGGCTGCTGACGAGGATCACGGAGCTGAAGAAGAGGGCATACTTGGCCCAGTTCCTCGTGAAGCTGGAGGTGCCTACTGAGTTCATGCAAGACGATGTCGTTGCTGACACCTACCACCAGGTGGGCTCACTGTGCACCGTTTGGATCTGTTACTCCGGGTTCCAGTGCGAGTTGCAAGGAGACCCATCCATCTTCAAACCTCTGACCCAATAGCAGGCCTAGAGGCTGTCCTAGGCAGCACAAGGCAGGGAAATTAGATTTCATGTTCGGCTTAATTTTTACCGATTTAATTAATTTTTTCTTTTTAACGTGATAATCAGATTACGTATGTAAGGCATCTCAGAGGATTTAGGAGTGGTTTATTCATCTTAAGTGATTTAAAAATAATGATAAAGCTTTATTTTGCTTTTTGTGCAAGTATGAGTATACGTATAGGAATTCCTAGGCTATTGCATGTCCCATCTTTCTCTTCTTTGAGACACACGGATGAGAGATTGAAGTTTGGGGTCAGAATGAATGGTCAGCCAGTATCTGTACAGCATTTTGGGTTGAGGTCCTTGCTCAAGAGCCCAGTAGTGATGTGGACTGTCTGCCAGCCATGTAGATCAAACCAGTGATCTTCCAGTTAGACACAGAGCCCTAACCCCAGAGCAATAATTTTGTGGTTCTTCCCTTTATAAAACAACTAGCCCAGAATGTCTTCAGTTTGTGTTCAGTTAAATAAACATACAGCCCTGAACTTGGTACCAATCGTTGTAAAATATGAAAAAATATTGCTTGCCCAGCAGTTATGCACACCATGCATTCTGACAGTTACCGCTACCTATTTTCCGTACTATCTGATAACCCTCTGGTTTCATGCATTGTGTGCAAAACAAACAATAAAATGGCCATCGTCCATCACCCTCTGCTGGGAAGGTCTTGCAGTTGTACCCTTGCAGAAATGCTCCCATGGAGAGATTCAGCTTTATGAAGAGGTTACAGTTTCGTGATTAGGGAGCTTAAGTTACGTTTGGATGAAAAATGTGTGCAAAATAATTATTATATTCATATGATAACCCATTAACCGCTTTGGGTGGGGAATCTAATCCAAGGCAGCAGATTTGGTTCAAATTCCTGGCCTCTTCAGAATTGTCTTCTCCTGTTGAATGTTCCTGAAGCACTTTAAAAGGTCTGTCTTTAAAGTTGATTACCCGTCCTGTTCTTTCCTAGTATGAAGAACTGGTGGAAGGTTTCAAGAACTACCATAAGGAGTGTGAGCAGCTGAGGAGCTCGGGCTTCTCCACCGCTGAGATCCGGCGGGTGAGCGGGAAGACGGCGACACGCCGTGGGCCGGGTTTGGCGGCTCCTCGACCATCCAGTTTGAGTGGTGGTTTTTATGGGACGGCGTGAGAGCCCTCTCTGCTGGCATGATCTTGTGAGGTGTCCATCTGTTAATATGTCAGGAGTTAGGGTTGTTTCTATAGTACTGACGTGATTATGGATTCTCAGAACATTATCCAAACAATTATCTATTAAACTTTAAGTAGTATAAACATCTGCAGAGCTCATGAATTTCACCATGATGTCTCATAAAATAACTGTATATTTGTGTAACTAGAAATCATTCAGTAGGGATATAACCATTTAATAAATGGACTATTTCACAAAAGAGAGATTATTGGTTTTTGGTTTATTATTATTTAATACATTTAGGATGATATATTTTTTTTTTCATATTTCAATATTCATTTACCAAGGGTGCTCTCCTCCTTTTTGCTGTTAAAATGAAATTAAATTTGTGCACCAAATCTCACGTTTATGGCACTTTTCACATGTGATCCTTGTTCCTCAAAAATGTATTAAAATTTATAGATGCTCTCTGTTTGTTGCCCATCAACTTCAGGACATTGGGGTGATGGAGGAGGAGAAAGACCAGCTGATTAAACGAGTGGAGAGGTTGAAGAAAAGGGTGAGTCCTCGATGGCCTGGCAGATATGCCTCTGGGACACCAGGCCTCTCGCAGGAGCTGACTGCGGAATGAAAACACAGGCCCAGTGTTAACCGCTTCCTTGAGCTAACAAGGTGCAGCAATGTGTTTGACATGCCAGGGGTTGTAGCTCATTACAGAGGGCAGAGGAGCAGGCGTGATGATTCAGTGATGATTTAGTGTGTTTACCACGGTCATGGGATGCCAAAGGAGGAATCGAATTCCAAGCAGCTCCTTTAGAAGGAACCGGGGAACCTGATCTCTGCTGTAGCTTTCTGCTGGTGCTCCCTCTGTCCACTAGGTGGAGTCGGTGTCCAACCACGGGCATATGCTTGAGCTTGTCAGGCAGCTACGGATTGAGAAGGAGCGAGAGGAGTCCCTCGCTCACCAGAAGCAGGAGCAAAAGAACCAGGTATCCCCTCCCCACCTCCTAGGTGGACAGTTTGCCGGACTTTGTAGAGCAGTCTTGTTGGTTTTTCCATGTCCAGCTGCTGTGTTTCACAGCATTTTTACAGCTACATCAAAGGGGCCGCATGGCCCTCACAGAAGCCATTTCCTTTTGATTCACAACAAAGCTGGATTTTTATTTGATCTATAAATATCAGTCAGCAAGACTGTCTGTTTGCAACTCAAAGACCTCATGTAATGGAAAAAGATAAAAAATAACTCTTTGATATTTTGATTGGGGGTCAGTATCAGGTGAGTTGAGAAAGAGACCTTCGAGGTTTATATTTCAAAGAAATGAGCTGATGACGTCTTACGAGAAAGCAGACTGAAGCACTAGCTAAGCTTTTTATTGATGGTAAAGTTCTGTTTAATTTTTAATGGCATATTAAACCTGATTTTGGGTTGTTTTCCATTTTAAACATTCTTATAAATCCAAATCTGATTAATGAGGTGGCAGTTAATACAGGGAGCAAACTGCAGGAAGTAAACATCAAAAAAACTGGAGTAGGTTGGTCAGTATGTGTACATTTTCTAGGCAGATGAGTGATGATGCAGATTACCCAGGGTGCTTAATCTGTGATTCGTCCATGTGTAACCAGCTGTGCTGTGATTGGCCCTTATGTCATTTTCAATCAAGTTAGAATTCTGGGGTGGGGGGTGGGCAGTCAGTTGACCCCCAGAGGTTTTTCTTCTCCCTACTTAGGAGTTTTTGGGTCCTGTCCTCCACTGACATCTGGCTTTCTTTCTTTCTTCTGTCATTTCTTTTTTTCTTTTCTTTCTTTTCCTTTCGTTTCTTTGTCTTCCCTTTTCTCGGTGTCTGTATTGTTCTGTCTTAATGATGTTGTACTGTACCACAACACACCCATGTAAAGCTCCTTAAGGCGACACTGTTGTGAAAGGCGCTATATAAAGATAAATCAAATTAACTTGCATTAAATTGAAAGTAATCTGCTTGCTGTGCGCAGCTATTCCAAGTGGAGCGGAGTCTGCTGAGGTGCCAACTGCAGCTGAAGGAGCTTTGCCAGGCGGCTGCTGATGCCAAGCCGGAGAGTGAGTCGCCGGCGCGCGCCACCTTCCTCTGCTCACGGCATGACAGATGCAGTTGACAGTCAACAAGGGGACTTTAACTTAGATCTTTGCTGAAGAGCCTTTAGAGATGCTATGAATACAGTTGGATATGACCATAGAGCGACGTGCAGGTCTAACGGCCAGGGATCTTTGCCCATGTGTGGAAGGTCATGGGTTCACATTCTGTGGTTGGTCCTTCATGCATATCGCTGTGGAGCCCTTGAGCAAGGCCCTTAACCCTAATTGCTCTTGGGACTTTGCTCTCTGACCCCAAAGGTTTTGTACATCACTTTGGACAAAAGTGTGACAGGTGCCCATGCTTCTTAAAACCGATCTGCCTACTTGCCATGTCGTCACTGTCCAATGACAAAGGCGTATGTCTGAAAATTCATTATGTCAAAATAAACCTAAAACAACATAACGATACACCCTTAGCGTCTGCCGCCAACGAACGGTTTCATGTTTTATTTGGACCGATCAGCAAGTCCGATATGTCACCAAGACACAAACTAATCTTGCTATATATTCACAATTAACAATGCTGTTGGTTAGCTAGTTATCTAGCTTTCAATGTTAAGCTGCTAAAATCTGCAATATAAAGTAATCCATACAAATAACCATTATGAATACAAATTTTAACTACTACAAACATATACTGGTTAAATAAATGCCTTCATAAATTATCTTTTCACAATGTGTACATCGGAGGGGCATTCGGCTGCCTTTTGAAAATAAGTGTCTTGCTCTGGGAATCGCTTATGTGTGACACCTAGTCGGTGTTGTACCTTCTGTTTTTCACTTTCACATTAATCAGTAACTAGACCTCGTTCATAGCTCGCTCAGAGCATATAATACAATGCAAGTTACATCTTTAACGGTAAGATTAACTCTATTGACCCTGGGGATAATGCGCAGACGTACATACGCGTATTGTGCCAAACAGACAAGGTACACACAGTGCAAACAAATAACTGTAGTGCAAACAGATTTAGAAAGTACACGGTAGACAAATGAAATTTGGCCAGCTGTTAGCAGACTTAGAGCGGTCACCCAGAATGTCAGCTGTTATGAGTGCCTTCTGCAGCCCTCTCAAACAATTACATGTCTTTGTTCTGTAGGTGTAAATATATGTTTGAATAAGGTCATATATTGTAGCAGCTGTTTAGTAGAACCTTTTGGTTTGGATTACTGAGCATTTGTCTTGCACTGTGCTGCTTCTGGCTTCTTCACATGACGGGCTTCAGTAAACCTATTCGGCCAAAGCTGCTTTCACACCACTGACGGAAGAGGCTGCACGAGCCCCTCAGCTGACGTTACCGTCTCTCCTTCAGGCCTCATGAAGCGACTGGAGGAGGAGATCAAGTTCAACACCTACATGGTGTCTGACAAGCTGCCTAAGGAGCTGGAGGGCAGGCGGCGAGTGGTGCAGTACCTGCAGAGGGTGGTGCTGGAGCCGGCCATGGGGCAGGACGGGCTGGAGGAGCTGGAGGACAAGGTCAGCCTCCTGGGGCCCCAGCAAGGTCCTCGGCTCTGCAGGCAAAGGCAGCCACAGTCAGGGCCACACTTATGCACAGGCTGACCTGGGCCACGAGTTTGTTACAGTTGCATCTTATGCCGTAGGCAGGGCCCCAACAATGATTTTAGCCCCCACTCTCCTAAATTGGGACTACTACAATGACCGGACCAGCTTAAGGAGCAGACATGACAAGAATGAGGATACCACTGACACGGTGTCACTGTCACCAGGGTGATTTACGCACAGGCTGACGTGATGGAAAATGTCACGGAACAGAGACAGGTCCTGCAGCTTAATGGCTCTGTGATGTTAAAGGTTCCGTTTCTGGAGTGCAGTGTATGAAGCTGATTGTGCTGGACAGCATACACACAATTGGAATGTTTATGAATTTAAAATTAATGTGCTATTATGGATAAAGAGGTATAATTAATTTATTGCATAAAGCAGGGCAGTAACTAACTTTAGTTTGAAGCTTGCGCTGCGTTCTCTTTGAATTGGTGAGTCGCATTTCCGAGTTCCTAGTTAGAAATGTCAATTAGAACAGCCCCTGAATTTGGGATTCCTACTCAGACAGTTGGATAATCTACGCAATCACAACCTCAGAATTTAAGGTAAAGTCCATTTAGCCCATGCTACCTTAAATCCGACAAGTTATCCGGCTAAGCAAATCCTGCTTTCTTGAAGCAGGTCCCTGGTATCGCTAAATGGCTTTCCAACGCGTTGTACTGGAACACAGTTAACTTGGGCATGCCATCATTCCCAGTTCCTACTTCCAAGGTATATGTAACGCAAAAAAAAATAAAACGCAAACTGTCGTACTGTGATGAGATTGGGGATTTGCTCAGTGTCACCAAGGCCTGTGCGTTTGGTTTAATACCCCTTCCTGGATGTTCATCACCATCCCCACCGGGCAGGTATCACGTCACAGTGTGTTACCCCTCTGCGGATCAGCATCAGCGTGCTTGCCCTGGCTTACGGTGCAGCACAGGCCCGTGGGTCGTCCCCTGCAAAAAAGCATGCATGTGTTTGTGCGTATTAGCTGTATTGTAGGAATAAAGGGGCGAGGTCAGTGTTGATCGTCCAGCTGCGTTTCTTAATTTCATCTTGACTGACATTCACCTTTTCCCATCCAGATTCGGGATGTAAACGTGCAAATCAATCAGCTTATTGAGAAGAGGATGATGAGGAGTGATCCCATGGACGACAAGCTCTCCCTCTTCAGACAGCAGGTGGGAGAGCCGCTCCGGCTCGCTGCCGCATTGCTGGGGCATGGTCCTCGAGGTCCAGCACAGGGGTCCTACTGTGTGACCATCCTTTGTATTTTTGTCTGCTGTCCGCCTTCCCTGATTGGATGGTGTGCATGTAGTTTACATTTACATAACCAGGAGGAGGAGGAGTTTCAGGTTTAAAATGTGATATTTTCAGATAGCGTAGTGCCTGCTGATTCCTTATCACAGAGAGAGGTCCTATTCTTTATCTCTGATGCTAATGTTAGTGGTTTTTGGCATTTGGTTAAGGAAGATTAATGGCCACATGTATGGGGTGGATTACATCGACTTCCAGAAAAAAGTTCTTTTCCTTAACATTTGATAAATACTTTTGACGGTTGCTTTTGCTCCAGAAGGACGTTAATATTGTAAGCTAATAAAAATAAGATTAGAAGTCGAGAATATTTTAGTTTGCTCTTCCTTATATTCCATCTTATAAATTCCATCAGCAGAAGCTTAATAGTCTTCATTTTGGACAGAATCTTTTGGGAAAACAATTCAAAAGGGAATCTGATTTAATATTGTTTCTTGTTCTGCAAAAGCCCCTTAGGGAAAGTTGGTGGACCGATATCTTGTGAATTCTCTAGTGGTTTTGCTCAGCGTTGAGGTTCATGAAGCATCTTCATACTTGACTGTTTTTGGGATGCGTGCCTAAGCTACCCAGGAGCCCCTAATGCCCTGAAGTACATTTAATTAGCCTTTAGCCTGCTAATTTGCTAGGTAGCCATGGTGGAGGATGGTATGCTCAAAGTACATGCTAATTAGCTGGTGGCTATACTGTAATTTAGCATGGCTGCAGTGCGTGCCAACCTACTGAGTAGCTATATTACACACTGTACACACTAGTCTGCAGGCACGTTTGTACACATGGAGGTGTTAGCAGGTCACAGTCTGATGGGGAAGTGTAGCTGTTGAGTAATCACCCGGCCTGGCTTCATCCAGAAATAAAAAGAGGCTGGTCTGGTCTCAGCACAGTGCCGCTACCCCAGGTACTGCCGCTCCCCTCCCCCCCCGTGTCGTAACGTCTCTGACCTGACCAGCCCCCTTTTTTTAAACTTTACCTAATATGGGTAAAACGTGGCGAGCGTCGGGGAGGCCGCTGCCAGATTTCGACCCGATTTGGGAATGGCCTGTAAGCAGAGGCCGTGGTTCCTAAGAGGTGGAGGTACAGCGAGGTCCCAGCTTCTGTTAATACCCGGGAGCTCCACACGAGGACCACAGAGAAGCATCACGCCATTACGGCCTCCCGACTGACTGTGCGCTGCCCCTAGTGTCGGACGCTGTGTAAGGTCAGAGAACAACCTGCCTGAATCCCTAAGCTTTAGGGAAAACATCACCCTTAGTGCTAATGTAGAATGCATTGGTAAACATCTGAAATGTAAACGCACCATCTGCTCTTGGTGATAGCTGGTTATCGAAAACACAGTCATTCACGTGGCATTAAAGCAGCGGTGGGGAATTCCGGGAGTCTCACCTTGTTTGGGCTTTACAGGCTTCCATCATCAGCCGGAAGAAGGAGGTGAAGGCGGAGGAGCTGCAGGAGGCGCGCGAGGAGCTGGCCACAATCGAGAGGGAGCTGGCCCAGAAGAGCAGCCAGCAGCGGGGCCCGGGAGGCAGCGAGGGGATTCGCGGAGATGAGGTGGCCTTGTCTAGGGGGGTGCTGAGTGCATCACTGTGTGGCTGAAAGTCACATGTATGATTGATACGTGTGTGTGTGTGATGCGCATCACGTGACATTTACGCAGTGACTCGGGGGCAAGGTGCCGTGTCTGCAGTGAAATGCATCCTCACTACCTAGCACATCGTTGGGGCTTTTCCTGCGGCAGACCGTTACAAAACACACTGATTTTGCTCATGACGGCCGCTGCGGCAGGGAAGCGGAGGCTGATGTGTCTGATTCTCACATCGGTGTGTTTTCCTGCCCCCCCGTAATGCGGCGCTGACCCCACTGGGGTATGAGAATCCCCCATGTATGTGCATCAGTAAACATGGGAGGAAGTCGGTATTTTGGTGTCACTCACCCCCGACCTGTAACTCTCAAACATTCCCATGCTGCCCTATTTATAGAGCAGCAGAATTGGCCCTATAAATGGATTGTATCATACAAGTTAGATGAACTTTCCCCCTCCCGCCTCTGGCTTAGGCAGTTTTGTAAACTGTCTGCTAAATATATCCGCCGAAAAGGAGCAGCGAATTCACGGAAACCAGCTGCGCTTCAACGTGTGACCGCCTCTCGTGAGGAAATGCGGACGAGACCATCGGGAACCCCTGTGCTGGGAAACGGTCGCGTCCATGGGGGGTTTAAACACCCTGCGGTTCCTGCCAGCGTGGTGACCCATTCATAAAAGGCAGTCCGTCGGGATGTCGCGAGATGGCCGGCCTCAACTCGCCGGGAGGTGATGGAAACGAAGGTGGCGTTTTTTGGTGACGTCAGCCTGAGGAGATTAAAGGGAGCCATTTGTCCTGTGTTCTCAAAAAAAAAACAAACAGAGCCATTCCCAGCACGGGTGGTCGTCACACCGCCGGCCGGTGACGCACAGAGCCGTAGACGGGCTGAAACTGGCCGTCACCGTGCGCCGATGGTCCTGGTCTCTGTCTGCAGACGGCTTTTACGAGTAGCTGGGGGGGTCAGACACCATCCCCCTGATCCTGGGGAAGGTGGGGGAGTGTCCTTGCATCTGAAATAGCTCGTTCGGCACCCCCGCCCAGCTTCACGCACACTCTTATCTGCATTCCCCCCCACCCCCCCGCCCGGATAATGGGCACCCCTGTCCCAAAGCCCATCCAAACTTAGAAAGACACCAGCGCTCTGAGGCTAGTTGAAACTCGAGAGAGGGCACAGGGGCCCATGCGACCCCCCCCCACGCGGCCCCTGCCACTGGCCATTTAAGGTAGCGTTCTAAAACGTGGAGATCCACAGCCGCTCCGTGATCTCCGACGACTCAGCGGCCGGTGCTGGCGTTGCCATGGCGAGGCCCATCCTGCGACGCACTGGGGCTTCCCTGCCCCCCCATAAGGGAGCCCCACGATTTAAGCACATCTATTTCAGTCTTGATTCTTATGTGTATTTCTAATAGCAACAGTCACTCATATAGCAAAAGATGAACAAAACATGTTGGAAACCTTAGTGGCAAAATGGCATCTTCACATTTCCTCCTCTTACACCTGCAGCAGGACAGATGAGGTGTGATCTTGGCTTTACCCCTTACACAGGGCCATGCCTCAGCCTTGTGCCGATACTCTGAGTGTCTGTTTAAAATGTTGCAATAAGACACTCAAGCCGTTTCATTCTTTAGTAGTTAATGTGTCCTGATAGCTGATTAGTCGCTGGGGGCTCTTTGTTTTCCGAAAGCTTTTGACTGTTATAAATAAAAGCCGCTCTTTTCCCTTATGTGGTCAGTGGCCTTTAAAGTGTCCGGACAGTAAGAGGCCTCACTGGCCACTGGGTCCGCAGCAGAACACTATGCAACGTCGCCCTGCCTCGCTAAGTCCCCCAACCTTGTCTGCCCTTGGTGTCCCAAAATATTCGATCCATAAATGCTGAGTGCACTGGCGGCCCCCATGTGCCCCCCGCCGGCATCCGGCACATTCTGTGACAATGTCCAGGGTGATTCTCTCACACCTGGCAGTATTCATGGCCACCGGCGGGAGCACAGAAGGTGGGCGGTGTCCCATTGCTGCGATCTGCCTTATGGAGATGTCAGCTTTCTGCTTGGCGCATTGCCCAGCTTAAAGGCAGGGAGAGGAAGGCTGGGAGGGGGGGGGGGGGCAATGGGATATGGATTTCTCTCACGGACTGCAGTGATGTCCCCGGGGCCCCTCCACACCGCCTCTCTGTCACTTGCTCTTGTTTGTCTCCTGGCCCGACCCATGAGAATTCAAACTGCGGTTCTTCCCTCTAGGCTCTGAGGCAATAGGTCCAACATAACCTATAAAGCTCATTTCCCAGCAGGAACAAACACAAAGCTTTCTAATGGCCAAGTTGGTCATAACCCACGAACGTGAGTGAGTGAGTGAAACATATTTACACAGTGAAAAAGACAATTTGACCACTCGTAAGCAGTGACAATAATAAAACAAACGGCAACAGTGCAAAGAATGCATTGAATGGAATTCCATAGTGCACGAATAGTAGTATTGTTGTTTAGTGCATTGCATAGTTAGCAGACGAATGTTCTGTGAATGTGGCCAAGCAGTTCACATCCATTCATGCTTTGTTAAAGGTCTGCATATGATGTTTGAGAAAGTCTTCCTTAATCCTGAGTCATATGTCCTTACACGTATGGAATACTCAAACTGGTTGGACTTGCTGTGAATGAGCCCCCCGTGCATGTTTCTCACATCCGGGATAAAATAGCTTGACCTGGGCCCCCCTGACACAGCACCTCTCCCAACTGGGCAAGGACCCCCCCCCCTTCCCCCAGCAGAAGATTCCCAGCTTCTTGCCTCTTGGGCTCAGTTACATGTATGTTTTTTGCCTGACGCCCCTCATGGGGGTGTCTGCCTTTCCCCACTCTCTACAGTTCAAGCGCTTCGTGGGGAAGCTTAGGGGCAAAAGCGCCGTGTTCAAGAGGAAGCGGCAGGAGCTGGGGGAACTGCACCGCGAGATCGGTGTGCTGCAGCGCACCATGGAGATCCTGCGGCAGCGACACGGCGCCGTCCTGCAGCAGCTGGTGAGGGTGGCCCTCGCCGCGTCACTGTTAACCCACCTGAGGACTAAATACCCCCCACCCCCAGACCGCCACTACTCACTGTATAGTTATTCGTATTTTTATTCAATCTACTTAAATAGAGATATCCCTACCATCCACACCCAAATACGCCCTTGAGGTATTCCGCCACTTTATGCTATGTCCTTTGCAAACCAACCCCCCCCCGTGGAACATTATCTTATGCCACTGTATACCTGCATATGGACAGTAGGACAGCAAAGCCCATTTCACTTGACCCTCATTCCTGGAATCCCCATGAAGCACTTTTTGTTGCTTTAGTTTTGGGTGGGATGGGTTACGATTTCTGCATGATCCCTGGGATTCGAACCCATAGCCATGCCTTGTACGCTACATGTTGAGCTACAGTCTCCTTTATTTTGATTCTTGATGTGTGAAAGCCCTTTTGGGGATGTCCCCGTAATATCGTTTTTCCCCAGTCTCCCGCAGCTGTGTGGGGGCACTATTGTTACCCTGTCAAACCTGTACGTGTGCGATCGGC
This sequence comes from Mormyrops attenuatus, assembly GCA_026777985.1. Taxonomy (NCBI): domain Eukaryota; kingdom Metazoa; phylum Chordata; class Actinopteri; order Osteoglossiformes; family Mormyridae; genus Mormyrops; species Mormyrops attenuatus. The sequence goes on along the minus strand of JAODKC010000044.1, from coordinate 4,303,882 downwards.
TGTGTGCGCACCCACGCACATCACACTGTCTAACGGCGAAGGGACGCAGTCTTCCTGGAAGTGCGTTTGCACCTCATAACCCGGCCGGCCCCTCCTGCTTCGCTGACGTAGGGGGGGCTGAAGTTGCGGCTATTTGGGTAACCGGCGTGTGTTCCCCGTATCCCATGTTGGCATGGCCACTTATCCAAGAATTTAAGCCGTCAGCACCAGCAGCGCTCCCCGGTTAACCCCCCCTTGGCCCCCTCACCCTCCCTGCCTGACTGTAACTCCACCTAAATCACCTCCCGCTGCATTCTGGGGAATCACTATGCCTGTTTCACATGACCTTCCAAACCGAAACTATTTAAGCTTTGAAGTACGTGAATTCAGTCTGTTAGTCAGCCTGAAATGATAACTTTTTGGCCCCGTTTTGGTCCGTGCTGTTTGGTGCCCTATGCTCTTTTGGCTTTTGATTTGATTGATTTCTATGGTTTCTCTGTTATTTGCTGAACACTGATACTAATTTCTCAGGGCATAGAGGTGTTAGGGGATGGTAAGGACACGTGTGAATCTCCCTGAGGAGAAGCATATCGTGTTTAAGAAGCTTTTAGCCTGGGCATCATTGCACCTTATCTGCTAATGGCCCCTAATCCCTTTCCCAGTCGCTAACATCTGTGTGGATAGATCATGTGTGAGCTGAAGCCCTTGCTATCAGCCTTTGTGAGCTGTGTGCTAGCCGGGCTGCCATCTCCCCGTTTGTCCCGAGCCGCTCCCCGTAACGTGCCGTGTCTCTGCGTCACACCTGCAGCAATCCGTGGAGGCGCAGAAGGGGGTCTCGGGTTATAGCGACACGCAGGAAGAGCTTGAGAGGGTGTCCACCATTAAGAGTGAGCTGGACGAGATGAAGGGCAGGACACTGGACGACATGTCTGAGATGGTAAGCAGGAATGAGAAGCCCCATTCACCCCTGACCCCCCCTACTCCCCCACCTCACAGAGCAGCCAGAGCTGCCATCAGAACGTTACCTGCATCCCACCTTGAAAATGCAGCTTTTCCTAAACATACCCCAGGTTGTTAGGCCATACCTGGACCTTTTCAGTACTGGTTAATTTAAAAACAAGGCAGGTTTATTTTTCACTCAGCGGTCACTCACAGTGCTTTACAGGAATATAAAGAAAAGACATAAAACATAAGACATTAAACATAAAAGAATATCAAATTAAAATATGAGCATATAGAAAAGTAAAAGTATAAATGTGAGTTATCCAAGATGCAGATATCATGAAAATAATTTAAAAGTATAAAAGAATACAGGACACTCAGGGGGTAGGGGACACTCGGGTATCTGTCTTTCGTTTGCAGACATGGGGGGTGGTCTTTCCTTTCAGTCAGTGTTGCGTTATCTCATCCACCTGTGCAGTCGATCTGTCGTTGGTTTTCGGACACTCGCTGGCCCTGGTCCAGGGGCGCGCCCCCGAAAGCCAACGCCGACCCTCTGCTCCGGTTTTGTGAACTGGGGCTCTCACTTGGGAGGGCTCGGGGGGGGGGGGGCGATCTCGCTAGTGTGCCTCAGCATTCCCGGTCCGGTGCCACGGAGGAGACATTCTCTGACCTTATGGTCTGGCAACCGCAGAGAAAGGCTCCAGATTCCCGGGATCCCGCTGCCCAGCGATCATGTTCCCGTTGGCGTGAGGCAGGGAAAGCTCGCTGCCACTCAATCGTGCGTGATCTCTGGGCAGAGGTCACATCCCCCCCCGGAGGGGGGGCGGGGGCCGGGGGGGGCGCGGGGGCGCCGGCCGCGGGGGGCGGGGGGGGGGGGGGGGGGGGGGGGGGGGGGGGGGGGG
>JAODKC010000044.1:4291745-4301959 GCA_026777985.1 Mormyrops attenuatus | reverse complement strand
GATTTCCCATCATTTATGGGCCCAGATCAATCCAAAAAACATATTTTGAATCCGAAATGCCACTATTTTTCTAACCCCCCCCTTTACCAAATACTCACCACACCCAAGCAGTGACTCTCTCTGCAGGTGAGGAAGCTGAACTCTGTGATCATGGAGAAGAAGACGGCTCTGGCACCGCTGATCAAGGAGCTACGTCCTCTCAGACAGCAGTGTCAGGTGACCCCGCAGAACCGCCCACACCTGCCCCCCACCCCAAACACCCCCAATTCAGTCCAGTTCAGTTTATATTTTATATAGCTCCTTTCATAACAGTCACCCAAAAGCACTTGACAGGTGATTTTGGGAATCCATTGCTACACGATTTATTTTAAATGGAGCTTGAAACAGGCAAGAAGGAAAGAGGAATGACATACGATAATAAGGGAGGGGAACCAAAATACGGAAAAAAGACCACTGACCACAGACCTCTTTCAGAACCTTCAGCATCTCTGGGATGTGGAAACTGATGTGTAAAGGAGTGAACCTGATTAAGCATCTCAATAAGTGACTAATATGGCAAACTCTGTTATTGAAGGCGACTGTAGTTTTACATTTTACCCATTATTAGGGATGGATATTTCCAAAAGCGGCCATGTTTAAAAGCCTTTCTCTGAGGAACCGCAACAAAGACCCTCTTGTCCCTGGAGCACTTACCTACAAAGAGCTTCTGTGTGGGAGCTTCAAGAGCTTCGTTACATTTAAGCTTTTATCGTATGCAAGACTGTATCTGTGCAGAGCTGTTTGCTGCGAACTGCAGAGAGAATCGCTTTGCAGAATTCCCGCTCATGGGAGGAATCATTTAAATATATCTAGATTGAAGAAAAGTACAAAGTGAACTGGACTTTGGAGTGGGGGGGCATTCAGCACGAGCCAGGGGTGAAGACAGCTTTGTTGCCAGCCTGCTCATGATGTGCCCTGGTGTTGAGGGTTATATTTTATTAAAAGCATGGCAGCCCGTCTAGGTGACAGGTGCAGTGAGTGACAAGGACAGCAAGCTGCAGTGAAATGGCATCCTTTCCATGGCTGATTGTTTTTCCTTTACTAAATGTGCGTGTGTCTGTCTCAACAGGAGCTGACCCAGGAGTACGAGGTGAAAAAGGCCCAGTACGACAGCTGTGCGGCCGGCCTGGAGAGCAGCTGGTCCAAACTGGAGCAGGTACCATGTCACTTAGACCTGGAGCAGTGAAGGTCACAGTACCGTTCGAATCGGCGCTCATCTTCAAACTGAGAATCCGTCAGTAGACTTCACACTGTAACCCTCAACGTTCTCAGACCAGTGTCTCGCTGCCACCAGAGTTAGACTGCTGAGCCCCCTGTTCGAGGAAGCGATTACACGTTAGAATGAGTGGTTCTTCTACAGAGCCCTTTCCTCTGCCTTGTCATGTCCGCACAGGAAGTGAAGGCACTGCGGGAAGAAATGACTCAGGAGGAAAGCCGCTATCACCACATAAACTGCACGAGAGAGGTTCGTGAGCGGGGTCTTTGCACGTGGACCATCCAGCAGCCCCTGTGTCAAGGATTGAGGGCCAGAACCCTTCTGACTCTCTCCCACACAGATCGTGGAGATGCAGATACAGAGAGCGGCCGACGAGATGAAGTTCTACGTGTCACCTGACCCACAGGAGAGGAAGAAGGCCCTCAGGTGGGTCCTGCTATAGCATTTAGCTGCTTCTGGGTCATGCTAGTGAATTCCGTTACCATTCCGTTAGCATTCTCCTAGTACAAAGCTAATGCAGTCTTTTAGCACTAGATCATGTAACATTCACAGAGAGAAATTAGCAAGGTCCCACTAGCTTGTAGCATGGACATGCTAGCATATAGCGTCAGTGTGGAGTGCAGTCTTGTTAGCTCGTGCCTTCAGGTGATGCCAATGTGGAGGCGGTAATGGCTTCTGAACTGGCTGCCTCTCACTCTGCACTCCCATACGAACTCGCAGACAGACGTTGCTGGCCTGCAAAGCTCTTCTCCACACCTTCTCCTGTAATCTGTGCCTCTTCGAATGAGCATGAACCTCAGGGTCCTTTGGGCCCCCTATGAGAGTCTCACTCCTGTGGGCTTTACGGAGTGCATTTCAATTACTGCTGGATTTGGTTAATCTCATCACCAGAATCGGGTGAAGGGACTTAATATCTGAGGTGACTTATGAGCTGCGCTAAGGAAAAACATCCCTCCATCATTCATAAATAATTATCCGGCACTGGATCACAATGGGGGTGACACAGTGGTTAGCAATGTTGCCTCCCACCTTTGAAACTAGGGTTCGAGTCTCTGCCGTTGCTCCGTGTGTGTGGAGTTTGCATGTTCTCCCCGTGTCATCGTGGGGTTTTCTCTGGGTACCCCGGTTTCCCTCCACAGTCCAAAAACACGCTGAAGTTAATTGGAGTTTCCAAACTGTGAATGTGTACCCTGCAGGGTGTTGGTGCCTCTTCCTGGGCTGTACACCTTTAGCCTCCAGGAGAGGCTCTGGACCCCCCCGCAACCATTAATAGGATGAGCGGTTACAGAAAATGGATGGATGGAGGATCACAGTGAGTGTAGAGACAACGTAGGACACAAGGCAGAAGATGCCCTGGACAGGATTCCAGTCCATCGCAGGCACACATTCTCAGGCTGTAGGCAATCTAGAGAGCATTTCACCTAAGCACATGTTTTGGATTGTGGGAGGAAACTGGAGTGTTTGAAGTGAACTCCCGCAAACATGGTGGGAAAGGGCAAACATCACGCATACAACGGAGGCGGGAATCAGCCTCTCAGCCATGGAGGGGTGAGTCCACAGCGACACCCACTGAGCCTTCACATCCCTCTGTTGCACCAGATTTAGCTTTACCAAGACTAGTTATCTATTTATTAATTACAAAGTTTGAACTCTCACAGTTAAATGGCAAGAAATGTTTTCTCTGCACTGACATGGAGCTGCTATCCTGCCTAGTGACCAGTGTCAGGGACGTTATTCACAAAAGTCATCCATTACAGGTGATTCAGGTCCAGAAAGTAAAATTCCAGACCACAGTTTTGTTTCAACCAATATAAATATGAAGAGTCACAGTACTGGCTGGTTGAAAAAGAAAACTGTCTGGATTTGTACTTTCTGGATCTGAACTATCAATAAAGGATTATTTTTGTGACTAACTGCTGGTGACTGCGGGTGGGATTATGGGATACATCCCCGGGATTGCTTCAGAGAGCGTTAATGTGTGCGGCGTGTTGGGGGGCCACATATGCCTCCACACCCACATGAAGCCCAGAGGCTGCACGTTACTGACCTGCACTCACTGCCTTACAGGGAGCAGTACATGAAGAACATTGCAGAGCAAGAGAGCCTGGGCAAGGTGAGTATGGGGTCGTCCATACCTTCTGTCGCCGTCACTAGGGGGCGACGTGCTGCATAGCTGCTCATGGGCCCATGATGGTCAGACTTGCAGATTTACTAGATGGATTTGCTCATTATACAGGATGACAAACTTCTTTAATCCTAAAGGAAGCTTCACGTTTGTATGTGTCGGGCAGGGTCAATATATACCAGCAGTTCCATTCCAAAACAAGACTTGTTTGAGATGAAGGGGTCGGTGAGGAGTCTTCATGACCGCTCATTACAGCCATAGGCTTCCAAAGCGGGGACTGACCTCACTGGCACCGCGTTTCAGCGTGAGCTGAGTGTTTGAGTGCGGAGTAGGGCTGACATAAAAGTGAGGGGACGACCGCAGCAGCACCAGGCAGTGACATCAAAGGGACACGCCTGTATTTCATTTGTTTGCAAAGCATCTTTATTGAAGCTTTTTCGCCCTTCAAAGTACAAAAGCTTTTTACATCACTTAGGTAAACAAGCTGCTATTGCAGACATGTGAGTGATTCTGATGAACGAGGTACAGACCAGTTGTTTGCTCCACCTAATCTCCCCGGGGTCACAAAGGGCCTCATGTGCCCGTCCTGGCGATTAAGCTCTCCCACCCTCCTCCCCTGGCCACAGAAGCTGCGGGAGACCCAGAAGGCCGTGCGGGAGAGCCACGCACCCAACATGAAGCAGGTGAAGATGTGGAGGGACCTGCAGCAGCTGATGGAGTGCAAGCGCGAGTGTTTCCTGCGGGCCCAGAGCCAGGCGTCCATGGGCCAGGTCTTCCAGGAGGGGGGCGAGGACAGGCTGGTGCTCTGAGGCCGGCCCCACACCCATAACGATACACTATTATTATTATATCTATGTGCAGCTTCGTGCGGTTCAGCTTCAGTTTTGCTTCTGATTCTTCGGGATTGTGTTGCAGGTTTTGCAGGAGCCTGTTGCTTTTTGTTGATGCTTTATAATAAAAATACGATTCTTTGGTGCTGAATTTTACATCCACCCCTTTTATTTTGTTTTGTCTTTCCCCCATGATGGCCTAACGGAGACAGTTCAGCCCCCGGGGGTGTCTGGTGGAATAAGAGGGGTTAATTTTCTCCAGCTGTCTGACTTCAAACAAAGGCAGCCAGGCTCTGACACACCTTCAAGAACACGCTCGCATTCATATGTCTAAAGATAACGGCGGACAAAGTGTCGCACTTGCACCACTGTTGCTCCGTATTATTTTGGGGAACAGCAGACATGACCTTGGGTAGAGGGGCTTGCCAATTTTGGAGCTCTCTGGACCCGTGGTGAAGGTACGGTGGTGGCCTGATGAAGGGGGGACTCTCCTTCGATGAGACTTGTGAACCCTCCTCCGCTGAGCCAGAAACGCTTTGATAATTCGCAATCTTTCTGCCATCTTTTCAATCTTCCTCCACGTTACATGAAGCGCCAGACGCCATCAGCTTTGCTCCGGCAAAAACGCCTAGTGCGGCGCCTGTATATGGTGTTTTCGTCATGGGTGAAGAAATTAAAACTGCATTTAAAAATATTGAGCCCTTTAGGCGCTAGCAGTTATGGAAAAAAAGCAGCAGAAGGTCTTACTGAGAATGGGTTTATCTGTGGAACGTACCTTTCCATTTGAGACAAGGCTCAAGCCACGGAGGCCATTCCACTCTCCTGTATATATAGATGTATAGGATACCTTTTAAGACTTGCATGCTGGCTGGGGTTAGCAGGGCCCTGCAGTAAAACAGTCCCCTGGAATGATGGTTAGGCATGACTGTTCGTCAATGGACTAAATTCGCGTTCAGTTCAAAACATCAGGTGAATGACTTTAGAGGTATTATATTCATTCTGAGTTATAGATTGAATATTACATTTGAAAATGTTCAGTGAATGTACCATGCATATTTTCAGATTAGGATGGTGTGTTCATGTATTAATGGTTCTGCACTAAATATATATTTTTAATTTGTTGGAAGAAGGTTTATGTTTAGGTTGAATTTTATATGTAAAAAACCGCAAACTGGATGTTTTTAACGTCCTGGTAATACTGCGCAATTTTTAAGACTCCAATGAATCTTTTCAGCGATTGAGTAGAAGGAAAAAATATGTCATAACTCATGCTGCTACTTGTCTGTCATGAAAAAAAAATACTGTCTTCTGACAACTGCAATTTTTGGTAACTAGAATTGGCCAGCGAACGTGCTGTATTTACAAGTACAGATTACAAACACTTCACAAACAAGCGTGTCACCTAATGAAGTTCGTTAACTGTAATAGTAAATGTAGAAATCATGTTTTGCTGGTAGACCGCTGTATATCTCAGGCCTGAACTATGGCGGTATTGTAAAACTCTTCAGCAAAGCTCAGAGGCACTATATTTAGCAACAGACATTTTAAACATGCATTGATAGATGTTGTTGTTTAACTTCGTCACTACAGAGACTCTTGGGGGGTGGATTGTTGCTTGCCTGCATGCAACCGGGGGGTAATTTTAGTCTGCATCCACCTTTCTGTCCATCTTCACAACCTACAGTAACTCAATCCGCAGTGGACAGGATGGGTTAGATCACCCACCGCCAGTCGCGTCAGGTGCTGTTTGTCCTAAAAGGAAATGTGATTTGAGCTTAGCAGCTCAGGGTTATTATTAATGACGTGTGGTGGGGGAGGGGGAGGTTAGAGAGCGTTAACAAATGGTAACTGCTGTTCCTGTACAAGCGAGTGTCTCCACCCTTTGTAAACACGCATCACTCACCCCAAGCCCTGGCACTCACCTCCACTTACCCCGAGGCGCTCTCCGCTCTCTTTAGCTCACATTCTCCCCTGTATCTCTAACCTCAAGAGGATCCCTATGGTTACAGGCAAAGTGCTTTTCCCCTCTTAGGCAACACCGTAAGACCCTCAGCATTGTGGGATTGCCCAATTCAGGCTCCAGTCCAGCAGTGGGGCCGTGGGAGGGTCTTCAGCCCCGAGGCACCAGGGGACCCCCTGTTTGCCTGCGCACTTCCTCTTGTTGCGGTGTTGATTCGTGGCCTGGATGAGTCGGGCTGAGATAAGCGCTGCCGTGCTTTTTGAGAGAGTTCCGAGTGCTGGACGCTACGCGCACCGTGTGAAGTCCACGGTGCCGACAATCACATCAGCTGTGCTTAATGTCACACCAGCACAGTCACAGGGTTCAGGTCACATGTGTTTTTCAGCAAGTAAGCTCTGTGGCTTAAGGTATGAACAAATGATAAAGATGAAATGTGTGCTGTGCTGTCGAGCTCAAGTTTTATTTGTCACATATGCTGTACTAATGTGCAGTGAAATGCTTTTCCACCTGGTTTCTGGATGGTGCTTGAAGGAAGTATCCATTACAAATCGGAAGGTTGCCGGTTTGAATGCCAGGAGTGATCCTACCCCGTTGGGCCCTTGAGCAAGGCCCTTAACCTGCAGTTGCTTTGTCCTGGGTATGACATTAATCTACGTGCAGCCGTGCAAGCAGGTCCTCCAACATTTAGGGAAAATTTGAAGGTTGGTGGCAGGATTGGCACTCCTGTCACTGGGAAAAAAAATACACACCATTCTATTCAAGCTAGTGTGATGCTGATGTATCACCCACTGCACGGCTGCTCTCGGGGTCTCATCCCTGAGGTGGCTAGTCATGTGGTGGGTGTGGCAACAAGCTGTATCAGCGAGTGCTCCTTACCTCGCTCACCGATAGTACAAAGATGTGCCAGTACAGTATAGTATGATAAAACTGCATAAAGTGACTTGTTAGCTATGAATGTCCTCATTCAGGGTGGGGGGAGGGTATTTCTTTAATCTATCTGCTTTAGCCTTCAGGCTAGAGGCTGTACTTAGTGTAGGTGGGGTCAGAACTGGACCGGCAATCTGGTACACCGTCATCTTCCTGGCAGGCTGATGGCTATGTGATCTGGCAAAATTTAGCGTAATTATTCATTATGAAATCTACACAGGATATAAAATAATTCCAGTAATTTGCAGCAGGAAATTCAGCAGCTTGCCATGTTCTCCACTAACTTCTGGTTGGCCATTTCATTATTGTCGAAGATCTGACTCACCGCAACTTTGTTTGGATGGAATGTAGCCATGCAGTCACGAGCTGGGGACACGGCACACAACGCTGTGCAGTTTCTGTGCCGAGGGTGAGGATTGGTGATGTGTTTAAGGCTGCTCAGACCCCCAGGGGTCTGCTGGTCAGGAAGTCCAGAACCCAGTTGCATAGGGTGGTGTGCTTGGTGCATGGTGACAGGCTTGAGAAAGCAAAGCAGTAATCAATCAACAGGAACAGCACAAATCTCCCCTTCCCATCATCCAAGTGGCCCAGAGCAGTGTGCATCAAAGTTATGCTAAATCGGTTATGCTGGAAGCAATGAAAATGAAGGTGAACTATATAAGTCCTACTATATCAGTGACTGAATTTTCAGGGAGCTTCAAAAATTCTGCTATAGATCCCCCTGCATTTATGTCTCTACAAAGTGGCTCCATATTCCAGACGATGTGACCCTTTCAAGTAGTAATGTCTTCAACACTTAGATAAGGATTAATATTAATATACTGGCCAACAATATCGTGCAACTGCTCTCAACTTCCTGTGAAGAATCAAACATCAGGCGGCACTGAATATGGCTCATTAAGGCTTTCATATGACTTACATGCAGCCCTAACTTAAGCGCGCTCCCGTCCTGTTTCTCTGTGTGTAGTTTACATGTTCATAAGTGTTTCCTCCAAAGATACACAGTTTAGGTGACATGGTATCTCTAAATCACGAATATGTGTGTGGGCTCACAGCTAGCCTGTGCTGGATAAGCAATTATGGAAAATGGCAGGACTCTGAGACAACAGGAGGCATTTTTGCGGATTACATACATGTACTTTGATGACAGTCAGCCATCAGGCTACCAAACTTCTTTGAGCTGTAACTGCATGTTCAGGATCATATTGAAGCTGAGGTGCACATTAAGGGACAAGTTTACCTGTCATGTAAGTCCAGTGAAGATCTGGTCTGTAAGGCTTACCAAACAAGGGCTGGTTAAGAGGCACCATGGTCGCAAGCAAAGGAGGCTGGGGGGGGGGCAAACACAAAATCCTTCCCAAAGAACACAGATAAGATCAAGCTGTTAAATTAAACGACAATACTTTCAGCACCGACTGAAGAACACAAGGCCGTAATGGAAACTGAGGATCACTTTGGAGCAAAACAAACATTTATTGATCCAAACAGAGATAGGGGATTTGTAAAAGCTGGTGCCACCATCTTTAGATCCATGCCTGTTAGGGTTAGACAGAGCTCTACCAAGATTTAGTCATTAAATATCCACTTAATAATGGAGCACTGAGTGACTGAATGATGCTCAACGGCTACCAGAATGAAAATGCTGTAACTAATTAATGACATTACTGATCATCTCCAAATAATTAAAAAACTCATCATTAATCATTACACATAATTATACATAAGAAAAGAATATAAAATGCTCTGTGCATATGTGGATTATTCACACCTCGGTTTGCATGACCTGTTGGATATCCTATAACTATGTTTTGGTGTGTCATTTTCATGTGTGCATAATGCAAACACTCAACACTTATGTAAGCACTTGACTCTTCTAAATAACACTTCACCGATAATGAAAGTGACTCAGAGTACAACAGGGACCTGAGCACACTGATTCACGGTCAGCGCTAACTGATAAAGATCGCCTTTTGTAACTATTAATAGAAAATAGTCATCTAAGGATGTATAACAGCCGTAACAAGCGACCTTGGGGCCTTATACCTGGTCATGTTCTCCTGAGCTGAATATCGGTTCCTCGAAGTATTTTCTTTCGTTTAAATTTGAATCGTGTTGTCCTCACATGGGATCAACTAGGAATCAACGACCCATAATCGTCATCCTTGTCAAATATGACTCTAATAACGTTATTGCTATTATGTTCTCGTACACTGCTCACATATCCATACAGATAGAGGTTGCCTTACCTTCATTTCTTTGATATCCGCCTCAAACAGAAAACGCATCTAAGATAACTTATAGGCCTACTTGATGTTGCTCCTAACGAGGTAAAACAGTGACAGTGAATCAGTGTTTCATATTCGGCAGTCCGACAGCATGAGATATGAGACGTTTCGTCCTTGCGGTACAAACTCCGCACTAATCAGTTTGTCCTTTTGCTTTGCGGTCCAGGTGAGCGATACCTACCGTTTATGCTTCCCTGGACCCAGAGGTGCTATTTTCCCACTATTCACTAAACGTCGGAAAGTGGAGCCTATTTTTAGGTTCGAGTTATGAATTTGAGCTGGACTGTGAATCATAAATTTGAAATGAATAAAAGCACGAATGTCCATATTTCCGCATTGCCATATTTCCTATTTCAGCTATTTATTTTTATTTCATGTATTTATACTTTATTAGCCATATTTCCTGTTTCAGTCATTTCCTCTATTTATTAGATATTTATTACATAAATACATACCTCTCCAGGGATAATTATATGTCTATTCTGATGTTTCGTGACTGCCTTTGTTTTTTTTTGTACGTATAATACTCCTATATTTTACTGACTGGAGGCAGAATTCCAATGCGCTGATGCACAAAGGCAAATCAATCCTGAATGTGACAAACGTCTACATGCGCCTGGAAAATACGTAATTTGTGAAAAAAATATATATATATGAACAGTAATTGTTTAGACAGACGAGGATTTCTTTATTACCATTTATTATAGTATTTATTATAAAGTCGTATCCGTTCTGCTATGAAGTTGAGTAACACATGTTGAGCGGTGATTCGCGGCGGTTACTTGTGAGCGCAACAGCAATGCTCATCCCCAGGAGCCGGTGGGGGCGGTCT
>JAODKC010000044.1:4277459-4291645 GCA_026777985.1 Mormyrops attenuatus | reverse complement strand
GGGCGGTCTTGGCGTGGGGGGGGGGGGTGCACAAGCCGGTCGGGTGGGAGCAGCTGATCCATCCACTTACTGGCGGGGGCGGTCTCGGCGTGGAGGTGGGGGTTTGCACAAACCGGTCGGGAGGGAGCGCAGGGCAGGGAGGGGGAAGAAGCGAAGATTTCCGGACTCGATCTTATCCAATGAGAAGAGTCCACATGCGGAGCCGGCGAGAGGGGCCGCGGCGGAGCCACTTTCAATAAAACGCGAGGAGCGCCGGGGAGGGCGGTCACTGGCAGGCGGACGGCGGAGAGCTTCGGAGCTACCCAGCGGTACCGCGAACTGGGCAGTTCGGTGCCGGGTGTTAACCACCAGCGCTCTGGGAATTAACAAGATATCGGGGCACTTTTTCTTTTTTTCCAGAGGGAATTTGGCACTGAGCGGCTCTTCACATCCTTAATTCGGGCTGTCTGGGGACAATTTTGCAAAGAGGGACGACGTCGGCTCCTTTTTGCAGAGATCTGCCGTGTTAACGATCAGTCGTTTTTAATAACAATTTCCTCCCCAACGTCGTTTGGATCTTTTTCCTTTTCTGAAGGTTCCATATATGCCTTATAGATCGCTAAAGCGCTAGCTTCATCTGAACGTTTGTAGGGATTTTTTTTCTTCTTCTTTTAGATCAGGAGGTGGTTGAATAAACAAAGTAAAGGTGTCTACGGGAGTAAGGTGACAATCCAGCATGGAGAACGCGCACACAAAGACTGTCGAGGAAGTTTACAGTCATTTCAGCGTCAACGAAAGCACAGGACTGAGTCTGGACCAGGTCAAACGGCAGCGGGACAAATGGGGACCCAACGGTACGTGCCGCGTCCGATCGGCGGCGGGGAGGGGGCTCTGGGCCTGCCGGGTACCGGGCCGAACCCGGGTGCAGTAACCCGGCGTGCTTCGGGAGAGCTCCGTGCCCATGACGTCACCGCTCGGCACCATGTGGATCGCGGCGGCTCAGCTGCGTCCCAGCCAGTGTCCCTTACATATCAATGCGTATTTATTCATTAGTTCATTCATAATTGACGGTAATTGCGGCACCTCGATTTTGTCCCGGGTGAAGAAAAGCGGCGAAGGCCTTTAAAACAGCTCAGTCCGTGGACGGTCGGCCGCCTAGCAACTGGTACTGGCCGGTGATCGCTCGCCGAAGTCCGCTAAATGACCGGCGGCCCATCTTGGGGACCCCCGCTGTGCGTATGGTGGTGCGGTGAAATCCGACACGCTGGCTGTTTCTTTTCAGCCCAAAATGCGCAGTCCAAACACCGCACACATTGCATTGCCCGAATTCCCTTCTTAAAATTATGAATGAATGATTTTGATAAAGTGATGCTGGGTAAAGGTGAACAAGCTCGAGCATGTGTTCGGAAAGAGAGACGTCTTGCTTCGGTGAATCTTAGTCATTGTCGCATAGGCAGCGATGACTGTGTGGGGCGGGGGGGGGGGGATCATGCTATGTCAGCTTCCCGACTAATAACTCTCTATCGGCTTTCTCTTTCTGGTATCTGCTTCGGAATATCGACCTCCAGAGTTGCCAGCAGAAGAAGGTAAAGTGTCCCGTGGAATCATACGACGTCTTCTGAGAGTGGGGATGTGTGACCCTTTCTTGCCTCCTCTGAGTCACCTTATGTTCTTAAACGCAGGGAAGTCGCTGTGGGAGCTGGTCATTGAGCAGTTTGAAGATTTACTCGTGCGGATCCTCCTTCTCGCAGCCTGTATATCGTTCGTAAGTATCCTGCTGTTGATCTAATCCGAAGAGGCATGGTTTTTACTGGAAGCTGGAATTAAAGCGGGTCCTGCATCGCCTGTAACTTCCTGTATAGTGTGGCGTGGGGTTGGGTCGTCCGGTACTTCGAGAGGCGGCTTAAAATGTGGATTTAAAGAGCCCCGTTAAAGAGTCCTACAGAGACCGGACTGGGATGGTAACTTTTGCCGACAAGCGTATTATAACCTTGGGTTTCGATTCGTGCATGTTGAGTGAATTAAGCCAGTGGATGGAGGAATGGGTGCATTTTGTGAGCATTGCTGGAGAGAGGATTGTGTGGCCTGACGTAGGAATATCAGAATGGAAATCCTAAGTTACTAACATTGAATTTTAAGTGGCCAGGAAGAAGTGACCCTCGTTAGATGTTTGCATGTAGATTGGCCTGGATGTCATGTGAGCCTGGGGTTCATGTTGCTTGGGGGATAGAAGGGGGCAGGGGGCAAAACAGCTGAGAAAACCACAGCAGCGTGGGGTGGGAGAGTGTGGAGAGCTCGCTATGTGGTGTGAGACGTGTCGACACCCGATCCCTGCTGGAGCCCAGCAAGGTGCAAATTTACCAGCTCCACCCATGTTCCCGGCCCGCTTGGGAAGGCAGCGTCTACCTCTTAAAATATGAATTTCACTTGCAAAGTGGGCACTTGGTCTTTCACCTGCAGTTCATTATCTCTATTGAGTACAGGTGCATGGGATTGCCTCTTTTTGCATACCCCATCAAAGTGCGGGCTCTTTGCAGTCATCCACTGCCCCTGCATCATTTGTTGGGGGGGATGCTTGTGGGCTCAGGATGGGATTCAAACCAGCAACCTTCTGATGCCAGAGACAGAGGCCTAACTCTTGCTTGCACCAGTTTCCCACCTTGCGCCTTTACTGTTGGTTTGACACCCCCTACATTTCTGCATCTTGGAGCCTAACGCAGCCCCCAGCAGCTCTGGGCTCACCGGACCCCAGCGGGAGGATCACCCTGCGGCCTCCATGGCGAGCTGGTTTCCCTGGTGATGAGGCAGCGCTTTGGGATGATCAGGGCTTGGGAATATAACAACCATGGATTAATTTAGACTTCTTTGTAAGGCCAGACTAAAGTCGAGTTTAAAGGTAGCACAAAGCAGGTCTCATGGCAAAGCTTCCATCTTTCACCAAAGAGTAGGGGACACTTTGTCTAAGTCACAATGCCAGGTCAGAGCCCAAACTGGGTTAGGGGGTTAGGACACTGTCACTGTGCTTGGAAGGTTGCTGGTTTAAATCCCAGGGTCGGTAGAGTGATGTTACCGTTGGGCCCCTGAGCAAGGTCCTTAACCCCGACTGCCCAGGGACTGACACACCCTGCTTGCTCAAAGGTACATCACTTTGGATAAAGATGAAGATGTTCTGTGACATTATACACTCAAAATGTCCCGTGTCATAATAATATCCTCTCTTATTCTGCTTCATCCACAACGCCCTGCATGACGTGGTGGTATTACTCAGCGATAATAAGTCTTTGCATACATTCACGCTAGGAGCAGACGAAGGAGCAAATTAAAGGTATAATGAATAATCATGCCAGTCTGGCCTGGCATGTTGGCTTACATTTTACGACTTTTATTCATTTGGCTGTTAATGTGCTGGGTTTTGTGATGCAGTAAAGTGGTCGGCATGTGGAACATGACACAGCCGTTTGTGTTTTTGGGTCTTATCTAGTTCAGTCATGTGATAACACGTGTCATGGGGACAGAACTCCAGTCTGGCTCTGTGCTTCCTGTGTGCACGAGTGACCATTTATGGTGGAAATTTCTGACCTCCCCTAATCAGTTTGTTTTCCAAGTTTATTATGACTTCCTAACTGAAGAGGGTTTATTTATATCAATATAAACTACAGCCGGTGTTATTTTTACTATAAATGGAAAACGGCACCTGTGCCGATGCGTGCGGACCTTTCCGGCAAAGCGCAGTAATCGGATACATGAAGTTTCGAGCGAAGCCTCGCTTCTCTGCTTCGCGTCTGTTAGCTACAGTGCCCTGGATCAGAAGAATGGCTCTGGTGTGATCAGCAGACGGCAGTTTAATTCCGGAGGAAACGGAGCCACAGCCTTTCGTCGATCACCATGATGGCAGCCGCATGCGTAAATACGGCCTGATCGTTTATTCCGGTTCCTTCCACAGATTTGTCTCAATGTTTTCGTAAGCGCTCCAGTAAACCTGAAATTAAAATAAGTCAGGGGAGGTGGGGGGGGGGGTATGACCTTGTTTGTCGGCAGTAACAGCCCCCTAGTAGCTGGTGTAGACATGATCTGGTTGTAATGTGTTTCTCAGTTGGAATAAAATGACTAGATGTAGCCTGTGTGCCATTTCCTGGGGGCAGGAACCCCCCACTACTCCACAAGAGTCTTTCACGACGGACATCCACGCTGACCACAGACCATCTAATGTCCAACAGGGAATGGGTGGGGGGCTTTTTAACGGCTTTTTTATCGACAGCCTCAATGTGACTAGAATGTTCCTCGCTACTCCAGCAGCGGCAGTATGGAGCATACAGCAGAATAATTAGAGAGCTAATTTGGGTACATCATTTGCTGTCAATCTATAGATGGCCGCAGTATATAAGCTGCTGCAGGGGCTGTCTGCGATGACGGATGTGCCGTCCGGCTCATGATGTCCGCTTTGTGCCAGATAAAACAGAAGCAAACAGATTAATCACATTTTCTGGTTGTATACTTTTACTGTCATGGCCGTAATATAAATTCATGACCTTGGGGCAGAATTAGATGCCGCATTATTCATCAACTATGCTACAGTACACATGGAAATTCACTTGGTATTTTTGGTTTTCGTCCCATTCGGAGCGAGCCCCTTCCTTCACCGTGGATGGAAGATGGAGGAATGAATGGATGTATTTTGGTTGTGCTCTGCGTCATGGTGGATGTATGACTTGTTTTCAGGAGCGAACCGTGTAGCGCGGATGGAAGGGAGGCGTAGCAGTTTCGTTTGGGTGGGAGTGCGGAGGGCTTTTATGGAGGTGGTATGAAGGTGGATGTAGAGCACTTTCAGCATTGGCTTGCAGTACTTGAAGCCTTTTAATTATTTAAGTACATGCTGTTAAGCTGTAACGGCTAAGGGTTTTGGGCGGAGCTGGGAAGTGGGGACCATGACTGTCACTGTCTTCTCAAGCTCACTTCACTTTCCAGGGGACCGATCTGGCCCAGTTCTGCTTTCTGTATTACCAGCTGTGCGTCTGCCAGCGGATGTTGTCGTGTCACCGTGCTGTATCCGTGTCAGTTTTGGAATGGATGTTTTGTGGGAAGTATGACAAAATGTTGGTTTGATGAGGCTGTGAGATTTTTCCTGCCTCTTATATTGATGATCACCGGTACTTGGGTGAAGAAACCTGCAGAATGTCCTACAGACCAGTAAGAGGCGCTCACACATTTACTGTGTGGTCACAGTTGATAGATGTAATGTAAGTATCATAAAATTGATTTAGTGGACACTCTGGATAAAAGTGACGGACTATTGAGAAACCAGGGTCGGACGGCCCCTGAAGTAATTTGGGATTAAGGGCCTCGCTCAAGGGCCCAACTGTGGAGTCACTGTTTTTCTAACTGAGGTATTCAACTGTGAGATTTTAAATTCCTCCCATTTACAGGGGATTCGAAGACTTACCTAACCGTGAGCTTTTTCTATGCGATTTTAAAGTGGATTTCTTTTGTTCAGTAGCTTTTTCAGTTACTGCTCTGAAAGTATGAAAATAGCAGTTTCTAGTAGATGAACCAAAGCAACGCAGATGTGCTCTCAGTTTGTGGTCCGCGATTTAAATGTCACCGTGTTCAGAGAAGCCATATGATCAGTGCTGGGGGTGTGGTGTTTAGTGGTCTCACTTTTTAACTATTCTGCATTATGAAAGTGTCATTCATCGACAAAAATGTGAAGCCTATTTTGGGGCTTTTTTGTGGCAGAGCGCAGAGGCGTAGACTTTGTACTATACGTGCGCTGTCGCGGTGGCGCTACGCTGCGAGCGCCTTCCCGTTCCCATGGAAACCTGGGCAGGTCCCAAACGTCGGGACTCTGGCGCCTCCTGCCTGACTTTGTCACAGGGCGGTGACAAGGATGGCCACTTCAATGTGGTCGAGGCTTTGCCGGCTTGCTGGGACACCTCTCACCTGCCAATTCTACTTCTGCCAGGCTGGCTTGCTGGATGTCTTACTGGTTAAACTGGCGGTCGAGGTGGGGGACTGCAGGTTAGACATGATTCTCGTTACTGGCGGCTGTAGTAGAGAGCTTAACCTGGTTAAGCAGGTTACCGTTACATGATTTGTAGTACTGTGTATAGGCTAACCTAGGCCTCAGTTTTATTATGTTTAATTCCCTGTATCGTTTAATCCTGACGCCCCCCTTCTTTGCAGGTGTTGGCCTGGTTTGAGGAAGGAGAGGAGACCATCACTGCCTTTGTGGAGCCTTTCGTTATCTTATTAATTCTTATCGCCAATGCCATCGTGGGTGTGTGGCAGGTAAGTTATCCGTCTGTCTTTGGCCGGGTGACAGGCCGCTTTGGCTCACGGCGATCGCTCTTTTCCTCGAGTGCCGTGAACCTCGCCGCTTCCTGTCCGAGCCACGGCCCTCCACACTTCTGCCGAAGCGATCTTTTGAGTAATGAATCCCCACACCTGGTGTTTTTAGGCCCAGAAGTGGGCTAATGGAAAGTTCTGTGAAGATCTGCAGGCTCTCGTCTCCCCGAGAGCTGTGCTTCTAGAGATGGCCTGGGAGAATCAAAGGCTGCCCAGAAATCGGAATCGTCGCAAGCGCACAGTCATCACTCCAGTCTATATTTTGGAGAACCTTACCCACATATGAGTAAATGGCCTCTTAACGCTGACAGCATAAAAATCCCACCCTTACCGCTGGAGCTCATAAACCATCGCAAAGCAGAATTTTAAACACTGCCGGGAAAAACCTGTCATTTGGCCACTGGTATGAATTGGTCCCATTTCTTGGGTGACAATCTGAGCCTTGCTGGTTTGATTTGGATGTCACCAGGGGAATGGCCAAGCCTGGAAAGGTGTGTGTGTGTGGGGGGGGGCTCAGTAAATGCCCCCCCCAGTCACCCTTCATTCATCATAAATCTGGCATAACGAACAGAGCTATTAGCACAGTGAAGCTCAGGGTATGGGGTGGGCAGCAAAAGGTTAACCATCATAATCACCAGGAGAATCTCAGACGCGGTTGTTCTCGATTGAGCTGTGGACGTCTCCCCCAGAATGCCTTGCTGAACTGGGGTCATCGTAAATATTTACCTTACAGCCGCCTCTTCCTCGAGATTTCGGGACGACGATGGAATCTGGCTGCTGTTAGCACATAAGATGTGGAATACTGTTTATTTTAAACGGTCTGTTTTAAGAGGGGTTCTGTGTTTTTAGCCAAAAGTCCTTCGCTCTCTTACTTGCTATGAGGTGCTGGGGGGGGTTGATGCTCTGTTGTTGAGGGGCCCTGCTTTTCCTGGCATTTCACACTTTTTGCCTCCATAGTTTCTTCCCAACATCCTTTTCCCAGGCTTTGAGAGTCCTCTCCTTTTTTCCTCCCCCTCTCATGGCGTTCCCGAATGGCTGAGGTGTAACGCACACCTGGCCACCGTCACAGGAAGCCCACGTTCTTTTGTTGGCTTCCCGCCCACGACAATAATGCCTGTCGACTTTTCTGCTTCTTGTCATGTTGCCAGAAGACCATGAATCCGGCAAAGGAGTGCTCGCTTTGTTGTGAAGTTCATTGATCTTTCTACCTGAATACTTTTTAAATTGAAGCTTCAGAAGATTTCACAAACCTTAAACGGCTCGTCGCCTCCGCTTTGCTTGTGTATGGATGTTCTCCATGTGCTGTGTGGGTTTCCTCCCACAGTCCAAAGACATGCAGTTATGCTAATTGGAGTCTCTAAATTGTCCGTGTGCCCTACAATGGGCTGCCCTCTGCTGCCTGGTATAAGCTTCAGACCCCCCTGGTTATAGGGTGCATGGATGGATAAATCACTCCTGAATCCTGTGCCACAGTGAAGTTTCAACCAACGCTTCTTGAGCTTCTCACAAGGAACAGAGGCCTGGAATGTCAGATGAAGGTTCTGGAACTCGCTCTACCTCCCTTGTGAAGTCAGTCACGGAGCCACGACTGCATATGTAATTCCTCCGTTTAGGGTCTCTGTGTCTCTTTTCCCGGGACGTGACCGTAGCTGCCTAGATTCCTAAATGCTGCATTGCAGTGTAATGTTAATGTGTTTTTCATGGGGGGTCGCTTTAGTGAGATTTGACTTTTTCTCGGCTGCTGGTTTTGGACCTTTCTGTGGTTCTAGCTTGAGGGGTGACCACCTTCGCTGCTTTATCTGATCGGTGCGTTCTTCCCTGTGATGTACTGATGACCCGAGTGGGACTCTCTGACAGGCCCTCGTCGCACCGCTGTGTTCAGCATGTCAGTCTTGTCTTTTCTTTGTTCCTGTACCTGCTTTTACATTTAAGATATACTGTTAATAAAAAATTGGTAATTTTATTTTATGATAAATGTTGCAGTCAGTGTGTTACCCAAACCTCTGTTCACAGGCAGTTAGTGGAAGCCTGTGGTTTTGTTGGGATTGAAAGGTACACAATTCCTGAAGTGCACCTGACTCTGATCGCCCACCCCACCCCCAGTCTCCCACACAGTTTAACTGGAAATGATGCCACGACCAATCTGTGTTTGTGGAAGGCTGTGGGGGACTCGAGTGAACATTGAACTGTAACGTGGATCAGATCTCCGATTCAGCTTAGCTTGCAGTTGAAACCATCGTGGCTTTGAAATGCTGCTGTCCTCACATTAAAATGCCCCCCCCCTCCGCAAGGGGGACGGGGAGAGAAAAACCTGTAAGTGGGTATGAAGGGATGAATCGAACAGAAGGACGAGACACAATTTTAAAGCATTTTTCAGCAGAGTTTGAGTATTATACCACGCGATTCATATCCAAATAAATGCTTCAGAGGCCGGGTATATAAAGTCCTGATACATTAAGTCAATCTCGAACTTTGGAGCATTTCTTGTTAATATATGCGGCGGTGGTTTTGTTTCTGAATGGGTAGGGGGACGGTGTCTGATCTTAGTTTCACCTGTTGAAAATGAAGCTCTCATGTTCTGTGAGAAATGTCACAGGGGAGGCGGTTAATTAAAATTCGAGGTCTTCGGTGTGTGTCACCCCCTCAGGAGCGGAACGCCGAAAATGCCATTGAGGCTCTTAAAGAGTACGAGCCCGAGATGGGCAAGGTCTACCGGCAGGACAGGAAGAGCGTGCAGAGGATCAAGGCCAAAGATATCGTGCCGGGGGACATCGTGGAGGTGGCGGGTAAGAGTCTGCGTCTGCGACCGTGTCTGCGTCTGCGACCGTGTCTGCGTCTGCACGTGCCTGCAGCACTCACACTTGTTTCTGGGTATAAACAGGGCTTTCTGTATTTCATGTGATCAGACCTGTCGACTGAAAACCGCAATGGGCATTTTCCCGCATTTCCTGAAGCTCACCCCTCTGACATCACGCGCCTTCCTACAGTGCTGCATTCGCTCTTGATACCTCTTATGAAGGGACTTTAATTTCGAGACGCTCCTGTTAACCTTTCTGGGGGGTAGGGGTGGGGCTCTCTCAGCTGCCGGTTTGCCCCCCCCCCCCCCTTCGCTCCCAACACAATGCCTTTTGTGATTGGCCATGGGGTTTATATTTAGTGGTGGTTCTCTTGTCTAATTTGTGGAATGCTATTTATTTATATCCCGCCCAGAGACAGAAGCGAGGGTGACAGGTGTCTTGCCCCCCCCCATCCCATTGGGTACACGGGTACATCGCAGCGGCGTATGACGCAGAGTGCCGGGGGGGGGGGTGGTGACCTTGAGGAGAGCGTGACTGAGATTCGCTGCGGTGTGCGAGTCGCTGTTGATGTTACTGGCAGAAAGGCGGGCGGACTGTTCGATCCGCTGCATTGGTTTGTCACTCTTGGGGGCGGGTGGGGGGACTCTGGGAAACTTTCGCCGCGAAAACGCCTATGGGAGGGGTCTCTGCGCCGGCCCTCGCCACCAGCTTGTCTCCCCGAGCGTATCCTAGTCGGCGTGCCGCATTGGTCAGTGCCGTCTGTCACAGTGCCTATGGCCGGATCCCCCCGTCCCCCACGCCGCCAGAGATGAGAAAATCGACAGAATTGTGCGTGTACAGAGCTCATATGCGCCTGATGTAAGCCTCTGCGCTGTCCTGAGGTACTCTTGGGGGTGCACTTCAAGGACACACTTGGTTGTGACATAAGCATCCCGCCACACTGATCCCAAAGTCGCGGCTTTGGGCTTTACCCTGCCCCCTGCTGGAGAAGCGGCGTCAGCAGTCGTCTGAGGGGTGTGGCCTGATCTATCCTTCACTATTTTGCAGGTGTCATTAATGGGGGGGCAGTGCAGAGAGGAAGCGGGGGACTTGCTTTTCTGTGGTGAGTCAGTTTCTCCGGGGGGGGGGGGCGCTTCGCACAAAGCAGGCGCACGGCGGTGCACAGGGACGTCACTTTGAAGCTTCAGCAGGATACATTTCACCGTCATATGCATTTGACCTTAACGCTCACTGGCCTGAATAAGCCAGACGATATACGTGTTCAGGGGGGCATGAATGCAGCGCACCACCCAATCGCCGTCACATGTTCTCACATGACCTTGCGGCCGAGCTGTTCTTTGGCGGGGAGGGGGTTGGGCTTGCGCGTTTCCAGGTATCGGGTCAGTACGTCCTCTTTGGGGTGGAGATGGGAGCAAGAGAACGACCCCCCCATCATCCTCACAGAGAGATGACTATGTAGGGAAGTGGTAGCTGACCGCGATTGCCCCCCCTCGTCGCTGTCCCATCAGCACCTCCCGTGGACGGAGATTCCAGGCATCTGTGACCGCATGCTGCCTTTTGACCTGCCTGGCTCCACTCCGCCGTGGCCGCGGTGAGCAGGTGCTGGGGGCAGCCAGGTAGCCGGCAGGCCAAAGTCAGCCCCCCAGGACACTCAGGCTCCTCCATCATGCTGGAGGCTTGAACCTGGGTCACCTGGTCTCTGATGATCTCTGACGTGAGGTGAACGCTGATCCCCCAGCGGTTTCCCACACTAGACCATTTTTACCACCAATACGGCTGGTTTAACGGTCGCTTAGAGCTGGTGGAGTACGATATGACCCAGTACATGCACATGCAAAATCACCCATTAAAAATATGAGGGCTCATGGGACAACAGGGTCTCGCTGCAGAACCAGCCAAAGCTTCACCTGAATTAATGTTTTTAAATCCTTTATATCATCAAGCTTTTTCTGAGCGTTAAGACTTTTTAGCAGAAACACAAAGACCAGGATTGGTACTCCTTCACGGAGCCCTTCATGGGGATGAAATCCTGTATAATTACATCATGCTGACATCCGCGAAGATCCAGACTGCCCTGGAAAATCATGTAGCGGCTGAAGTGGGTGTGTGTGGGAACCAGTATGCAGAACGTGTGGATCAGTGCCCTAACAGAGCAGTTAGGGCAAAGGAAAGGTGGCCCCAGAACAACGTGCCCCTGTCCATCGACCCCCCTCCCCCCCAGGGAGATGTTTGCTCAGGGCCGCGAGTGAAACGCAGAAGGTTCTAGAAAAGCAGAAGCCTCCTGTGTTTCCACGCCAATGAAGGAATTCGCTGGAATTCGCTGTTCCCTCGACTTCGATTCATTTGACCTCATCATGACTCTGCTGTGTGGCTGGTGGAGGAAGAACCAGACGAACCTTCAGCAGGAAAACGGGACGAACCTGTGAAGTAGGAAATGGAACGGTGCCGAACGGCCGAAGGAGCTTTTAGCTGAAACGAAAAAGGCTGAGTGGGGGGAACTGACTGTGGCTGGTGTTCTTATTTCGAGCTGAGTGGGTGGAGAGACCATGCAGCCCCGTAGTGCTGGGGGGTTTCAGCTCGAGGAGTGTTCATCCACTCCCCACATGCTGGGCTCCGCGCCTGGATCTCGTCTCAGCCTGGTGACGTTCCCTCCCTCTCGCTCCCCTCCAAACCCTCGCTCCACTTTGGTCCCAAATGGGGCGTGGCACCCGGAGCCTGCGGTTCCGGCCGCCGTGGCGAGAAAGTCGGGGACACGAGCAGGCCCGCGGAACAGGATGTGATGTTTATGTTCAGGCAGATCCGACCTGATCTCCTGGAGATGTGCTTCTTCCCACAAGCCTAGCGCACATCTGTCTTTTGTCTGTAATTGTGTGCACAGTGGCAGCCCTCCTGGGTAACGTTGCCAGAATAAGCCCCCGTTCCCCAGACGTGCTTGTGTCCTGGATGGTCCACGTGGCTGAAGGGGCCAGCTAAGGAAATGGTGTAAACATGGGTGACGCCCTGCTGTTAACTGGCGTCGTGATTCTGCTGCCGCATCCCGCCTCAGGCCCTTTTCCTCTGAGATCTTATCAGGCAGTGTGTGTATGTGTGTATGCCCACGTGCGCATGTGATGTGCAGTCTATCAGGACACACTGTGATATGTGCATCTTCTCCCTCGTGGGATTGGCCGGATTTGCCTGCCCTGGGCGTGACGTCATGTGCCCCCCCAGTCCTCGTTACTGACTGGCGGCTGCTCCGTGATGGTGAGGCCCGCGCTGTCGGCCCAGCAGATACCAGCGCCGCGCACCGCACTTAGATCAGAATGGACTGGAAAGGGGCGGTGCCGGGAAGCCGGGCTCGTTTCTCAGAAAGCGTGTAGCTAAAGCGGGCCACCGCGGGCCCTTTGAGAGTCTGATTTCAACAGGCACTAATGTGGCCCGTTTCACACGCCCCCCACCCCACTGCACATGGGGGGGCTTTTAAACTCATTTGTCATGCTGTTGTCCTGTCTGAAGTGCTGCCTGTCTCACTCCTGGCTGCACTCGAGGGACCGGCTGCGTTTGGACGGTTCAGTTCTCGGTCCTGCGGGCTTATCCTGCTCTCCCCATCTGTGGCTTGAGCTGCGCCCTCCCCCCCCCTTAAGTCTTATGCCCCCTCCTGTCCCCCACTGTCAGCTGACTGTCCCACAGGGGGCTTCTGAGATGAGGAGGCGTTGGGTGAGGTGAGCTAACAGTGGGGTTTGGCGCTATACTGGATGTGAAGTATCACCTGAGGGGACGGGGGGGCGTAGCGCCGCATTTGTACCCGCGCCGGCATTGACACCCTTCTGCATGTGGCATGAGGGTGGCAGCTGTCTCGGTAGCTGATCCGTCTACATTTAAACCCTGACCGCCGTTTCGGGGACACGCATTGACATAGTTTGCCCATTTTTGGCCATGCCTATTGTAATCCTCCACCCCCAGTGATATTTTCTTGTCTTTCCCGAGGGCATGGGCGTGGTAGGTGTGCCCATCCACTGGGGCCTGTGGCAGGCGCCTTTCTCCCTGCCTTTGACGTCTCGGGTGTCCTTGAGGAATCTTGGCTCGCTTATTATCTAGCATTTTAGGTGCCCCACATATTTGCTTGGTTGAAGGAAATTCTTTTTTTCCAATGAATGTGTGTGTGGGTGTGGGTTATGTATATATTATGATGTGGGGACAAAATGGGGAAACTCAATTTTCTAAAAATCTATGACTGCAATCAGAATACTAAAAATGTCAGAAGTCTTCCAGTTTGTTTGGTTACTTGTGGTTAAGGTTAGGGCTGGTTAGGGGTTAAGGTTGTCTGTCGGGCTAATGGTTATTTCCATAGAAATGAATGAACGGTCCTCACAAAGATATGAGTGCAAACATACATGCGTGTCTGTCTATGTGCATCCTGTACCCTTTTCTCTCTTTCCTAACCTCTCGCCTACGTCCGTGGGTGAAATCAGGAACAGTTCCTTCCTCCTGCACGCTTTCATTTTCTCTTCTGCGAGCAGCGAAAGTGCAGCGCTGGCCCTTTCCGTGGGATGGGCGTTCTGGGGCACTAATGGTGTGGACTTAAATCGCCCACTTCACGTTAGCAGAATCCAGCCAAGGCTGATGTTTATTGGCCATTTGAACAGCATAATCATACCGGCTGTGGGATGAGCGGCGCACAACAGTGACATAATTATTATTTTTACCGGAGTCCCCTTGGTCTATAGGTGTCTATAGTCTGACGTAGTCCATTATGATTTGTTTATTTACTGGATGCTTTTATCCAAACGGTACATAATTGGGAGTTCAGGGCCCCTCTTAGGGGCCCAGCAGTGAAATCACAATTTTGACCCTGGCATCTGAACTGGCGACCTGCCGATTGCAGACACAGCGTCCACTCAGCCACACACCCCCACGAAACGGCCTGTATCTTGCAGTGAGTTGGACGGGGCTTGTCCCATGATTATGGGCGGGGGGGGGGGGGGCACAAACACTGGCATCTGGGCTTACGGTCAGCTAATGTGCCAATGTGCCCCGAGGGCCTTGAGTTGTGCACAGAGCTGGGGTGAAAGTCACACTGCAGTCGGT
>JAODKC010000044.1:4259775-4272953 GCA_026777985.1 Mormyrops attenuatus | reverse complement strand
TGGTGGACGTGGGATTGGATAATTCACCAGTCTGTATAAATAATGTAAATATATTTTACCAAATAATAATAATTTTGATTGCATTTAACAATACCCCCCCCCCCCCCCCCCACCCAAAATAAGTGGCTCAGAGATTAATCGGTTATTGCTACCCCTAACTGTAAAACACTGTAGCCCTTGACTTGAGTTTAGTCAACATTCCCCTTTGCTGTGAACATTTAATTTATGAACAGGTCACTGGTTTGTCTTCGTGTGCACACATGTATCTGACAGGCTTGATTTCCGGCAGGTGATAAAGCAGCTGATGAAGAAGGAGTTCACCCTGGAGTTCTCCAGAGACAGGAAGTCCATGTCTGTGTACTGCACACCCAACAAATCTCGCTCCTCGATTGGCAAGATGTTTGTCAAGGTAACATGTGCCCTGTAATCTGGTTGGCTCTTTGGGTGCCTGCAATGCCTTTGGGCGTCGTGTGATTGACTAGGCAGCGGGAGTGACGCTTCCTGTACTGGCCCTCCTCTGCAGGGTGCCCCAGAGGGCGTGATTGACAGGTGTACGCACATTCGTGTGGGCAGCAACAAGGTGCCCCTGACATCGGGCATCAAGGATAAGATTATGTCGGTGATCCGGGAGTACGGCACAGGCCGGGACACCCTGCGCTGCTTGGCGCTGGCCACGCGTGACAACCCACTGAAGAAGGAGGACCTGGTGCTGGTGGACACAGCTCGTTTCATCGAGTACGAGGTAACAATGCCCACTGAGTGCCCTTTCACATCTTATAGGATGCAGCCCAGTAGCTAGCTCATTTTGTCACGTCATCTCTGTCTGCGCAGTCGGACCTGACTTTCATCGGCTGCGTGGGCATGCTGGACCCGCCCCGAACTGAGGTGGCGGCCTCCATCCGGCTGTGCCGCCTGGCCGGCATCCGGGTCATCATGATCACGGGTGACAACAAGGGCACAGCCGTGGCCATCTGCCGGCGCATCGGCATCTTCGGCGAGGACGACGACGTGAACGGCATGGCCTTCACGGGCCGCGAGTTCGATGACCTGGCGCCCCAGGGCCAGCGCGACGCCGTCATGAAGGCCCGCTGCTTCGCCCGTGTCGAGCCCTCCCACAAGTCCAAGATTGTTGAGTTCTTGCAGTCTTTCAGCGAGATCACAGCCATGGTGGGTCCTGGTAGTCCTAGTAAAAGTACAAAAAGCAGGGTTGTACATCAATACTGGCAGTCAAATGAGAAGATGTCAGGGGTGGCTGTTTTATACGTCAGACTCTCTGTCGCCCTCTACAGACTGGAGATGGTGTGAACGATGCCCCAGCCCTGAAAAAGGCAGAGATTGGCATTGCCATGGGATCAGGGACTGCTGTGGCCAAGACTGCCTCTGAGATGGTGCTGGCTGACGACAACTTCTCCACCATAGTGTCGGCGGTGGAGGAGGGCCGGGCCATCTACAACAACATGAAGCAGTTCATCCGCTACCTCATCTCGTCCAATGTGGGCGAGGTCGTCTGGTGAGGGTCACACAGGGGACGGCGATGTCAGCTGCTTCCGGAATGCTCAACACTATTTCCTTCCGACATGTAGCCATTTGACGTGCGGCAGTAGATGTTCCGGTTTGGAGAAGTGGGCCACCCTTGTTAATGTAGCCACACACACCAGTCACAAAATTCAGAGTCCATGTATGCTTAATCAAGACTCACTGAACACTGTGTCTCTGAGAAGAATCCTTTAAAAACTCCCATTGGGAGTATCAGGCACCTTTTAATCTAGATTAACCTCGCTTCTCATTGGCTAATTTGGTTGATGCTGGGTCAGGGGCATATACGGGAACTGGCCATAGCTGAAAGCTGATTGGCCCCATCCCCTGAAGTCCCTCCTTGTCTATCACTGAACAATTCAATACATATTATTGGCTTGGCCCTTCTGAATGAATTATGCCCCTTGCTTAAAAAATCCTGGCATCTCCCCAGCTTTGGTTAAAGTAGACAGGGAGATGGTAATAGTCCCCAAGGAAGTTTGTGCCTAATGTGATGTCTACGTTACTTTAACCTGTCTGCTGTAACGCTTTATTTTCTAATGATGAGGCTATTAATGACTAAAAGGTGAAACAATGGGACAGATAATCCCAGACCATGCTGAATGACCTCCACGTGTCCCATGATGCCATGGTGTGTTGACTGTTCACCTCCGTGCCTCCAGCATCTTCCTGACGGCGGCACTCGGCTTCCCAGAGGCCCTGATCCCCGTGCAGCTGCTGTGGGTGAACCTGGTGACGGACGGCCTGCCCGCCACCGCCCTGGGCTTCAACCCACCCGACCTGGACATCATGAACAAGCCGCCCCGCAATGCCAAAGAGCCCCTCATCTCCGGGTGGCTCTTCTTCAGATACCTGGCCATCGGATGTGAGTGTCTGAACGAGGCTGATGTGCGTGAGGCCTCTGTGGCTGTGATCAGAAGGTTGCTGGTTTGTATCCTAGCCTAGGCGGAATAGGGTGCCAGACAAATGGCCAACCCTGCATTCTGAATCCAAACTTTTGCTTTCAACTATATATACACTATATGGACTTAAGTATTGGGACACCAGCCTGTCCAATATTTCACTCAAATCAAAGGGTCTTAATATGAAGCCGGCTAACCCTTAGTTGGTATAACTGGCTGTACTCTTCTGGGAAGGCTTTCATGATTCCACTTCACAATCACTTCACTTGCTGTTGACCAGGGCAGCTCTAGCAGGACAGAAATGAGGAGAACCAACTTGTTGGAAAGGTGTCCAATGGTGTCCAATGGCGTCCAAAGGTGTCCAATGGAGTGACAGTGCCAGGCTGACTAGCCTCTTTTGTGTGACCCCCATTCTGCTGCCATTGATGCTGGAGGTTGCATGGCTCTGTGCCTAATTATACACCTGTATGTCAGCAGTGGGTGTGGCTTATGTGGCCCATTCCTGTAATTACTACAGGTGTCCCAATACTTTTGTCCATATAGTGTATGTGTATGTATGTTTCAAAGGAGAGCATGATGTGACATGCAAGAAGAGGCATTCCAGTGTAGCTGCATCATCCCATTCTATTCCATTATTCCATTTGCATTTCACTTCAAATGTGAGGCATCCAGAAGGGTCCTCCTGCTTAAACCACGCCCTGCCCCCCTGCAGGTTATGTGGGTGCTGCTACTGTGGGTGCTGCCGCCTGGTGGTTCATTGCCGCTGAAGATGGCCCTCGGGTCACCCTGTATCAGTTGGTAAGGCCTTCGCAGGGTCCCTGGGCTGAGGTCCCCATGGGGCATTGTGGTTCAAGAGGTAAGAAATGATTCATTGGTCACCTGTACTGTTTTCGTCCAATCAGAGCCACTTCCTGCAGTGCTCTCCAGACAACCCTGAGTTTCAGGACCTGGAGTGCGAGGTGTTCGAGTCTCCCTACCCCATGACCATGGCCCTGTCTGTGCTGGTCACCATCGAGATGTGCAATGCGCTCAACAGGTAGGCCCCACCCCCTTGTGTGCAGACTCCGCCTACATTTAACAGAGCGGTAAAGTGGACTTTTCAGGAAGGTCATACTTGCGGTTACCCTATGGGCTGATCCTCTTCCATCATGACCCCATTCAATCTGCTGTCTTTCCCGCAGCCTGTCAGAGAACCAGTCCCTGCTGCGTATGCCCCCCTGGGAGAACATCTGGCTGCTGGGGGCCATCTGCCTGTCCATGTCCCTGCACTTCCTCATCCTCTACGTAGAGCCGCTGCCGGTAAGGGCTTCGCCTACCTTGCCCCAGAAACGCCTGTGCTCAGGGCCACTGCTGCCTTCATGACCGCTGACCAATTTCAGTATAGATCAGGGTCTTAATATAGCCTTGCACCAGGCAGTGTTTTAGATAATAGCGATAATAATACTGATAGGCTCTTTCTGATGTGTCAGTAAGCACAATGTGCCCCCCCCCCCCAGCCCAACCTTTATCTGTCCTCTATCTCCTCAGATCATTTTCCAGATCACCCCCCTGAATGTTTCCCAGTGGCTGATGGTGCTCAAAATCTCCCTACCTGTCATTCTGCTGGACGAGATGCTCAAATTCATAGCACGCAACTACCTGGAACCTGGTAAAGAGCTAGAGGGCCCTGTGCCAAAGGGGGGCGGGGCCAGTGGGCCGGTGGGCCGCGCGGAAGGCGTGTCCTGGCCCTTCGTGGGTGTGACCTTACCCTTGGTGCTGTGGCTCTACAGTACTGACACTAACGTGGTAGAAATGTTCTGGTCCTGACTGGCATGAGCACGGTGTGGGCGGAGCTTAACACTCATCTAATGACATTAACGACACCGGGTTTAACAGCTACGGCAGAATGAACCGGAACCACCGCTTGCATCGACGCCGACCATCGCCAGGATTTCCTGCTGATCCCGTGGACAATATCACCGCCGACTCTCTACTGTCCCATTTCAAATCTGTATTTTAAACAGTTCTGATGACTAATTTCATAACATATTTTTTGGTCCTTCCTCCTGTCCCAAATATAGATGAGGCAGGGACTGTCATGCAAGATCTATGTGGGTGTAACACTATTTTATGGGGTTTGTGTTTTTTTTTGGGGGGGGGGTGGGGGGGTCACTGGCATGTTCCCTGCTCTTGTTTACTAATGTTTTGTTGTCTTCAGAACAACTGCACCGCCTGTCTGAGGTGGTGGGGTAGTGCCACGCAGCAGGCTGAGGAGTGTCTGTGTGTCAGTCTGTCTGTCTGTCTGACTGTCTGTCTGAGTGGCTAGTGTACGCCCACCGCCCTTGCACAGGGAAATGTAAGTGGGTGTTTTTTCTAAATGTACATTTTCTTTCCTGCTCTTGGCAGAGCCCAGCTACCTCAGTAATGCTCATTATTGTTTTATTTTTTCTTTCTTTTTTATGACCGCAAACATTCTTCCATCACTATATTCCCCTGAAACTGAGTTATGCCCTTAGATGTACAAAAATGAAATAAGCAGCTGTCTCTTTTTTATTATTATTATTTTTTTATGTATTGATTAAAAAAAAAGAAGAATTTCTAGGCCAAGGGATGGGGGAGGAGTTGTGCGGCTGTAGCCTAACTGAGACGGGTGTTAATGGTGATATCCTGCTTTGTAAAATAGGGACTTAAAACCACACAGTCCCAGCTACAGGACGGTACTCACTGAGTCTGTGTTTAAGATTTCGCCTCTATCTTATGTGTGGCACTGCTGAAATTGATCCTGTTTTTTTTTTGTTTATTCAACTGTAAATAGTTGTGCACATACTGTACTTGAATTGTGAAAGTTTTCGAGCTGCTGACTATTTTAAACCATTGAGCACAAGTACTGTGGTCTGTAGCTCCGTGAGTATGTGTGTGTGTGTGTGTGTGTGTGTGTGTGTGTGTGTGTGTGTGATGACACATCCTCACCTTGACAGGAGCTTCTTGTGATCAATGTTCCTTCGAAATGCAGTAAAAATGTACGTTTGCACAACACTGGAGCGGTATTTGCAGGTATGAAGGTTTTAAGAGGTTATCAGGTTCTTTTCCGCTGTTATACTAACCTTGTTCTGTGTGGGGGAGTCTCTGCATTAAATGCCCCCCCCGCAGTGCTGGTTTTTGTCTGTTGTACTGCGGCTCTGTTCGGGTTTCCCTCAAGCACTATTTCATACCGCCATTTCCCACAATTCCCTGCCTTGCCCTCTGTTTCCCCGCATGGCCAGACCCCATTGCATACCGGCACACCTTGCTCCCTCTCTCTCATCTCATGCCGCATAGGTGCCCGGTCAGGTGTCTGATCCACCATCGTTTTCTGCACCCTGTTCCTTAGGGGTGAGATTTAATACCTTGGGGGGGGGGGGGCTCGGGCTCGTCGTTGGCTTCTGCCTTCGCTTGGGTTTGACCAGAGGCTTTTTCTGCTTTTTAAGAAACCGCAGCTGAGTGCGAACAAGGACAGGCTGCCTGACAATTGTGGGCGACGTAGTGCTCCTTAACTCCTTTACTGGGGCACCAGTAAAGGTCGCGACTGAATACTGTGGGCTGTGGCTTTGCAGGGAGACGTCCAGCTTACTTTTTTTTTTTTTTGCCCTGCGCAGTACGCAGGTATTTCCACCACAAATTCTAGAAATAGTCTGTAGAGTGTCTGCTTTGTTTTGGCACACACACAGTGAAGCAAGTATCAGATAAATAGACTGTAACCGACTCTCCGGGGAGTTGGAGTACATTAGGGACTTTTGCGCCCTCTAGCTGCCAGGGTCAGTCAGCTCCTTAAATGTGTCATGTTAGACAGCCCTCAACTGTAAAGGAAAACCACGATTTAACCAGTACTGCATGTTTGCACATATATATTTAACCTTTTTAACCAAGAATAACTTCACCCGTGTGTTTTTTTTTACCAAGCTTTCAGTATAAAGCTGCTGATCAACGGGCTCCGTGAAAAAACACGGAATGTAGGGGCACTTTTCACGCGACTCTGAATGTTCTGTGAGGGTCCGCTCTCATCTTTTCATTCACATGTGCTTTTTTGTGCTCCAATTTTTGCTCTCTTCCCTAATTCTCTCCCTCTTTCTCTCTCTCTCTCTCTCTCTCTAGCTCGGGATGTGTAAACCCGCAAAAACCTGATTCAGGATCAGAGGTTTTCCGTTAGTGTTGTGCATGTGTGTTGTGAGCAGCACATCATCTTCCAAAGACGTGCATGTAAAAGAAAAATATGTAAAATAAAATGTTTAAGAGAAGGAAAGGGCAAAGGGATATCAAATATGATTACAAAGATTATTCTTAAATGACAGAGAGAGCATGTTTTAATGGACTTTTAAAAGGAGAAAAGTGGGAAATCGGCCAGTTCCTGTCTACCGCGTCTACCTTCCCCCATCTGACCTCACTGCTGGGGGGGGGGGGGCTTCGCTTAGCCTCCGACCACGAATATGAACGTCTAAAAAAGGGTGTTCACATCCCTTTTAAACTTTGTGTACAATGTCATAGTTTTATATCAATGTACTGCAGTGCATGCCCTCCAGTTGAGAGTAATCAGAACTTTTATCAGAAATTTATATAATAGCTATGTATATTATTGCTGCATTCAAGTCTATAAAATAAGCCATTTATAAGCAAACTGTTTAAATGTTGAATGACGAAAGCTAAAAGTCACCATTTCATCTTTTCCTAAGGAAATTATTTTTTTGGCAGGGGATGGGGGGGTTTGCGTGTGCAAAATAACCGAAACCTTTTGTTTTGCACTGTGATGTAACCTACTTCGAAGGGATTCTACAGTACGGAGCCGGAAACAGTCGGTCGCTTCCGGCCACCTGAATCCCAGGCGGCTCTGAGCTCCCAAGTTCCGGTGCTGATGACTGTCCCTTGCATCACATGACCTGTGGTTTCAGTAAAATAAACCAAATTGTACATGATTAGAGGCCTCCTTGTGTCTGTGCGTCTCATGTGGGAAGTTCTGGGGCTGAAATAAATCATCATACAGTAACACATGCAGGGGGGGCCCTCAACTGATATGGGTAAGGGCCCCCCAAGCAGTTATATAACTAAAATTGATGCAAGATCATTAAGCTGCTGCTTCTTTTTTTGCTGAGCCTGAAATGCTAGTAGATCCATCCATCCATCCATCCAGCCATCCATCCATCCATCCATTTCATGTAACCACTTGTCCTCTTTTGGGTTGTAAGGGATCTGGAGTCTATCCTGAAGCCTCTGAGCACAAGGCAGGGAACAATGATGATGGGGCTCCAACCCATCACAGGGGAGAGACACACACACACACACCATTCAGTCACACCATCACAGGACACACACACACCATTCAGTCACACACACACACCTACGGGCAATCTGGTAACTCCAATTAGCCTCACCGTGTTTTTGGACTGGAGGAAACCCCATAACACAGGGAGAACATGCATACTCCACACACATGGAACCCTGGCAGAGACTCAAACTCAGGTCCCAGAGGTGTAAGGTGACAATGCTAACTACTGCACCACTGCCTCCCACTAGGAGACCCACTGACTCTCGCCGCCAGGGCACCGGGCTGTAGGAGACTCAGAGGGCAATACCCCCCCGCCCCCCTGCCAAACTCCACCAATCATCAAATCGCAGACCTTGGAATGTGAGCCATATCATGTGGAGACTTTTTGGCAAGTTTAGTCGTATACGACCTGGGCAGCTAGGAACTTAAAAGTAACAACAAACATCCCAACATGAATTTATTTATTATTACATTCAAGTACCCAAAGTAGTCTCTTAGTTTATATACAGTGAAAACTTTCACAACTCCTTTAGGAATTTCATTAACAGTGCCAAGAAATGTTGTTCCATGATTAAACACTTACATGATTGGCAGCTTTTGTTTGTTAAAAATAAAGCTCAGAATGAGTTACATCTTGAAATAAGCAGTAACAATGACACCAGAAAACTGGCACGTGGCACGATAGCCACACACAGACAGGCAGACAGACAGACACAGACGTGGAAAAAAATGCACGGGGGTTAGGATAACAGTAGAAAAAAAACATGACTGCAACGCCCACTTTGGATGTCCAAGTGGCCAAAGCCCCCCACCCGAGGTGAAGGCAGAGATGGAGGGAAACTAGGTGCAGCTTGCTGGAGTGCACACTCTGCCCCAAAAAGCTTTATTTGGGGAGTTCCTGATCAGTGTTTCCCAATCCGGTCCTCGGGGACCTGCAGACAAAAAATGTGGACCGTCTGGCCAGGGAGCAAAAACGTGGACTGACCAAGGGCCCCCAAGGACCGGGTTAGGAAACATGCCTCTAGATTATTCATGAAAATAAGAGAGAAACCATGGGCTGCCTTTGCAGGAGTGGATGGTAACTCGGGGGTGGGGGGGAGCTCAGGGGTCACTGCATCCCGAACCATTGCTCCTGGTCGGCCCACTGCGCCGCCTCGCTGTCGCTACCCTCCAGGTCGCCGTCGTCAGCGCTGCCCTCCATGTCGTCTCCATCCTCCTCCACTGTGGCCTCCGTGGGGCTCTCCTCTTTCTCCATCTTCTGCATACCCTCCAGAGATTTCTGGTCATTGGGGTCCAGGCTGCGGCGTTAAGGTTATCAGTTAGAGACAACGATCACCCTGCCATCAAGGTGTGTTTATATGTGCATTACCATGCACTGACATCAGGACCAATTACCCCACAAGACACACACTGCAACTACCACTACTACGTTTACTGTTTCCACAGGAACAAACTGGAGGATGAACTACGACTCCCATGAGCCACCTGCTCTTCATTACAAATTCATTTTGATGTATTTTTTTTCTAGGTGTAAATCATTTGCAAGCTGAAACTTAAAAACACTACAAACATTATGGGTGTCAGAACTGGATTTCACAACCCCTCCTTAAAAATGCACCACCACTCCAGTATTTCTGTGGTACTACCGCAGTTGTCTGTCAAAACTGCAAATAGCCCAGACCACCACAAGAGGGAAGCACATAACCTTGCATGACAAAAATTCATGACAATTGACAAAATGTACCCAAAATTATGATATTAATGAATTGCATAAACAGGTATTTCAGCGATTTGGAAAATTCACAATGGAAATGATTTTATTATAGCAAGTGCTTTTGTTTACCTAAGTGCGATGCTGTACTGGTCCATTGCCTCTTGATAGTCATTGACAGCCACCAAAAAATCTCCCAGCATCCTATGCAGTACACAGTCACTCTGATTGGCTAGGGCATGCCGTAAAAGCGTGATTCCTTCCTCGTAATTCTGTTCCCTACCTGAAAAGAGAAGGTGTTAAATCTTCATCATACCAAAGTCTCACTCGCCACCTAACCCGCAAGTCCACCGGCGTCTCATTCGTTTGCTCACTTACTCAGAAGCTCCGCCTTCTTGACCACAGCCTTGATGTAGTCCGGCCTCTGGGCCAGCGCCTTGTCCAGCAGTGTCTTTGCCTTTTCCTGTGTCATGGGGTCCTCCAGACACACCGTGGCCAGGATGGTCAGTGTCTGTGCATTGGCACCCAGTGTCTTGTAGATGTTATTGGCCATGCCCATGGCCTCTCTGATGCCATTAGAGGCCAGATAGCAGTCAATGAGACCTGCGGACAGACACAGCACATCAAGTGGTGCTGGAGCTGAAGTGAACAAGTTATCTTCCAACCTTTCTTCTTAAATGAAACACTTGAACACGTAAAAAAGTACCAGGACTACAATCACAAAGTAGCCCCCCCCCAAAAAAAGTGTTGACACATCGATGCTAATATGATGGGTAACTATATACACAGAAGAACCCAGCACTGTACAGCAGCCTTGCCTTCGTAGCAGTCGAGTCGGCAGGGGGCGAGTCGTATGGCCTCTCGGAAATGGATGATGGCCTCCTGCACGCGGCCCATGTTACGCAATGCTGCCCCCTTCAGGAGCAGGGCCTGCACGCTGTTACTGTTCAGCTGGATGGCCTTGGCGCCCAGGTACAGGGCACGGGAGTACCGCTTGCTGTAGAAGCTGTGACACCTGCGGGGTCAGACCGCAGGGGGCAGGTGACGTCACCGAATGTCACCATGTGTCGCGTCACGTGTTCAGCGCTTCGGCAGCTGACTAGACACCGGCACTGAACGCATCCGGCGTGGGCTCATAGCGACATGCCGCCTCCTCACGCTTTCTGGGCGCCCTTCAGCAAGCCAAGCTGCTGGCCATTTTTAAATGATACAGAGATGTGGAGTGCTCTGGAGCTCTGGTTACTTGTACAGCTGCAAGTAACAAATCTTTTTGAATGTTTCCAAAAACGTATTTCTCAGAATAAGAAATTTAGCTAAACACATTTATGCAGGCAAATTTTTTATTTTTTTGATCCTATAACTGAATAAAACCAAAGGATCTTTGCACTGAAGGACATTAATGTGTGTTCACAGAGCTATAAAATCAAAATGCCTTCACAGTACATCTCTGACTAGACATCATACTTCCTAGGAAATTCTGGGCTTTAAAGTAAAAAAAACAGAAAAACTACCAATTAAGTGACTTAAGGCTTTTTTACAAGACCCTCAGATTAAGTGCCTTTTCTTAAGAAAACCTTTCTAGGAATCACAGTCTATTTACTCATGAAGGTCTTTAGCAGGTCAATGTTACGGTTCTCTCACCCCGATATGACCCAAGGCTCTGCGTGCTGGTCCGAGATGTTGAACAGCCTCCCTCCGAGCACCTCGACGTCCTCCAAGTGTCCCTCCCGCGCCATCAGGTAGCCGTACACATCCATACCTGAGGAGATGGATCTGTCTGAAGGTTCTGCTTCACTGTTTTCAGCTCCCTAAACACCACAAAGTCCCACCCTAGTGTCCCACTATGGACTGGAATTTATTATTATTCATATTTTTTTTATTGATCCCCATTGGGAAATTCTCTTTACACCTCCTCCAACTTGCTCTCTGTAGGTGAGAGTAACTGACCGCGAAGGGCAGCCTCCCATAGCAGCCCCCAGGGAGCTGGGGGTTAAGGGCTTCGCTCAAGGACCTGCAGATGAGCTGAGGCCGGGCTTGAACTGTTGACCTTTTTTCATTAAGTTCCTCTGCTGGCCATTACCACTGCCCCACCTGTGTTGACCTTTGGGTCATAACATTGACAGCTGTCTCATACCTTTGATAAGGTAGGGGTCCAACATCTGAGCCTGCTCGAATTTCAGGATGGAGTTCTTGGTGTCACCGGCCCGGAAGTAGAGGTCCGCCAGGGTCACCAGCAGGTCCACGTTGTCCCGCAGGAGGGATTTCTTCTCCAGAGAGCTGTGGACAAAACATAAACATGATGTCCATGATGTCTGAAGCTAAGATAATATACCCAGAAGATAGAGGCATCAACTGACCAGGCACTGCGTCACGCACACAAAACATAAAAACACTCCTTCCATTATAGCTCAGTTATCAACATCATGAATAGTCTTTCTAGTTGGCTATGGTCTGCTCTGACCTCGATTAACAGGAAATCTGGACAACTAAAAAAGACAAAATAAAGAGTAGCTTAGAAGACAGGAGTGCTTTAAGTCACCATATGGTGTTGATGGCCCGCAGGTTGTCCCCGGCATGTATGAAGGCGTGCGCTTTAATCCACACCGAGAGCCAGTCCAGGTTGGGAATGGTCTGGATCACATCCATAGTCATGGAAGCCACCTCAGCTCCCTTCACCGACAAAGACAGCAGCCCTGCCAGCAGACACGAGCCAAGGAAGGGCACGGTCAGCTTTCCCACCAAAATTGGGAGGCTTTAGACAAAATCGAGGCCAAGGTCCGCCCCTACCAATGATGGCGTCGAGAGCCAGGGGACACTGCCTCAGCACCTCCTTGTAACTGGTTACCGCTGAGCGTTCCTGGCCTGCCTTCCTGTACAGGTTGGCCAGCATCATGTTGATCTGGTGGTTTGAGAGGAGACAGGCAAATGACAGCTTCAATATTTGGCTCAGCAAGTTAGGCCTCTCTGTCTGCAATTGGAAGGTTGTGGGTTCTAATTCCACGGTCGGCAGAAGGTACAGAGCCAATGGGCCCTTGAGTGAGCTCAGATAAATGGCTGCTCCCTGCTGTATGACCCCAAGCTTCACTCTCACCTATACATATGATTATGTTGCCTAAAGGAGGGCAGACAGGAAATGCGAAACCTAAAGCAATCCAACATACCTGCACATGTGCAAATGGCAAAAAAAACGTAATTTCTTTTAACTGCATTACTCTGATTTACAAGTTTTAACATTTAAAAACACTAACAGGAAAAGGGAAAAACAGGCAAAGTATGTGACACGCACTTAAGTGAATGTTGATGAACTCTGTAATGGGTTCTTCCCCATTCCCACCTGGACTCCGAAATCTTTGTCACTCGCCTCCCCACAGATTTGGACTTTACATTAACTCTCCCATCGACCAGCACCGTCACTTTATTGCTATTTGCACCATTACTGCCCCTGTTAACCCGTTATCATTACTATTGCTCTGATGATATTTACACACGTGGACAAAATTGTTGGTACCCTTCAGTCAATGAAAGAAAAACTCACAATGGTCAAAGAAATAACTTTAATCTGACAAAAGTAATAAAATAAAAATTCTATGAAATTTAACCAATGAAAGACAGACATTGCTTTTCAACCATGCTTCAACAGAAATATTTAAAAAAAAATACTCATGGAACAGGCCTGCACAAAAATGATGGTACCCCTAACTTAATATTTTGTTGCACAACCTTTTGAGGCAATCACTGCAATCAAACGATTCCT
>JAODKC010000044.1:4233545-4251160 GCA_026777985.1 Mormyrops attenuatus | reverse complement strand
CCCCCCCCCCGAGGCATGCATCCCGTGAGACTGTAAAGCACTGGTAGGGTATTTGCACTGTCCGGCAACTTCCTGGGTTTTACCTGTTCACAAAAGATCTAATGCTTCTGTAGTCCAAGGCCCCAAGGAAGGAGCTTTAAATTTAACCTGCTCACTTAGTGAGGGTCGTTTCCGGTAGAGCTAGCTTTAGCAGAATGGGTTTGGTGTAGGTTTAGTGCTTCCCCTTGGTCACAGCACTACACAGACCGGTGCTCACTGTACTCTCACGCCAGGACCCAAGCATAGCGGACGCCATGAAGCAATATGAGAAGAATCGCACTCACCTGCTCCTCAGCCGCCCGTCGTTTCAGGTTGCACTGGCATGCAAATTTGTACCCCTTATTTTTTTAAGGTCTTACCCAGTATGTTTATTTGTATCTCTCATCCTGTTACTCCTGTGTAATGTGTATTGAATTTGACCCCAATAAAATGTGAAATGTGTTCTGTTTGTAACAGTCTGTGTTGCATTAAGCCAGTGTTACAAAATCAATCACCTCAGACAAATGAAGCACCTAAAATGAAAGATTGACACCATTTGAAAAGTGAACGTTGCTGGCCGTTTCTTTATTAAGCACATACTTGACACGATAAATAGACCTGCCACGGCTGAAGGCTTAGTATTGTGACACCCATAAACTGTATAAAAACCCTGAACGTGTTTGAAGACGACGCACCGTGACGCCGCCTACTGTCCTGGTGCCGAGAGGCTTTTGTTCATGAACTGTTTCTTCACAAAGCAAAGCCACCACTGGGGACAGAGAGGGTAGAATGATCAGCACTGTGACAGTGACGCTCAGGGTTATACAGCTTAAATGAATACAATGCAGAAGAAGCCCTTTCCAAGAAGAGAACATGAGTACAAAATAGTCTGAAGTTACAAAATTAAAAAAAAAACCATTGATATCAGCTGAGTTTCATTCGAACCCAAAGTCTGTGGCAGTCGACTACACCAGTGTCTCCGGGTTGATTTGATTAGACAAATCGTATCACTGCTGCAAACTAGTGCATTGGACATACAGCCATTAAAAAAAGTGTTATTTCCGAGAGGGAAATTTAATTTTAAAAGACAAAAACCTAAATAACATGCAGACCATACATAAAATTACCTGGTCACATGAGGAAACAAAACAGGATATCAAAAGTACTTAGAAATGTCAGTCTGCATATATTCTAGCTATAAACAACTTTGTGTTTTATCTTCATAAGAACAAAATTGAATTATCAGCCGTTGGAAAGCAATTAGTTTCATATTTTAAAAGACTACAGAGGAAATCAAACATGCTCTGTCCAAGTGGATGTCACCCCCAGTTGTAAATTAAAAGATGGATGGCAATATGACCTGTGACAAACTTATGGGGTTAAATTATTATGTTACAAATCCATAGCCTTGTCTGAGGACCATCACAACCGTGGGTCATGGAAAAGTGGTCAAGTTGTTTCATATTTTCTGATGCTGATTTTAACCATTTCTAACAGTCTGAATAGTAATAATAATAATAATAATAATAATAATAATAATAGCATTCACAAAATTAAAATGTGAACTGAATAGGACAAGAAAAAATCTTCCTTTTAAAGCCAAACAACTTTTAAAAGGTGATGTCTGAAAGCAGGAAAGGACACCTTCAAATTGTTTCTTCAAAACTAGGTATAGTAGGTGGGACATTATCAATTCCACATGGATTTTTTTCTGGCATAACCGGGTAGGCTTTCCAGCAGTTCCAAAATATTAATTCTATCCATATCTGTGTAGCATCTAACAGCTTACAAAAAAGTGAAAAACTCTCACCTTGCTGGGTTTGTCTGTCTCGGGGTCGAAAACTTTGTCGCACAGCCTGAGGCCCGTCTCTTGTCGGATCTGCTGCAAGTACGCCCTCATGGTTTCTATAGAGCGTAAAGAGGAATCAGCAAAGAGAACTGATACAGACACAATGTGTGATTTCACCCATCTAGAGGGCAGGCGTTCCTGTGGGAACATGCTATTTTCATCCCACGAACATCCCAGTAAGTGCAACACTGAATGTGAGCATCGGAACGGTTTTCCATCAGACGCTTACATCCAGATGCAGCTGCTCCAGACCTTGATCATATTTTCTGAGATCCCCTCCCCCACAATCAAGGCTCTGCTACAGGAGAATTTCTCGACAGAACACCCTTACCTTCTTCCTGCTTGTCGATGGGCTTGGCGTACATGGCGTTAAGGGGGAACCCCGGCTCCCCCGGGATGGGAAAGTTGGTGATGCCCAGACTGTACATCTCCTTTTCTCCCTGGTTCTTCGTGCTGCACTGCATGAGTATATTCACATCTGCTTACAACCGAACCATTACTTCATAACTTTAATACTACAATTTTGAATAATATACTAAGTGTTTACAGTGTAGTGTTAACTTCTAAAATCAATCATGAGTTAAAAAGAACGGGGAAATTGAACTGATTACAATGAATAAACTGGTTAATAGTGGAATTTAACCAGTAGTGGGGTTAACACTGTACAGTACACATATCTCACCTATCAACTACTGTGCCATCAATGCAGACAGAAGACTGGCAGGACTGTTAGTTAGTCACTGTCTAGAGACAAACTTACCTTCTGTAGTTTCTTGAGACATTCTGAGATGTATAGTGTCACGTAGATCAATGTTCTGTCGGCCTCGTTCTGGGGGGCGGGTGTTACAACTTTAATACCTTCAAATTTCGTGCATGATAAGCAAACAGTATAGGCACATATACGCCTAATAAAGAGCTGATCAAGATTACAGCTTCCTTTTTTGACAATATGTGCACGTATTGTTGTGATTCGTTGCGGTAACGAGTCTTTTCTTACCTTGATTTCGTAGTTCTTGAAGAAGACGTTGGCTTTAAAGTAGTAGATACCTTCATCAATGATGTCGGATTCTTTTGCTGTAACGGGAAACCAGACTTTTTTTACTGTCAAAGTTACTAAAAACTTTCCAGATATGGTAAATCACGAATGCTTAACCTTGTAAAAATTAAGACGTAAAAATGGAAGAAAAGGGGAATAAAATGGGAAAACGATGGCAATGAGCAGCTTT
Source organism: Mormyrops attenuatus (assembly GCA_026777985.1). Taxonomy (NCBI): domain Eukaryota; kingdom Metazoa; phylum Chordata; class Actinopteri; order Osteoglossiformes; family Mormyridae; genus Mormyrops; species Mormyrops attenuatus. Next base: position 4,248,067 of record JAODKC010000044.1, on the reverse strand, counting down.
GCATAAAAGTCGTACAGTAAGTTCATGTATACATGCACACAAACTGGTTCGACAGCACTTACTCTCTTTGGGAGCGGGACCCTTAAACTGCGTTTTCAGCGGCAGCATGGCCATATTACCGACCAGTTTAGTGTTCATATCCATCAGACTTGAATGATAAGCCTGAAATTCACAAACACTGATTTAGTCCGCCAGCTAAATGAACTACAAAGACTGTTTAACTGTTTCCTTAGAAAACAATGAACCTGATTGGCAAAAGGATTGGCACCGTGCGGATTTCATAACTTAAAAAACAGACATGATTTTTTTGTTTATACATTAAAATATAATTACCTAGCAAACCACTTCGCCTCGACGAAAACATTAACCATTGGTGTAACCGATTTAAGGATCGACGTATGGAGTGAAAGGCAACATTCTGGGTCTTTTATAACCGCCTGTCATCCCGTCCGTCCGAACCGCAGCCCCCTAATACACGAAGCTAACTGCTAACTAGCCAGACCAGTTCGTATGCTAACGCCCTTGCTGCTAGCTACACAGACCCAGTGATTTGCAAAACGAAGACTGACATCTAGCTAGTAAGCTGGTTTTCCAAATTCTTATACCGGTCATATGAAATGAACACAAAAAGGCTAATTACGTCTTAATAGCCGGACTGGTTTAATTAAGATGGACTTACCGGCATCTTGGCTGTGGATTTTAGCAGACTGGCTACCTAGCTAGCTAACAGCGAAAGCAGAGCTGTCAATACAGTTAATTCTGCTGCCCCTTAAGAGACCGAGATTAAAGTGTCCCCGACTCCTGACTTTAGATCTGTTTCACCTTTTTCTCGTAAATAATTCAGCTGTAATATGGGTTCGGCTAGCTGACCCCGCGTCAGAAGTTGGATTCGGAAAAATAGTACGATCCAGAAAACAGGAAGTGGGGAGAAACACCTGAACTGAGCCGTGCAGTTACCCGGACAGCTCGATAGGTGGCACAATTGCGATTTTAACCGAATTGCGCTTGTGCAGGGATTTGTACTGATTTTACATCCGTCCCAGGACTGTTATTTCTGTAATTAGCGAGACTCACTAAGACGGATAGGCGGATATTGGACTACATTTGCTGTGAATATCAACTTTAAAATACATAATTCGTAGACAGGCTTTTTGTGACCCACTATTGTCTAGTTTACACGTTTATTTGACAAGACAACATTTCATGGGAAAAATGTGGTAAACATTCAGTTCGCGAACAAAATTCATAAAAAGCTCAAAGTTTGTAGCATTCATTGGAAATGGTTTCTGTGCAGTTTTTTCTGCATCTGATAGCGTGCTAAACGAACAGCAAACTCCACTAGGATTCAAGATTCAAATGCTTATTCGTCACGTACATAGTTGTACACATACAACATGTAGTGAAATGTTACCCTGGTCACTCCGAGCAGCTGTGCATAGAGAATAACAATATATACAAAGAATAAAGAAAAAATAATAACATAAGATAAAAAAAATATATGAGATGTTCAGCTGTACATAATCTATACCTAAGTGATAGGTAAAAGGTATTGTGCTGTGCAATATAAGTGTGCAATGTGCAAGAGGCCTGAGATATATACCAACAGTTTGGACAGAATGAAAGCAGTACTCAAGGATTATGCTCGTGTTACAGTGACTGAAGAGTCACTGTAGAGTCCAGCGTAAGACCTAGAGGCATTGAATATTGTCCTGGTTTAGGAGCCTTATGACCTGAGGAAAAAATAGGCGTACTTGAAATGTGAAAAGTAACATATCAATTATTATTTTTTTGTACAATATGTGGCAGCTATTCATCCATCCATCCATCAGTCATAACTAATCTGATTGGGTTAGGAGGTGATTCATAAAAGGAGGATGTGCTGTACAGCACGTTATATTTATGAGTATTTCAATGTCATATCTGGCATACCAAAATTACTTCAGAAATGTATATATTGTGGATATGATTGTATAAATCATGGAAATGGTAAGCCTAATTTAGTAAATCAATATCCACGATTAGCCTATTATTACGAATTAAACATCTACTTTTACATTACATGTAATAATTATATAGCATACATTTATCCATCTCGACGTACAGGCTACAATTGAGAAAGAAAGGTCAAGAACTCTCTGAAGTTTTAACTGATGATAAATAATATATGGGGAACAAGAATTGAAAAGCAGAATTACTGATTTTTTAAAGTACAACCACAAATATACATTTTTTAAAATTGCAAATCCAATGTTAGGTTATAAGGTGTTACAGGGGCACGCATGCGCAGGAGAGACTGGACCCACGTGAACTCTGCTTCGCTCACCTGAAGCCCACAAAGCGGCTATGCCGGTGTAGTACAGCGTTACTTTGTAAAATACATACGGATTTTACACCAAATAATGAGAAAACAAGTAACATTCGTCGAGGGAAACAAAGAGCAGCATCTTATCCGGGACGGCAACAGCCGCCTCTCAGCAACAAGGTGAGATACCAATCTGGTATCACAGCATGGGTCGAATTATCTGTGACTTGTAGTGACATAAAACTGGACGTCCAGGTATTCATAAAATGTAAGAACAGTAACGTCATGAAAAACATAACGCTACAAACAGACCATTATGGCAGGAACTTTTCAATTATAATGTTAAAAATATATATTAATTCTATTTTTGAACTATAACATTTATCGCAAATGGTATAAGGTATAACGATTTAAAACATTTTAAAGGTGTGATATAATAGGACATTCAGAAGTATGAATGTTTTTAATTGTTTTAAAAAAGAACAAAATACTGTACAGTTACTAGAATATATTTTATCTTGTATTCTCTTCTTATTGCTGTTTGCAGGTCTGCAGGACATTACTGTGCACACAGACGTAAACAAATTGGTATGCTTCAATCAATAGTATTTGCTTAATGCAATACATCCATTTACATTGAGTCTTCATGCAACGTGAAACGGATGTTAGGTGAAGCTATACTGGTGTACTGTTACCAATGTGTAATGCTACCCTCAGTACCCTGAATAGGGGGCTCGGTGGAGATTCTGTGTGCAAAGACGCTGCTATTTAGTTGTTTGCTAGAACAACCAAATTGGTATCCCAAAGCTTCCTTCCTTCTAGGGAGTTTTTCTTTCCCACTGTCACCTCGGGCAGCTCACTGGGGACTTTGGGCAGGGATGTTGTAAAGCGCTTTGAGACAGTGTAACGGTGTGAAAATGCACTATACAAATAAAATTGAACTGAACTGAATTAAAATTTGAATTATCATAACAGTTTCTGCTAGAGATAAAACAGAAAAGCTATGCGAGTGAGATTTCAGGGGTGTTGAGGTTGTTCAGTACAGTACACATAAAAGCTTCAGGTTATTTATTTGTTGTAATTTATTATCCATTATGACTCAAGTTACACTTTTACCCACTTATACAACTAAAAACACATACTGGCACAATTAAATTTACTTAATGTTTAAAAAATAACTTTCTGCTGTTTGATAAATGGTAATCCCTGTAAAAAGTAAGAAATTAATTTTTGCTGTATAATCAGGGAATAGAAATGAATCACAGTATGTCAAAAGATATTTTTTATGTAAATATTTCCTTTTTACTTCACAGCCTCTGACAGCTTGTCCAGTGATGAGACGTGTGGTGTAAAAGCACAGAGGACGGTTCCTTTCAAGCCAAATCCAAAGCCCACATCTGAGATCCAGCAGCTAACCACCATACATATTCCTAAATCTATGATGGCTGCCCCATTTCTGCAGGTGTTAACAGCTGTAGCTGCTATTATATACATAATAATTGGACACAAATCTGTCTTGCTATAATCTAGAAAATCAAAAGTTTCCATGGATTTATGTATAACATCTGTTACTGTAGATAAACAGTAGCCGGCTTGACAATGTACTATAAACGGGACACATACAAACACCAGTAGCTGCTCTGTTTGTATGTGCAACAAAAACGTGCAAATCTCAGCTAATTTATTTAGTTCATTAGTAATCAGACACGACGGGATGAAATTTATGTGGTAACAGAAAAACAAACTCTGCTCCTTGTAATATATAATATCCCATGTATAATTTCAGCATCCCAGCCTAACCCCTGGACAGAAACAGTATCTGTACAGTATTGCAAATGTGTACAGTACAGTACATATGCGGACTCTCATGAAACAGCATTACCTGAATGTGCTACACAGGTGCATCAGCAAAGGTCTGTCACTGATTTTCAACAGTTCAATACTGGAAAGGAATCTATTTATTTTGTGTTGCACAGCCAGTTTAAATAACATGACATTTGAATTTATTTTACAGGCCGAAACCAATTTGGAGAAAACACGAACACTCGTGCAAGCACACAAGATAAACCAAAGCAATTTGAACCGGACTGTAGAAGAGAACCCAAACCCAACAAATATAAAACTGTAGCACATTCTGGGGGAGTTACCCTGCCAAAAATTGGCAATAGGGAAAACAGGTGGGAAGCTTGATGCAATACGTCTTGCAAACGGCACAATGACCTTTGTAAGTCACAGTGTGTGATTCTGTTAACTTCCTGTGTGCTCCTTACTTCTTAACCAGAACAGCATCTGGTGTTTCAGCATCAAATAAAAGAAAGGGCAGAAAAGGAAAGATGCAAGCATGCACACAAGGTAAGATTCAGTAACCAAACAAGTACTCCTTTCAGTATGCATGAACAAAATGTATTTTTAATTCAGTTACAGTTACAGAAGCTAAGTCTTTAACCTTGAAAATCTGTTACAGGAGGAGAATTACGCACATATATTTCTGTGGGAAGGAACGATGATGAATTGCTGCACAAAAACATTAATTCGCTTTCAATTAAGGATGATGAAGAAATACTCAAAAACACTTAGAGTTTTTTATGATCTGAGTTTTGATCATTTTGTGCATAAACAACATGAAATGTTATTAAATAATGATGTGGCATTTATTTAAAAGATCATGTGATATCTCAAGCTTGATAAGAGGAAAGTACAGTCATCTGAGCATTTTGAATATTATTACACTGCCTGGCGGACTGTATACCAGGGTTGTCAACTATGATCAACTGGCTGGTGTGAGATTTTCAATTCGAGACAAGTCTGCACACTCATTTACATGTATGTAACACTTTTATCACCATATAAATAGTCTGTAAGGTTTGCCAACAATCCCAACGCTTTTGATGTAGCTAATTTTGCGTGTATAATGGAATAATATAGATTTGCCGTAAAATTTCTTGCGTGGTCGTGAGAGTCAGAGACCGTGAGTGTCACGCCAGATGCCTGAGACCTGGAATACAGACATTAAACCGGGGTAGGCAAACTATTCAATCCAAAGGCCACAATTTTTTTTTTTATTTTAAAGAGGCCACTTCCGTTACAGACGGCCTACCATAAATGTAATCTAAAATACATGTGTACTTTTAATGTAACTAACATGAAGAAGAAAAATGGACACAGTGCGACTATTAATAAATACATAAAATCAAATGGTACGTGTGCATTGTCCTCCATATTTTATTGCTTAAAGTACATTTTATTGTACATGTCTACGTATGAATACGTCTTAGTCTGTTTAATGTGCTCCGTAGTTTGAACGGACACAATCGTATCATTGCATTGCGATATAACGTAAAAACGAAAAACATTGCAAGGTCTCGCCAAAGCTGAGAAAAGATGAAGAAAATCTCACCTAAAAAGGACTTTTCTTTAATGAGAGCAGTGCAGGTGATCGAACACTTAAGTACCATAAGAATTCCATCATTTGTACAACAGCATGAGACATATGGGATAAGGACTCAACGGGCGCGTGGGCAGCGCGAGGACGCGCACTAGCTCATGCTAACTTTTTAATTAAACTGTCTGTCGCCTTCTGTCGCTTTTCAGGTGACTGTAACATTTACCGACTGACGGCTCTTTTAACAAGTTGTTCCCTGGGGAGTTTTTAGGTGGCCCCTCATCGCATCGCTGATATTTGTAAGCTGAAACAGCCGAGTTGAATTAGCCGCGCCTCGCTAACCAGGTTACCTCAGAGGATGAAGTGCGTCATCGAAGGCAGTAACGTGAAAGGTAGCTAAACAAACTATTACTCGGGGGATTAACTAACAATCACTCGATTACGGAATGTTTACTGTCTATACATGTTAATTATGTTTTAGTTGTATAAAAAGGTAATTTTGTGATTAGAAGACGGATTTCTGAAAGAATTATAGCCCAAAATTCCTGGCCCTAAATTAAATAATTCGTAAACCCGCTGTTGAACTAACTGACGTGCTACATTATGGGAGGTATTTTCAGCAAAAAATGAAATGAAAATGAAAATGATAAAAAGTAAATACAACATACACTTTGCCATTTAGTTTCCAAAGTCTGTGCGCAAAACTCCTGCAAAAATTAAAATGAAATAGCACCATTTGCATTTTAATTTTCCACTCATGTATGAGTCAGATATGAAAAATTAAAAAACCCTTTTTGTCTTTTCATTTTCCAATTTGCCTTTTCATTTTCAAGTTCACTACATGCAAATATATGTTAATCGGAGCGGGGCGGTGGGCGGAGCTACGGATCACTGCTGCGCGTTCTCAGTGCTTTTGCCGATTCCGGTGTCTTCGTGTTTCTTGGCCGTGGTCAAGCTTGTCGCCCAAACCAATGGCAAAGTCACACGCGGCTCAAGTTAGCTACTTATCTGCAGCTTCCGATTCGTTTAGCTTCTTATTCGTAGCGTCTTATTTTGCGGCTTAAGTTATTTACAGCTTCCTTATAGGGGAGTGTTCGCAGCTGCACATGCTGTACAGTTTTTGGTTAAGACATTTTGAAAATACGAAATAAAATATTATGTCGGCGGTGTTTCTATAATTTCAGAAATATTTGAGATTGTATTATGGTATCAATTTAGCAGAGTCACTCATTCCAGTGGTATTTGCAGTATTTGGAAAGGCGATTCATGCGCTGTCACGAATAAGCGATGAAATGTGGCTCGACCCTTCGGAGAAAGGGGTGAGTGGCTTCCGAGTGGCACTGTCCGTTTTGTCCTTGTGTGTCATTTTCACCAGTCCATAACATTGTCATTGAAGGCTCCTACACAGTGTTGGGGAAATCACTCACAAAAGTAATCATTACAGATAGAGGTGGAAAGTTCAGGTCCAGAAAGTACAAATGCAGACCATGCTGAGTATCACATGTTTTAACCAACCAACTGGTTGGTTAAAACAAAACCGTGGTCTGGATTTGTACTTTCTGAACCTGAACTTTCCACCTTACTTGAACTTTCCACTGAACTTTCCTCTGTAATGGATTACAAGAAATCTTACAGCAAATCTTCCCCAACACTGCTCCTGTATTGTCAGTGTACCTCTCCATAGGATACGGTGGACAGTTTTGTTCTACTTCGGAGAACTGTGGAAATAAAAACAAGAATTTAGAAGCCATATCTGATATTGATTAAATAGTGTATGCTATCAGATTTTGGAGAGTCCAGTGTCGAGTGGCGTGTGTCCCCATGGACAGGTCCTACTCTAAAAGCCCCCCCCAATGTAGTCACTGTTTGTGGTCAACAGGGGCTCCTAAACATCAGGGCCCCATGATAATGCATGGTTTGAGTAGGGTCAGTAAACATCGCCACTGTGTCCCCCACCTGCAGCTGGCCGTGCGCTCAGTTGGTCCGGCGCACTCCTCCTATGGCTGCTTCCTCTTCTCACGGCTCTTTTTCCAGCTGTACAGTTTGAACACCAGTCCACCACAGGCAGCGCTGGGAAGATGCAAGCTGCCAATTAAGGTGTGGGCAGGGAGGCTCAAGTACGAGCGAGGGTGTAGATTTGTTAGAGACTAAATTAGCCCTGACCCCCCACCTCCCTAAACACACATCTCTGCTAAAGATTATGGGGATCCAGCCCAGACTAATCCAATTATGTTTCGAATTTTTTAGGGCCCCTGTACTCCCATAATTTTGGTAGGGACATGTCCCTCTTTTTCAGACCCAAATCTACATCCTTCACAGCCTCTATTCAAAGTATTCGAAGTACTTGCATGCTTTTATAAAACACTTCTCCTTTATCAATTTGTGTTACTGCTATGACTATTTAAGAGCAATAAAAACTGTGCCAAGAAAAGACTAATCTATTCTTAGACAAAATCGATGTCTTTATTTTAATTTTTTTTTTAGTCTGTTTTGCCATTATTCCGCTGCCCAGCTTCCATCGAGCGCAGCGTGGACAGCTGTGAAATATCCACTAGCCTTTCAGACACCCAAGTCACTTTCCAACTTTTTTGCAAGCATGGTAAGTGGACATAAAGCATATCTTAGGGACATAAATGCTTGGTTTAGCATAATGTGTTACAGAAGAAATATTTTATCTGACAACAACAATAGCAACAATAATGACGACGATGATGAATGCTACCCTCTAGACAGAATGTAAATTGTTTTGATGTTTTTATAAGTTAAAATTTGTAATTTCTTGAAGATAACTATTGCTTCACAGAACAGATTTAGTGTTGCTCATAACATGTAAAATGTAAGTTCGTTTAGGATCACTGCCTCCTGATTTCTTAAAATGCTGTTTCACACACTATAGACAGTAGATGGCAATGTAACCCCAGCAGACCATAGATTGTTCATCAGCATAACCGGTCACAATCTGTTGCGTTTACTTAGAGTCATTACAGTTGGCTATGCTTTGTGGCATAGGCATTACAAAAACCTACAACCTGGGCTTCCAGGAGTGTGATGTGCTCCAGGCTGTGTTTCCTGCTCACCTCTGTCCTAATGTCCTGAAGGCCCAGCCCAGGTTAGCATGCAGAATCGCCATCTCCCAGAGCTGGATAGTTAATATACAGAAAGTAAAAATCCAGACTAACATTTTGTTTTAACCAACCAGTTAAGTATGAAGAGTCACAGTCAGAGAGTACTCAATTGGTTGAATATAAAAAGTCACAGTCACAGAGTACTGGTTGAAACAAAATCTTGGTCTGGATTTTTGCTTTCTGGACTAAACTATCTACCTTTGCCACCTACATGCAGATAGCGAGAACTGTGTTTAATAAATAATGGGGTTTTTTTAACAGCACCTTTCAGCACAGTGAATGTCATCTCACAAAGAATATAAACAACAAAATAACACTAATAAAACAAGATATGGCAAAACAATAAGTTAAAACAACCAGGGGCCTGTTTCACAAAGCTGGATTTTATGCTTAGCCAGATAACTGGGCTAAATGCAAAGGTGGGGACTCAAATCACTGACTTGAAACTCGACTCGGACTGAAGTCACAAATTTCATGACTTGTGAATTGATTCAGCAAAATTGATGGAATGACTTGGACTCGACTTGGACTTGAGGGCAAGTACTCGAGACTTGGACCCTATGACTCAAGAAGACTTGAGGTTATAGTCCCCCCTCTGGAGACCATAGTATTAATATTATAAATTCAGGGTATATCAATTCTCTGTTACCTTCATTTTCATTTGGTTGAATGCAAGTTCTCCTGAGATAGCTGAAAAGATGCATAATTCCCTGCATGTACACAGACTAAAAAACCATGTGAGGACAGCCACAACAGAGTGGAAACCTATCTTTTCAACCTATCTCTGCCTATGAAGGACTTAACCTACAATATACTGTGGTGCGTTTTTGCTGCAGCAGGCTTTAATCACTAAAGGTAAAAAAAACTGACAGAGGTAGGGACTCAAGTTACATAACTCACAACTCGACTTGGACTTGAGTTACAAATTCAATGACTTGTGACTCAACAGCAACAAAAGATGGAACGACTTGGACTTGAGGGCACCTGTCTTGAGACTTTTACTTGGACTTGCAATGTTTCGACTCGAGACTTGACTCAGAGTCACCAAAGAATGACTTGTTCCCATCCCTGGCTAAATGTAGGTGAACAAAGATAAAGGCCCTTTAGCCCAGGCTGCCTTAAATCCAACAAGATTTGAAACACACTCCAGATGTTTTCTTGTTATTGTGCATTATAGATTACAAGAACACAGATAAATGAAATTGATGGCATATTTTGAAATAAATTCCCTTGAATGGGTGCAGAAGGACTGGATGGTTCAATGGGTTGCACTGTTGCCTCACACCTTGTGGAATGATCATTTGCTATTTTTATATAGTGCCACATGGTGCACTACAGACAGTGCTGGGCACGGGATCCCCCACAGACCTCTGCTGGTGATCTTGACTGGAGTGACCTCCATTCTTTGTGAAAACAAAATTGCAGCAGGTACAATGGTCCTGAATAGCCCGCATTTCCCCCTTGCTGTTTCCAGTCTCCTAGGTGACATGGTGATCCACTTTCCGGCATCTCAAGAGGAAGTGACCCTTTCAGTGTGTCCAAAAAGGGTCACCATGAGGAATTACTGTGAAGAAAGGGGTTTGGTTTGACTGATAAATCTTTATATTTCTGTCAGTGGATAAATAGTATCTCTTTTAGTCAAGAATAGCCTTCAAGTATTCCAGTTACAAGGAGCAATTTGTGATCTGAAGCATTTAAAAGAATTTTTTCATGGTGAAATTCAGCATTTTTAAAAAAGCCATTCAGTATAGCAGGGTTGTTTGTAATAAATCAGATCAGATAAAGGTCATGAGCACAGAGATGTCCCTTCACCCTGAGGAATTTGACTACTTCCATGTAGGAGTCGACTCGGACATAACATTCTGTCTGAAGGAGCTGAGGGTAAGACGGTATTTTTGGAAGGGTGCTGTTATCTGTCACATGAACCGCTGAGTGCCGCAACATGATTTAATTTTTATGGTGGGTTTATTTATGGCCCAGGACTTCAGTGTTTCAGAGAACCCTGAGTCCTATCACGTTAGCATGAATTTGGACCCAAAGCAGGTCCACAAACTTGGTGGGTACCATGGGAACAGAATGAGTTTTCCTGTTTCCTTGGCGATTTCCCTGAATCCAGAATTCTGGAAAATATGGGCCAAAAAGGTGGAGAGATTCCTGGACAGGTTGCCAGACCAATGCATATGACCCATATGTAGTGAAGCTTTCAAAGACCAATTTGCAGTATTTTAATTGTGTGAGGAAACCAGACAGCCAGAAAGCAGACTTAAACATAAAGTGAATATACAGACACTATATGTGGAGAACCATTGTGGCGCCTAAACCCCATGTCCTTGAGCTTTGAGGCCACAGTCCTACTCATCAGATCTATTAACTGATGTAGCTCTTACTTGGTCAGTTCTGAATATTTTGCACTATTTGACATATTTGGCATTTGTTGTATGTAAAGATGGTTCTATTCTTTTCAACCTTTGCAGAAAATATCAGAGAAATGCATAAAACAACATGCATTCCCCCTGTTATTTGCAATTTTTAATGTATGGGACTGCACCACTTCCTCTAGTCCTGAAGCAGGGACCTTGGTTTGCATAACTTGGGACACCTTCCAGCAACAGTGGTCATAGGGTGCATGTTGCATGTGAGGGGGTTTTGCCAAGGTTATACAACGTAGAGTGCTTGCCGTGCTGATGGCTGCCCTTTTATAAAGATTTATTGAACCCTTCGACACTAAGGCCTTAAAAAGTAACCAGGTTAGCTTGTTCCCTGTTTCTCTTAGGAGTGTGCCGCAGCATATAAACAGAAGGGCACAGCTGGGGACAAAACAGAGACCATACCATTCCTTAGCAGATGTTTATATGTACACATTTTGCAGATGAATACTGAAGTTTGAGGTTTCAGTGGGTATCTGGGCACCGCTGTGAGAAGTACAGGCCCTTGCATGACCTGACCTGTCCCTGTGACATTTTTGAGTTATTCTGCATGTTTGTATGGGTAATTCCATTAAAAAGGTGATCTCTGTGCTTTCCAGGGCCTGCTGTCTTTTGCAGAATCACATGGCCTGCCTGTTTATGTCCACTTTGGACACCCTGGACAGTGAGTCCCCTCTGGAATGTTGTGATTGAAGCATCTTGGTCAGTCTGACCTTTCTCAATAGTTTTCTCTCTTTTAACCATTTTGCCTGCTCTACAGATGAATTTCTCCTGTTGAGCTCTTTTGCCACGTGTACCAGTGGTGAAGTATTTTCACAAATTCTCAAGCAAATCTGCATGCATGTCTAATTATATTATTAACATACTATTGACCTTTTAAATGGACGGCCTTTAAGATGATTTTTTTTTACTTGATGGCTTTTAAATGTCTGGGATGAGTTGGACCATTTTTGTGACATGTAGAATCTTGATTCGGTCAAATCCACCGCAGACATATATATATATATATATATAACTGCAAAAGACATGATCATAGGAGAGATGTTCTGTTTTTAAAAGCAATAAACCTTTCAGGCCTGTGCGCTTCAGTGTGGAAAACATGGTGCTGGAGGCCAGTGTTGTGCTGGCCACGCAGATTGACTCTGAGGGTGAAGTTCCCGCCCAGCCTGGGGGCTCCGAGGATCCAGCTGCCCCGAGGTGATTGTCGACTCCCTCGGCTTTCACACCACCACTTGCTTTAACATCACCCCTGCTTACATCTCCAGCTGCTTCTGCCGAAGGCTCCCACTGCATGGTATGCAGCTTGCATTCCATCCATCCATTTTCCAAATGGTTATCCAGTACAGGGTCACAGAGAGTCTGGATCCTATCCTAGGAAATACAGGGCACAAGGCAGAGGAACACCCCAAACAAGATGCCAGTAGCTTGAATTTCAGCTGACATTTTACTTACTGACCTCTAACAAAGACAGTGTGACCTTCATGCTTGTACATCAACAGCACCTGATAAGTGGTGCGCTTAGCTACGGGCTTGTTGTGATTTTTTTTTTTTTGCTGGAGGGGTTGTGGTCACAGCTGGTGAAAGACAGAAATAAAAATTCAAAGCAAGGTCTTGGCAGTAGGTTTACTCCTAAAAGAAGCCCATTTGTTTTCTGTGCTTGGGAGTCATAGTCACATTTATTTAAATAAACTTTGTTCTGAAATTATTCATCTATTTAAGTATAAAAAATCTTTAGCAGATTGTCCTGTGATAGTCACCAGGCATCTGTTTATACCATCTGGCTGAATAAGGATGATCCAGTGATCATTTATAAATGCTTTCACATCCATATCATCACTGACCTGGGTAAACCACGCCCCTTCCAAGCTGAGGTGGGTTATGCCACACAACAACATGCATGACAACATGCATTCCTCCCCTGTGGCCCCCCTAAATATGTATGCGATTTGGGTCTGAAATAAATGCATTACTATTATTATTTACATTTACATATATATGTGGGCTAAAATTTTGTGCGCTGGGAACAGGCAAAATAGAAATGTAAGTGCCGGGTGGTCGAGTCGCTTCAGTGGGTAAAAAGCGACGTTAACAACAGGAAAAAAAAAAAAAATTCAAGCTTGTAATAGCAAGACAATCTAGACAAGAGATCAGAGTGAGTTACATATTTGTAAAAACTATAAAATGTAACTGCAAAACACTGCATAAATAACGGTTTTCAAAATTGTGTTTTGCTTCTTAATGCTGGCAATCTAGTGTAAGTAATACTTGAAGGAAACTGAGGTCAAATGCATCTGCCCCCCCTAACAGAACAACTGGCTGCAATCTACCCCCCCCCCTTCCACCCAGTCAAAATGGTCTAAAACCGCCACTGCGGAAACCAGTTTTTAGTTCACTTCTGATATAAAAATGACAGCTGTACAGGCCTACAATTAACACATAATACAAATATTTCAGATATCTATGAGCAGGTGTTACCACGGTACAACAATAATTACTGCACTCTGACAGCCAGTGAATACTAGTGTGCCTTTTCCCCTGACAGTGTTACACTCTGCCTGAGCTCCATATTGTTGCAGCTGGACGAGGCCGTGGATTTTGTAACAGTCAAGAAGAAACAGGCGAGGAGGAGGCTGGGCTGCGTGCCAGGGGATGGGGGGGGGGGAGGGGTTGTAGCAGGAGCCACGTGCGAGCGACCCAACAGCAGCATTCTTAGCGTGCGCCTATCTGTGGAACAGAGCCAGTCCTGGAGTCCTCGTATGCCCCCCAGTGTGAGCACACACACACGCACACACACAGAGGGTGGTGTGGAAAGGTAGGACGTTTGTTTTTCTAGTACATGTATAACAGCTCGAGCTCAAGAGGACACGGAAAGGACACACCTTACCAGCTCACAGCCAGCAGCTGAAGTACACGTGCCTGACAGACCAATTTCAGAGTTTAATATTTTTAAACCAATCTAAGGAAAAGAAAAACAAGTTAATGATTTTAAAACCTCGGGAATTTTTAACTCGTCTGCATTTTGTTTGGTTTATTTCCACATCTGTTTGAAGCCTCTTTGGGAGGATCCTCACACTTATGGTGGTTATGGTTCTTCACAGTCAGAATTAAACTATATTCAGCTACAAAGGATGGACTCCTGGGAGCATTGGGGCTCGCTGTTCTTGGTCATCATGACCTTAGAGTGTTTTCAGGGCTTTTGATTATTATTTTTTAAGCAGATATCACCCTGGGGGGGGGGGGGGGGGGGGGGGGGGGGGGGGGGGGGGGGGGGGGGGGGGGGGGGGGGG
>JAODKC010000044.1:4210782-4226750 GCA_026777985.1 Mormyrops attenuatus | reverse complement strand
AACACAACACAACCCCATTCTCCCCCGTCCCTCCCCCACCCCCACCCCCCCCCCCCCCCCCGCCGCCCCCCCGCCCCGCGCCCGCGGGGGGGGGGGCGGCGCGCCCCCCCCAGTAGTTAATAGCAGCCGTCAAACAAACCAGTCAAAAACACTTCAGATCTTTCAGCATCTTTCACATCAGACCTAGTAAACTCCATGGTTAATGTATCAGTATCGGAAAACTTGAAAATGTTACTGTCGTGTATTTTTTCCTATGAAAAAACATTTAACGTCAATGCTGGTAATAAAAGATACTTCATCGATCCCCCTGGGGAGATTCTCTCTTCACCTCCCCCATCTTGCTATTCGTGAGAGCAAGCGGGCCATCTAGGGCAACCATCTGCTGCAGCACCCAGGTAACCAGGGTGTTAAGGGCCTTGATCCAGGACCGATAGACGTGCCAAAACCAGGCTTGAACCAGCAACCTTCCAAATACAGGCACAGCCACTACAAAGCAGTCTGGAGATTATGTTCATTTTCGATAAGTTAAGGGTCATCATGCCTTCCTGTGTCTGTGGAAACTTGCCCTTCAAGAAAAACTGCACTTAGCTCCCTAATTTAGGGATCTGGATGTGTGTTGTGGGTTCAGATCCCATTGACAGTAGAATAAGCATATCATTGTTGAGTCCTTCAGCAAGGCCCTCAATCCCAACTGCTGCGGGACACTGGCTGATCCTGTTTTCTAGCCCCCAGCTTTTCAACAAAAGCAACTGCTAAATCAGTGAAGGTTTAGCTACCATCAGTACCTGTCAATGGGGAAACTGACAGAATTCCACAGGCAAACCATATTAATTTGCAAAAAGATTGCGATTCTGAACACAAGGGCAAGCTGAATGTGGAATAATATAAGAAGCCCAGTCAAAAGTCTGCCGAGAATCCTACTGAGGAACACAAAAGTGCTCTGGTGGGAGTTTGATTAAATCCACAGGTATTAAATTGGTCCCAAAGTGATCTGGCAAAATTTGTTTTAAGAATCAAAACTCAATCTCCAGCCTTATAGAAGACAGAATGTTTCATTAGATCCAATGTAGCCCATCTGAAGCAAAACCCAAACTTGCCCAGAGGTGGCGCTGTCAGGATGGGCATCACATTTCTGTGACAAAAAGGAGACTCAATGTGACAATGAAATCCATCTTCACCAACAGAAAATTAAAGCTGTTCTGCTGTGCAGTAGGAAGAAGAGGTGTTGGGCATCAGAGATCCTTTTAATTGGTGGAGAACAAGGTGGAGTTAGGCTACATAGTGAGGGGAGGGGTGATACACACACATATACTCACACACTGACACACATATACATACACACACATATACACACACAAATATTCTCACACACACACACACATATACAGACACACACAAATATACTCACACACACACATACACATATACTCACGCACTCACACACACACACACATATAGTCACACACACACATACTCCACCAGCCCCCTGGATGTTTCTGTTCGCTACATTGTTATAAGCAGTCATAATTTGTCTTTTTCTCAAGCAACCACCAGGTGGCAGACTTGAGCATGCCAGGCCAGCAAACCAGGAGGAGAGTTACAAAGTCATAATGGTGCTAGAGACTGAGGTGTGATGTGGTTGACAAAAGGCGCCATATTTCTTAAACCACAGCTACATAGTCATAATATTTCATTACTTACTTTCTTATAACAGCATATCTGTGTAATGCTAGTTATATCATCAAGCAAATAAAAAGAGGTGAAATAGAATCTGATCAGCTGAATTTGTGACTGGGAGGTTTGAGACCCACCCTGTCAAAGTGACACGATGCTGCTTCTATGCCGATGTCACCTGAGACGAAGGCCGTCACATGTCACAACCCACAGAATAAGAAGCAGAAATGGAATGGAACACAACCAGGTGATTTCCTTGGCCCCTGACCCACAATGCACTTCAGCATCAAGCCCGGAGGAAAAGGTCAGCCTGAGGTCAGGTGACAGTGAAAAAGACCCCAGTGGGCTGACGGGCTGCAGGTGAGACTGGGAAGAGCGGGGGGGGGGGGGGGGGGTACTGGCCGACCCCCGGCCCCCGGCCTGCCCCCCGTGCCCCCCCCACTGTGCCCCCAGAAGAGCAGGTCCCTTCCAGCCAGGGAAGCCCTGTGCTGAGCAGGCCAGGAAACCTGGAGTACTTTGGCCTGCATGTGGCAACAGACATAGGAGGCAGCAGGGCCCATGGAGCAGAACCTGAATCTGCAGACCCAGCCACATTCAGGGTAAGGGGAAGCAAGGGGCCAGCAGTGGGTGTCGGGCGTGTGGAGACAGAAAGGGCCGATCCAGCCACTCAAGTCATTTCCTTCCTCAGCTGAACTGAAAAAAAAACACATCACAGTGCCAAGCCTTAAACAGTAATTAGTGTTCAGGCATCAGGGATGCAGTAAGCCACACAATGAACAGAAAATTCCGGCTTCTCTGTGTGTCGTGGCCAACTGATTACAAGACACACAGGGCTGCTGTAAGAGTTTTTTCATTTTGTAATGGTAATCTGTACTTATACAGTACAAATTATAGCAGCTGCATTCATCTAGCGCGGACTACTGAGCCGTGACACCCAAGCTGCTGTGGTGGAAAGGCAGTCATTTGTTAACCAGAGGCAGAGGCATCTTTGAAGTCGAAGTGAAGCACCGTCAATGTCACACTAGTACTGAATGCAAATTTCATAGCTAAAGATCACTTTTCCACAGCACCTGCTGTGGAGCCCAGATTCACAGGCACATAAACTGAGGTCATGTAACCTTCTCAAAGGTGCTCCCCCCCAACCCATGCCAATTTCTTACAGCTTTGTTCTTGTCCATCGATTGCTTTATTCCTTCCTGTGTTCACACGGTTTTCCCCTCTAGTACATTCCGTTACTTTGCTGGCAGGTTTTCTTATCCCATACTGCTGGGTATCTCAGCTGAGGTTAAGCACTCTGCTCATTGGTATTGTAGTTGTCGTTTCATCGCCCTCATACCTACCACGGTTCCCTGCAGCTCCAGTCCCTGCTCTTTGGCGCCGTGTCCAACCCGTGGCCCGACGAGGGCGCTGTGCTGCACACCAGCCTGGCGTGTGCCAGTGATACAGAGGAAGACACCATGGAGGAGAGGCGCTCGGCCACGCTTATGCCAATTCGCTAACCAGTACAGCTAGCAGCTTGCTTGAATCAAAGACATACATACCACTACTGACCCAGCAACTCCGTCATTGTTAGTGTTATTTGCTGAGTTTTTGTCTCCGGTCAGTTCCTCTTTGCAGGAAGGAGTTAAAGTACTTTGCAGAGCTAATCAATTTAGCTCAGCTGATCTGGTTTCTGTGTGTAAAAAAACATGTGCTCTGAAACTGCTAAGCAACAATTTTAACAATAGTGTTTCTATTGCATAATTCTTTTTAATGGGCTTGGTTAGCATTTCAGAACTTTTGCACAATATTTAACATCTCTGTGCGTTTAGAGCAGGTTTAAAAGATATTGCCAGTGGTGTCAGAACATTTAGCATCATTTAGCGATTCCAGCAGAGCTGGAAATCCCCATCCACAGCATCCACATAGCTGAGCTTGTTGATGGAAGGTGTGTGGAGACCTGTATGCATACGGATGTAAACATGCAGTTTAACAAAGTCTCAGGCCATGGTAGATGATTGGCATACTGCCTAAATGTTGAGTGTGGCTTGGGGTTGACATGTCTACGCAGGAGTAGATGGAACGCAGGAGAATAGCATGGCCTCACTCTCCAGGAAGAGCAGTAGCTCTGAGGGCCATGTGAGGGTCACTGAACAGAAAGGAGGAGGCCCAAATAAACACCGTATGAGTTTCTATCCACAGAAGATTCACAGAAGATGTGCTTGCTAACACACCAACAGAGAGAGGTGGTATAGGCGAGCAAATTAGGCCATATATATGTGTGCAGTGAATCTCAGTAGCTCAGGTGTTTGGTATAAATACCAGAACATTTATTTGAATACATTAAAGCTTTGAAAAAACATTTACAGAAGGGTTTTCTCTTTGACCTTTTCATTGTACTGTACACGCAAATATATGCAGCTCCTGTGCTTACAGAAAGCTGTCTTCCTTCAAAAGTTAAGGCAGCTGGCTGCTACACAGCGTAGTGGGGGGGGGCAGCTTGCTCTTCACTGCCTTTGATTTACTCCACGATGCACAAAGCTGCTGCTTATTAACTCCACATATAATGAGAAATGGACTCACAGGGGTCATATGACAGGGCTGGGGCCTCTACAGGTAGAATCCTCCCACTAGAGAATAGAATAGCATTATAAATCAGGAGGTATTTATTTGTTACTTACTGGAGCCTGTAGGCCCAGAAGAATCCATCATTAAAAGGGACACAGAGCACAGATAATATGACAGTCTGAAGAGAGCATGAAACCTGACCTGACCTGCTTTTATGACCAGGGCTGGCAAACACACAATCAAAAGATGGTTTAAAAGGCATGAAAGGGGGCATTTTTTGCCTTTTTTATGGGGGACTGACATGTACATAGTACATGGAGTTCATTAAAATGACACATATAAAAGACATCTACAGCAGCAATCTCACTGAAATGAGCAAATATTTAAACAACCTTTTTATAAACAGATAACCTTATTAAAGCAGAAACCAGTTTCTTAAAGATGGGCTTGAGAACATTTGCGGCAAGGACACACTGCAGAAAATGGAGACAGAGGAGCCGGTTCACCCCAGGTACTACACAACCCAGAAAAAGCTAGAAAAATAAACCTTTGTCATTCTTCTGCGACCTCCTTGTATGACACATTGTCTTATACTAGCATTTTTTTGCATTGTACACCTATATATATATTTACATCTATTCAAAAACAGGGTGCATACACTCATTTACAGCCACACAAGGCATTGGTTGGAAGGCTTATCATTCTCTTCGTGGTATAAATAAATGTTATGTTTCACTTATGAGCCAACCCTACATCGGGAGGGAAAATATATAAAATGCATACAAACCCTCACTCCCACACCCTGAATTTCCTATTATGGTGAGGTGTACAGTAAATTAATTTCCTTGAATATTCATTAATACAGGCCAGTCACACAACAGAATTAATATTTACAAAACCACAGATTTGGAGAGAAACACACAGATCACATACCATTCCCCTCCTCTACCCCTTTTAACAGAGGTTGATAGTACCCCTCCCTCTCGCTCAACCAGGGGCCAGAACAGTACTTAGACAGCATCTATGGCATAGCTCTTTTTCCTAATTTAATTATGCAGTTTTAATCCAATACCACACAAACAGCTGCCGCAACCTTATCCTAAATCTGTTCTGAGTACCTTCCACCTCACCCTATTTACTTTACAGCCACACCATAGTTCAGGGATGGATGCTCACCGCCCATATTCCATTTCCATGGAGACTGATCATTTATGAGGTCATATGTTTTTATCTCTGACTGACACCTAACCCTGGATAACTGCCCCAGTGTAAGAACATGCAGCAGTGACATTAACTTAAATCAAAATTTATTGAAAAGGATAAGAGATCCTCTGTCCTTCACCTGATCTCATGTTTTAGTGGTAAGAAGACTGAGGCAGGGCATGCCCAATGATGGGACAGCTGACCCAGGACAGGGAGGGGTAAGGTCCCACTGTACGGCCAGCAGAAGGAAGGGGAAGCAGGGCAATCCTCAGCTGCAAAAATACCTCCCCAATCCTGCCAGCAGGAAATACAATAGAACAGAATACAGGAAGACGGTAAAGAGATTATTTGCAGCCTCCCCTGAGACGTTAGTCTGTGTATTCAGCCACAATGGACAGCAGGACAGTAATGTCATCCGGCTTTCCTCCTGCGGAACACAGAACAGAAGATTGGGCTTCAGCTGAAGGACACCCAAGGTGCTCATTGAGAACCTTGAACACCCCCTACTATCTTTTACAAGAGCAAGGAGTGTAGAGCAAAACTGTTTGCTTAGGAAAAACTTGGTGTGATTAATGAGGGATAAAGTGGTGGTGGGAGCTTCTAAAACATCTCAGGAGGGCATCTCCTTACCTCGTACATTCAGGCCATTGTCACATGCAAACTGGGCAAAAGGTGACATGTAATTTGGGTCGTAGGCCAGCTCATGTGCCTGCTCTGCAATGCTCCTGGCCGTCTGCTGAATGCTCTCATAGTTACTGTCCTGAAAAGAACATAAAAAAATGAAACCAATCGGATATGGATGTTAGTGGGAAGGACAGCAGAACCTTTCAACACCAAGTACTAACAATTTGACTACCTATTACTAGTTTAGAAACAAGCTCATTTTTTAATGACTGACAAATTTGACAAGTTTCTAACTGGCATTATTAAAAATGAAAAACATTATGAAGTATAATCAAGGAAATTATGGATGATCAGACAAACCTGACATTGGCTCAATGTTACTTCTAAAGGATGCATGATAAAAGTTCCTTAAAAACAAGTTTCTAACATGTCTGAGAGTGGCCAGCCTCACCTTGAGCTTCTTGAGCTCTTGCAAGATCATGTGATCAGACATGTTGTCAAAGAGGCCATCTGTGGCGGTCAGAATGATGTCCCCCAGCTGGACATCAAAGGAGGAGCTGTCTGCTGCTTCAGGGCTGCAGGGGTGGATAGAGGTTTGAGCTGGTCAGTGTGACCTGCTTGCAGAATTGTGGACTTCCAGATGGGGGGGCTTGCACTGTGTAAACCAAAATCTTTCAACTGAAAAAAAAGCATCTGACATTTGATTGTGGGGTTATGTTAAGGGAGAACAAAGTAATCTCCGTTTAAAAAAAACATGATCTGCTGTCCAGGACTTCTGGTCCCATCGTTCCAACTTCCAACCAGGTGACCAATAGTGTAGCAGATTACTTTAATCCTGTAGGGACTGCAAGACTTCCTGCATTTCTTCTCGACATCTCTATTTCCTGTCTGCAGTTGTTCACATGAACCGTGACCTCAGTAACACTTGCCCTCACAACAACCCTTGGTTGCATCTCAGCCAACTAACCAAGGTCTAATCTCCACAAGACTTCACTCCTCTTTGTCCTCCCATGCTGTGAAAACACAAAGAGCCTCACATAAACAAAAGAACGGCTTGATCTGATTGATTGCTTGGGCTTCACCACAGCGACACGCAACATCTAGAATGGCTACAAGGTAATGAATACTCCTGAATCCTAAGGTTTGTCATCAGGATCATGTTTGATTGCTGAAGGACCACTCTGTCCCCACATGCTTGATTCTTCCCTTTTCTGCACTCCTTCTACAAATTAGGTTTAATTAGGTTTATTTCTCCTCGGTGTTACTCTGCCAACCAAGGACTTAGGATCACAAGCCATCACAGGATACTCAGGAACTCAGACAAAGCTGGATTAGGATGCAGGAGAGTTACACCTAAAAGCTCATGCTTTACTCAGGTTAAGCAGACACAACTGAAAGTGTTCAAAAGCATTTTATCTGTAAAATTTGCCAATTCCAGGAAGCAAATACAGAATATACATAAAATATATCAACATGAGCTTTTCCTCGAGCAAAGCTTTAATTGCACATAGTCCACAAGTATATAAAGAAGGAAGCAATGACTAGAACAAACCATGCAAATGACTGTCACCCCGACTGTCTCAGGAATTAAAACAAGAGAGTTGACATATTTGAATGGCAACCACATTCATCCATAGCTACAAAGTGGAAATTTAACTGCAAAAATGTTTGGTTAAATACCCTCCGTCTGTGGGGACATCCGTTCTGCACTCTAGGCTTCAATCCCGAGCAATTCTGAGCACAATTCCAGCTACCAAACCATAATGCTACTTGTTTCTAAAGATAACGCTGTTGACCAAAAGCTGAACCATTTCCTTGTACTTTAAGGAACTCGGGCATGCATGGAATTCATACATGTCAAGACATGGGTGTCTAAAATTCTTGGTGGGCTGCAACAAGAGCGATAATGAAAAGTTGTATGAATAATGGGTACAGGTGGAGGACAGAGAGGAACCTTGCGTGCATGACACGGTAAACCAGACATGTCAAAATCTGTGCCAAGATCTTCAAAGTAGAGTTTACCAACCTGTCACTGAGGATGTCCCCTTCAGCCTCAGGTGGCGCAATGGAGAGTTGAAAGGGTGTGTTGAAGTAGTGCTGCTGCTCGTCGGACCGATGGACCACCTCACCGCCACGGACCACCAGGAAGCCCGAGTCACCCAGGTTGGCTGTGTGCAGCCGGTGCTGCTGGCGATCCAGGACCACGATGCAGGCAGTACTGCTGCCTGGAACGGGGGATGAGAGAAAGGACATGAGAGTGCTTCACAATGATCCCAAGAGGGGCCAACAGAACACTAGGGGGGCCTCTAGTCTGCAAGAGAGATGCGCTTTGATTAGGTATGGCTGTAATGCACTTAAAACAAAAAGTTGAGCAAGAATGGAATTTTACAAAAAATGCCATAAGGCCATGCAGTTCCAGACAGTCCTTTGCAGAGCAGAAACACCACTGTCAACAACCCCCAATTAAAGAGGGAACTGGAGAAAAACTGTGGAATGCAGCTTTGACTCATGATGCTGGCGTCAACTCAACGCCATATTTATACAAACGAGACCCACTTCAAAGGGAGTGGGCAATATATTTAGGGGACACTATGGAAAGGAGCAATGTGGACCTGGCAAGCCTGACATGCAGCAGCTAACTGACAGAGCCATTAACTGCGTCTCCTTTACAAAGGTTCTCTCTAGATTATGTGAATATGCCGCTCAGAGTCTGTCATCGCAGTCTTCGTGCTAGCTGTGCGGAGATCTGATGACAGATTTATAAGCAGCGATGTCCATTTCTTACAAACAGCAGATGCAGAGTTTTGAGCAGCTTTGGTTAAATCCTCAGCAAGACTGATTTGTTTGCCCTATGGTCAGCATTTGGTATAGATCACAGCTCCACTTTGAAGGACTGCAGCAATTAACTCTGATCAAAAGAAAAACCAGTAACAAGGAGGGAAAAACAGGTAGCAATGAAGCACCCAGCTCATGCCCAAAAGTATGGGCTCTCCATCACACCTCTGAACAAGACACATAAGCTCATTTGATGCAGTGGGACATTTCACTGCAAATAAGCATTTTCATAATCAATATGAAAAAAGAATCAACAAAAAAAGGCAGATAAAGTGAAATGTAGAAAAATACACCAGTAGACAAATCCATCTAAACTGAGCTTTGTTCGGAACATTTTGTACATTTACAAATGAAATAAAGTCTCCCATGGATGGGCAGGACCCAAAGACCATGCCCACCTTCTCTCCCCAAAAGTACTCAGGCAGTGACTCATCCACAGCAAAACATGTGGTCAGTGCATACAGTCACGCACAGTGAGTCATGGCATTTTTTTAAGGGGGAAAAATTCATTTGCTTGGTTCCATGCCATCGCCTTGAAATCTCAATGCGCTCTTTACTCTGTGGCCTATTGTAAAAGACCGGATGAAACGCTGCGTTTCTTTAAAGACACAGGAGGAGAACAAAGGAGAAACCAAAGTTTCCTTTTACTGATGGGAGGGAGGAAGCAGGCAAAGCCTGGGAGGTGGCCACGTGTTTCGGCAAATCTGACTGGGCCCGCACAGAGCAACAAGCATGATGGAGGGGGGAGATGCGGAACAGAGCACCAGCCACAATGCATCTGGATGTATGTGTGCATGCCTGCAAGTCTGCATGCATTTACATGCCCATTTTTCTACAGGAGGGTGGATACATCCACACATCCCCATAAAAAGTGATCCATTCATTTTTATGAGGATGTGAAGTTCTGGCATTAAAAGCACCATCGGCAAGCAGTCACGCGTGTTGGGGGGGATGCGTTTCAGTCTGGTCCATGACTCACACTGCATATTTTCTTCGCCCTCCCTCCCTCCCTCCGCTGGAAACAAGCAATTCCTTCAGCCTCAGAACAGCCTGTTCCCAACAATGCTTTTCCCGCCCTGTTTCAGGACACGATCACTCAACGACATGGAAAACGCCACGGCGCCATGTCGAGGAGGAGCGTCAAGGGGAGTGTCACTTGCCCTCTGCAACATGACCATTCAGTGAGCTCAAAAAACAAACTGTTTGAAATCAGCACAACAGTTAACTGTGCTTTTCTGTTATTAAGAAAGGGGCTTTTTTTCCTTGGTAAAGGTGGTCATAGTTTAAACTGTGATGCTGTGCTGGCTAAGCGGATGTAATAGTGCGTTCCTTTTGCCCTCGGAACTCGGATTCCGAGTTTTGAAGCCAGAAGTGACGACATACGCGCTCCCGTTTCTCGGAGATCCGAGATATATCTCGGAGCAGCACAGAGGATCCCGAGTTTCGGATTCAAGATGGCTGCGCCCTTTATCAACAGAAGTTAAAGTTGTAGTTTTATACTGTTTAAGCACTACTTCTCATTTATGGCTAATTAAATCGGTAGCACACACTATACCATCCAACTTATCTGTGGATGTGTTGCTACGGAGTTTTATATAAGTAAAGCACCGCGCGTAATGTGTTAACTGACATTGCTAACAATGGCTCAATTAACCGGGCTAGAATTGGATTTTATGATGAGTCGGATTATTTGTCGGATTTACGGTAGTTCGACCTAATTGTAAGTGAACGAAGATAAAGACCATTTAAACTGAGGTACCTTACATCCGACAAGTTGTCCTACTAAGCAAAAAATCTTGCTTTTTTGATACGGGTCCATGATGTTGCTACTTCTGTAGCAGATGGACTGCATCCGACTCGGTTTCTCCGAGTTTTTAGCGGATGTGACGTAATCTCGGAATCCGAAAATTGGATCCCAAGGCAAATGGAACGCACCATAAGAGGTATGCCTGAGGCTTTTGTTTAGAGCTAATTAAGTTGATTACATTTGTATGGGGAACCTAGATGAGGTCATGCTGCATTTTACGCTGTCCATCATATATCCAGAGATTTTTAATACAGTAACAGGTATCTCTACTCCTAATGCAGTGTTTAATCAGGCTCTCTGGTCTCTGTGGATTTAGAGAATCTGCTTGTCCCCAATTTAGAAGCAAATAACTAATCAGCCATGATGAACTTGAGATATATTGACATTTATGTCCAAAAGGTTGTATACTTATATCTCCTGGGGGGTGCAGTTATAGGCAATTAATCTGACCTGCATCCATGAAATCAACTGCCTAAACAGGTAAACTGTACATTTTATAGTATGGCCTGGCAAAGTACTCACCCAACAAAGGAACTTTGTTCTGAAGGAGCTCATAGTAGCTGGTGGTGAGGATCCCCACAGGATTGCTGGGTGTGAAACGGCCGTCTTTAACCATCCGTTTGCACGCTCTCATCAGGGTCACTGAGAACTGGGAGGGGTCCACTCCATAGTCACGCCAGCCACCCACACCATCAGCAACACCTGTAAAGGGCCGGGAACATGGAAATTCCAGTAAGAGGCTGACTGACCCCCCCCCCCCCAATATATTAGTTAACCAAAGTATAACAAAATACCATGTCGCTAGATAGTTGAATGTTCATCAGTTGAAATTTCTGCTAATATTTCATAAATGGAATATTTGGGTAATGGTGTTAATCCGAAAACTGGAAACAGACCAGCGGAGTGAGCTTGGAAATCTAAGAGTGAACGCCCAAAATGACAAAGAAAATGGATTCTTTTCAGTCAGCGGAATCATTAATGACAGTTCTCGCTAAATAATAAAGTGATCACTGTAGTTACTTTAGACAATATATTTTTGCTGTAAAACAGCAGAATGAACGAATCGGACAGTGTCAGAAAATGTAATTCGGTGCAGGCATGCTTGAAAATGCAGCCGCGGACATGCAAGGTACACATTGGGTGGGTGGTATGGATCAGGTAGTGACACAAGAAGAGATTTAGCATGACAGTGCCAGTTGCAGAGTCTGACTGACAGGAAGCTGAGGAGAGGAGAAACGCGCACACACAGGTGAGATTCTCCGTTTGGTTGCATTTTTTTTTTTAAATACCGGTAATTACCAAGTGTACATGTTATGATAACCATCAATTTTCATAACATGGTATTCTGCGAAACTGGTATACCGATGCAACCCTACTTGCTTGATGACTGAATACACGTTCTGAATGGTTAGATGTGTGTCAATCACCTTTGACGATACAAGAGCACACATACCTGGAAAGACTGGGTGAGGTATTCTTCACTGGGTGGGCTTAAAAACACAACATATTCCATAACTATCCAATCAACTACAAAATAGAAGGTGATGAGAAATACATCAAAGTCTATTAGCTCAGAGAGGAAGAAAATGTTTTGCTTCACTGGCGTTCCTAAATTTCCTTCAGGATTAATAATGTATGTATGTATCCATCCATCAATCTATCCATCCAACTACCTACCTACCTGTGTAATCAACCTAAGGGAGGTGCACAATACTTTGTGAGACATTTTTGGAACAGTTGCACTTTTTTACATGGAAGTGGCCATTGTGATTATACACAAGTGTTCAAATATTTCATGGGATATGGAGGTCGCTGTTTTTTTGTGAATCTTTTTTACCTGTTGTGTTAAAGAATCCACGACTGGTGCCCATGCGCACACATTATGGCCTAGTCAGGACATGATGCACTACACAGT
This sequence comes from Mormyrops attenuatus, assembly GCA_026777985.1. NCBI lineage: Eukaryota > Metazoa > Chordata > Actinopteri > Osteoglossiformes > Mormyridae > Mormyrops > Mormyrops attenuatus. The sequence goes on along the minus strand of JAODKC010000044.1, from coordinate 4,214,145 downwards.
TTGGCTCTTACCATCTTTATCACTTGTTTTAGGGCTGTCAGATCATAAGAGACAATATAGTGGACTACTAGTCCTTCTAAGACTATCTGAAAAATTAAAGAACAGTTATGAAACTGAAAGTTGCAGACGTCTCAGGCTTTGCTGTTGCATACCTGAATACTTATCCTGAATTGCCGAAGTGAAATATCTAGGTGTCACAACGTTGGCTAAACATGGAAATAAGCTAAATAACACAAGCTTCTCTAGATAAGACTCGCTAAACGACATGAACCTAATGAAGACATGGGGGGGTCTGGTATCCCAGACAGTGGTGAAAAGGTTCTAGAAGATCTTCTTACATTTGTTCTTTAACTTACACCTCTAGAAGGACAGGCCATAAGAAACCCAGCTGACCGATGAGGAACCCCCCATAAATATTTAATTTCTCACCTAATGCAATGACACACTGAGCCTGTCAAATTTTCCATAACGTACCATCTGTTCAAAGCAGGGCTGGATGATGTATATAAAAAATGTGATTTCAATAAAAAAAATATATATATTGGCATAAATGATAACGACAAGCCATCCAACATCCCGCCCCACAAACACACACTGCACCAAGCAAGTAGCAAGGCACTAATTTTTTTTTAGCTGAAAAAAAAAATGTGAAAGCATGAAAGAAAAAATAAAACAATGATATACAGATAATGTGCTAAACAGCTGGCACTGGTGAGTGGGAACAGTAAGCCCCCTGCCAATTACCATTATAACCAACGTTTACATGCACTGATACCTCCATGTACCATATGAGGAGTTGAAAATAATAGTAATGTGTTTTTTGTTTAAACTGTGTCAGACATAGGAAAGAAGGATGGAGTGCAAGCCAAGTCATGAAATCTTTAACTTGCTTAGTGTGTAGCCTAAGCTTACTTCCCCAGCAAAGACAATAACCCCCAGTTAGTCACTGTCAGACACCAGATTACTTGTCTAAAATCATTGATTACCAATAGAATATCACCATATGGACCAGCCCTAGTTAAGACAAAAGTAATTTCCTTGAAAGAAGATACATCTTACATTAGACCATGGAAACAGTATACAGGAAGTCTTTGGAGGCATAACATCAGCAAAACGTTTGTTATTTTATGACACTAAGAGTCAAACTTGACCTGCACCAAAACAGGATGGATAAACATAAAAATGACAAGCAACCAAAGTACACGCCACACTGCAGACAGTAACATCAGTGCAGTCCTGCAGTCTCAGTTACAACCCAGCTCGACTCTGACACAACACACGGAAAGAGTACCCATCAGTTAATGTAGGGTGGCCTAGAGATCGGATTTTTTTCCAGACCAGACTTGCCTGGAAAGGCATGACGTTCCTCTGGCAGGAACATTTCCTCTTCGTGCGAAGAATGTTGAGGCCCATCAGGTTACATGATTCCAGTGTCAGGCACCTTGGGTCCAGTAACAAAATATCTAGTGCTGGAGAGGATGCAAAATCCTGTCTTGTTTTACCATGCAGGAAGAGAGCTTAAAACAATGGTGCTACTTAATGCAAGTGGGATAAAGGCCACACAATGACCTTGGCTTCCACCTGTAGTCACCCTCTACAGCTTAAACAGGAAGAAATCTTGTATTAACACTTCACCCTATCACTCTCTCGGAACAGGCATTACAGGAAACCACTGATAATCCAAACCTTCACAGTAGCACTACAATAACGGCTGATCTCTTCAACTCTTCTCTTCATTATATAGATAAAATAATATAAACGATATGTATTCCTTTGAAACAGTAGGGGCGGTACTCCTGCCTAAAATTGCCCACCGTGGCCCTAATAAATCCAGCCTCCTAATCATCCCCTATATCTAATTGGTGAACTCTCTCCTGCCTCTTCACCACCTTAGCTACTGTGTGGTGAGCGTACTGGTGCAGAACGGCTGCCGTCGCATCATCCAGGTGGGGGCTACACAGGGGTGGTGGTTGATGTGGCTCCCCATTGCTCCTGTAAAGTGCTTTGGATGTCTTGAAAGCCGCTACATAAGTCAATGAATGAATGTTGCATTTATCACTCTATAAAATTTAAATGACAAGAAAATGAGAAATTTTGGTAAACTGTGGATAACTGCTCGACAGCACATATCAGTATTTCACATCACAGAAACGAAATGAAACGAAACAAAAGCAATTCCAATCAATCGTGGTAGTATTATAATGGACAACTTATGTCCAAGCAACGCACTGCAAGGCTGAGTTAGTGGAGTGTGGGGCATGCCAGTTTTTTTGGTAATGCACATGAGTCACGGAAGAGATTAAATACTCCCTTCACAAGAAACTTCAAGTGTTGGTGAAGAAAATAAAAGCCTAGCGCCACAACTTTTATAGAAGAAGATATTGTAGATAAAGTTTACTTTGGTCATTTAAAGTCTACCATGCAACAGACTGGTGCCATGTACTGCGAAATCCGCTGAAAACATTTGCCAAGTAAAACTGGAACTACCGTGAATCTTGTTCACTACCTGAAGCACTGCCATCCAGTAGAACATACAGAATCCAAGCACTTATTGTGTAAACTCTCCCAGCAATGTCAAATCTGATCCCTGGAATGAACAGCGAGGCAGTCAGAAAAAAAACATAGCAACAAACCGTACTCTCAGTATTTTCTAGTGTTATGCCCTACGACTAAATTTTTTTTGTATGAATATGCATTTTTCTACATTTATTAAAATTAGATTTCAGTTTGCATTCCATTCATCTTTTTCTGTTTTCAATCTGTTACGGGGGAATCCTAAGGAACTTTTAAGCAAAAACGGAGCCTTAAATTAAAGAAATGATGACTTGAATTATATTGTGATAATTATAAATACTGACTGATAAGAAGAAAAAATAGTGCTGTGATATATTTTGCCATATTGCTCAGCTGTACCACTGTAATGCTGCCAAAGCATGCACGAGTCAGATGCTAGCAGGAGGCACAGCCCAGCTCTTCTCACCTCTGTGTCCTGCTTCACTGTAGTCATTTACACAAAGGGGGCCAGACGCATTATCTGAACTTGCACTTGATAAATGGATCCAGAAATCTCTGTGGTGTAAACATTTCACTCCACTATAAACAAAATTAAACCCAGCTGATAGGGCCACAGCGCCAGAGGCACTGCAAGCCTGGTGTTTCCCATTTCCCAGAGGACTGCTCAGCCCTGGGCATTGGTTTTCCTGGAAAGGCAATTCTCCTCCCCATTGCTCAGGTCTCAAAGCCTGGAAGGCCACTTTAGAAACCATATAAGGGCCAGACAAGCTCACCAGGGAGCACCTCCCTGCCCGATACGGCAGTAGCCTGGTCCCATATGACAAAAGGATGGAACCAAAGAAGGCGGGT
>JAODKC010000044.1:4176144-4191602 GCA_026777985.1 Mormyrops attenuatus | reverse complement strand
CGGAAGCTAAGCAGGGTCGGGCCTGGTTAGTACTTGGATGGGAGACCGCCTGGGAATACCAGGTGCTGTAAGCTTTTCGTTTCCCCTCTACACTAGGGGGCGATCTTGTCACAAACTTGAAAATTGTCACTCCCCCTTTGCATTTTACAAATTATTGTTAATAATAAAAAGGCAGCTTTTTACACATAGTTTTACACTAAGTACTGATATTCTTGTTCAACTCACCGCTTGGATTACAGCTTAATAGTTTGGCTAGGTGGCATCACAGATGGATTAGGGCTGGAAACTTACCGGTCGCACAGAGAAGCACCTGGGGATGTTTTTAGAGCGAAATCCATTTTACAATTTTACAATGGAAAACTGTCTTCTCAGGTACGGCTGAGTTTTTTTTTTTTACACTATTTTGTATTATTATTGTTTTACAATATCTAAAACCCCAGATTATATCTCATTTCACAAGATCAACATGATCATATACATATCTTTGTCACGTCCATCTACTCAATGTTACATTATTGCATGCCTAATATCATATAATAATATAATATTGCACATTTTTAATAAACCAAATTTCATGGAAATCGGTTCAGAATTGAGCGAGTTACAGTCGATTTTGTAGAAAAGTCTTCATCTCTCCATTCACATTGTATTTGTTTACAAGGAGATCTTGGCCGTTCAATATGCCGGACTTAGCGGCGACATACAACAGCGACATAGAACAGTGGAACAAAGGAGGCTTTCATTTTAGTGCGTGAATAAGGTTACAGTCATAGTGGAATGCTGTAGCACACCATAGAAGGGCCGTCTGACAGCTGAAAGAATACAAGGGATCGTGGTTTTCCTCTGATGTGTCCCAGTTAAGATGATCACACTGTGCGTAAACAATAAGGAAGCGCATAAGTTAAATATTACTTAATTATGGTTGATTACATTGATAGATTAGTCTTCCACTGAAAGTAAATGTGCACAAAAGAGTTGCTTCTTCACTTCCAGAAGAACTCCAGCAATGAAATTAAGTAGAAGATATGATACACATGGATGTCAAAATGTAATTAGCATGTTGCTATAGATTAGGATACAGGTTTGGAGTCTGTTTCCAAAAGCCCATAAAGGGGACAATGTAGAAAATAATTCATTCATTTCCCACATGCACTTGTGCAGCGTTGCAGGGGTCTGGAGCTGGGAAACAACTGGCATAAGGCAAGGAATCACCCAGAATGGGGAGCCAACCCATCAGAGATGGAAGGGAAACAATAGAGCTGGAAATCCAAACCAGGAAACTAGTGCTCAGCCCTCAGCCACAGAATGAGAGACAAGAGGGTTTAAATAATCATAATTATAGGGAACATGTGCATGTAATCAAGGATCCAGGTTATCTATTAATACTCATCTGAGTTTGATTGCTGGTGATTTCCTACTGGAGGATCTTAAGACTGAGAAGATATGAGTGATAAAGTATAAATTCATTTTCCTTATAAATGTACCAAAGACTTCGTATGGAATGTAACGTACATGGCAAATACACAAATGAATGTATAAGGAGATAAGTTTAAAAATGTCTATTAAAAACTCATAAAACTGCAAAAGTTTGTACCAAAAGTATGCAACAAATATTAATGCTTAAAATTTAGTGTGGAAATGACAGACAGGCATCATTGTCAGAGTGGCTCAGTAGGAGGTGCTGTTTCATCACACCTCCAGGGTGTGACACAGTATCACTCTTGCTCTTCTTTCACTTGGTGAGTCATATTGATGGGCCCGCCTCACTCTTTCTCACATCAGAGCTTCACTTACGGCTCTTTGGAAACTCACCGCTGTTTGAGTTTGGAATTCCCCGCCTTGGCATCTTCTGGAATTGCTTACCACACTCCGTTGTTTTATTTTGTGTATTTTTAATGCTGGACTACACGTTAGAATTAGAGCGAGCATGGGAAGCCAAAGCACAGAGGGCCAAATCCAAGCCTCACTGCCTCAGCAGGGGTGATTTTTAATGGATATTTTTGTGCCCTACAGAAGACTTTTTTTTCAAAGAGGATGATTTTTGCGTGCGTGCACAGACGTGTCAGTTATACTTGTGATTATTCTTGGGACTTGAACATAAAACTTCACCATTTTTCCCATTTTAGTGAACAGCTCAGTAAATTATGTTAGAGTGTGTCTATCTGGTGAACATGTACATACTGTAACTGCAAAAATGATTAACAAATGACATCAACAGGCATAAAAATACTTTTAGTTTTTGAAGCACAAAAATTCTGTCACATTCCCACCATGCATAATAGCAGCCCTTGAAATATTAAACATAAACATATTTAGTTAAAAAAAATAACAATGCACTCAGTTAAACAGAAAAGGCACCTCGTAATTTGTTAGTCCACATAGCGACAGGAAGACAAAAGACCGAAATCTTTCCCTTTGCATAATTCCCAATTGCTTATAGAGAAATGCAATGAAGAATATTTTAAACATTCTGGCTAATCTCTAAAACAAACTAATGCTCAGTGTCTTAGGCACCTAAAGGCATGAGTTCTCTCCTGAGTGAATCAGCACCCTGGTCTCCGGCTGCAAACCACGGTAGCGGCCATCATCGCTGGGGTATTTCTCTCTTATCCGCCATACACAGCAGCTGGGCATGATGGGACAGGCGTCTTCCTGCAAGCCCTCAAAGCGCCAGTCGATGTAGAGGCTGTAGGCACAGTGCCGGAGGTTGCGGATGGCGCCCCCCTCAGGCAGGTCGAGAAGCGGCTCCCGGTAGAGCAGCACTGACTCCAGGACGACCCTGCTGAGCAGCAGGCGGTCAAAAAGCGGCGACGTGGTCAGGCAGCTTCCGCGGCTCTGCCGACAGCACAGCTGCTCCTGCAGGTTGTCGGTGGAGCGGCACCGGCCACACATGCACCAGGCCGGGCAGCCCGATTGAGGCATTTCCTGCAGCTCTGTGCCCGCTTTCTGCCTGGGGGGGATCTGCAGCACAGCTGCCAAGGCCCTTGTTCTTGCTGCGTTGTCCTGGCATGTCAGACGTGCACACATAGACACAAACGTGCAGTCAAAAATCATGGTGTCATCATTGTGTCCTAATGACATCACAAAGAGTCTCCCTGATGGACCAACACGAGCAGTCATCATTGGGGCTAGGAGGTTAAATGAGTAACAGCCAACTGGCTTTAGTTTTCTACATTTATTTGCTGCTTATTAGGAACAAAATGACCAGAGGCAAGATGGTGGGTAGACTGCTGGAGTAAGTGTGTACATGAGGCACCTTCTTATGGTTTTTTAATGTCAAAAACAAACCCGATTAAACATTTTGGAATTGGACATTAAGCGTGGAATATGGACTAAACCTCATGCTGACACACTTCTGAGCTCCTGTTCCTCTGGTCTTAAATAACAAACCATCTTCTCAGAAAGACACAAAGTTGAACTTGCAGTGATATGTCCTTTGAAGTGGGGTTCAGCCTACCTTCTTTGGATGAGTAGCCACAGTTTTGACCTTCTGTAATGGCTTCTTACGAGATGACTTCACCAACTTGAGATGGTCCTCATCCACGAAGGAGATGCCGAGCAGCTTCTGGCCAGAGAAGAACAGGGCGACTGAGCCATGGCTGAAAGACTCCTCTGCCTTGTTGTGTCCGGCGGTGCTTACTGTGGCAGTACGATGGCCACGACAGGCAGTCAGGGAGACGCAAGTCTCAGAGTAAAGTGCAGTTCTCTTCTCACCTGTTTTCTGGCGTCAACAGACTCGACCTTCATCTTCGTAAAGTCCTGCTGGGCCTCTTTTGCGTAGCAACTGGTGCTGATGAGCCAGTCGATAAACACAGTGGTCTGGAGAAGGCACAGCTCAGAGAGTCGTTAGTGGCCACAGTGCCAAAGGAGAGCCAGCAAGTGAAAAAGGGAGCTGAAGAAGTAAAGGATAAAACTCACCACGGCATAGTAGGAAAGCGTCGATCCAATGTAAATGATCAGCTGAATGATGCTAAACTTTCCTGCCTTAAAAGAGACAAAATCACAACGATTTACCTTAAAATTAGCTTACAAAATCATCATTCATTTAAAAAGTTATGGTCAAAATTTATTTCTGTCGCACATTTCAAATAACCAAAGTTGACCAAAGTGCTAAGCAGACACAGATTAACAATAAATAAATATAGGAATCAGGATTTTTTAAATAGAGAAACTAATAAAACATTTTGAGTCATATTAAGGATATAAAATTGAAGAAACTATACTATATGCACAAAATTATTAGGACACCTGGCCATTACACCCACAGGAACTTTTATGACACCCCATTCTAAATCCATAGGCATAGTCATGCTGGGACAGAACCAAGACATTTTGGACAATTCCATGCTTCCAGCTTTGTGGGGACAGTTTGGGGAAGACCGTTTCCTGTTCCAGCATGAATGTGTCCCAGTGCACAAAGCAAGGTCCATAAAGACATGGTTGGATGAGTTTGGTGTGGAAAAACTTGACTGGCCCACATAGAGCCCAGACCTCAACCTAGCCAGGCCTTCACGTCCAACATCTGTGCTGACCTCACAAATGCCCTTCTGGATGAACTCCAAAATCTTGTGGAAAGCCTCCCCAGAAGAGTGGCAACTCTCATAGCTGCAAAGGGGGGACCAGCTACATATTGATGCCACTGGATTTAGAATGTGATGTTATAAAAGTTCCTGTAGGTGTAATGGCCAGGAGTCCCAATACTTTTGCCTATATAGTGTATAAATAAATAAATAATATTTTGCTGCCGGTCAGTTTAAGGCCTTAAAAGCAAACAATAATATTTTAAAAATCAATCCTAAAATGTACAGAATGAAGTGAACTGGTGAAATATGGTCTCACTTTTTCTTTCCTGTCAGAAGAGCTGTAGCTGAATTTTGGACTAGCTGTAAGCGATAAATGGATGACTGAAGCAGAAAAATCCTTCAGTGACTGATTGTAAGAGAATTTCCATGACTGAGTTTCTTCCTTAAATAAACATGATGGTTTCACTGAGTGACTGAACCATGTAAATAACACCCAAGCTTAGTTCTATAATATACAGCTCAGCAAAAAATTAAAAGACCTCGCCATATGTTTTTCTTTATAATCTGCATTTTTAAATCCTGTAATCCTGGTTCTGCTGGCAGAAGGTTACACTGAGCATCAGGCTGCTTCCAGGCTCAAAATATCTATGACAGCAGTACACAAGAACAAGATGAAACAGGAGACACTGGGAATAACTAAAAACCAGCCAGGTAGAGGTCAGAAGCCGCTTTTTAATGCCGGCGATGACCATCAACTTATCCAAAAGTTTCTCATGAATCGGAGGATGACCTCAAGTGACCTTCTAAAAGAATAGGAACCATTAAGTGCAGGTGTGAAGTGCACTGCTAGGACAGTTCGTATCAGGCTCCTAGAAGCAGGACTGAAGTCCCATAAAGCAAGGAAGAAGCCCTTCATTAATGAGAAACAGAGAAGAACCAGGGTGCAGTTTGCAAAAAAATATGTATATTTTACACAGACACATGCCCAATAACCCAATAATTTTGCTGTGGTCTCTGGATTTTTCCCCAAGCTGTATTTTGATTTCAATTAACTAAAGTGATTTCAAGAGGGATACATCGATTTAATATCTGTTCAGAAAAAACATTATTATACTAACCGTTCCATACACTAAAACATCGAACCTGATGCCAAACACTTTATACAGTGTCCTCGTTTCCACTCCATTCTCACTGTAATACCTTGCAAACCTGTGAAAAATAACAGCTGTTTAGACATATTTAGTCTGTGGAACAGACTGAGGCGAAAGGACATAAAGTAGGTGTGAGTCAAAACAGGAAGCATCATGCCAATGCTGCCCCAACGACCCAGAACACAATTAACAAGCAATGGTAACCAAGGTCCTCACTTCCTCTTACCTGAAACTGAGCCCAGGGTAGATAGTGCGGTTGCTTTGCTTCTCATCAAGCCTCTGGAAGGTGTACATGGGCCGACAGTGTCGAAAGAACTGGTCAAGATCACAGTTCCACTTTATGTTGACCCCGATTATTCCTCCCTGAGGTCAGAAATAGATGTGGGAGAGAAGGAGAGGCAGACATCTGTGTGAAGTGCCCTTTTGTGCCCTATAGTCTCCAGACCATTCACATAACCCTGCACTGAATAAGCGGTTGGAAGATGGATGAGATTCTGTATGTTTGTCTTCATCATTCATTAGGTCTTTGTATCTTTTTTTTTTTTTGTAAATGTATAGATTTTCCAGTACTAGACATTTGTTGAAGAGCTGATTGCTAAGTATCTCACACAGTCATTGTGGTCAACATTTATGACACAAAGATCCATGGAACCTTCCGGAACTATAACCGAGTGCCTCACCTCCACTGCCATTTCTGTGAAATTCTCCTTAGCCTCTTTTACAATGTCGCCCAGGCGGAAGATGGGGCATAGTGGGTTTTTCTGTCGATTGTACATACAGCTCTTCAGATATTGCTCTGTCATCTCTGGTAGGATGTTCCTTCTGCACAAAGAAAGGTTTCTCTCAGTGTCTTTTTCACTTTGCCTGCCTTTTTGTTTTCATTGTGATATTCTGTTTTCTATTCGGAAAGGGGCGGAAACTGAAACGATACAGTCTCTTGGGCCGAACTCTTTTCAGAAAGGGGCCAAACAATGCGAATTTTCAGTCCATGTGGGGTGAGATGACTGGTCTTACTTGAAGTAGTTAAATGCTGGGAATCGAATATTGTTCTTTATGAGTACGGTGAAGTTCTCTGCTGCCAAGAAGAGGGCAGGCCTGGAAGGTATGGTGGTCACGTAACTTCAACAGTCATGGGAAACATGAATATGAACATTCATAAATGATTCTTGCTGGTTTAATCTACAATAGCTGAATATAACGGCTGTTCCCTGATAACATCTGAATATGTGTGCCACCCTCTCTATGTGGCCTTCCAGTTACTCGTCAAATAATGGCAAAACTGGAAGAACCGCCTTTGGTTACATTACTGAACATCCAGCATTATTCGAGTAATTTAAGCTGTGTGCATCACAGATGGTAACACAGTATAATGGTGCTTTATTTATGCCCCATGGGGGAATTTGTCTTTTCACCTGTCTCATCTTGCTCCCCATGAGAAACACATACAGGGAAGAGCAAGTTTGGGACTCAGGGCACAAGGTCGGCTGGCATCCAGTACCCCTGGAAGAACTGAGGTTAGGTGCCTTGCTCAAGGGCTCAAAAACGCCATCACTCTAAAGGCTAGAGGATTTGAACCAGTGACCTTCTGACCACAGGCCCACGGAACCACACACCACCCCCAAAGGGAAGCAACACCCCGACTGGGCAAACGTGGTGAGTAAGCAGAATTGAACATGAGGCTTTGAGGAACTGGCAATTTGGGTCACAAAACACACTTTTTCTTAAGTTTCACAATAACACAGTTCCTCAAAGTCTGGGTTTCAATGCAAAATATAGCTGCACCGTAAATCTGGGCTTTTCCCCGCTTCCTTACTTGTTTCTTGGTTAAAATATTTGATTTGTTTTGTCAGAATTCTGTTTTTTCTTTAAAAAAAGGATAATTGTTCTGTCTTTATGATGAATAAAAAGACAAACAATGACTATGATCCCTTCTGCCCCTTTAAACTACCGCCCAGGTGACTTGCTTGCTATATACAGTAACATAATCTTTAAAAAGTAGTTAATGCCTCAACATGCATAAATCTGCTCCTGCTCTCCTTACGCCGCCCGGGTACCTGGGCGGTTTCTTTGTGGTCTCAATGGGACACCAGGCGGACACCTCACAGGTCTTTTGCATGTTGTCGAATTTAACACAGGCCCCCGTCTGGACCCCTTGGGTAAATGCAGGGTGATATGAATGTCAACAAAAATGAAAAATTAAGATCATCAGCAACAGACTTGTTTCTTTGCCGGCGTCGGGTGTAACACAAACTACAAGCACATGCATCTGCAGTGTAGCTCAGCCAGTGGACCCGTGCTGCAGGCATGCTTGGTCACTGTACCGTGGCTGCCCTGGTCCCAGTATCCCTTTTCACAGTCTTTGTCGATGAGACACCGCTTTCCACTGCTCGGAACCTGCAATTTACAGACCAATCAGTGGATGTTTTGTATATGTGGATGAGTATATAGGTTGATTTCCCTACTAATTAATTTTAATGCACAGATAAAATAGTACAATTATGAAACAAAAGAAAATGAGAACATGTGTGCTCTTAGGTCTGTAAGAAAGTGTTCGCACTTGGTTTTAAAATGCGTCTTGGGCCATCGGATCGCAAGTAGACAGTGCTAAATGCAGCTGTAAACGGCCCCAGAGACGCATGATGATCCGATCACTGAAACCGCTTACCGAGCACCTCTGGGACGCATTTCACCACATATCTTTTGTAGCGTAGAAGCTAATGCGTCCCCAACAAAGACGTTACAATAACTGTGTGCAATGAAATCTCAATATGAGTGGTCAGCTGGACACCTTGGAGATTCTTGATAGACACAGGTGTTAATTACGACGTGTCTCGGTTCCTGCTTACAATACGATCGCCCAAGACGCATTTTAAGACTAAGTGTAAAAATGACCTCAGTGTACTATCTCGCCTGGGGCCCTCCTCGAAGATAAGGTATTCTTAGCTTCTACAGCCAAGGACACACCCCAGTTTTTTTTTTCTTCCAGAACAGTCTTTGCTCAGTCTTAACAAACAAAATGGTGCCATGTGTCACAAAATTTGGAGAACACAAAACAGGTGCAAGGTGCAAAACATGCAAAAATAGTGTAACAACATATTGGTAAGAATACATTATTAAAAGCACCTAATTTCACGCAGCCCCCTTTGATCATCAATCAAACCATTAGGACTGCATGATCATTAAAGCAAGCAATCACAACTTTTCAAAGCAGACACCAGAATTTCCAGTTCAGTTACTTTCTACTACGAGATAAATAATGTGCAGGTCCACTTCAGTCCAGAGTTTGCAAAAACCAAACTTTTAAATAAAATGTGTGCTCTTGTAATACTTAAGTAACTTGAATATGGACTCACCTCAGGACATGTCCCCTGTTTCTGTCTCTTGGTAATTATTACATTGGTCACCACGAAAAACGAGTTTTTCTCCTTCAAAAATAAATTGTTTAGGTTTCATTTTAATGCCAACAAAATACAATATAACGTATACAATTCGGTGAGTTCTGGCACGTAAAAAGGCGTTTGCATGATCTCATAAGCGTTATTTTGGGCTTTTACCTTGAAGATGCCGCTATGGTCCACGACGTCCCACAGCAACGCTCCGACGTCCGGACTCTGTGCCATCACTACCCCTTTTACCTTGGTGGTCACCGAGCTCACCACCAAGTCATGCTCTTGATATTCCTTATTCCAGAACATCATAATGCTGTTAGTCGAAAAAAATAAGTCATTTAAACGATTAGACATCCTGCGGCAAATATGCGGAATATTACGGAGGCGGACATGCTTTTGGCGAAACACCAGCAGGACAGATAGATGTTCCTCTAATTCCGACACGAAGCGACACAACGGCTAAAAAACATCACCAAGAAGTTCAGGCGAAACAAAGTGACAATAATCTTTTAAGCGGTTCGCATAGAACCTTATTTTGAAAACTTCAGATGAATGATACTGCGTGGCAGCTGGCGGCGTGGGAATGTTTCCGTCCAGATGCAGAAAAACGAAACATAACTTACCATATAAACATAAAAATGACCGTGTTTAAAGTCCATCGAAGCGATCCGAGTCTGTGGCTCTTTATTCTAACTAGCTTGTTCGTTTCGTATTGGAACAGGCCGAAAATATCGCACGGCATAACTGCGAAAATTATCTATTCCCAGAGCTAAGAAAACAGCTGCAGTCACATGGCCGCTGCAATCGCCCGGTGCTCCGGCGCGGCTTCCCGACGCCGCTGAAGCCACCCACAGCGGGTGTGGCGAGCGTGGTTAGCGGCAAAACGATCATCAAGCTCACGGAAGTAACGTATGATAAAACATGCGCTGCATATACAGCCAAGACCCAAAAATACATAAGCAAACAAAAATAATTAAATAACACAACGTTCCGTGTATGTGTGTGTGTGTGTGTCTGTGTGTGAATATACAAACAACCAAAGGATACACAAAACTAGTATAGTACTATCTTTAATGTTCACTACAAGGAGCTGGGCCCCAGGGGCAAATTACATGGTATTCAGAAATGAAATTGAAAAGCAACTGATGGATTAATTTCCCTGAAGACTGAAATGACCTTGCTGCATTCAATAATTTGACTGATTATCATAGGCCTAACTTTGCCATTTAAATCTTTAAATGTGCTTGAAATGAAAACCTTTTATTTAGCTGAATGGAAAATCATATGGAAATGAAAATGCAAGTCATCGAGAGACAAGGAATTGAAGATCATTTCCATAAGGCTGAAAAATTGCTTTTTCTCATAAATTGAAATATTGTAGATTGTATGGAGGCTTCATGGAAAAATATAGTGTGCTATGGAATGGATGTTGTTAAGCAAATGAAGTAATTTACATGTGTGTAGTGGGGCACGTTTAAAACTGCCTATGAAACATTATATCTGAGGAGGCTACCAAGTGGGCACCTGGCGTATGCCATAATGAATTTCCAGAATGGGGCCCAAATGGATTTTAGAATTCTTAGGCAGCAGGCAAATCTCCCATGAGACAGATTGTGATTTTAGGGTGCTACAGTGCTCATGGGGTTATTGTTGTTATAATAATAATAATAAGTATTAATTATTATTATTATTTACATCAAGTCAAACTTCTTTGACGCTTAAGAATATGCAGGCATAAAATGAAATGAAGTTCGTGTTTATCCAAGACTTTAAATACAATATGACAAGTTAAACAAACAAGATGATCATGAACAAATAAATATGTAGTACAACTTCACACTAGGGTGGCGCAGTGTGGGATTGATAGATCTATAGTATTATCTCAGTTTAGAAGCATTATATAAACAGCATATAGTGAGAGAAGTGGCCGCATACAGTAAAGCACAGTGTGAAGTTCAGCCCATGTTATCAGGCGGGAGTGCTGATGAAGTGGTGCATTAAGGGGTCTGATGGCATGAAGAATGAAGCTCTTGCAGAATCTAGGGCACTGTTTCCTGACCCGGTCCTTGGGGACCCGTAGACACTCCACATTTTTGCTCCCTCCCACCTCCTCATGCATTTAGACTCCTTAACTTTTATGTAGACTACTTTTTATATGTTTCTATATTTTTGATACTTATTCTATCCATTTATGTTATTTAATGTGGTCATTTCATTGCTGGTGTCTCTCTACATTCATGCATGTGTCTAATATAACTTGGACCAGATATCATTTTGCCCTTTACTCATTATGATCCTGTTAGTTGTCAAAAGCGCCTTTATTTTAAAATACATTTTCTGTTTAGAGGATCTATTGATTCAATCCACTTCAATTCAATTCAATCCAATTAATTTTTATACAGCGTCTTTCACAACAGTCATCCCAAGGTGCTTTACATGGATGCGTCGTGATACATTAAACATCATTAGAGAGAGTAATACAGAAGGGGGGGAAAAGGAAGGAAAGAAATTAAAGAAAGAAAGTCAGAAGACAACAGAGGAGAGTAACCAAAGACTCCCAAGTAAGGAGAATAAAAACCTTTGGGGTCCAAGGTCAACTGGCTGCCCAACTCCCCTGGGTGTACTGACATTAGTCAAAACAGAAAAGAGTGGACATGCTTGCTAAACGGTGGGTATAAGCCGTGATTGAGGTCAAGCCAAAGTCCATCAATGAGTCCGTTACCCACGCTGGCCTGTGTAGGGAGGCACCGAAGGCTGCTCCCACGATGATACAGTTCGTAGATCCCATTTGCGATGTCACCCGTCCACGGGACAGAGCCTGGACTCCAACCCAGATGGTGCCCACCTCACATGTGGGAAGGCAGAGAGCATGGATGGTCAGAACATGTGTTAGGAAACTAAATGGACAAGCATTGACGGCCATATATGATTCCACAGATATCCTGTATCTTGTGACTGAACAAAAAACACATTTTATCATTATTGCTAAAGCTGCGTTCCTCAGGAACAAAGCCTACAGCTAAGATTTCTTTTGGTCCTTGCAATCATCACAGAATGAAAACGGAACTTGAACTGTCAGCATTATTGTTCCATGTCCAGTTAGGATTACTTAGTACCACCATTGGTGTGTGCAGTCGATTGTATAATTTACTTGATTGTTTTACTGTTTTTTTTAATTTTCAAGTATTTAGGGAGTGTAATTGCAATTTGTAATGTAATTAATATTAAACACCTTTCCTACGTTTATTTTTAATAGCCTGTCATACATTCAAGAAAAGAACTGAAGGAAGATAAACAAATGCATAATACTGATGAGCATTAAGTGCTAAAAGAATCGCACTGGTAAGATATTTCTTAAGAAAGTAAATGACAGCTTGTAAACTTTTTATTTTTCACCAGACTCAGTCACAATGTCAATTTAGGTGCCTTAAAGACCCCAAGGAGAATTATTAGTTTATATTTGCAGTAACAAAATCTGATAGTCACTTGTTTTGAAATAGTGAAAGTCAAAGTGGTGACACTCGCATGTTAAAGCAGATTTGTCTGAATGTATTGAGGATCACATGACTCATCTATTTAGTATTTGCATGAGAGCTTGAGTCTTTATAAGAAGCACACTTGGTTAGGCATCAGAATGATTAGGAGGTTTACTGGATCATGGAGACAGCATTTGGTGTGCGTGACTTTGAATTCAATGGCACAATTTGCGCGGTGTCAGTGGGATTCTTGTGGAACACCCTTAACCTTGTTGCGACTTTTCTCCGCAACCTGAGGACGGCAAACGTTCAGACCATCTCCCTGCTCATCTCCAGCATCTCCCTCAGCAACATGATCCTGGAACTCACCACATTCGGCCTGGTGGCCACGGCGAGAGCCGGAATGTGGTGCCTAGGCAAGCTTCACCCGCTTACCAAGCTTGTCATCTTCTGCTGGCTTCATAGCAGCTGCATGAGTTTTTGGTCGATCTCCTGGCTGAGCGTGTTTTACTGGGTGAAGGTAGCGAGGGGCACCTCTCTCCTCATCGAAACACTGAAGAGGAACGTATCTCCCATCATCAACACAGCTCTTGTGCTGACGTTACTGGGCTCTACTTTAATGCTTATCCCAATACTGTTCCTGGAAGAAAATAATTCCTCATCAGTTACTGCTTCTACTAACTACACACAAAATGTAACCTGCCTTTATGTAATGCCTGCCTTTCCAACTTGGATTAACACAAACATCTACACTTGCGTCTTAATTGCTTTCCTTTGCCCTCTCCCACTGATGGTCATGCTATTCAGCTCCACGAGGCTCGTAATGTATATCTGTGGACACACCCAGTCCATGAAGAGGAACAAGACCGAAGTGCAGAACATGGACTCTTACCTGCTGGTTTGCAAGCTGACTGTATCTCTTGTGGGGGTCTACTTGACCAATTTGGCCGTCGTTGCCCTGTACTTTATCTCTTCTATTATGAAGCGGTACATCAGTACGGTGGTAATTATGGCGAGTTATTCAATTTATTGCACAGCAACTGGCATTCTTTTGACGGCATCTAACAAATACCTGAAGGAAATGCTCTCTGAACTTTTTTGCTGGAGGAAAGCTGTGAACAAAGTGGAAGACAGTACCCAGCATACAAATTAACACGCTTCAGCCTGACTTGCCCTTTCACAATTTCAGCGTCTGGCAATGAAGGGAATAATGATGCGTTAACGAGTGCTAACAGTTACTAAAATGAATGCTTTGTTGCACAAATTAATGTTTTGTTGCATAGCCAGCTACGTAATATGAACTTACAATATTACAGAAACCCGCCATGTCGGTGCGATATAATTATCTATCATTTGTTACTTTATCTGAGTCATATTTATTTGTCTTTATCTGTCGAAACCTGTTTTCAGATACTTTATTCAGAGGTGAACATGAAAGCTTTCGACAGGAACCGCCCACCTGTGGATTTATTTCGCTTTGTTCTTTATTTTTGTAGGATTTTATAAATCTGAACTGCTAGTACGAATTAGGGTACTAAGTGTAATGTCGAGAAATTAAAACTGGTCGAAATAAAGTGGGATTTACAATTGAATATATCAATTGTTGTTTATTTTTTAGTTTAGTTTTATAATAAATGACATATGAGATTGTCATTATTGTGCCATCCTGAATATTTGACTCGTCTGTTATTGTAATAATTCACTTGCATTTTTGTTAATAAGTCAGATGTGATAAACCCCTTTTCCTCCTCGGGTGAATTGGACTCTTTATTTAGGTCAACTGAAATAGACGAGAAAAAAATCTGCCTCTTTTTTAGTTAAAGTTGCCTGATTACTGTCTAAATCTTGGCCTATATTTTCCTATAATTGTGTTTATAGCTATGGGTGTTTTGAGATGTTTCTTAAATAAGCTGTTGCTTTATTCTTATGAATAAAGCTTATCAAAAGATACAGGCAGGTTTCAAGATAAGATTTTATTGGTCCCCAGGTGGGAATTTGTTGTCTAGTTTTTCAACTTTGAGTAACAATATGTTTAATCCAAATTTTAAGTTAAATATACATATTGTAATCGCTTCCAGGGAAAAATGTTTTATACTTAGACAAAGGTTTGATAAATCAGGCACTAAATTAGAATCTTTTGTAATAATACAAAGCTAGTGACAATACATAGCAGATGTAGGTTATAATTGCAGAAATGCTGTCTATGGTTGCTTGTAGTTTAGCCAAATTACTTTACTTTATGCATTTCAAACCGGACACAAAATAATGTATGAAATAAGGCAACAATTACACTATATGGACAAACGTATTAGGACAACTGGCCATTAGACCTACTGGAACTTTTATGACATCACATTCTAAATCCATAGTCATCAATATGGAGCTGGACCCCCTTTGCATCTATAACAGCTGCCACTCTTCTGGGAAGGCTTTCCACAAGATTTTGTGTGTCTGTGGCAATTTTTGCCCATATATCCAGATGAGCATGGGCACAGGGGTGCCGCAATGATCCATACACAACTCTTTACAAAAACTGTAGGGGGACTTTATTACACACACTACACCAGTAACAAAAGGACCATGAGAGGTCAAGACTAGTAAAACTAGAAAGAATAAGCACTAAACCAAAAACTGGACAATACTAAGGAAAACGGTTACAAAGAAACACTAACAAACCGCAAGCAGCTACATGTGCACAGCACTAATATCTACAATGACCGACAGATGAATGAGGCAAAGGCAAGGCCATAAATACTCTAATAAAGAGGGCTACATGAGAGATACAGGTGGCAGCCATAATAACTCAAAACTATGAATCTCACAATGTGGAAATAGGTGTGCTACAAGAGAAATTGATCACAAAAAGGCCTACGATGTGATCTACTTAGATTTCCAGAAGGTCTTTGATGTTGTCCCCCA
>JAODKC010000044.1:4141773-4173733 GCA_026777985.1 Mormyrops attenuatus | reverse complement strand
ACAGTACCCCATACGGTGGCATAGTAGTACCCCACAGTACCCCATACGGTGGCATAGTAGTACCCCACAGTACCCCAGTATGCCACCGTATGGGGTACTGGTATGCCACTATATGGGGGTCTATATCCATCCATTTTCTGTAACCGTTTGCCCTGTTCAAGGATGCAAGGAACAACCCAGTATGGGGCTCCAACCCATCGCAGAGCACACTCACACACCATTCACTCACACAGGCACACCTATGGGAAATTTGGTAACTCTAATTAACTACAGCATGTTTTTGGACTATGGGGGGAAACCAGAGCACACAGAGGAAACCCCACGACAACACGGGGAGAACATGCAAAGTCAAAAGACATGACATGATGTACTTAAATATTTACATTTATTTGGCAGAGGTTTTTGTTCAAGGCAACGTACAAACAGCACGTCACAAGCTAACGGCTGTGAAGGAATCCACTAGGCATAAGTACATATAGGCTGTGCTTCCAATAAGTACCGACGAGAATGGGATTCGAACCCACGCGTGCAGAGCACAATGGATTAGCAGTCCATCGCCTTAACCACTCGGCCATCTCGTCGGGCTTATACAGACCCCACCATTTACTAACAAATTATTAATAACCCATTAATTTACAAACATGAACATACAACCAATTAAATTATATAGCACATCTACAAGTTTTATCAGTCAGCATATAAGTTTGCTAAGTGTACCGTCGATGCGCTAGTTTATTTGCAGCACGGTCTTGCACTGTATAAACACAGGTATACTACAGAGCAGTAAGTCCCTGACATTCATGCAGCAGTGTTGGGGTTAAAAAAGACCACGTGGGTTACTGTATGATATTGTCATCGGGACCCATAAAGGGTATAACTAGAAGATAGAGGACAGCAAGATCAGAGTGTATAAAAGCCCCAGCTGAAGAGCATCCTCCCGTCACTATCCCGGTTCCCCAGCGCTCGGGCTGTCCCACAGGTCCGTCCCAACAGATGCGATGATGCCTGTCTACCGCATCACGTGCGGCACCTTTCTGCTCCATTTTTTCCTGTGTCTGCACTCCGTACCGATGCCGAACAGGAGCGGCAACAGGTACAAATCAGCGACGGTAAGTCAATGCGAGCGGCCGGCGCTTGCATGCGAAACTTCGCCCTGCATACAGCGTCTTTAAATACCTAAACGCGCACTTCACTTTTCACCGAAAGGATGTAGCACTGGAATTAAGCATTGGGACTATGTACAGTACTTAGTGTGTTAACTTTAAAAAAATACTTACTTCGCAGTTGCTAAATTTTGCTTGCACCTGTAATATATTTAAGATATCAGAATAACAGCAAAGTACAGTTTAGAAATAATGTATTGTCATATATGTAAAGTGTATACTTACATGATATGTATTTTCCACCAAATTTAAATAAAATAAAAAGTAGTTGAACGTGTTCCAGTTACAGGGGATTTCAAGCATCTGATTTTCTTGACAACTTTTAAATTGACCAAGGCGACACTTCCGCTGTGTTTGTAATTGACCAGAGTTATGTTTGAAATTTGTGACGCTCGGGTAAATCTAGTACGATCTTATTCTAAGGGCTGTAGAGAGCGAAATAGAAACTACAATAACTCGTCTGCCAAGCTGCCCTTTCAGCGCTAGCAGCCGGATACCTGGTAGCCGATCTCACCTGCAGCTAACCGTTAATTTCATTCAATTCAATTTAGCTTATTTTATGCAGCGCCTTTCACAACAGAGTCGCCCCAAGGCTTTTTACATTGATGTACTGTGATACCTTAAGCTGTGACATCATTAAGACAGAATAATACAAATAAACAGGGGAAAGGAAAGACAAATAAATTAAAGAAAGCCAGATGACAACGTTGACAAATTATAACATATTTCATTAAAACCATAATTTACGTCGTTATACAGCAGGTGTTGCCTTTCGGTAAAATGCAATTATGGCAGATATTACTAATTTCCCCCCATTCTCCCAAATTATTTGCATGTTTTAAAATGGTTTCAAGAGGTTTCACGGATTACTGTCTTCCATTTAAGTAGCGGGCAGGATGCCCAACAGGACTGTAAAAACAGAAGAAAAAAAAGAGTGGGGCCGCTGTGAAAGATTGCGGGACTTTGCACCTGCCATTCGGTTTAGTCCTGGGGATTTTTTTTTCTCAGATTCACTGTTGTGTCTCTAAAGCTGGTAAGCGCAGACAATGTGCTCCCCGTTGGTAACGGAATCGCCAGAGCATTTATACTCAGTGAGTGATTGGTCACACCAAGTGGATTGTTGAAAAGGGGTTTGTGGAAAAGAAAACTAACATTTTCCTAGAGGGACTTGTGCATCTTCCATAACTGCATGTCTTGTATGGGATGGTGGAAAGTCATTACTGTATCCCATTCAGAGACATGGGGGGGGGGGGGGCATGGATACCCTGGCAGATTCAGGAGCCCCCAAATCTACTGCCGAGGGACCTCTCCCCTGCTCGGAAAAGTCCACTAACAGGGGGAAACTACTGGAAATTACTATCAACCGCTGGACCTATATTGGTTAGGCTGAAGGTGTCAATCCAAGCTGGGGGGGCCCAAGGTGACATTTTGTCAGAGGTCCCAGAATTTCTAGCTACGGCCCTGATCCCCTACAGCACAGGACAGGCAACATTTTGGACTGGATGCTTGTCCACTACAGGGCATACGCACGCATGCACACACACACACACACACACACACACACACAAGCAGGAAAATTATGACGCTGGTATATTCTTGACCTTGCTTTCATCCTCAAGGTCAAGGGATGCAAAGACACTTGTGAATCTGACCCAGTGCATCTCTTATCCTTTAACCACACTGTGTTCTAAGCCAGATAATTATTTCTCTGTAGCTTGAAATGTAGCGACTGGTAAACTTGCAACTCCCAGTTTGGGCTTGTTCAGAAAAAAATCCATTAGATTGGCCTTCTGGTCACAATTCCAGTTAAATAATGGTCTTAGTGGGAAAATGTTTTGCAAAGATTGTAGCGTAAAGTTGTGAAGAATGAAAATGCCTATAGATTCTACTTTAGAGTAATGATGTTATGCAGAATACATCAGAGGCTGTTATGGGCAGCTGTGTTGTGCTGCACTGTTTGCTTTGAGTTTTCTGCATGCAGTGCGAACAATAAACTTAAATTCAACATGTGGGTCGCCCCCTGAGGGGGATGGGAAATCATCCGATCGCAATCCTGGAATGTTATGCTCGACGATAGCAAGAGTCTGTTTGTTACTTACATTTTGGAAGCTGTGGCCTGTGAGGGAAAATGCAGTTGACATTATTGGTAGGTTACAGAAGCAATCAAATAAAATCCTTTGACCACTTGGCTTCGCTGCTAGTGGGTGACTTCCGCTCAAAAAAAATAAAAATGAAATCTGGACATAGAAAAGGAAGGACGTGCAGCAGTGCTGAACCAATCTGACTCATCTACTGAGTCTCTTCCTGTCCTAGTGAAACAAATTCTTAACTCCCTGTAATCAAGTTTTGTGCACTCTGATGGAATTAGGCATATCTTCTCTGGATTTATCATGGGTAAATATTTATTCAAAATGCATTTCCTGCCTCCTGGATATTCTTTATCTTATATGACATTTCCTTTTTCTTCCAAGGGTGGAAGGGCTATACAATATAATTGCAGAGAATTTATGAAATTGCACAATGTTTTCATATAAGCCCTCCCCCCCCCCAGCTTGTATATACAGATGCTCCTCTACTCACAAACAAGATACGTTCTGAATGGCCGTTTGCAACTTGAAATGTTCATAAGTTGTATTCAACACCACTTTAAGGGCATACAGAAGTATAAAGAACTAGGATGCTGGGAGTACGCACGCTACGCTGTGGGAGTAGCGGCCAGAAGTCATACTAGGCGGAATTGGCACGCAGAAAAAAAATTGATGTTGTGGGCAGGAAACGGGAGCCCAAGGAACACAATTTGGACTGACAGTCCTCTTCGTTCGTATATCTGAAAGTTCGTAAGTTGAACGTTCGTAAGTAGAGGAGTGTCTGTATATTGTTTTCTAAGGTTGTATGAGATTTAACAAAAATAAGCAGAGGAGGCTGCAAAAAGAAATTTATAAAGAGTATAAGGAAAAAAATGAAATACAGCTGTGTATTGAATGTGACGGATTACCTGTTGGCGCTGAGGCTTGCTGCCAGCTGGTGGCCTTGCCTAGAAGCTATGCTGTGGGGCAGTTAGACAAAATTATGAGGCGAATGGATTCAGGGGATCCCGTGAGCCTCCCACCCCCCCATTAGCTTCTTATCGTTACTTCCTGTGCCTGTCCCAAATCATGAGCGAACACGCAAGCCTGCCATATCCAGGATATTAGTGTCTGGCATCAGGAACAGTGGTGACTCTGACCGAGCAGGGGCACAGGGAATCTGGCTGTCAAAAGAGAGCTTTTCTCATAGGTGGTCTGACATGGGCTATTCGGCCTCCCCAAATGAGGGCAGTTCACCCAGTCTAACAAAAAACTCAAGTTTCGAGTTTTATTGCTCAAGTGTTTGGAGGAACACAGTGAAATTCTTAAGCGAAAGGTGCATGGGGGGGACAGTAGGAAAAACTGCAGTGCGATACAGGACAAACTGCAATGCCATAGTGGACAAACTGCAGTGCCATACAGGACAAAAGCAATGTAATAGTGGACAAACTGCATTGTGATACAGGACAAACTGCAGTGCAGTATAGGACAGACAGCAGTGTGATACAAGACAGACAGCAGTGCGATACAGGACAAACTGCAATGCCATAGTGGACAAACTGCAGTGCGATACAGGACAGATAGCAGTGTGATACAGGACAAACTGCAATGCCATAGTGGACAAACTGCAGTGCCATAACAGCACAAACAGCAATGTAATAGTGGACAAACTGCATTGTGATACAGGACAAACTGCAGTGCAGTATAGGACAGACAGCAGTGTGATACAAGACAGACAGCAGTGCGATACAGGACAAACTGCAATGCCATAGTGGACAAACTGCAGTGCGATACAGGACAGATAGCAGTGTGATACAGGACAAACTGCAATGCCATAATGGACAAACTGCAGTGCGATACAGGACAGATAGCAGTGTGATGAAGGACAAACTGCAGTGCAATATAGGACAAACTGCAGTGCGATACAGGACAGACAGCAGTGTGATACAGGACAGAGAGCAGTGTGATACAGGACAGTCAGCAGTGTGATACAGGACAAATGGCAGGATAATAAGAGACAGGGCAGTGTAAAATAAGTGTTAAATTGGTGATGCAATTGGGGAAAAAAGGTGTGCAAATAGCTATAGAGGTAATAAAGCACTGTTACAGTGCAGAAGTGGCATATTAACAACAGTGTGCAGTATAGTGGAGGGGGTGGACAGGTGCAGGTCACCGGTTGCTTAGTGACCGGATGGCTTGGGGACAGAAGCTGTCATTCATAAGCCTGACTTTGCATGCTTCCCTGCTGGTTTGATGTGACCACCTGTCCACTCATTCAGTCGTTGAGTCATATTCAGTGAGGTACAGTATGTTGGCAGCACACTATTGCCTTTGTCACTGTAACATGCTGAGTGACAACAAAGTGATCATAGGGTGAGAAATAAATGATCTATTTACAATGACTAGCAGCTGTAGCACTAACTAATCTCATCCAAATACCATCAGATAGTTCTGCAGCAAACAGTATTGGGAAGATCACAAATACCAGCTGGGTTTAACTTGACTCATTAGCTAAATGACAAGCTTCCTTGATAAGCATTTTTGGTCATCTTACCTCAACAGAAAGCATTTGATTTTTAACAAGAAGTGATATTTCTAGTTATAGAGATAGACTGTCAAGAAGTAGATTGTGAATACAAAACACTTTTTATTTTAACACATATAGGTCCCACTGAAGTAATGTCCCATGTAAAATGATTCTTTGGCTTTGTATTTTTATGACTCTCTTACTCAGGGTCATGATGTTGATTGAGAATTGTTGTCTTAACAAAGAAATTCCATAAACGCCGAGTGAAACATTTCAGCTCAGTTTGCGTCACTCTTGCCTCACAGTTCAAAGGTTGGGAGTTCAAATCAAAGTTGAAGTTAAACTTCCAAAGTTGTGTGCATATATGTGTGAGTGTGTGTGTATATATATATATATATATAAACATATACCCACCCATCCATCTTCTACCCAGTTATCCTGGTCAGGATCATGGGGGGGCCTGCAGTCTATTCCAAGCTGTACAGGGCACAAGGTGGGGATACATGCCAGGTGGGGTGCCAGGCAAAACATTTTCCTATTTGAACTTTCAGTTTGTTTACTTACACAAAGCATTCTGTTGTATATCTGACCCCAGCTCACAGATTTGTTTTCAGAAGTTGGTATAGATTCCAATGCAGGACAGTTAAAATGAATGACAGCCAATCAGAGAGTCAACCTATTCTGCACCAATATAAATCTGCAAAACCAATTCTCTGTTCTGTGCGAGTAGGTCATTTATACCGCCCACAAACTGATGTAGTTTGGAAATATATATATCCTAGAAGTTGATGATGAGTTGAAATAGTAAAGGAGAGATTGCCTGAACCATGTGCCAGTTATGCAACAGTTATGAGACAATTATTGGCTTTACAAACATCTTGAAATCAGAGATGCAGAGAATGGGAGAGGGTGCAAAAAGATGCACATGTGTAGGAGCATAATCTTTCATAGCAGTCAAACCCATAGTGGCAGATGAAGTTCTTAGGAAACCAGACTCAGCCGATCAGCGCTTTCTCTATTCTCAACTAAAGCAGGACTGCGAAGGAAAGACAGGTGACCTTGATTCAGGCGAGACATGTATTCAGGGTCCACTCTTTACCGAGTTTTCATCTTCATGTCTGGGAACATTAACCTGGTGGAACTGTGCCTTTAATAAAGGGGGATAAAAATATGTATCAATATCATCATCATCTTCTTCTTCTTCCTCCTCCTCCTCCTCCTCATCATCATGCTCATCTTATTTTTCTATTTTGATCTCCACATGCTTCCTGATAGCAAACAAGAGAGGCTGTGGAGTAGGACAAAAACAACAAATCAGGCAAGGTTAACGTCGAGTTTTTGAACAGGAAAAAGCAAATTGGGTGAAACTGTTATTGACACACATTATTGGACATGGAGAGAGGTTGGGAGGGTGTAGTAATCCAAGAGTAGAATCTGCCCAGTTTATCGTTTCACTAGAATTCTCTTTTTCCCCTAAGTGCTGATGATCCCATGAGATCTGGGTACCTCAGAGAGATGTGGAATGAGGAGAAACTCATGGCACGAGGACAGGAGCTAATTACAAGCTGTGACGTTTATTTTTTTCCAGGGAAGTTATTTCCTCTGTGAACCCTTGAGCTTCACTGACCTTCCTCCTGCACCTCCTGGCCCTAACGCTCCTTCCCGGGTTTTCCAGGAATGGCTGGAGAAATCACACGACAACCACCTGAAAAAAAAGGGGGGGCTACCTCACACACTGGACACTCTGAAGGAGTCCCGGGTCAGGGGGCACCTGCACAGAGGGCTACCCCCGAGAAGTGGCTCCGCGTCCGGGCAGAGGCCCCGCTGTGGTGTCCCAGACTCCCCAGTGCACGGAGGGCAACGGCGGCAAAAGCGCTTTGTGCTCACTGGGAAGAAATGGCAGAAGAATGACCTCACCTATAAGTAAGAATGTCCAAATAATCTCTTCAGAGTGATCTGCAGAAGGTAGAATGTAGGGCTTCCTCAGTTCTGCTCATGTGGTCTTAGTGCGCTTCAAATTTAAACAGAATAGTCAGCAAAAATACCCCGTTGCAAAATTCTTCCTGTGATCACGTCACGGTTTCCAAATCCTTTCTGTTTGTTTTTCACCACTTGCTCCTTTTCACTAAAGTGATCCCAATGCTGGGTTCGCAGCTTGTGCCGCGGGAGGAAGCACGCTTGTCACATTCCAGCCCCCAGCTAAACCTCAACTCTGTTGGCATGAAAAAAGCAAATCAGCGACTTTGTTTGCCCCCGCCCACCTCATGCCACAGCTCTTTCTTAAATTCCCAGAAAGGTGTCTGAATCTGTTTAGTCCGGCATGCTTAGGAATATTCTATGATTGGGATGTCTTTGCTGGCGGGCTCAGAGATTACAGCACTACCTTCTGTGAGCTATCCACAAAAATGCCACGCTTCCACTTTAATTGACGAGTCAAATCAAATCAAGCTGAGCTCAGATAGGTAGAGGAGGTGACAGCTTAAAGATGAAGAAGCGTAGCTGTAGCAAAGCATCATAGGTACTCGTATGCACCATCAGAAAGTAAAATATAACTTGCATCTCTTCCTCAGGATAGTGAATTTCCCGAGCCATTTAAGCCAGGAGAAGGTGCGTTGGGTCATGAAGGAGGCGCAAGAGATGTGGAGCAAAGTCAGCCAGCTCACCCTCACCGAGGTCAACGATGGACATTCTGACATCACCGTCGACTTCCTCAGGTGACTGGGGGTTTCTGCTTAGACCCAGGGGTGAACAATCAAGTAGAGTGCAACACTGTTGAAAATGTGACCGTAAACTCCTATAGGTCAACTGATAGAGACTTGTGCTGATAAATCAGAGCATGGGGCAGCGGGTTCAAATCTCATGAAACACATTAATTGTACGTCTTCCTTCGGAGCAGCGTGTGGCTCAGCAGGTGAAGTCTCTACCTGCGCTCCAAAGGTAACGGGTTTAAACCCAGCATCGGCAGAATAGTCACACGTTCATGGGCTCTTTCAGCGACACCCTATTCTATTCATCTGTGTTTCACAGTGCGGTCCTCAGGGGCTACACACGGTCTACATTTTTGCTACATGCCTGACAGTCCACATTTTTGCCCCCTTCCAGCTTCCTGCTGGGGGGCTGAGAAGGGGCAAAACGTGGACTGCAGGTCCACGAGGAGCAGATTGTGAAACACTGCTATTCATGATTGTGGCAGACCCCTTGCAGAAACACCACACAATAGACCTGTGAAATGTTAACTTATTTTGTCCCAACTAGTGACGGGTGGGAACCCATCATAGGGCAGATACAGAGCAATCACACAATGCCCCAAACTGAAGGATTTTAGGTTGTTAGGGAGGAGCCAGAGGAACACAGATAGAACCAGCAAACTCCATATGCAGAGCCTGGTGTAGGAATAATGCACATAACCCAGCAGGCGTGAGGCCACAGCCCTCATAAGCCAACCATCATGGGATTCGAAATATGTTAATGTGCTTTATGATTTATTTCATGCATAACTGGCACTCATTTTTCCCAGTCCTGGGAGCAAACTATGGCTCATCCGGGGCACTCCCAAGTCAATAGGGACCCAGAGGGTGTTGAAAATCACTGCACGATGTGTTCAACACGTACATTGTACCGTCATGCATTGTGTCACCTGTCATTACCCGCATGCGGGCCTCAACTATCATGCCCTTAGCAAAACCGCAACTCTTTTTTTCCACAGCTTCTGCAGAAGTGTTATCATCTTGGGGGGCTACTGGTTTACTTATCGCCAAGAGCACGTTGCAACAAGCCACAGCCTGAAACATGACATAATACAACAAAAATACCTCCAAGCATTCCGCTTCAGTATTGTTAAATTATCTGTTGCATGATGAGTTTGGAAGTTCACCAAACATAATTAAATCGACATCTGAATTGCATGAAAACATCTACACAGATTTTCTTAACCCAAAACTGGAATAGTGTAAGGCTCGTCTCCCTATCCCTGTGGCAGGGGGAGCTGAGTGACCACAGAACTGAGGGTTTAGCAGAGGCAGCTGTGAGGATGTTTTCATGCCTCTTAAGGACACAAGGACAAAAGCAAAAATGCAAAACATATGGAAGATGTGCTGTAGCTAAGGTGTTGTGAGTTTTCATTGCTGCTCCCTTCAGCACCACCCCTGCTCCTACAAGAGACTTTTCTGATGAAGCCTGGAATAATGGACAAAATCAGATCTGTGGACAAGTTAGTTTACTTCTCAGAATGAAGTCTCCCTTTTCCCAAAGGCTGTGGTCTCCTGGTTCCCATGAATCCACCCATACAACAGCAGCAATTAGAGTGCCGATGGTGTTTTTTCTGTCTCAAACCTCAACAAAAACAAGTCTTTTACCAGCTTTACCAACTACCCTTCAGGCTCTGATGCTGCATGCTTATCATGTGCTCCCTCCCCTCCCTGAGGCCACGCCTGATGATGGCATTCCTAAGGCATGGCTGTTGACCTTGTCCTGCCCAAGAAGGACTCAGAAATTGGGTTCTGTCTGCATCGTCCTGAGCGGAACACGAGGACACTAACTGCCTGAGACCAACGTCAGGTTCACAATATATCAGTGCAACTGTTTGCAAGCTTTCCACCCAGTATTTCTGAAAAGACCTGCACCTTTTATTGTTGGATTGCAAATTTGTATTTTGAGAGGCATGGGGGTATTCCACAAAGCAGGATTTCTTCATTAGCCAGATAATGTACACCAAATGTAAGGATTATCCAATAGGAATGTCACTTACTTGTCTTCCTATTGACCAGTTTAAATGTTAGGCTTAAGCTACCTTTTCACAATTTGTCTTTTATTGTGTTTGAAAACATTAACCCCTATAGCCTCTGGGACATCTGCTTGGATCATAAATATACAACTGTGGAAAAAATTAAGAGACCACAATTTTTTGTTTCATTCATTTCTTGATTTATGGCTGTGAGTCTGAATAACATATACAGTGGTACCTTGACCCACGAACAGTCCTGTTCACGAACAAATCAGGTTACGAACCAGATGTTCGAAAAATTATGGTACTGGTTCGCTAACCATTTTTCAGGCTGCGAACACACAAACATCCCCAAAAGGGTCCATTGAAAGCACCCCAAAGAACCACCCGAAACACGAAGAAGTGTACATACCCAAGAACTGCTGTGGAACGTATAAAAAACTTCTTGTAGATGTATGTCTTTACTATATCTCTTCAGAGGTCAAATATCTGAAAAAAGAAAAAAATAGAGAGACAGAACGTTCTGTTATAGCGGTACCTTTCAGTGATTGTTTTTAACAGTCACATATCTATACATAAAATTACAGTACTTCATTGCGTGGCATCACGAAATGTACATAAAAATTTTAGGCATATGAAAATAATGTACAGCGTAATAAAAAAATCACGTTTTCGAAATTACTGTATTGTTTTTGAACTGTTACTCAATCTTTTAATGTTAATTGTTTATTTTTTTGGGGGGGATGTTTTGTGGATCTTTTCCGTGTTTTGGCGTCTTTCGAGCGACCAGCCCGCCAACAAGCGTATGCTCAGTTGTGTATTGGTCCGCCTTCCGTAAACGTTTGTTCTTAGTGTTTTCTGTGTTTCAGTGTTTCTGAGGTTTGAACAAATTATTTGTATTTACATTAACTTGAATGGGAAAAAATTCATTCAAACTTTTCGGGTCGTGAGCTGAGTCCTCGAACGAATGAATTTCGTGAGCCAAGTTACCACTGTATATTTATTTGCAAACTGCAGCCTGGTTATTCTCAGTTTCCCATTAATGAAGGGCTTCTTCCTTGCTTTATGGAACTTCAGTCCTGCTTCTAGGAGCCTGTTATGAACTGTCCTAACAGTGCACTTCACATCTACACTTAACGTTTCTGATAATTTTTCAAGGTCCCTTGATGTGGTCCTCCGATTCATGAGAAACTGTCTGATAAGTTAACGGTCATCTCTGGCATTAGAAAATCGCTACCGCCCTGCTTCATCTTATTCTTCTGTACTACTGTCTTACAAATTTTGAACCTGGAAGCAGCCTGCTGCTCAGTGTAGCCTCCTACCAGCAGAAGCAAAATTAAACCAGTATTTAAAAATGCAGATTTGTTTAAAAATATAGAGTGATCTCTTAATTTTTCCATGGCTGTATAAAAGGCCAAAAATGGCTGCAAATATTTGAAGAAGGCTGCATAGAATTTGATCGAAGTTTTTGTCTTAATGTCATCAATGATGAAGAGCATGTTTCAAGATTCAAGAGGTTTATTCGTCACGTACACAGTTGTACACATACAACATGTAGTGAAACGTAACCCTGGTCACTCCGAGCAGCTGTGCATGATAACAAAACAAAGAAATATATATATGAAATGTTCAGCTGTACATAATCTATACATAAGTCATGGAGGTATTTTGCTGTGAAATTTAAGTGCAATGTGCAAGAGGCCTGAGGTATGTGCCAACGATTTGGACAGTGTGATGCAGTACCTAGAGGCATTGAGTATTGTCCTGGTTTAGGAGCCTTATGACCTGGGGGAAAGCGCCAAAAATGTCACTGATGTTCTTCATCTGACTGCAGGCTACGGCATGGAGATGAATTTCCCTTTGATGGTCCTGGAGGTGTGCTAGCCCATGCTTTCTTCCCTGGCACACCAAAACAAGGGGACATCCACTTTGATGCCGATGAGAACTGGACTGTGAGGAATATTGCAGGTGAGCAGGCAAAGCTGGGGTTTATTCACGGTTAGAAAGTGAATTTAGTGCTGTAGCCGCAACACTAACATCAAGGCAAAATAACAAGAACACAAGCAGCTTTAGGGATGAAATAGATCCATTCTGGGTCCCTTGTTAATGATGACAATACACCCAAGTTCTCTGGATTTTGGATTACGTAAAGCAATGTTTTCCAGTTCAGTCCTCGTGGACCTACAGATAGTTCATGTTTTTGCTCCCTCCCAATTCCCTGTAAGGAGCTGGGAGGGAACAAAAATGTGGACTGTCTGGCAGGGAGCTCAGAGGGAGCAAAAACATTGACTATGGGACCCTGAACACTGGATTGGGAAACACTGCAGTACAGCCATTTTTGGGAGCTGTGTTCTATATATAGAATGTTCACATGTATATAAAAATCATAAGGGAAGGATCTGGTTCCACTCTACCAGCATGCTGTACAAGGAGCAGAGGTGCAACGTTCAGAGTCAGAAAGTACAGATCCAGACCTGTCATGCCCCGCTCGTCCGATCCTCCTGTGTGCCACGCCCCCTTGCTGCCTCATGTGGAATCCCCGTGTTACCAGCTGTTTCTAGTTGTAAATTTAGTCTGATGAATTTAAGTCCGCGTTTGAGTATGTTTCCCCAGTCCGGTCATTAACGTCATTTTGTAGGTTCTGCATGTTCCATGTTCCTGCTCATTTTGTACTTTGACTTAAACCCCGTGTTTCTCGACTCCTTGAGTCCTACCTCTGCTTCCTCGGTCTGTGCCCCGTGCAAACTGTGACAAGACCAAGATTTTGTTTCAACCAACCAGTTGAGTACTCTGTGACTGTGACTCTTTATACTCAACTGGCCAGTTGAAACAAAATCTTGGTCTGGACTTGTACTTTCTGAACCTGAACTTTCCACTTCTGACAAGAAGCAATCCATTGCCGATGAATGGAAGGAGCTGGGGGTCACTGTGTCTCCCTCCCCAAAGGCATGGACCTGCTCAACACGGCCACCCATGAGTTTGGCCATGCGCTGGGCCTGCACCACTCCATGGACCCCGACGCTGTCATGTCACCGTTCTACACCTTCTCTGACCCGGTCACCCTGACTGAGGATGACAAGCAGGGTATCCAGGCCTTATATGGCAAACGGCCACCTGCCATCGTCAGGCCATATGTGATGGAGACCAATGAAATCACTCTATCTAAGGTAACAGACCCCGCCCCTCATGTGGCCAGTAACACAAATGAGCCTGGATGTACGGTCCTTCCCATATGGAAAAAAATGTGTATATAAACAAATATCTGACATACATATCTACTATGTCTGCATATATACTTGAGTATTAAAAATTGGCCGCTTTGTATATATTTATATACAAAACACATATATGTATGTGTATTTGTTTTCCGTATAGGAAAACATCACATGTATTTACATATATGGCACAAATGTCCAGATATGTGCAATAAATTCCCTAAATACCTGGATTATTCAGCAGATCTCTTGTAGACAGCACTGGCGTACATCTTCCATTTCTTGAAGAGCATTATGACTGTTGTGCCCTGGCTTGCAGCCTGATGCCTGCCACACAGATTTTGACGCAGTGTCGGTCATCCGAGGAGATCTCTTCTTCTTCAAGTCCTCTTACGTGTGGCGCCTCCGAGGCGGGCACCTCCAGACCGGCTACCCAGCGCTGGCAGCCTACCAATGGGCTGGCTTCCCCAAGAAGATCGATGCCGCCTTTGAGGACATATTTGGGATGATATGGTTCTTCCAAGGTGGGTGATGCTGACCTTCCTGGGCCTCATCCAGGAAGAGGCAGATCTGAGATCCACATTTTCCAAAATCAAAACACAAACATGACCTGTGGATCATTAAAAACCCATCAGGTCGATCCTTTACCGTACAGCTTGATTTGCTTTCTAAAAATCTGTAATTCAGAGTTTTTCTCCTCCTACTATCCATATTGAATCTCAGTTTGGGCCTCCTTACCAGGTTGGGCCCAGTTGTTCAAACCATCTTCTTATTCGCCTGGCTGGCTGAATCACATTTTAGAAACACACTGTTGAAGGTTTGCTGTTCAATGTACATTTCTTTATGTGAAAGAAAGAAGTGGAGCGATGTCAGCATATGCGATGACCTACAGAGCATATAGACCTAACGTAATAACTGGATGTTTTCTAGCTGAGGATATCGCTGAAGGATCTGGCATTAATTCTTAGCTTTGCAACCATAACAAGTGCTGACAAAGGAAGTGTCTTAATAGCAACAAGATCAAATCATATAAAATAAAATATTATCTCATATGGATGTACCTCTGTCTTTTCAGGCCACAATTTCTGGGTTTACGATGCTGAGAATCTGGTCAGGGGCCCGGAAACGGTGAAGAGCCTGGGAGTTCCTGTCTTTGATATCCAGGCCACCTTCACATGGAGTAAAACCAATGACCCGAGGACCTACTTCTTCAAGGATGATAAATACTGGATCTTCGATCCCTCCAACAAGATGGTGGAAAGTCCACATCCATACAGCACGCAGAACTGGAGGGGATTCCCCAGCAACATCGATGCAGCCTTCCAGGACCAGCAAGGTAACAGAGACGTTTGAAGTGAACATTACCAACTAGCAATCCTCGTAATGATGACTTTGCTGCTGTTGCAGTCTGTATAAAGGGAAAGGGAGATTATTTGTGATATCTGTGCCTAAAAATGAACATTACAGTTCAAGAAAATGTATCATTTAAAATTGAATTAGGGGCCAGAAGATATATATTGGAAGGAAAACTTCAGCACATCAGAAACTGGAACTTAAATCCATGAGAACAAATCCAGCTAAGGAGAGGATAGGTTCAGCAAAGAATCGCCAAAAGCCAGAAGGTTCTATTCTAAGGACTGTTATAGGGTTGTTATGATTCTTAACTATTAATAATAAATGTTACCTGTTGTTTGATCCCCTCTTCTTCACACCCTGTTATTGACAGGCTATGCCAACTTTCTTAGTGGAAGGCAGTACTGGAAGTTTGACCCAGTGAAAAAGAAGGTACTGGAAGGCTATCCCCGCTATATTGGAGCTGACTTTTTTGGTTGCTGAAGGTCTTAAAGAAGCCTGTGGAAGAGCAGCATTTCCACACTGGACAGGCAGGTGTCGGGACATCCTCATTAATGTCTGTCGCCCTCTGGTGTTCATATGTTATACCAGCCTCGGCGAACAGGAAACGGGATTTCCAAGTCCCACTGCTCTTTCCGAAAGAATACTGTGAATCATCTTTAGACCTTCCTTGATGGTACAATGTTCACATTTACATTCTTTCAGTATTGGTGGGAGGCCTTAATATCAGTATCAATTAATATTTAATATCAACATTAAATGTAGTCAGCTAATAGTATTTTTTTACCCAGTAGGCAGCAATATAAGTTATATGTGAATAAGTGTTTGAACATGAAAGTCACAGACTCTCAGGAAAAAAATGAACATTTGAATATGTATTTCTGAACTAATGTTTATACACTTCATATAGCAGCTGCGATCCTGTTCACTGAAGAAACAAACAGCACATCTACCTTTTACAAGAAGGACGTGAATTCATAGTTCAGTTTTGTAGCAGTATCACATTTTCTGTTTGTAACACATCAGGTACTAAATTGCTTAGTCAATAGTGGCGTATGAAGCATCCACACCTTAATACCTGTCTAACTTGTGTTATAAGCAGGAGTGTTTGCATTAAAATCGAGGAGGGAAATAACCATCAATCTGACTGCTGATTAATATTATATCTGTAGATCACTCATTCTCTCAGGTTTGCTAATATCCAGCAGAGTGCAGGAAAACTACTCATTTTAAAACCTGATGGCTTTTTGAACTTTTTTTTTTTAACCGCAGGGTGTATTTACAGTGTTGGATGAACTTTAAACAAACATATAGCCAGCCCTAGACCTAGAATGTAGCCCCACAAAGAAATTCACAATAACATTCATCCATCTTCCGATCTCTTATCCTGCTAACCCAGAAAGCACAGGGCACAAGGCTGGGGAACACCCTGCGTGGGATGCCAGTCTGTCGCAGGGCACACACGCATCCTGATACAGATTTGACACTTTTCTTATATAACAATAACAATGACAAATATGAGGGCTTTGCTAAGTTATTGGTGGTATTTTGTCTGTCATCTTGACCATAATAAGTGGTTGGAAGATGGATGGAAAAAATAGTAACAGCATGTTTAAATTTCTGTTCACCTAACATACACCTTGATGACACGTATTTTGCGTTCTGATAAAAAAATGGGAGGATAATTCCTAATTTTACAAACTATATGATAAAATCAATTTGAAGTTGTTCCAAGAACCTAATTTAATCCTAAGGACTGCCTCTGCATGAAAATGAGCCCGTTTTGAAGTAAATTGCAGATGAACCACTGAACTCTGCCTTATGCAATATTACTGATACCTTCAGAAAAACCAGAGAGAATGTGACAAATAGTGCCCTGTGTCAGTGCTGGGCACTGATAGAGCTGCTGTTTTCACATTCGTTTTGGGGTGAGTTAATGGACCTGCGATTTCATGGACGGGATGTGAAGAGGCTTCCAGCAGCTCTCCTGGCTGCAGTGTCTGCGTTAGCACTGCTCAGCTCACGTATGTTTTCATTGTATGTGTATGTGCCCTGTGATGGACTGGCATCCCATCCAGGGTGCGCCATAGCCTCATGCCTCATACTGTCTGGGGAACGCACCAGGCTCTCCTGTTACACTGAACATGATTCGCGGTTAGAAGATGAACCGATGGAATACTTGGTGGTTTGTAGCATTTTCAATCAGGTTGTTTTTATAATGTGGAAATGGTTATTTTAGCTCTCTCCACAACTCTCATCTGGACAACTCATCCGTTTTTTAAGGGTATTTATGTTGTCTTAACATAACCGATCATATTTTTCATGTTTTAACCAAAATTCCATATGTAAATATCATGTATAAATTATGTTTAATATTTCGACATAAATAAAGGTAATCCTCGCTCAGGCTTTGATTCCCTACGTGTGTTGTCCTACTTTATCCTCTGAAGTCATACGGAAATACAAGCTGCAGAACAGAAGCAGTGCCGCCCCTCCCTACACGCAGAACACGCGCTGTGCATAGGGCCCCACGATCCATGGGGGCCCCATTTTCCGCAAGGGGACGCATTCTCTGCAAATGCGCAAAGGATGCGCATCGCTGCCGTGAGGCGCGCGTAGAGCACAAAGTCCGCCCGAGGCAGGAGAGAAAGAAAGAGACGAGTAATCTGACACCGCAAGGTTGTAAACCGAAATCGCATTTTGTGATAGTCATTTTACATTTACCGCAAGAAAGCAGACGCTCTTTTCCAGAGCGACTCACAAGTGCTTAGTAGTCTATGACTGTTCTTCAATTTATAAGCTAGACGTAAAATCAACAGCTGTCAAGATCAATTAACCGCTAAGAACGTTGTATAAAAGTTGTTAGGAAAGAGTGCGCAGGAAGAGGAAAAGATTGTTAGTGGAATAAAAAAAATTCTGCTTAGGGCCCCAATTTGGCCAGGGGCGGCACTGAACAGAAGCACCTACGCAAGCATATACACATACCGGAACAATATGCTTGGATACTTATTCTTTACTTTCCACAAAAACTTAAGCTCAATATCGATTTTCCTTGGCACTTGGCCTCCCACAAACATACTCATTTCTCATGTGCAAAATGACTTCTCACTTTATGATTTCGGGTAGTTACTTCCTATTTAATGTCATTACAGGTTACAAGGTCATTTTAAGAAACGTGCCCAGTTTAATTATCTCCCCGGTGCCGACAGACCAATCAAAAAACGATGCGTGGAGCAGTGACCCGTCCAGCCTCCGCTCGATCTCAGAATAGCAGCGGGGTGGGTTCGCCGCACTAAGCCGTTTGTTTGGCTTACCTTTCCATCCACGTGGAGCCTCCGGACTGACAAACGCGAACTTCATAATCTCTGGTATCTCGCTTTACCATCTGATTGGTCAGTTTCTATGCCAATCAAGTACGTTTGTCGTTGACTGGCTTAAAGTTTTTAAACCAACGTCTATTTTGAATGTGATCGCTAGATGTTATATAGGTAACAGCTGATTGGCCGCCAATACGGCCATCTATCATACGATTGGTTTTTACATGTGTCATTCATCGTTTTCTCCCGGGTTTGTACATACTAAACGGCTTCTTACTCGCTGAATTAGACGTGGGCGTTGCTGTTGCTGGAACGCCAGGGTAATGCTCATCTTGAATTTAAAGGGGACGTTGGTAAATACAACCTACTACAAGTGCATTAGTGATTTTTAAAACCCCGTTCGGAAAGAAAGGACTACTATGGCACAAAGCTTTACGCAGGAGTATCTACTGATTCCCGCCGTCACCAGAGCGTATACGACAGCCTGCGTCTTAACCACTGCAGCAGTGGTAAGTAGAACTATTAGGTATAATAACTTTGTACCATCTATAACTATCCAGTTGCACAAGTCATCAGCTGTGCAGAACTATTTATTTAATTGCACACTGTACTGTTAAGAATAAAGGTTTTCTGTTTTTGTTAAAAAACGCTTTTTAATTTTCATGATATCAAACTGCATGAGAGTGTGACAAGTGATTTCCACTTAAGTCTTGCCGCAAAACCAAGGGCGCTGATCTGTGTATGGACGGTGGGAACATGTCCCTAGCAATTAATATTGTGGGAGTACTATGTGTGGTTAGGGGTTGGTGGTTCGGGGCCCATTTGGTCCTTACCAGTGTTGAAATCAGCCCTGTGCCCTTGCTCGAAACCTCAAACATGTATAGTTTTACCAGTCTAATAAATGTAGTTTTAAACATTGCGTTTTTCCATTGTT
This sequence comes from Mormyrops attenuatus, assembly GCA_026777985.1. Lineage (NCBI taxonomy): Eukaryota > Metazoa > Chordata > Actinopteri > Osteoglossiformes > Mormyridae > Mormyrops > Mormyrops attenuatus. The sequence goes on along the minus strand of JAODKC010000044.1, from coordinate 4,154,435 downwards.
TCATCTGTACAGAAATTGTAAAATAAATTCTCTTATAACCGCAATTCTTTTAGCATGGTTTTTAGAATTTTTATTTAAAACTGCTGAATTTATGATACGTGATACTTCTACCTTTGCAGCAGCTGGAATTCATCACCCCGTTTCAGCTGTATTTCAATCCGGACTTAATTTTTAGAAAATGTCAGGTAAGAAATTTTTCATTCGTTTCAGTCCGTCCTATGAGTGAATACAAAATGGAATCGTCTATAAATTAACAAATTAAATGCGAAATAACTTGCAAATATGCTTGTGTATTTCTTCTCAAAGATGTGGCGTCTCATAACCAGCTTCCTCTTTTTTGGACCTCTTGGATTCAGTTTTTTGTTCAACATGGTCTTTCTGTATCCTTTTGGCTGTTTTGAGCCTGTATGGAGATACCTTTCTGAATTTATTCTTTGCTGATTAATTTTTTTTCTTGGTGTTTTTGTTTGGTTTACAGACACCAAATAAAATGTCTTTATTTTCTTTTTTTAAAGGTTCATTACAACCAATTTGCATAACCGCTTGTGCCCTCATCTCCACAGCTGTTTGCCAGTGTTGTTCCGCTTCCTTAGCCAGCGAGATTTCGATACTGCCGCATGCTGGAGGAGGGCTCCTTTCGCGGCCGGACGGCAGACTTCGTCTTCATGTTCCTGTTTGGGGGGGTCCTAATCACAGTATCCTTCTCATTCATATCTGGCAGCGTGGTCACACCGGTGCTACATCCAACCGCTGGCTCTCCTGGAAGATAAAGCGGGAAAACATTTCAGATTTAGAGTTAAAGACCCTGCCCCCCCAAACGCACACACACACTTTTTCAATATACAAAACATAGGTCCATGTCCTGGGTTGTTCCCTGCCTTATGCCAATAGGGTCCACACCCCCTGCAGGTGGTTGCAGAAAATGGATGGATGGATGGATATGCCCTTTTTTCCTTTGGATAATCCATGCATATTGACATGCATATCACCGGTATCTCTGTGCATTTCAACCAATCAGATGGTAGTGATGCAACCAGCTCAGTTTAGTCACACGTTCATGGATACAACTGACATAATTTACAGTGGCTGGGCTCGGTCCCTGCTGGAAAGTGCCGTAAGTGTGACTGCCACCATGTTCCGAGGAAATCCAGAAAGAAACCCTTGGTGAGACACTGCCCCTTCTCCCCCACTGCCAGGCTCCACTCACAAGGGCCTAGACCACATTTTGACCTGGGCCCTACAGCCCCCTTCACCAAGCCAGGGCGTGTCTTTGAACGTGTTGCTTCCTTTGACGGATTCTCTGCAGATCTTTGGCCTGTTCTCCAACCTGTTCTTCCTAGGCCAAGCCTTCACCATCATGTTGGTGTATATCTGGAGCCGGCGCAACCCCTACGTCCGCATGAACTTCTTCGGCCTCCTTAACTTCCAGGCTCCCTTCCTGCCCTGGGTGCTTATGGGATTTTCCCTGTTGCTTGGCAACTCCATTGTCATTGACCTCCTTGGTACGTTTTAGCTTCAGTGGGAAAAATGACTTTAGCCATCAGGAGAACAGTGAGGTGGTTTGGCAAATGATTATCTGATATGGAATGGCAGAAGACGACTAAGGCAGGAGGGTCACATGTCTTGCACACCATGGCCTCTTTGTCAGATTGAGTAGATTGAGTCCAAATGTCGCACTATTGGTTGAGCAGGCAGCCTAGTCAGTGATTATATGCTTTTACATATTTTTTTTATTCTTTGTGGAAAATGAAAGCTCGATCTGCAGGCCACATTTAATAATGAATTAGAAAATGTCGTTGGCTGGCAGTTTGAGACCTCGTGCATAGACAGTACTGCATTTTAAGCCTCAGATGGTATCTCTTGCACACACCTATTACCCTCAACACCACAACAAGTACTATTTCCAATCATCTCTACTGAACATAGTCAGCTGCGACTGAAATCTTCCCTTCCCTGGTTATAAGAGGGTATGGTGTGCCGAACACATTTGACCAACGTACTTGAGATTGTTCAATTTCATTTGTTGAAATTTGTCAGTTGCTCAAGCTGAGATCCCTGCCTCGTTACGGAAGCCTCCCTGTAGCATAGTTTGGAGAACCTTCACCCTGTCGAAATCCAAAGCATAATCTTTAATGGTGCATTTCTCATACCAACAGGCATCTGTGTGGGGCATGTGTACTACTTCTTAGAAGATGTATTCCCAAACCAGCCTGGTGGCAGAAAGCTTCTCGTCACTCCTGGTCTCCTGTGAGTAACTGGCAGTCTGTCACCTTCCCTCCCAAAATCTCCATTGAAGGGTCTGATTACATTTTAAAGCTACTGGTCAAACGGCGACATCCGTATTTAGAGTTGATTCAATTCTGTCTAAACAGTTAACCGTAGTTAATTAGCTAACCATTAGTAAATTCATTCGTCTTCCATAACAGGTTATCCAGTACAGAGTCATGCTGACCTTCGATAAGTATAAAAGTGAAAACAACAAGCAGCTTAGCATAAAAGCATTCAGCTAAATATAATGTAAAATGAAGGGTAGGGCTGCACGATATCACATAGCGATAAGTGCGTGTGCGCAATAATCATCAGGGTTTTAGAAAATGGCTGTAAAAATTAGGTAGGCCGCCAGCTAATCTGTATTATATGGGTATTTACTTGCTTCTCACAGTTTGATACGCAGATCAGTAGTATGCCTGAAATCACTGAAATCGTTAATAAAAGCCCATAAGTTAGTGATCACATCACATTTGTCTGCACTGATTTTTGTTTGTCCCGTTTTGCTATAACTTATTTTGGGTAAATTTGATCTCCTTTTTTCGATTTTATAGATGGCACAATATTAACCCTGGGGAACCCAGACAACCTTATTATTATAGGAAAAAAATGTCCATTGGCTAAAATGATCATACCGACCCAATGAACTCAAAAACAGGTGTTTTGTAAAGTTAACCCTTTCCCAGTCCATGTTGTGAAATGTGCCGCATACGAGCCGCTGGACTGTTCATGCTGTTCCAACTTGTTAATTTCACCTATGAAATAAGGACAGAAATTCTCGTTCAGGAAGGAAAAACCAAATCTTTGCAACATTCTCATGTTCAAAATGCATTTATTGACTTTTCCTTTTCATCGTTCACCATGTGCTGGCAATAAAACACGGGCTTCAAACATGCCGACCCATCAAGAAACAGGTCAAGCGAACAGACCTGCAAAAAGGTGTACTACACACAGAAAGTTTACTTGTGGTGGGTTGTAAGGTCTGGTACGCCACCTGTATTCCTTCTGTTTTTGTCTGAGGCTGATGATGATGTTCCATGTGCTCAACATCACAGTTGCCAGAAAAGTTTCAAAACATCCAAAACCTAGTTCTACATGTTCCATAACATCTAAACATTATAACTGGTGATCCAAAATTTCTGCCACTTACCTATTCACAGCTTGACAGGTGAATCTTTGCAGCATGTACAGCAACAACCTCAAAACGTGGTGTGGGCCATATTTAATGTGGAAAAAAATCAGGTTAATTCAGTCAGTAATCACTAAATGTCACTGTTACTGGGTCATATATGGTACAATGGGCTGTAAAGCAAAAAAAATTCTTAACTTTGAGTGGGTTGAACTGACTTGAAGGCAGAAATAAGAGGAAGGGTCATATATGACCCTGTGGGTTCCCCAGAGTTAAGCTCAAATATTCCAAATAGTTGTGATGTGATATCGTGCACCCTTAATAAATCCCACGTAGTCTTTTATACGGCATGTGTAGGGAATGTCGTATCTAACATGTACTTCTTCTTTATAGAAAGACAATTTTTGATGCTCCTGAGAGGGACCCTGATTATCTCCCTCTCCCAGAGGAGACAGAAAGGGGTCCTGGACCAGAAGAACTCCCTCAGGACCCCCAGGATCCAGCCCCCCCACAGCAGTAGAAATGAGATGGAGAAAGGGGGGGGGGGGCATAGGAACTGTGAAAGGTTCTGTTTATGTGAAGGGGATTTTGGGGACATTGGGCTTGAAGGCACGCAATTTGGGGGCCAAGGGAGCAGCTGGAAATCAGGTCCTTCACATCACAGTGCTGCTTCCAACCAAGGGCTCTCTCGCGTCACACCTGACAAACTACCTGGGGATTGTGGAATCCACCATTAACACTTGGGGATGTAGTTGTTTAGCTTGTTTGGTTTTGTCTGGTCTAGTTTACACCAGGTCACTGCCGAAGCAAGAGTAAGGGAGGAGCGTGAGAGGTCTGACTAGTACCTCCCGTCTCTTTGCAAGGTGAGGAAAACGAAAGAGCCAACAGGGTAGCAGCAGACCCCCACCCATCCCTGGCTCACTGACAGGGTCCCGCTTGTGCAGAAGCTGAGTGAGGCTCATATACAGATGTGCCAGCTGTTTCCTGGGCAGCTACCCAGTCAGCCAGTTTCACCAGCTGCCTTTGTGGCTAGCTCCGGGTCGGCAAACTGAAATAATCGTCTACAGTGCCATAATCTAACGGGAGCTGAATACAAAACAGGGAGCAGGGTCAAACGCTTAGGAACGAGACAGAATGACTGCATTAAGCAGCAAACTGAGGCACTTCCACATATAAACATAAAATGGGTATGCAGCCATGTACATATGCTGTAAATAAAGGAAGTTTAACAACAAGCATGTCTGTTTTTTGAGCTGGACCACATGACATCTAGCTTAGGGGAAGACCTGCTCTGAACCCTAACCTTTGTTTATACACCACCCAAATTCAGATTTTTTCCATTCAGCAAATGCTTTTGTCCAACGCGCCATACATTGAAAAAGCAGGGTCAGACAGTCCATGGAGCAATTGGGGTTGAAAGCCTTGCTCAAGCGGCCAACAGTGAAATCACCTTGGGATTTGAACCAGCAACCTTCGAATCGCAGGCCAACTTAGCCCACTGATCACCACATCAAACGATGGTAACATTACAATCTAAATACATCAAATCTGGTTGATGTAGGACTTTATTTTGTTCTTTACAAAAAAAAAAGCAATCATAGCACCTATAACAAACACCATTAAAAAGAGAAACGCTATAGACGTAATATTTTCCACATGAAGTTTCTGGCTCTACATCGGAAATGGCAGGTTCTGCGGCTGAGCGGAACACCATTCTGGGACGAGGATCAGTGTGGTCTGGGTATGAGTCTGGACCCCAGCATGGCTGGAGGGCGAGTGTCCAAAAGGAGAGTGTGTTTAGGAAGACGGCAGGCCTGTGCAGGGTGATGCTGTGTAGGCTGGAGCTGGGGAAGGGGTCCCCTTGAACGCCTGGAGGAATGTCGCCCACAGAGGCGCTGGTCTACTCGTGAAGGATTCCTGACAGTCTCTCTCTCACTCCGATGTCTTGGTGAGGGGTCAGAGTGACAGGAGACCCGGGGGCTGCTGGCTCACCACGCCGGGGCCGTGTTGGCGAGTCGCCGCATGCGCCTGAGATGGAAGCGTGCAGATAAGTAACACCAACACCAACGTACTTTGTGTATGACTAGCCTCCAACAACCAGGAACCTTTACTGTACTGCAACTAACTTCAACAACAATTTCTGATAACTGAGCTTATGGTAGTAATCGGTTAGGATCCATTATCAAACTCTAAAATCCATTCTGCGATGCATCCAGGAGATTCTCTCTCCCCCCCCCCCATTTTTACTTTCTGTGCCTCAAAAGGCGTACACACCTGGTGTTCCTGTCCTGGTCCCTTATCTTCTTCTCCATCTCTGCATCAGTCAGGGTCTCCAGCAGGGGGCACCACTGATCAGCATCGCCTGTGTTCCGGATGGCAATCTCCACAGTAGGCAGGGGATTCTCACTAAAAAGGGAAAAGCAAATTGCCACAAACATGGTCAGGACAGTCAGGCAGAGACCAAACTGCCATATGACAACATCAGCCAATCACTGAAGCAGGAGTACGGAGGGAAAAAAATTCTGCAAACAGGAAATCAACTTTAGTATTTCTGCCAAATAGGAACTAAATTAGGTACTCCTATGCATATTTATTATTTTGTTTATTAAATGATCTTTTTTTATAACAGCTCAAAAGATATAAGCATGCACAGGTTTACGTTTAAGTGCCTGTGTACAGAATTCAGTCTTTACAGGCCTTCCGTAAGCAGGAATTATCCTTTGTAGCGCAGTGCAGAGAGGCCACTGACAAGCAAGCTAAATTAAATTAAATTAAAGGCAGAACACAAGAGGAAGTCTTTTGTGAGAGAGCCATCACAGCCGTCCAACTTGGGCAGAGTTCATTGATACTGTCTGGGCTACGGCTCCAGGAGCCGGGCAGGGCGGCCCGTCTGCGGTGCGCCACTCTCCGCCTGGTTTCTCAACCGGGCGCGACCTGATTTCGGCCAAATTCAACATTTTACACAGACATCTGTCGTTTAGACCGGGATCGGCCCTGCGGCGTTTCCAAAACACAAAAAATGAACAGACAAACGGAAAAGTGTGAGGTACTCAGCTTCCCAAGGTCTGAAGATGAGAGAGAACTCGAAACAGGTTAAGCTGGGGGAGAGGATCAAGAAATGCACAAGTGTATTGACCTGAAATCAGACCTATTGGAACAGGGAGAGGCACAGTTAGGGTCAAAAATGGCACGAACAGCACTTACAGAACAAACTCCATCAATAAAATCTGCCTTTGTGTGGAACACATAGCTTAAAAACACAAACACACACTGGAATAAACAAACAGCAGTGTGTGTCACATGGGTGACAAGCTGAAGCAGTGTAACACATGCGCCCTATTTAAGAGAAATCGAGCTGCAGAACAGATTAAAACACTGGGACTCTTCAGTGCCTCTGTAAGGAGATAACTGGGTAGTTAAGGTAGTAAACTGCAGAGGTAAGTGAATCGCCCTTAAACACAGCTTCCGGAGGACAGAATGTTAAATACGACGAATGACGTAATGACACTGCGTCAAGGAGGTACAGTATAAGGTATCGCTTAGGACACCCAAAACCCCTCATGGATTGTTCCCAACTCAGCTGTCTAGCATTGGATTTAAGTTCCTCCCAGCTACTGTGCATCTTCTGTGTACATTTACTCAGTGTTGACTACATCTCTGGTTGTATTTGCATTACAGCTACAGACCGCCTGGCGTCGTGTATCGGTGCATGTTTCTTTCCGCCGTGATTTATCTGCTGCGCAGCACATAGCTAGGATCGGCGTGTGGCCGTTGCTAGTGCGTATGTGCGTCTGTGCCCCCTTCTGGCCCTGCACTGGCAGCATACCTGAAGGCGTACGTCCTCTGATGCCAGCTGAGCTGCCCGCGGATGCTGTAGGCAATGGTAGTGACAAATTCGCCCCCCAAGCCCAGCTCCGAGCACAGCTTCAGGGCGAACGTCTCCGGCGAGTTCTCCTTCTCCGACATGTCCCATTCAAACTGGTCCACAAGGGAGATGTTCCCCACGTGGATGTTCAGCTGGGAGCGGGAAGCAGAGAGAGCGGTCGGAACTGAACATGAGCGCCATCTGGGAAGGCAAGTCTGCCAGGCGATGAGGAAGCAGATAAGGGCTGAGGATACTTAAGAAAGAGCAGGAAAGTAAGCACCGCAGATCTGAAGGAGCTGGAAGCATCTTATGCCTAGAAAAATAATCATTTACATTTATTTTATTTAGCAGACGCCTCTGTCCTTAGCAACGTAAAAGTGAGGCAAAAAGGCAGAACCACAAGGCTGTCAAGGAGTTGACTAGGCATAAGTGCAGTTAGGCTGATCTAGTGCAATGTTTCCTAACCCAGTCCCCGAGGAACCCCGGACAGTCCACGTTTTTTCTCCCTCCCAGATCCCAGCCAATCGGGAACACCGAATACCTGGTGCAGGTGCGCTGGGAGCTGAGAGGAAACAAAAACGTGGACTTGTCCAGGGTTCCCCAAGGACTGGGTTGGGAAACACTGTTCTAGTGAATGCCCAGATAAAAGTGTAAGCAGTATCAGAGCAAGATCTGCACAACATTTTCCAAACAAAGCAGGACCCTAATAAGGCAACTAATCACATCAGCACAGCATTGTCAACAAAGCATAGAGTTCAAAGGTAAGCTAGAAGTGAGGACTCTTCTACACTCTCAGCAGAAGGACTGACTGAATTCTGGTGGGTGTCAAACATGGACGCAGTTCCGAAGATGCTCTGCAAAGCTTCCGAAACGTTCCTCACCCCCTCCGCATGCCCACCTTGATGATAACCCGCTGGTCCGTCTGTTCGTCCAGGATGCTGTCCGTGGGGTATGACTCAATCTGCTGGCGTATGGCCGAGGCGATAGCGGGGACGAAAGTCAGGGGATTCAGGTCTAGGTCGTCGCAGAGAATCTCAGCGAACATCTCTGGAGTTATGAGCTTCTCTGGGGGGATGGTAGAGAGCAAAACAACCTTTCGAGCAATGACTAGGGATAGTAGGCTGTGAAGGGAGGGGGTCTGGGCGGGGCACTACTCCCACTCCTCCCTGACAAGGAATCAGATTATCCCACGGGCAAAGTAGGCCAGAATCATACCATTCATGTTCCAGGTAAACGCGTCCCTAAGTTTCTGTCCATCAATCTCCATGTCAAGCCGGATCGGGACTAGAACCTCGGGCTGCATGGCATTCTCATGAATCACGGCTGGGTCATGGTCATCAAAGCTATTAACAGTAAATGAGGGATGATGTCACTTCCTCCCTAAGACTGACTTGCCTCATAAGCTTCCAAAACAACTCTATGAAGACCATCAAGATAACTGCAGTGACAAACACGCACAATGATTGAGTAATACTGGAGTTGTTTTTAGAATACATAGTGCGTTCCATTTGCCCTCAGAACTCGGTTTCCGAGTTCCGAGTTCCGAGTTCAAAGCTCCCGGTTCCGAGCTCCCGTTTCTCAGAGCGGCACAGTGGATCCCGAGTTTAGAGTCCAAGATGGCTGTGCCCTTTATCGACAGAAGTAAATGTTGTAGTTTTATACTGTTTAAGCACTACTTCTCATTTGTGCCTCATTAAATCTGTCACACACATTATACCTATACTACTATAACTATAAGTAGTAGTTACTATAACTTATCTGTGGACGTGTTGCTACAGAGTTTTATACGTAAAGCACTGCGTGTAATGTGTTATCAACTGATATTGCTAACAATGGCTAACAATTAACCAGGCTAGAATTGGATTTCATGATTAGTAGGATTATTTGTCGGATTTAGGTAGTTTGGGCTAATTGTAAGTGAAAGAAGATAAAGGCCATTTAAACTGAGGTACCTTAAATCCGATAAGATGTCCGGCTAAGCAAAAAATCTTGCTTTTTTTTTTTTTAATACGGGTCCATGTATTGTTACTTCTGTGGCAAATGGAACGCATCCAACTCTGTTTTCACCGAGTTTTTATCGGATGTGACGTAATATCGGCAACCGAAACTCAGATCTGAAGGCAAATGGAACGCACCAATAGACTGTAGTACTAAATGTTACTGAGCTGCCTCCCCAATCAAGCATACCTTCTCACCAGAAACAGCCACAAAATAGCAAGCTCATGCTAAACTGCAGCATCATTTGCCAAGTGCTAACGGATGCTAGCGCCCCAGAGCGGTCAGAGCCTCTGCAAAGTTACTAGCTGCATTTCATTGTGTACACAGCTGGAAACTGAAACTTACTGTAAGGCTCATTATTCGTGAATACAATACAGACACGCTTCCACAAACCTACAACCTTAACAGTAAGGCTTCCGTTTTAGCAGTGCAGGAAGACCCTGAAGGGGATCAAGCCACAGAGCTCACCAGAGCGGGAAAGTCCTCTTCTTGTCGCGGCCCATACGGTTACGGTTGATGGTCGTGGAGCAGGGCACAGCATCAAGGTGGTGTGAGCTGTTTGGCAGGGTGGGGACCCACTGACTGTTCCGCTTCGCCTTCTGCTCCCTGAAACCACAGCAGGGTTTCAAGCGTGACTGTCAAAAAGCTTTCAGTTGAATTGGGAATGGACCGAATTCTACTATGGTTTACCATGAGTAGAAAACATAACGAAACTACGGTTTACAAAGAACAGAGAACGGGAAAATGTGACATTTTATTTTGAGGGTTCATGGGCACCTGGAGAACAATCTAGATTCCCTTTCCAGAATCTTACCATCACTTGTCATTACCTGAGGTACGCAGGGGGCTCCGTGCTGATGGAAACGGCTTTGTACTTCTCATCGTTCCCTTCCAAGATCTCCTCAACTTCAGATGCCTTCAGCAGAGTCACACTGGTGGCTAAAGTTGTGTAACCATGATCTAACACAAAGAGAACACTGAAGACGCTGCTTCCAAAATAAAAATCCAACCTTTAAATGGCCCTCTGAAGGAAGCAAGGCAGCAGCTTTCTGCCACGTACCCTATTCGATAGCGATGGAAAAAATGGCACTTCATGAACCATTTGCTGTATTTTTTGACTCCACTAGATGGTGCTCTCTGTTCAAAAAAGGACACAATGTGTGCCCCAACACTGATTAAGAGCACCATCTAGTGGGGTAAAAAAAAAATACAGCAAATGGATTATGAGGCATCATTTTGTCCATCACTATTTTTCCACTAAGGGTATGTACAGAGGAGCATAGGAGGGCCAGCAGAAATCACATGACCCCGACGAAGCCTGAACACTCACCGTGTGAAGAAGCTACTATCTTCTTCCGCTCTTCCACAGAAGCTAATCTTCTCCAGAGCGATGGGTACCTCTTATACAGAGAGCCCCTGAACATGCGCAAATAATTTCCTACCTGAAAGCAAAAGACGGTGAGTAGAATTGAAATTTAATGTGGCAAATACATTTCACAATATAATGCATTGCATACTGTAGTGTAAATAGTCTGATACAGAGACATTTACATTTCACCAGGTTACAATGGCAATATACTTTTCTTACAAATGTTTTGGCAGGTGGGGGTTGAAAAAAATTAAAATGTAAATTACGCTAACCGGTTGGTTTTATAGCATGTTAAAACGTTTATGATCAACGAGCGATGCTAATGTGTTTAACAGGTAAGCAGTTAGGGGAGATGCTGAACCCACATTCATGTTGTAGGGGGCTTGTTTCTCACAAAAAAGCAGACAGCCTTGACCACTTCAGTCACCTACTCATACAGCTGCGTGGATGTACGTGATAAACAGCAAGCTGTATGAGGTGACCGAAATAATAAGAAACAAAATCCCACGCCGCAGCTTTATATTTATAATCTAAGGTCGGCGATTCCGGATACAACGTCGCTTTTTAGGAATAACCCCATTTTACTACCGCTTTTAATAAGCTTTCATAACGAATATCCTTCATTCAGGAGTCAATATTTCGGGATCGTTTGCAAGGAAGAGAAAACGGCGATCTTTAAAATGCATTTGCGTGGACTGGATTTCATTGTTAAAATTTAAACCCAAAACAAGTAAGATATCTTTGTGGGGCGTCGACAAAGCATATAATTTACAAAATATAAAAGCATGTGATGGGTTGGCGAGCACGTACGCCGAGATGATGAGAGCATCCATTCACTGAGCATGAACATGAAACAATGAATCAATTAAGTTGACTGGCTAGAGTTATAAGCAAAGATATTTCACAAACCGTAAAAAAAAACAAAATTTAACCGCAAACAGTGTTCGGGCAATAATATTCTCATTCCAACATACAGACCTCCGAGCCAATCATATAAAAATCCCCATCATCTTCTAGCTGAAATTTCACCGGTTTTTGTCCAAATGTTTTACTTAACGCCATTTTGGCTGGAAACACAAAGCGGGGCGGCGCGCATGCGCAAACATAAAGCCGGAAGTGTAATAGCGGTGACGTTTAGGGGCGGCAAGCAATGCATGCTGTGGGAACGCGCTGCGCTGAGTTTGCGCTTGATGCTTTGGGGACTGTTAACAGTATCAAATTTCCCTGTACTGTTTGGTTATAGTTGAATAGGAAACAAATTAAAACATCCGTTTCTTTTTAATCCTTCCAATAATATTATATGCCATAATATTTTATTCTTTGTGACCAGGGGAGTTTCTAGCTATTGAAAAGATCAGGGGCTAAGTTTACGTGGGGTTTAACTTTTTTTTTGAAGGAAGATTAAGCCCAGAGGAATCGGACCTAACACAGGGTTGCCAAACTCTCACGCTTCTGATTCTCACTCTGACAAGAAATCTTGAAGCAAATTAATGTTATTCCATTTTACACCTAAAATTAACTGCATCAAATGCGTTGTAGTTTTCAAATCCTACAGACTATTTACATGGTAATAAACCTGTCACATGTAAATGTGTGTGTAGACTTGTCTTGAATTGAAAATCTCATGCCAGCCTGCTGACCAAAGTTGGTGACAGAGGTAAAGAGTTCTGGTGGGCCCATTTCACCTTTTTTCTTCCTCGTTTAAGGTGGCTGGTCAATATGGTGTAATTCTGATAGATGGGCTTACCAGAGAAGAGGGTTAATCCAAGACCTCAGTGATTCATGACATGCCTCAATTCTTTAGGTGACGTCCAGTGTTGCCCCTCCCTACACGCAGAACACGCGCAAGGGGACGCATTATCTGCAAATGCGCAAAGGATGCGCATCGCTGCCATTAAGTGCGTGTAGAGCACCAAGTCAGACCAAGGCAGGAGAGAAAAAAAGAGACGAGTAATATGACACCGCAAGGTTGTAAACCTAAAGCGCATTTTGTGATACAGTCATTTTACATTTACATTTACCGCATTTAGCAG
>JAODKC010000044.1:4118738-4138842 GCA_026777985.1 Mormyrops attenuatus | reverse complement strand
CCGCTAAGAACGTTGTATAAAAGTTGTTAGGAAAGAGTGCACAGGAAGAGGAAAAGATTGTTAGTGGATTTTTTTTTTTACTCATTTTTTTTTTTGTCATGGGGGGGCGCTCAAAATAAAATTCTGCTTAGGGCCCCAGTTTGGCCAGGGGCGGCACTGGTGACGTCAACAGACATCCCATCTTAGGGATATTGATTTCATGGAGGCAGATTAGGGGCATCCGGGAAGGCGGGGTGCTGCCTAGTGTGGGGCAGGATGATAGGAGGGTAAAATTTGCTGACTGGGACTAAAGAGTGATGGTAAAATTTAGAGCGAGGTTGCAGCAGTAAAACTTCTTGCCGGCTAATTTTACCACCACTGAATGGCAGAACGACAGATTTCCGGGACGTCGAGCATCATTTGGGGGGTATCGGGACGCTGCGGTAAATTTGCAGCAGACTCCTGGAACTTCTGGGAGTGCTGGGACATCTGCGTCGATGCTGTAGCAGATTCATGTTTGGCTAATGATCTCGCAGAGAGTCTCCCCATTTTGATTAGCCACAGCAACCTCAACTGATTGACATCTGATTATTAGCATTAGCAAAGTAAGAGGTTAGGGTTAGAGTTAGAGTTAGGATTAGGGTGCTCCACCTGCAGATGGAGCTCATCCAGCTCATCAAGCAACAAAGCTAGAAGGTCATTGGTTCAAATCCTTGCAGGGTACTTGTATCACTACTGGATGCTTTAGCAAGGTCCTTAAACCCCAAAACTGCTACAAGGGCTCCGTAAAAATGTGTGTGTCAGAGGAGAACTAGATAGGATGTCCTTATATGTGCTGCTCACTGGATGTTTTTTCTCTTTTTTGGCTCATTCTCTGTAAACCCTAGTGATGGTTGTGCATGAAAATCCCAGTAGATCAGCAGTTTCTGAAATAATCACACCAGCCCGTCTGCCACTAATAACCAGCCACATTCACAGTCACTTACATCACCTTCCTTCCCCATTCTGACATGTGATGTGAACATTAAGTGAGGCCCCTCACCTGTATCTGCATGATCTTATACACTGTACTGCTGACATATGATTGGCTGATTAGATATTTGTTGAACAGGTGTAATTTTATTAGTAAGAATTTGATAAATCACATACCGGACAAGAATACGGCTAGTGGTGATCCCCCTGGACCCTGACAGAAGGATTATGGCAATAAAGTCACAGGGGGATTCCCCCCGCACACCCAACCAATCCGTCACTTTCTGAGTCTTGGGGGGGGGAACTTATAGGTGCCATAAATCAAGACAGCCGTTCACACTCCTTAATAATATGACTGGTATTTATTACACAGGTTTATCTTCAACATTACAAATTGCACTTAGCGGGAAATGATTAGCAATCACTCCTGTATTAAAAAAAGTCTGGCCATGAGTATTCCAAAGGCAAGAGCAATTAGGAGATGGGTGGACCCACAATGTTAGAAACTTAGTGTTTGTATATATATATTTATATATATATATAATCTATATATGTATGTACATGTATATACATTTATGTACAATTACAATGGAAATGAAACACTACACAACAATGCTATATACAGTCAATAAATACAAGCCAGGGCATGAAAAGAAAGGGGAAGACATTCTGTGAAATTTTTCATTATAAAAATACAAAAAATAGAAAATCCATCCTTAATTCTCGCCCCTTACCCAATTCAGGTTCATGCGGAAGGCTGAAGCCCACACCACAGAGCACAAAGCAGGGGACGCCCTGGACGGGACGCCTGCCCATCCCACGGAGCACAAAGCAGGGGACACCCTGGACAGGACTCCTGTCCATCCCACGGAGCACAAAGCAGGGGACACCCTGGACGGGACGCCTGTCCCACGGAGCACAAAGCAGGGGACACCCTGGACGGGACGCCTGTCCATCCCACGGAGGACAAAGCAGGGGACACCCTGGACAGGACGCCTGTCCCTTGCACACTCACACACTAAGGGTATTCGGGAGCTTGTTCCCCTGCCTTGTACCCTAAGCTTTGTCTCAAGGCTCCCTATGGTCCTGTACTGAAAAAATAGAAATTTTAGCTTCTAATTCTTAGTGACAGAAACATGGCACTGGGTTCTTCCACACTCAATATGCAAAAAATATTCCGCAGATCCACAAAATCTGCCTCAGCCGCATGGTGATTGACTGAGACATTTGTAAACCAGGTGGTAAAATTAGAGGGCAGTCACATTTCTGAAGAAAAGTCCATTTGCACGCCCCTCTGCAGCTCTCCGGGGCTGTGACCAAACCTGAGGCCAGCGTCCGCCAAAACCTCCTTACTTCATTTCCAAATGTGGGCCAAATACTGTTATTTGACTTACTCACTCAGCACTTGTGACTGTGAATGTGAATAAAACACAGAATTTGGTTTGATTTCAGCCAATGCAAACTGCACCGCTAAATAAAAGATGTTTGATGCACTTTTCATGGCCATGTGGGAGATGCAGAAGGTCTCTGTTCCTCGTTTGAAGCCATGCACCCAGAAGCTGGACGTGCTGTTTGTTCGCAGGTGAGCAGCGTGAGCAGAAACATCACAAAATAACACTGTTACCATAACAACGTGTCAGCAATTAGACATCACAGGGGCTCAGTTCAAGCACAGCTGATCGGTTCGGTCTTGGTTTATTGTTCTCGCCCCTTTTCATGTTTCCAACATGTTGAGTTCCTGTGTTCCACAAAGGCTGCAGGAAGTGACATCCTTCCACAGTATTTGGGAACACTCAGTTGTGTTCAGATCTGCAAGTTCATTTAAAGGCACCACCAGGGGGAGCGCCCACACCCAGCAGGTCACACGTTTTCTCGGTCATCGGGCTGAGCAAAACCCAAGCCCTAGACAGAGGCCAGATCCACCATTTGACTCAGAAGTTTTTAGTGTTAAGACTACATCACTGCTTCTTTTCATGTGAAAGTATCAGTTTCTCACCAGGGTTGGATACCATGCTGTGGCACCTCTAATCGAATTCCACCACTCCTTTTACCTTGGATCCCATGGCGGGAACAGAACCAGAAACGGAGCTACCTAATTGGTCTGCTCCTCTGCCTGTCAAAGTCAGACATGAGCCCGCCTCTCAGCAGTGGCTGGTTCCGTGTCTCATACCGAGGTGGAGTCGTTAGTGGTGGGATGTAGGTGGTGGGTCTGGGGGCAGTGGGGGAATTCAGAATAAGCCCTTGGCGATTTTGAGGCCCCGGTGCTTCATGCGCGGCAATGTGGAGCTGGACATGCTTTTGGGCCTCGCTGGCTTGGGGGGACCACGTTTCCTCAGGACAAAATCATAGTTGGCCGAGGAGTTCATGGCATAGAAGACGTTGGCGTTGTCCGGGATCTTCAGCTCTGTAACAGACAGAGAGAGAGCACAGGCATTAACAACGCAGTTAAATGCTGCGAATAAGCGGAACAACACCCTGGGATAAAAAAGTAAATCAAGAATGAAAAAAGCCGGTTTTATGAGGGTGTGACGCACACCTTTTTCATCTGAGATCTTCTGCAGCAGCTCATAGTCCTCCGGTGCCTCGCGATCCAGGTTGTGCTTGACCATGGCCTTCCGGATCACCGCGGGGGTCTTGTCCTGGCTGGTCACCTACGACACAGCCGGAAACATTCAGAACCATCTTAGGAGGCTGGTTTGTCACGGTGTGCTTCTTTATGTTAGTGTCTGATTTTTTTTTTTTATCTGGGCAGCAATGACAGGAATTGCTACAAGTCAGAGCCAAACACCTGTACAAGGATGTTTTTAATCAGCAGTGCATGGTTCTCCAAAAATAAAAATAAAATATCCTTAATAAAAGCCCAGCGCAATCCCACATGGTTCTGCCCACCAACTTGACTTGACTTGAATTTAACCGCCCAGATCTTCTCACAGGAAGTTGTTAAAATGATGGAGGTGAGAGGTCAGCACTTACCAGGATGCTCTTGTACATGTTGCCGTTGTCCAGGTCCAGGCTGATGCGCACGATGCAGCAGTCGTCCGTCTGCTGGTTGTAGAGTGGCAGCGAGAGCGACGAGTAGCTGGACACACCCGACACAGAGCGCTTGTGGGAACGGGAGGCAGCCACGGGTGTGGATGACACCGAGGACGAGGACGCGCTGCTGGAGGCCGAGCTGGAGCCCATGCCTGACGTGTCTAATGAGGACAGTGACGTGCACTCCCACAACTGGCCAGCAGGTGACCACCGAGCAAGAAGAGAGAAAGAGCAGCCGAGACGTCAACAACATGGCTCAACGTCTGACTCTCTGCTGGGAGTGGATAAGCTTCCCTTACCGAGATGTTTCAAAAACTAAATAAAAAGCTAGCAATTAGCATAAGAAGATTGTAGCTAGCTAGCTGCTTAGCACAACAATGCTGCTTCAGCATCTCATATATAAGGAACGGGTTTATTTGCAGTTTTTCTGAATTGCTAAAGCAGATTTCTTGAGACCTTCCATCTTTTTCTCAAAAACACTACCAGTCAAAACTGTCTCTGGCATGTAGAGAAACATGTTTATCATGGATATGGTCTTTTGCATGTTGTTATAAAACTGTAAAGTAAAAAACTTGTATAGCAAAAATGTTTGTATACAATTACACGTAAAGCAATATTTAATGTAAGGGACAAAGTAATCCAAAAAGGAACACTACAGTAAAATGTTGTACAACTGCCAAGCCAAAGTCAAGCAAGAATATTCATTCCGCGACATTGTTATGTCTCAGGACAGGGAATTTTGCCAGCATCACCAGAAATACTCTCCCCTCCTAGACAATGGGGGAGAATCCTCGATTGTGCCCCATCCACACCTTGACATCGAAATTTGACTCACCAATGGAGGCTCCTGCACTCTCATCCAGCACATATTCTATGTTCTAGTCATTCTTTGGCTTCTACTCATTTTTAAATATGTGAACAGTTTTGAGTCACGGTGTCTAAATGCTAACTACCGTGTGCTGGCTGTGATTAACTTCTGAAGCCTGCTGAAGTTAAACAGTGCGGCACTGAAGTTCACCGTGGTGCAAATGTGTTTTGATGAATGAGAATGTGTTTAGAGTTTCACAAAATAGGGTGACTGAGATCTGCAAATCACGTCTTACTAACTGAACACTGTTTAAAGTTTCGCCGAATGAGCGATTGTTTTGGAAATTGACAGTTTTGTGCCAAGAATGGGGTTTAGTGTTTTAGCAATTCAGAAAAACCACATTGTATTGCGGTTTGATTGGTGGTAAACGGCATGGCCGCCTTTACCTTCTTCTCGTGGCCGTCAGGGGAGTCGGAGATAAAGCTGACGCTGACGTCCTCCGTGTCAGAGCTGCTGGAGCCGCCCGAGGTGACGCTGAGGGAGTCGGCCCCGTCCCCCGGCCCGCTCCCCGGACCGCTCACGTAGGGCGAGTAACGCAGCTGTTCAAATGACTTGGAGTGGGGGCTTCCGCAGCTGGTGTCTCCGAAGACTGACTGACGACTGCCAGACATAACGGAGGAGCAAATTACAACATGCACTATATGGACAAAAGTATCAGGACACCTGTAGTAATTACAGGTCGGTGGACACCACTGGACACCACTGGGCAACACTGGACACCATTGGACACCTTTCCAACAAGTCAGTTCTCCTCATTTTTGTCCTGCTAGAGCTGCCCTGATCAACCACAAGTGAAGTGATTGTGAAGTGGAATCATCTGGGAGCAAGTCCAGCTGTGAGGTGGGGGCCACACAAGCTCTCAGAAAGGGACCTGATCACCCAACATCAATACCCAACCTGAACGGCAGCAAATCCCACCAGCAATGTTCCAACATCTAATGGAAAGCCTTCCCAGAAGAGTACAGCCTGTTATACCAACTAAGGGTTAGCCGGCTTCATATTAATACCCTTTGACTTGAGTGAGATGTTGGACAGGCTGGTGTCCCAGTACTTTTCTCCATACAGTGTACCTGCAGCCTAAACATCCACAAACACCATGACATGCAGACCAAGCCTTATCAAGGTATGGACTTTTGTTACAATGGCCAGTAGGTGACACAGTGGCTAAAGCCACCAGTTGCTGCAGTTTTCTGTTGAGTGACCTGACTTACCCTGTATTGCCATGTGACTATGCTCATCTCCATGTGCTATAGGAGGCACTGGGGATTTCTTAGCTTTTAAGCCACAGAACTTTTTGGAAAGAGCCTCTGCCAGATCAACGGAATACTGTTTGCGTAAAAGCTCAATTACTGTCTCAGGGCATCACTCGCAAGGATGGCCTGGGAGCTTTTAGCAGAGGGAAGCCCAGGGGCCTGAGCCAATGACACGCGCAGGGGCCTGAGCCAATGACACGCGCAGGGTTGCAGGACTCACTCGCTCCAGCGCTTCATGATGCTGATGTTCTTCTTGGCTTTCAGCGTGTTGCTGGCTGACTCTGACAGCGGCTCAATTTCACACGACTGGCTGTAGCTGGAGACATATGTCAAGGGTCAAAGGTCAGGGGTTAGGTTCATTCATACGGTACCTTTTTGCTTGCTGGGATTGTCATAGCAACCAATGTAAAATTCAGCTTTGTTTACGAGGGAATTCTCTTGGTCTAGATCCCACGAGACTTCTTTTATTATGAGTGGTCAGAATGTCATTGCTTTGAAAATGAGCTCTCAGAAAGGCCGGAAGTCAGATACATTGAGTGTTTAGCAGACATCTTGAGTACAGCTCACCTTTCTGCCTCAGTGAGTTTCCCCAAGCTAAAGAACCACTCCCTGAAGCGCCCATCCCGTGTGAAGCTGTAGTTGTTACAGGCCAGTTGAAGCAGCTTGATCTGTGCAATCACCTCAAACTCCTACACACACAAGGGTCAGAGGTTGGGGGTCAGAGGGTGGACCATTCTCCAGTGATCTAGTTCCCAGCATTTCAGGACTGGAATCAAAAGGAAGACTCACCTTTCTTCTCTTGTCAAAGTTGATCAGCCCACCCTACAAAGAGAGACAGAGAGAGCATGGAGAAGAGAGAGAGACGGAGAGAGAGAGAGTGAGTCCATAAAGGGTCCCTGTCACATTGCAGTGATGTAGAATTAATCAGTCTAAACGAGACAAGAAAGTAAATTTACCCATATTATCCAACTATTTGTGAGAAGGTATGAGTCAATTTTAAATGAACAATTATTGTGTGTAATTATCTTGTATAATTATTGCTACAATTATAAATTTACAATTATTATGTATAATTATTGTGACATGATTATTGTGACAATTATACAGTTATACAGGAGAAGAAGTGGTAGGATCATGAGCTCAGAGGTCCGCCAAGGGTGGGGGTCACTGCAGAGACCCAGAGAGGCCGGACGTACCTCCACGTAATCTTTCATGGCCGTGTCCATCATGACCAGGTCAGTGAGGAAGGTGCCCAGGTAGGGGACGGTGCCCTGCATGACACCCTGGAAATTGTAAACGAAAAGGATGTCAGGCCGAACACCGTGATCTGAATATTCTTCACACGCTGGGTCCAGCACACCTCCCCCTCACCGGCGACCCACCCAACATCAAGGCTAACTAACAGGCGGTTTTACGAAGGCCAAATTCTGCCATTGAACTGAACTGTGTCGTCGAGGAAACGACAAAACAATGAGTAAGACGAGCAAGAATTCCCAGTACAGAGATAGGAGATGAGCACAGACACGGCTCACCAGAAATAAGGTGGGAAAACTACGTCTTAGACTGCAAGGGAAGACTGTCGTACACTCTGCGTGAATTACAGAGTCAGCACATTTTCTGAAATAACAGAAGCAGAGAACCCACTTTAAACCAGGTGTGGCTGAGCTTATCTGCCAAGGGAAGGCATGTGTGCAGGTATTTAGGGCAACCTTTGGGTCAGCTGGTCAAACCCGGGGCCGAGGACTCTTCAGCCAATCAGTCCTCTACTTAGTAATGTGATTAAGGAGTGACAGCGAAAAACAATTTTAATTTCTGTATATTGCAACCACTAGTGGGCGCTAGGGGCCAACTATTCAAGCAAACTGTTACTCCAGATTGTTAATCCAAATCCTTCTTTCTTAAAGCCCTTTATTATGTGAACGATTATGGGAAAAAAACCCGAAATAAAGCTACTATTCAGAATCAGTAAGATTAAGCTTCAGAAAGTGATTCTTAAGAAGTCACAGGCCTGTGCAAATTTAACGGGAAACTTCACTGCTATTGCTGAATCTCTGGTCTATGGGCCATCAGGAAGGTCATGAGATAAGTTTCAAGGAGTGAAGGGCATAGTTGGAATATGAGAATTTACCCTGAGGATGAAAGCACAGCCACATACAGAGGCTGAGAACTACTCAGACTCAGTGGCAGTGCGATAATCTGGGGGGTGCGAGTTCCCCACAGCTGTTCTCCCCTCCTACAGCGCCCCCCGGTGTCTCACCAGCTCCCGCTGCTGCTGATGCCTCTTCTGCGCTCGCTTGGGGTTCACCTCCAGGGTGGCAAACTTCGAGGTCCCCTCCTGCAGGGACCAAAGACACCGGGGGTGAGGTCATGTCCGCATCGTGCTTCAGACACTTGGCTGGCACTTTGCCCTAAATCCCTTTTGTAGTTCAGCTGGGCTTTTTAAGCGGAGCAGAACCGCCTGAGTGTAAAGTACAGCAGCGACGCCCCTGTAGGGATCTCAGTCAGAGATAAATGCAGCTCCCTTCCCAGTAGGTCATGAACGTCACACACAAAGAAGAGCAGAAAATATTCATCCTGTCTCTGTGAGATGCCAGCCAGTATGGGGAAGCCTTTCGTTTCACACTCAGCCTGTACATGGTCAAGCCCAATTAAGATGAAACAGGCAGGTCAGGAACCCCGATGATGTAATATAGCTGTGTGTGTGGTGCAGTGAGATGTCGGCCATGTCCTGGGGAGATAATGTACTGGGGGTGGGGGGTGTTGGGGGGTGCTGCTCCGGGGTATCCCTCACAGGCACGTTCTTGTGTCTCATCAGGGTGTGGTCCTTATCATTCCCGGCCAAGCCGCCTGCGACGTCATCAGGGATTCCCTCCACCCCTCCCTCCCCCTGTCACACTCATTCTAGAAGCACTAAGCATGGAGACACGCCCTGAGCACTGGAAGGAATCCAGAGAATGCAGAGCTGGGCCCCCCCGTCTGGGCATGTAGGGTACTGCGTCACTCGCACCACGCACTAATCGCCCAGCAGCTCTACCCAGAACCATCACTGTACCCACAATCCCACCACAAGCAGCGTGACATCATCGCCCATGTAAGGATTCATTAACAATTAAAGAGGCTGAACTAAGTCTTTTACAGAGTGATTTCTGGTGTATAATCAGATCCTGCCTGAACTACTAGGAGAATGCGGAAACGTTTTCTGTTTGTTCTTGTTTACTGGGAGAACTGGGATGGCCTCTGGGTTAATGAAGGTTTGGGTGAGCATGCGGGCGGCTGGTAAACGACCAGCCGTTAACGGGAAATTGCCACAGGCCTTTATGACTAAGCAGTTTGCATAAGTGGGTAAGCAGGTGAGTCACTATTATGGGGAATGAAAGCGATGATTATGTAGAGATGGAAAATATGTTTGCATTTATTTATTTATCCAGCAGACAGTTCACTTACAGGTTAATATACACAAATGGATTAAACAACAGAACCTCACCAAGAGCACATGATCTGTAAGGGAAGTAACCTATAGTGCAGATCCTGAAATGTTCCTGAAATGTTCCTGAAATGTTATTCTCCACCCTGGGACTGAAATGCGGAGCAGGATAACCTACAAGCGGTTTCATAAAAGTTAGTACTGTATGACAAATGGGGAATCTCTGCACTCAGATTATCAATGGCGAAGGTGTGTACATCAATGTGGGATAAGGTGCGGAGCGCGGGGCGGGCGTCAGGGTGTGGAGCGCGGGGCGAGTCACACTCACCTTGATCAGCAGTTCCCGGCTGAGCGAGTGGTTGTTCTCATCCGAGAAAATCTCTGAGAGCTCACTGAAGATGCGAATGCTCTCCCTGTTTGGGGGGAATCCACCAGGGAGAGAACAAGTTAGCAAGACAAACGGCGTGGCACTGAGCTCCGACGCTCCCAATCACACATGGAGACATGCTCAGTCACATGCCACACACATGCCCCCCCCTCACCTGGACACCTCGTCCCAAGTACGTTTCAGCCGGTGGATGGAGTTGCACTGCAGGGCGGAGAGGATGGCTCGCAGGGAGGAGAAATTCTTCAGGATGCGACACTCCTACGAACACCAAGGTCGGGGGGGGGTCAATAATCCAGGTACACCTCAAACCCCCCCCTCCCCCCCCGGCACCCGAAATGGCACCTTACCCTGGCCACCTCGATCCAGCGCTCCACCAGCCTGGCGCGCTGTGCCGGCTTCAGCGAGCGACACCCCAGGCACGAGGCGATGACGCAGTTGGTGACACAGTTGAACTGTGACACGGTGGCCCGGACACTGGGGGCCACATGCTCCTTGCCCTTCTTGTCCCGTTGGGACCAGATGCTCCCCAGGCAGTGGTAGGGGACCACCTTCTTAAAGAGCTCCTGGGGTGGAGGAAGGAAGGGGTAGGAGGGGCAGAAAATACTGAATTCAGAATAGGTGGAGTTTAGACATGAGGTGATGAAGCTCGATGAAAAGGATGGGGCTGTAGGGGCCTTGGTCATTCACCAAGAACATAAAGAGGGAAGTGCTTGGATTCTTCTAGAACAGTGTTTCCCAATCTGGTCTTTGCGGACCCACAGACAGTCTATGATTTTGCTCCTTCTCAGCTCCCGGGAGCAAAATTGTGGACCTTCTATGGGTCCCTCAGGACTGGGTTGTGAAACACTGCTGTAGAAGATGAAGGAATGGGTGATGGTGTAGGGTTGTGTTAATTCTGTTAATAACAATAATAATAATAATTAATAATAATATTTAATATTCTCTTATGCTAGGAAGATCCATCTCACATCCCTATCATCACCCAGATTGGAGAATGGGCTAGGTCCCAAGGAGAACAGTAGGGGGCACTGCTTTGCTGACGCCTGCATCCCTCACCGCGTCCATGAGCGTAAACTGCTCTGCCACCAGCACAGGGTCAAAGGTCAGGAAGTCGGGCCGCTCGTCCTCGAAGCCGCTCTCCTCCAGCATAGCGAAGGGACAGCTGACATGCTCAGGCCCTGAGGTGGATGGGTACGGCGTCAGCAGGGTGCATTATGGGATACCCGCTCTCCCATCTGCTCCACTCCCCGGCCGCCCCGTGCTGTTCTTCACTTACCCTCCAGGCGGGGCTCCAGGTGCTGGCTCCGGCGGTACTGGGCCAGCAGGCCACATGCTCTGCGCTCCAGGTCCGAGCCGGGGAAGTGCAGCTTCACGAAGGGGACCAGGCGCTGCAGGGAGCTGTGCTCCGGTGGATTCCAGAAGTCCTCGGAATACTGATCCAGCCAGGCGCCCAGGATAGACGAGATGGCACTGCAAGGGGGGACATGAAACAATGTTAAGCGTGGAGGACAGGTACAGACCCTGTCCTGACAGAGGACGCCCACAACCCAGTGCCCTCTTTTCCTCCCAAAAAACTCACTTCTTCCTCTCAGTTCGGTCGTCCTGTGCCAACCGTGGCCCTTCTGCCCCGGTCTGCTGCAGCTTGGCGTGTCTGCAAGACAGAAAAGCAGAACGCTCAAGAGGAGGCTCTTTTAATGAGCAGCCCTATCCCAGAATGCTTTGCTTCAGATACAGCAACAGCCTTACAGACTAGAGGCAAATGTTTTAAAGGGAAGCCCACAAGAAATTCAAGTTTCGGCTTTAAAGGAAACAGATGGGGGCCTTCTAAGGAGACTACAGATCCACGGCCAGTCCTTACCTGTCCAGCAGCAGGTCCAGCACCTGCTTGGTGGAAGCGAAAGAGCGATAGGTGCAGAGGAAGATGGTGACGTAGGTGGAGTCATTCCCTCGGAAGGCAGACACCATGTACTCCACCAGCTTGTCCAGCGTGCCTGCCTTGATGGTGCGCACCTTGCACGTCTCATACAGGCTGAGCGCCGCATCTGTCTCCACGCCCAGCCAGCGCTGCCCCTTGCTGGCTGTCTGGTGCAGCTGCACCTTCCGCAGGGTGATGGTGTAGATGGCCCCAACTTCTGCCTCCTCCCCGATCTCCTGGGTGGAGTTCTGCCACAGAGAGATGGGCGGTGAGCGACGAGGACTTGGGACCTTATAGACTGCCGGCTCGTGTGCGGGACTGGGCCCTGCTGTTGGACCGTTGAGTGAGGCACATTATCCATCTTGGGTAATGCCACAAGCTGCTTTGGATAAACGCTAGGAAACGGAATATTAGTATTAGGCAGCAGGGGAATGCTGGGAATTCGCTCAAAACACCCTCCCTGCCCCACAAATCACGGACACCCTACGGATTTTGTTGTCCGGAACAAACCCAAAAAAAAGCCTGGGGAGTAAAATTAAAAAAAAAACACAAGGCCACGGCAGCACAAAGCAGGGCTCTGTGCGGGCGGAACCCGTCTCATGTCTGTTTTGGCCTCAGTTCCAAAGCCAGATACACGGGCAGCTGGAACTAACGTCACAGCAAAAACACACAGATCACCCCCCCCATCCCTGATGCCCCTGAGTGGCGGATCTAAAGCGGGAGGTGTCTGTTCCTTTGTTTTGAATAATGTGCTGTTTTGTGGCAAAAAAAAAAAGATTCAGTAACAAAGTGGAGGGTTCTGATTGGCCAGGAGGTCCAGACATCGACCAGAGTGGGTGAAAAATAAGTCAAGTTGACAGGAGACACATGCTGCATTGTTCCCCCCAGCGCCACGCCCACCTCGTCGGCCTTGTCTGGAGGCACTCACGCCCAAGCTTTGCGTGACTCGGCCCCCCGCTGTCAGCCAATCAGGAGATGGTGCCCTGTATGCACTCTGATAGGTCACCCTGAAATAGGGGAGCGGTCCTCGTTGTGCGATGGACTGCCACAGTGTCACATTGACCCTGGGAGTGCATGTGCTGCTGGGGGGGGATACTGTAGGAGTATCGGGAGAGGTATTCCAGCGAGGATGGATTTCCTGCACTTTGCAATCCCCCACTGTTTCCCAAGGCCGGATCAAGTGTTAGACAAAAGATTTACTTAAAATTAAGTGCACCCTCTAGAAAGAATCCGACTGGTCCCTAGGGAGACGCAAGTCCCTTACAGGGGACACAGAGAACAGTCCGGGCATCCATGTGATGGACCAATCAGAGTCCACACTGAATTGACAGACATCTAGTTGCACCAACAGATGAAATGTTTATCTCCACGGTGACTATCAGTTACTCTCTGTAAACAATAAAGTAAACAAAACAAATCAAGGAAAACTGACCTCTTTGTGTTTTACCCATTTCACACTGAATGCAGTGCTGACAGGAATGATGTATCGATACTTTGAGTAAAACCACAGGCAGGAAGGAAGAGAGACTTTTTCATTTCAGCTCAAAATAACAGCATTTCAGCAGCTGCTGAATTACGCCACGTCGGACTGGCCTTGGTGAAATACGATCCAATTTCTTATGACACGGCACTTACGCATGATAATCATTGCTATAGCGACAAGGGGAGCTCTTCGTTTCGGAAGGGGTTACGGTCGGGTGGTGACAGGCGGCCGCCCAGTTTGCCTGCAGAGCGGTCACTTAAAAAAATGTCATCTGAGGCGTTTTAGAATAGACTGTATGGCTTACAGCTTGCTTGTCGTTATTAAGAGGCGTGCAGACACAGACACACACAGACACACACAGACACGTTTGTGTAGCAACTAGTGTTATTATAGTTCAGTTTTTATTTCGTTTTTGTTTTTTATTATGTTCAGTTTAGTTTTAGTTAGTTTTCTGTGCTTTTATTTGCTCGTATTTTGAAGATACATTTCCATTGTTTTTAGGTTTATGGGGGCAGCGTGTGGCTGAGTGGGCTAAGCCTGTGTGCCTGTAATCACAAGGTTTCCGGTTTAAACCCAGCCTCAGCACGTCTGCGGGTCCTTGAGCGAGGCCCTCAACCCCCAGCTCCCTGGGTGCCCCAACAGGTGGCTGCCCTTCGCGGACAGCTTACTCTACAATAAGAGCAAGTTGGGGGAGGCGTAAAAGACAATTTCCCCACGGGGATCGATAAAGTATGGATTATTGTAGTTTTAGTTATTTTATTTCTAGCGATGGACTGAAAGTTGTAGAGCCATTTTCTGTGCCTGATCTTTAGAGAATCCTACATGAATAAACCGTGTACATTATTAATGGCCATTAAAGACAAATTAAGGAAATGGCGACAGAACGTTTGACGCTTCTTTTGTATGTAGTTTCATAAGCAATTAAAAACTACAGTGTAGCTTCATGTCATTTCAAAACCAATTTTTATGTTTTTATTTAGTTGTAGTTCTTAACTTTATTTGTTTACAAAAATGTTTCGTTATAGTCTTAGTTTTTCATTAATGGTAATAATCGCCGGTAGAAACACATGTGTAGCTAACAAAAGGAGAAAGACAAGCACAGATCTGCAAAATTCTGCTTCTCAAGCTGTATTATCACCCCCAGCAGCCCGAGCTGGGACAGGCTGAGGTGTCACCATGGCAACAAGGAAGCCGAGTAAACCAGCCGCCAGACCCGGAGATGGCTTACCCTGGGTTTCCACAGAGACAGGGGAAACACCACAAATATACCGCAGCAAGGACCAACAGCAAACAAGACTGATCCCTAACTGTATGTCGTAATTCTGAGGCACAAATGGGTGTAACGTCAACCATGTTCACGCAAGATTTGTTTACAGATAACGGTTTACAGATAACGTCTGCCCCGAGTATCGGTGCTCCCGAGTCCGCGGAAGATCGCAGAATATGAATCTGAGTGAGTCCCACAGAGAACAGCAGAGGATTCTGCTAAACTTCCAGTGAAGCGGACTGGGACTACCATAACCCGCCCGGGAAGACAGGATCTGTTTGCTTAACTTCCATTAGCTTGCCGGTGTTGCTTTGGGTTTTCCCGTGTAATTTGCTGAGTCAGAATGCAGTAACCGTCTCAGGGGTGTAAACTGCCTGCCACCTTAAAATAGGATAGAATTACTCACTTTCCATTTATGTGGCACAGAAATTGACGCCTGGAATTGAAGGTGAAAACCCCATCTCTCTGAGGGGCAGCTCTATACAAGAAGCTGAGCATCACCACTGAGCCGTAACAACTGATGTTTATGTGGCTGTACCGGGGAGTCAAGGGCGCATGCAGGGATGTAGTTGTGGGTGCAGCGCCCGGAATGCGGCACTTTAATGGGAAGCTGGAGAAGCAAGATATGAAGTATCTGACACTCACATGGACGCTCCTCCAGGCTTGTAGCAGTTGGTGCTGGGGCATTAGATGAGGGCTGGACACCCCACTGGATTCACTGCTCTAATTAAAACCTACAAACAGCTCATGTGAAAGGCTTAAAGTAACAGCCCCCACCCCAGTCAACCCCCCTGCATCTCAGAATTCCCTGAATGGCCCTGCAAGTGTGTCTGGTGCCGTGAAGTTCAGCATCCTCCCAGCCCTCAGGGATAAAGTGTCCCCAGCTCTCTGCCCCCCCGCCCCCCCAGCCTCAGGACATCTGCAGCGGAAGAGATCGGAGTCCAGCAGAGGTGGGGGGGGAAAGACCCCAGAGAGGCTTAGCTCATGCTTCATTGTCGCTGTCAGGCATCAGCAGACCTGTCCAGTCCCGGGGGGGGGGGGCTGTTCCCCTTTATCATGCCAGCACATGGGGGAGGGGGGGTCTGATTGTGCACTTCATCTGCTTTTGTTTTTCTTTGCTGAGACAATGGATCGCTGGTAGGAGTCCCCGCCGGAGTCCCGCGGGCGTGATGCGGATCAGGAGGCACGAGGGCGGGAGATCAGGGCGGAGTGGGGATATAAGGGGGGGCCCTTAAACAAAGACGTCATGCCGTTCACTGCACTGCAGTCTATGAACAACAGCCGACACAGAGTGGGGATAGCGGCGTGGAGCTGGGGGGAGGGGCGTGGTGCTGATCTGGGGCAGGGGAGGTGGTGTTAATCGTGGGAGGGGGGGGTGTCTACACAGATGGAGATGGCGTACTTGTGCAGACGCCACTATCTGTCGCTACAGTTTAATTAATTAAGTTTCTGAGGAGGAGCTCTGGTCTGAAGTGACCCCAGAGTGTTCCCCACCACACATTCCCTGCAGACCAGGAGGCCGGCAGCCCAAACAATTCAGCCCGGGAACTTTCCAGAGAGACAACAGCAAGATCTGCAGCTGGGAGGCCAAGAGCAGCAAAAAAAAAAAAAAAAAAAAAAAGAGATCCTCTCTCTCTCTCTTTCGTCTGAGTCCGGTGTGTGTGTGTGTGTGTGTGTGTGTGTGTGTGTGTGTGTGTGTGTGTTGGTAATTATTACATTGTGGGGACCACAATCTGTGACTGTATTTTGTTTTATTTTTAATATAAAAATATTTTGCCTGTATTTCCAAAGAAATTAATACAAGCATATGTTTATATGTGTGTGTGTGTGTGTGTGTGTGTGTGTGTGAGTTTGTATGTGTATATGTGTGTGTGTGTGCGCGCGTTTATAATGTTCTTTTATCCAATCCCCTTGGATTAAGTGAGGCAATCTGTAGTTATGTGTTATTTGTGCAAATTTCTTTCTTCAGTGGAGGAAAACGTGAAAATGGGCCAGAATTCTCAGATTTCTGGGCATCCTTCATCTGTAAATTAGAGTGCATTTATGACAGGAATTTAGCTGGAAGCCTGGCTGACAGTAGCTGACCAGCATGCCCGCAGAGAAGGGTTGAGACTGACCGTGTCACCTGACACACATGGGCGTGAGGTAGCGGGGGAGGGGGGGTTAACTGGGAAATACAAGAAGAGAGGTGAGCACGGATGGAGGGGAGAGCGAGGAGCCCGGAAAGCAGAACAGCAATCTGCACAGAAAACCCCAGATGGAATGGAAAGCGAGACACGTGAGCAAAAGGGGAAGCGTGCGGCTGAAAGAGACGCGGCCCGGCAAGCGGCGGCCATCGGAAATCCGCAAGCAGGAAGGGGGTCCGAAAGCGGCCCAGCCGATGATCACTGGAAAAACAGGCACCACCATCCCTCTGACACTAAAGGTGCAGCCCCAGCAGATCTACCCAGAGCTGTGCCAATCACTGACGCTTTATTGTGTTACAGTCCCCCCCCGACCCACCCCGCCCTCGATGGCTGTCAAGGGAAGAGGTTTGCAGAGAGGTGGCAATGGTGAATAACATGAGCCATTTTCAGCTGCAAACTTAGCGCTCCATCCTGCCTCCATCCTGCCTCCACCCCACATCCATCCTGCCTCCATCTGCCTTCCATCCTGCCTCCACCACACATCCATCCTGCCCCCATTCCGCCTCCATCTGGCCTCCATCCTGCCTCCACCCCACATCCATCCTCCCTCCACCCCACATCCATCCTGCCTCCATCCTCCCTCCACCCCACATCCATCCTGCCTCCATCCTCCCTCCACCCCACATCCATCCTGCCTCTATCTGCCCTCCAATCCTGCCTCCACCCCACATCCATCCTGCCCCCATTCCGCCTCCATCTGGCCTTCATCCTGCCTCCATCCTGCCCTCCACCTCTCTGCGTTTCTGACTTCAGTATTATCTCTCCCAAAATTTCTTTAAGTGAACATACCCACCATGCATGCTCTTGGTGTCTGCTGTCAGAGAAGCCTGGTGCAACTGACCTCCCAAACATTTCCAGGACATTGTGTTCTTCGTGGGGCTGGGCTGACATTCATCACTCAGGATTCTACCAGGTCTGATCCATGGCAGTAATTAATACCACCCCCCAAACAGACACACCTTTCACTTTCCTTGTTTCCACAGCAACCCTCTTCTTATGAATGGACTTCTACCACCAGCACTGACTGCATTGTGAGCTCTGCTAGTTTTCCTTTAATCAAATAGTGTTCACAACACAAACTTAAGTTTTTGCATAGACAAATGAATCAAAGGTAAAATCCCTCTACAGTACTCTCTCTATGCAATACATTGACATTATAAACACAACACTGTGCCCAGGGGAATCATTTATCCCTCACAACAAACCAAACATCTGGAACCATTTACTTACTGCAAGCAAAATAAAATATGGCACTGGATTCTGAATGCCTTCTTGTCATTTTCAAACAAAGTTTCATACTTTCTCACTCGCTTGTTTGTAAGCGGAGTGAGTAACTGTTATTTCAGGACAGAAAACATCTTGACTACAAGCATAACCAGAGTGGGCACGCTAAAAGACAGCCTCACTGAACGAAAAACTAACAAACTACTCGAGTTCCCTAGCAACGACAGCGACCGCGTTCAGTCACGAGACAACAGACAGGACAGCTGCCAGAAACTTGACTGACAGAAAAATGAACCCCTATAAATAAGACATTTCCGGAAAGCTGGAAGTAACGTGACCACTGAAACCTGAGAGGGAGGGGCTCCAGTATGGCCGCACGCGGTAACATGAGGTTTCCCCCCTCATCCAACTCAGTTCCTCATCAGCTGCTTAGAGGAAGTTACAGGTGCAGGTGGCTCAGGGTGGGTGGGGGGTGTTTATAGGGCTCCTTTCTCTCGTACCCACGCATTCCTCTTTGATGCACGGAAGCCACAGAACATTATGAAACATGGGTGCTTTTCAAGGTAGGAACCCCTATGGTGGACTTCATGAAGTGAAAAGCAGTTGGGGCCCCAGCTTCCTGCAGTATATCTGTCTGGGCTGAGGGGGGCTCCATGCAGGTAACAGATTCAATATTTAAGAGTCATATGCACAGTAAATAATCAGCTATACTGTACAATGAAAATCGTTCCCTGTGTGTCCTTCTGACCACCGGTAAACTCAAATTAAATGCAAAACACAAACTGAGTACTAATACTAATACAAATATAAATACTAATACTGTTGTCATGTCCTCACAGCTCAATTCAACAGCACCACCCTGGATTCTAGTGAACATGTGTTTTAATCTCGCCGTCTGTCACTGGCAGGTTTGGGTGCTGCATGTGGAGTCCTTGAGCGGCTTAGGGGCCCCACCTAGCCATACACAACTATCTGTCCCCCCCAGGGGCTCAGGGGATGGGTGGCAACCCAGTGATCTCAAAGGCTCTTACAAGCAAAAATGCTTGCACTCAGGATACGCCCTTAACCGTAACCCCACCCTAACCGTAGTCGTAACCCCGCCTCCACCCTAACCCAGACATTCCCCAGACCACCTCAGAGCCTTCATCTCCTCGGATGACCCCAACGCACTTCCTCGCGGTCTGAAACCACCACAGCTTCCAGTCAGGCATCACCAAAAACGGGATTTGAAGCGTTGCATCTCCGCCATCTCCTGGTATTTCTTTCGCAGGCAGCGAAACGACCTCCAGCCACAGAAAGGCACTTAAATCAGCCGTAAAGCTGAGTCAGCTGGTGTCATTACTCGATCAGCTGCTTTATGGGAAGCTAGGTGGCACCGATGGCTCTTCGTCCTCAGAGACCCATTTGAACCAGCGTGGCCCTTCCGGACGTTCCTGCAAAACACGGCCGAACTCACCCACTAGAAACAGATCCGTGTGTGTATTTAAGTAAAACAGACACTCCTGTGGCAAAATAAGACAAATGGCATTGTGGGGGGAGGGGGGGGGGGGTTCTGGCTTTTCTGCCCTTACGCAGCAGCTCGTTTTCTGGGGAAGTGGTTCAGCTGTCACATCGTATTTTTTCCAGAGATGTGGCTGTTTTGTTCGGAGGGCAGATTACAGCTCAGATGGAGGGTTTGTCTGTGAAAAGCTGAAGTGGATTTGGAACAAAATCGGGGAAAAAAAACAGACATGCACTTTCCTCACTCCATTTGGAGCCCCTAGAGCCCCTCCCCCACCAAACTAATCTGGTTCTCTCATTTTGGCCCCCTCGTCCGTCCCCCCACGCTGTAGCTGTGAGATAGACTACAGGAGGGCCTCCAACGTGTCTCTCTTTCTGCCTTCATCCATTCCTGATCATTCAAAATGACATGAGCAGGCTTTCCACGAGATAATATCACACAGCATGACCAAATCAGCCAGAGCAATTAAGCCTAATGCTTCTATAAATAAAGGAACACTCTGTAACTGCATCAGACACACCATCACTAGCATGACTCGGGGCGGGGGGGGGGGGGGGGGGGGGGGGGGGGGGGGGGGGGGGGGGGGGGGGGGGGGGGGGGGGGGGGGGGGG
>JAODKC010000044.1:4088920-4100118 GCA_026777985.1 Mormyrops attenuatus | reverse complement strand
ACCTTGAACATTCACAGATGCCCTGAGCATTCACAGATGCCTTGAGCATTCACAGATGCCTTGAGCATTCACAGATGCCTTGAGCATTCACAGATGGCTTGAGCATTCAGCTCAATGATGCGTGATCATCGAGAGGCAGCAAATTGAAATCACCTCCCCACCAACTCATCCACAACAGCTGGGATTTCCATTAGTTTGCCCCTTCCCCATTGTCAGGTTTGAGAGTTAGGGCTGATTGTCAGCATCCTACAAATGGTTCACAAACATCAGATGTAGGCGATCAAATCAGAACCAGAGTAATCGCCAAGGATGAGTCAGGTGGGACACCTTGGCATGCGTATGGCAGGTTCGGCCAATCATTCCCATTGAAAATCTGGAGGGACTGGTTCTTGTCCAAGAAGACAAGAACTTTTCCCAGAGGACAGGGACTACCCTCTGACGAGGTTTTTAGAGGTGACTGTGTGTGGCATTCTCCTTCACCATCACTGGATTCCCGCCTACACCTGATTTCAGAACATGGCTCACTGTGTTTATCCCTGACTGCTCACTTTGGCATTTATTTGGATGCTTCCGTCAACCATTTTGGGAGCAAGTTTCTTCTTATAATCGTTTGCTAAAAAGCCTCCCTTCATGTACACACAGACACACACACGCCCAAGAGATAAACTGAAAAAAATTAGCTGGGTGAGACCCTCCCTAAACTGTTCGTTTGACAGGATGCTGTGATGATTTCCATGCCTGGTAGGCAGTGTAATCAGCGAAACTGATGTTGTGATAAAATGCAGGAACAGAGGGAAAGTGTTTGACTCCCTCGGCCCAGCGGGGGGCATCCAATATTAGGATGCAGTGTTCATATCACACTGCCTCCAGTGGTGCTCCTGCGGTCGCCACGGAAACCATGCCCCTGCAAATCCCACACCCTTCACTCCACACTCCTCAGCCTGGGAGGGAAATTGGATTCTTTGATCACCCCTCGCCAAACTCATCCCAGGCTAAAGCACCTGAGTTCAGTAGATGAATAACCACAATGTAGCTAAATAGCAATTCGGTCAGTTTTATACATTTCCACAGCCTGATAGATGAAGGGTTTAGGCACTGAGCAAACATGTGAAGCACCCAGGAGTACAGGGGAGGACCTGTGTTCAGGGTCAGGGAGGATGATGCGGTGCGGCTCAGTCTGACCACCTGGCATCGGTCCGACAGGAAGTTCCAGATCCATGTGCTGGGAGAGCTTTGTGTTCTGGGTCTTTACAAACAAGAAAAGCGGCTTCCATCACAGGTTTACAGACCGCATCAAAACAAGCACTGGGAAGCATAAATAAGTGTGATTACCTTTCAGAATCTCTCAGCTATCACAGATTAACCAAAAGATATGATATGCGGTGAAGAAAAACAAATTCACAACTCTCTAAAAAAGACTAATTTCCTAATAAAACTAAGAAGTATATAGCCAAGTTTATTTTCTCGTCCTGTTGAATTGCTGCTGGTTATCTTCTTGGGTATCTTCTTGGGTATCTTCTTGGGTATCTTCTTGAGTATCTTCTTGGGTATCTTCTTGAGTATCTTCTTGAGTATCTTCTTGGGTATCTTCTTGACCTGCTGAATTCTTAACCCTTCAAAAATCCAAGGCTTTACATGAACTTTTGGTTTAATGAAATAAGAGAATTAAAAATGCCTTTATCCAAAGCTACAGACATTTTTTAAGAACAGAGGG
This sequence comes from Mormyrops attenuatus, assembly GCA_026777985.1. Classification (NCBI taxonomy): domain Eukaryota; kingdom Metazoa; phylum Chordata; class Actinopteri; order Osteoglossiformes; family Mormyridae; genus Mormyrops; species Mormyrops attenuatus. The sequence goes on along the minus strand of JAODKC010000044.1, from coordinate 4,098,404 downwards.
ACAGACAGGCCCTGGAACAATTAGGGGTCAAGGGCCTTACTCAGGGGTCCAAGGGTGAAATTACTCTACCAACCATGATGTTTGAACCAACAACCTTGCAATCACAGACACAGTATCCTAACTCACTGAAGTACTTGGCAGCCATGTGACTGGAAGGCTCTGCTCGAAGTCCTTTTCATATGAACATATCCTAATGTTACCCAACAGCTCCTGGCCACTCAGAGCTGCTGTGCTAAACAGGCCTGTATGCTAACCCCTATAAAAGTCCTCGACTCACTACTTTTTAGTCAGTTGATTGTTTGTCTTCATGGCAAACTGCATCATGAGTTTCGCACTGTCCTGCTCTATTGTGAAAAACCTCCCCAGACTGCTGTTGCACGCTGCACTGTTGCTGCGTTCAGTTTGAACTGGGAAGTTCCTAATCTGAATTTTCAACTGAAAAGCCCCCTGAAGTCAAAATTCGGAAAACGGAGGAACCTCTGCAACCCCGACCTCAGAATTCAACATGGCTACACCCATTATCAACAGAAGTGAAAATTGTAGTTATGTATTTATTATTTATTAGCACTTACGTCTTATTTGTGTTTCATTAAATAGGTCGTATACACAATACTGTCCAACCGCTGTCTGAGGACATGTTGCATTTGTTTGTATGTGCAAAATAATGCGTAATGCATTGTTATGAACTGAAATTGCTAATGATGGCTAACAACAAACCAGGCTACAACTAGGGCCTGAAAGAAGAAAGAAAGAAGGATTTCTTGCTTAGACAGATAACTTGCCAGATTTAAGGTAGTCTGGACTAAATGTAGGGGAACAGAGATAAAGTCCATTTAAACCGGGGTACCTTAAATCCAACAAGTTATCCTGCTAAGCAAGAAATCCTGCTTTTTGAAACAGGTCCCTGGCGTTGCGAAATGTCTTTCTGACTTGTACTGCAACGCAGTTAACCCAGGTGTAACATCATTCCCAGCTCCGACTTCCGACCTCCATGGTACATGGAGCTCGGCACGCAGCCCCGGGAAAACACTGTTTTGTGCCACGTGATGGTACAACAATAAAGCCCTCCTAGATGTATCTTATCTTATCTAATGCAGACCCCAGAACCAACCACCTCAACACCTCTTCTTAGCCTCATAGAAGGTCTACAAGGGTCAGCCGTGCCAAGAAGAAGACAAAGCCATTTCTTTTTTCAGCTCTGTTTTTACGTAGCAGCACCTCTACTCAGCCTTCAGGGTAAACCCCATCCCTCCCACTAATCATAAGTGTGGGGCCATGTCCCACTGCTGATGCTTCTTTACACTCTCACATCTGTGCATGTGTATGTCTCAAAGGAGGGCATGATGGGATACGTGACAAGGAACATTCCCATGTAGCTGTACCCATACTTGTACCAATGGGATGTAAATTTCATTTCATGAATTGGTAACACTTGAGGGGGCACAAATACTTAGTAATACTGATGAACAAATAATGATGAAATCTAGAACAAACATAGTTGCTACTTGATACCAGGCGTCACTATACATTAATGATGAACAAAGGTGAGATCACCATTTCACTTGTTATTCATTACTTCTTCCTTCAGTAGTTCACAAAGGTTTACAGAAGTAACAGATATAGTGACAAATATAGTAACTTCTGGGGATAAAACATGAGTCATGATTCATTAATGATGAACTAACATGAAGTCAGTATGTAACAGTTTGTGATTAATTAATACATAAGTAACAGGATAATAGTGTATTATACGTGTTACCCATTAATTTAATCTCTTTAGGCTTAGAATTTTTATCACACTCTGTGGATCCCAGGTTTGACATGTAGCTCTTAACTTCATGCTAATTTCACCGTATCCACCACAGAGGAGAAATGGAGGTGCGTGATCTGTGTTAAACTGAGAATGAGGACACTTATTAAACGAAATGAACAGAAAAGGGACACCGACCCTTTAAAGAGGATCTAAAAATTAGCATAAAAGCGAGACACTACAGATTAGAGTGAGCAGTCAGGGCCAGGCCTGAATGACCATGCTCTATGCTAAGCTGCAAAATGGCTACTCATTGGAGCGGATTGTAGGGGCTGGAGATCAGGACCAGGGGCCATGCTGGTCTTGTTAAGCTTGGGGCACGGCTGCCCTCAGTTGGGGGGGTGACATGGGTCAGGATCCAAAGGGGTGACCGGTGCTGCGGCCTGCATTGGCATAAACACGTAAAGGCCAATCCATCGACGTGTGGCCATAAGGACCGATTACGAACGTAAGCAGAAGCAAAAGGTTGCTTTCATTTCTTTAACCCACTTTTCTTTTTTTGGAAAAAAACAAACCACCCACCAGATAAGATGCGGTTTTCAACATTTCCTCAGCAAGGACAGTAAGGGGAATTCATTAAAGACACCTTTTCTCAACACTATTTCCATCACTGATCAGTGATAGCATGTGAGAAGGGGGCGGGGCTCTCACAAATGACCTGGGTTTTCTTCTGATTAATTCCACCTGTCCCCTGACGCATAAATTGCTATGCAGCGTTCCGTGTTGCCGCCGTGACCCCAATGGCGGTTTCCGAACCCGCACTTGTTTTGCACGCCGCTGACTCCCACGTCCCCGCTCCAAGTTGCACCCCACGATAAGGTAAACCCCCCCCCCCCCCGCCATAATCCTCTCTAACTCTCAAGCCAAAGCCCTTTGCTGTTCTCAGACCCGAGCGCGGACATTTTCCTGCAGCGTTAATGCACACCCTTTGTTTACTGAGAGAAGTTATCGCTTATATGCCCTGTGTTTGCAAAGGCTATCTTAAGCTCTTGAAAATCAGCTCGGAGGAGGGCATCGTGTTAGATTTGCTTAAATAAAATGGTGCTAGGTAAACACAGCCCATGTGTGATTATACACAGAGGGTGTTTGCCTGTGCGTGACATTGCAAGGAAGCTTAAAAAACCTTATATTAACAATGAAGCGTTAGTCCGTAAGCACAGTATCACATTTCACTTACAAAAATTACACCTGTGGCTACAAAGATTCAGGTTACATATTGCATTCAGCTTCTTGCATGACGTTAAACAAGATAAGACCATCTCACATCTTCCCTGGACCACGTCTCTCCCGTTACTTGCAGTGAAAGGGACTGTTCACGCAAGCTGGGACAAACATTTAATTAGCTTCTAATTGTGCTGGTCCTGTCCTCTTTCTCATAATGCCTCACGCTTAGTACTAGGGGGAGCCAGGGAACACATGGAGGTGAGGGAGGGAACGAAGGAGCAGCCTTCTTGGGGAGTAAGGGAGACGCTGTTATCTCAGACAGAGAGAGGAGGCTCTCTTACACACCGAGCCATTCATCTAAAAATCTATTAATGACTCACTCTACTCCCTCCTTGGAAAGTGTACACCTCCTCCAAACCTAACAGGCACGGTGGGGGGGGAGGCTGAGTGGAGTTTAGTTTCCAGAAGGACTGGGCCAGCGATAGGAGCCTGTGAGGTATCCGATGGCTGGTGACGCTGGTCTTTCCTTCCCTGCACATGTAGTCTGGTGATTTGGGATGAAATATGACAGGATGCAGAGGGGGGAGAGGGTCGGGGGGCCCCTGCTTCCAGGTAGTCGCGTAATGGGAAGGGGGGGTTATTTACATGGCACGGCCAGGATGCAGTGGCAGCCTGTCAGCGAAGTCATCATTCATATCTACAGAGAATTGAATTGCTCTGCCCCTCTCTCCCACACACACACACAAACAGACACACACACACGCAGACACAGCTGTAGACACGTTTACCAGATGTTGCGTAGCTCCTGCTCTAACACTGCTTACACTGGTACCTGGTCACTCACTGGGAGCTCAGCCTGGCTGCACTAATGCCCAGCTGACTCCATGACAGCATGTATGTTTGTGACGTGCTGTTTGCTCAGCTGTACATCACCTCTGCTACATGTGTAAAATGTATATATGACAGGCCAATAAAAGGCAGCTTATGGCTCAAGCCCCAGCAGCCTCACCTCCCTGCGCAGTGGGTTTGCTGGCTGCCCCAAGCTCTATGTGTGTTTGAGTGTCCGTGTCTGTGTGTGTTTGTGTATCTGAGTGTTTGTGTCCGTTTCTGTGTGTGTCTGTCTGTGTGTTTGTGTCCGTTTCTGTGTGTGTCTGTCTGTGTGTTTGTGTGTCTGTGTGTTTGTGTGTGTCTGTGTGTGTGTCTGTGTGTCTGTTTGTGTGTTTGTGTCTGTGTGTGTGTCTGTCTGTGTGTTTGTGTGTGTCTCTGTGTTTGTGTGTGTGTGTGTGTGTGTGTGTGTGTGTGTGTGTGTGTGTGAGAGAGAGAGAGAAAGAGAGAGAGAGAGAGTTTTTCACATTCCCCTTGTGTTCCTTGGCTGCTCTGGTTTCTTCCCACTGTCCAAAATCATGCAATGAGGTGAACTGGCATCTAAATTCCCTTTAGTGCATGAGCATGTGACTGGCATCCCACTCAGGGATCGCCGCCTCGAGCCAGGTGCCTCTGGGATCAGCTCCAGTGTCACCGCAGCAACCAACTGGATCAGCAGTTATGGTGGATGGATGCTTTTCCAATATGCAGTAATTAAACATGCAGCAAGATGTTACAATGGCCTGTCTTTATTATCAAATCGTTAAACTGCAAGCATTTTTTAACCAATTTGCAAGCATAACTGCACGTGATGATGTAAGGTGCAGGCCTGACACCTACTCTGTAACCTTGAGATCACGGCGCAGTGAAGAAAATGCGCCATTTGTCTGCAGGTTCAAAACAGGAAACATTATATAAGAATCATATGCTAAAAACAGAATGAAACTTACTCACAGGAAATGTCATATTTTGTCAGCGAATCTCTTTCCCTCTTCACCCTGAATACAGACAGGAAGAAAGTGGAAGCGGGATAATGGGAGCGTATAGGATGTGAGGAAGGGGAAGAACTTTCAGTCCCTTTGACGCACAGCCTCTGCTGTCAGGGGTCTTGACACAATAACAGCCTTGGCTGCGCAGGTCAAGCAGCCGACTCCCGTAACACGATTGACCACGTTCACATTTCCATGACAGCTCCACTGACCACAGGAAGTGGAAAGGGAGAGGGGGAAACACTGAATGTAAACAGGAAGTGACCTGTCACATGGAGGATGTTGAAAACCCTCCAAGTAAAGGCATCTACTTTCTCAGTTCCTCATCCTTTACAGTATATGTTAAACAGGACCAAGGTTGGTTTTCACAACAGGAAGGTCACTTTTGCTGACTCTGGATCCGGCAGACTTCTTCCTAATAAACATTTTCTGGAGGGCGTACCCTCCCAACAATATATATTACACCACTATTGTCAGTGGAGTTCAGAGCAATAGGATAGTGCACAAACAAGAAAAAGTCAGCTGTCACTGTGCCGCACGACTGGAAAACGTGAACTTGGAATATATCCCCATAAAATTGACCATGTTTTCCTGCTGCTCTGTTAGTGGAAAAGAATAATATTATAAAATATAATATCACAATATGATATTAAGCAGGAGGTCTTGGTAACGCAATGAGAAGCTGTGTAACCGCTCTCCTCCAGGGTTGGTGGCTGAAGTCCCGCCTTAGGCTCTGTTTGTGTGAAGCTTACATGGTTATGTTGATTCCCCCTGAGCAGGGGTGTTTCTCGCTATTGAAAAGACCAGGGGCTAAGTTTACCTGGGCCTTGATTTTTTGTCTGAATGAAGAGAGGCACCCAGGCTAAAACACTCGGGACTGTATCCCCAAGTGATCAGACCTAACAATGCCCGTGGCTTTGGGTACCATAGTTTCCTCCCACCATCTAAAAACACCTGAATGTTTTGTGTCTTGTATATCCACAGTGATGTATGTGTGTGCCCTGTGACAGACTGGCATCCCATCAGGGATACTTGTCTGCTGAAATCCCTGGAATGTACTCTAGGGTCAACGTCACCCGCCCTGGATAAATGGGTAAGGAAAACAGATTGATGGATGAAAATAATGTATAGCAAATATTAGAGTGATTTAGATAATGATTAAGCAGATGGACGTGTAGCCCAAAATGCCACAGGCCCCCTGCAGCCGGACCCGTGACAAATGTCCTTATTCTAATGAACTGGGGTTAATTATCCTACTGTATAAATGGATTAAAAAGTGTACAAGGGAGGCTTTTGAAGATGGTCTTAAAGACCCTCCCCGAGCCTCTGTGTGTGCACTGCGACGGGTCAGAGAATAGCGCCTCTGTTTATGAGACAGCGTCGAGGTCCAGTAGGCACGAAATGCTGCTGCAACCCTTTCAGAGCCGTATCCAAAGAGCACGGCCGCTTCCAGTTGCCGGGGTAACCGTCGTGTCCCCCACCAGCTCCAAAGAAGAATCCGTTACAATATTCATCAGAACCCAGCCCTGTTATGGAGTGAAGACCCAGTCAGGCAGCCCACAGAAAACCACTGAAATGGGAAGTATCAGCTATTATGAAATAATGTACAAACAGCAAATCAACAGCTTCTGAGCGATATAGATTAAATGTCAGTATTCAACAGAAAATTCACATAGACTCAAACCTACAGAGCTGCTATCAAACTTTGGTAATTTTCCAGTCTTCAAGTATGTGTGGGGTTAATTTACGAAGGATTGTATCTTTTACAGTCCAACTAAAGTACTCTCAGAACGACATGTGGCTTTGATCAAATATTCAAAGTACAGCAGACAAGTCAGGCATTACCAATCAACAGATGGAGCAATAAGGCATTATAAATCGACCGTCCAGCTTAAGGGCACAACCCCTATCCACTCATGAACATCTTCTGTTGTTCCACTATTGTGTCTGGACCAACTGGAGCACACAGACTGAATCCACAGAGAAGAAAATCATGAAGCAGTGAAAGACTTTTATTGACTCTGCCAGGAAGGTAAGAGCATGTTTTTTGGTTGTCGTCGTCAAATCTGACTATTGCCAAGTTGAGGGGAGACCACCGTATCTTATTAGGGGTATGAAACTACGTGGGAATAGGGGGTCTGTTATATTTCCACCTCTGAGTTGCTTTCACAGACAGCAGATTATACACGGTGTGTCAGAACAGAAAAAACACTCAAAGAGGGAATTAGGAAAGGGGAAAAAGCAACACCGAGAGGACCTGAGACCTCTTCTGTCTACCGGAGTGCAGCAGGCGCAGACATCCGTCCACCGATGTGGGTCAACAAATTCGCCTGCAGGTTGCCATGGCGACGAGGTGCCCCAGAGACACGCGCAGCACCGAAAATGCACTCGTATGCCGGTTTGTTTGTTTGTTTGTTGTATCGCACCACGCCCCTGCCGCCGCACGGAAATCTCCGACTCCCTCCTGAGAGATGCTGACCTGGACACCCGCTCCAGCTCGGCTCAGCAGACTCATATTTCAGAATTTTTTTCAAGGAAAGATGGCCGATGTTCAGTGTAGAAAAGAAATCACCGTCTAACTCTTAAAAACACCATGCAGCCCTACGCAGACAGCGTTGCGGACTTCTGTGCGTATTCGCTTGTGTTGTGTATCACCATGTTTAAACACTTCATATCTCACGTTTACATTATTTGGGTGCTTCCAAATTAGCTGGATGGCCAATCGGACTGACGCGCGTGTGCATGCACGCACGCACACGCACACACACACACACACACGCACAAACTCACAGGGATCACATTCAATTGCTCTCTGTGTTGGTCACAGGACACTGGGTCCGTTTGCTGGCAGCCTGCTGAATTTTGCGGGATTTAGGGATGCAGTGTAATCAGGTCACGCCTGACTGGAAACAGTAATATGTGCCAGATTTGCTATTCTTTATATCAAAGAGCCCTATTTAAGGAGAAGGAGGCCAGCAGGACTCACGCTCTTTAATATATAAGAAATCCCAGTTAAATTAACTGTAGTCTAATCATCACTGCGGGGAGTGCAGGCGTTTGCATATATAACCGTTGCAGGGTCAGACACTCTTCTCTTTTAAAGTCTGCTGAACAAATCTATGTCCTTTTTACACAAATGCAAACATGAGAATCGCAATAAATAAAATCCAGAACGCGGAGGCTGAACCTGACCTACAGCTCCTACAAGGTGCCTGCATAACACCGGTCAGTAACCTACACTAGCGGCCAAAATTGTGGGAACACCTTTCATTTTTGGCATTACGCTTTAAAATTACTACACGAATATTGGTTTTCATGTTTATAAACAAAGAATGTTACAAATATCATACATTGGACGATTAAATAAGTAACTGTAATAAAGTTCTACAATCTCTAAAACCTGGAAACGTTTACACAATTTTGGCCTCTAGTAGTGCCGAATTCATTTTGACTCGTTTAGTACAAACCATGAACAACACTGGAACAGAAATGCATAAATCAATCATTTTCGTCTTTAAGAAGATTTTATACAGGAAAAGGTCTGGAGGACAGAAAATTACTTTGCACGGACTGAAATCGCATTAGCAGCAAATGTAAAATTAAGCTCTCCCCCCAAAACACTTGTATTTTACTGGATTATAAATCCTTAGTCCTTCACAGGAATGTTAGGGCACTGAAAACTACCGAAAAACGAAACAAAACCTACAGTAGAACTAAATAACGGGTGGTATTACGGGATTACAGAAATAAAATCGCCACCTGCTGGAGAGATACAGGTATAACACAGCGGAGGCGACCGACAAAAATCCATCCCTCCATCTATCTTTCCATCTTTCAACCTCTTATCAAATTCAAAATGTATGAAACGTTCCAGACTTTCAGAGATAAAGCTACCCAATCTTAAACAGTATTATTTTTCGACATTTTACCCTGTGATTTTGTGGAAATGCATTCCCAAATGTCTAAGTTGCGATACAGTTTGACACAATACAGACTGTGGAGAACAGGTTTGTTATCCAGCAAACTTTTTAATATTTTGAAGCGTCTCTCCTTTTTTCTTTCAGCTCACAGTCTTCAGGCAGGTTGGATACGGCTTACCAGGAACTGGCCTGTGTTGTAATGTCCATTGAAGGCAATAATTTGTTCATCAATGGACTCTTTCCTTGGCCTTGGCAGATTTAACCAGCATCGCCGGCGTCTGTTTACAGTAACAGACGTTTGATTCTTCACACTGGTATATCCTTACTGTCTTTTTATCATTTACGACTAAATGAAAAAAAGATATTTTGATTTAGTTGACAGAAACACTAAATTTATGCTCACCTTTCACTGTTGAAATTTAAGGATGGGTTAGGTGACACAATTTTGTGGTAAGAGTTACTCTCAACACCAACCAATTAAAGAGTCATGAGGTCTGTGACAACTATACCCAGTAACAACCACACCCAGTCTTTGCTATTCATGCGCAAGACAGAAATGTTTACTGAAGATCAGGGCGGCCAATCTTATCCGCAAAGGGCCGGTCAGCTGTTCAAACCCAGGTGTGAGGACTCTTCAGCCAATCAGTCCTCTAATTAGTAATCTACAGTCATTGACAAAAGTCTTGTCACATAAGGACATAGTAACTTAAAAAGGCATATAACTTTATTTCTAATCA
>JAODKC010000044.1:4024746-4043614 GCA_026777985.1 Mormyrops attenuatus | reverse complement strand
TGGGCTTTGTTTTCGGGCGGCTGGCCCTTTTTTCTTATTTGTTGTTTGTTTCCCTTCCCCCCCCACCCCCCCCCCCCCCCCCCCCCTTCAGGATCCAGGGTCTTGCTAAGGAGTGTTTATTTAACCAGCCTCTCCACTGCTTCTTGCCAGATGGAGAATGGTATCAAGTGGCCGCTCGTGAGTTGCTTGTTGATTGCTCTTCTTCTCCTGCGTTATCCAGGTGCCTTCCCGTACCCCGCACCTGTCCTGTGTGGTTCGAGGTCCGCCCCCGTGGCACACTTACACCGCAAATCTAATCACGGGGTACCGCAGAGATGCTGGTTATAAATATCCCGGCTCCTCTCCGGGAATCTGCGGTATGCGGCACAGAAAAGCAAATCACAGTGGGGGGGGGGGCTGGAACGACAAGCGGTAGTGAGGCGTCTGAAAGCCATCTCTGGCCTGGCATCTCACAGGGAGGTGTGATGTCTGAGCCCTTCTCTCTCACTGGGTTACGGTTGTCCTGTTAGCACTTGGGTGTTATACCTGGATAATCAGCACATCAGCCCCGAACGCGAAAGGCTGCTTGCGTTAGTCACATCGTATCCTACCGGCGATGACGCCGCTAACCCTCAGGTGTGGTCTGATCCCATAACCCTCCCCCACCAAATGTTGCTGACATCTGAAAAGAGGAGTAACAGTGATCTATCCACCCTAGACAGAATGTCATTCAGTGACCTCATTCCAATATGGCCACCTTAGTGACACGAGTGGCCTCGAACAGTCCTTCAGACTTCAGTTCTGACTGAGCTGTTAATAAGTCAGTCCTGATCTGAAATTATTTTAAAGTTTTTCTTTATTCATTTTTATCCTGAACAACAAAGCAGCAGCTAAAGAAAAACTCGACATATCTGGTCACCTTATTAAGTTCTGTGATTATTAAAACTCCTCGTGTAAAGGTTACAGCCGCACCCGGAAGCACGGAGCCGTGAGCGCCAAGTGTTTATGATCCAGCAATTGCTGTGTCATTTTAGACCTTCGGACGTTGCTGACGGGTTGCCTAAGTATGATGTAAGCGGAGAAAGGTTTAAACTTAGGCCACGTTATGGAGTTTATGGTGCTATCGCTCTTATTTCCTCTGCTGCTCTGCCAGCCGCCATCCTCATTCATAACCTCGACAGCAGAGTTTGCCTTTCAGGAAGGTCGGGACACGGATCTGCAGGTGTGTGCACTGTCATGGCCTACTGCGTGTAAAAGGACCTGCTGGTGTGGGTGCGTCACAGCTCTGGAATGTGTGCAGTACCTCTGGGCGTGTGCGGGGAATGTGAGGAATGTTCTAGAGCCCGTGGGGGTGGCGGGGGGCACAATCGAGCGGAGGCGAGAGCCTCACTGTTTATCCGCACGCTGGCTGTAATGCGGACGCAGTCTTGGGGGCGGAGTCAAGCTGACAGGATTTTAGCGGGGGCTGCCGCGTCATGCTATCACGGTGAAAACGAAATCGACAGCCAGCCCTATCTCATTTTTTAGGGTGTGTCTTTGTGTGTGGGGGTGTCTCCTCTGGGCTGCTGCGATGCTCTTACCCTCCTTTAAGCAGGAATCGAGCCTAACCTCTGGAAGCCTCTGTCAGTAGGCTGGATTGCTCCCTTTGGGAGTTGGTCCCTTAATATCTGGGCTGTGAACCCAAACTGTCACATGATGCCCTCTGGGGGACAAGGACATACAAACTAGAGCAGTGCCAGAATAATAATAATAATAATAATAAATTATTATTATTAATGTTGATGATGATGATGATTAATAATAATGATAATAACAATAATAAGAATTATTATCACTATCTTCGCACCCTCTGCTCCCTGGGATTGGCTCTATGCCCAGTGACCCTATTGTTTCTTGTCCATCATTGAATCTGACGAATCAGATTTAAGCTCATTGATTGTGCCGCTTCAGTATTTAATAGCATCAGCTATGAATGTGAAATAGGGCGCCCATGTGTAAGATGAGCACATATTGTTATTTCTGTTAAAGGTTAAATGAAAAACACGTTTGTTCAGATTTGTATTTTGCAGTTCTCTCCACAGGCGTCTTCAGCATTTTAAAAACTGTCGGTCTTGTGTTTATGGTCCTGCGGGAAGGTGACCGGTGTTCAGTTCCAAAACAGTAGCTTTTTCCATGTGGTGATACTATTTCGATGAATGAATTTATGGGATATTTATACTAATAGTGACACCTCATTGATCACACCTAGGTAAATTCTCTTTTCACCTGCCTCGTCTGGCTCCATGAAACGCATGTAGGTGAGTGCAAGCTGTGGCAGTGAAGGGCAGTGAAGGGCAGCCACCTGCAATCGCGCCCTTGGAGCTGGGGGGTTAGGGCCCACGGACATGTGACTGTTCTAGCAAAGCCGGGCTCAAACCGACAACCTTCGGAATACAGGCAAGGTGGCTTCGCCTGCCCCCAAAATCTTTTCGTTGTTTGTTAGATCCTTTAAATGATTAAAATATGCTTCCTTTGGCAGGCCTGTACATTAGTTTATTATTTGTATTTTTTTAATTCAAATTTTAAATAATAAACTTTATTATTACATGATTAAAAATGTTGCTCTTCGGTCTATGGGCTGATTGGTCTGGGCTCGGGGGCAGGGTCGGGGGGGGGGGTGTAATGTTGCTGATCTCAGCCGGTTCTGGGTTTAGTAGATCAGCCATCTGTGAATGATGCGGGGTGGGGGTGTCAGCCTCCCATGCTGTCTCCTGGGCCAGCACAAAGACGGCCCTCATCCTGCCTGACCCCACCCCCCCACCAGACACACACAGTGATACGATTTAGGTTTTATTTCTTCTCTCTGCTAGTATATCAGCGAAAGTGACACCTTAAACGCGTTAAGTGCAGCCTTGTTAAAGGAGCTTCTCCCTCCGCGTGAAGCTGTCTGATGAGAAAACCCGCCGAAGCCGCCGTTGCTGTTTTTCCTGCATTTTAAATGTGGCCAAGCAGCCTGACACTATTGATGACGCTGTGGTGACCAAACCCCATCCCTCATGGAGCCAGGAGAGCAGACTCATCAGCTGGGTGTTCTCATGGCAACACAAAGGTCGTCGATTCCCGCGGTTATGCACTGCTGGGTGAGCTCCGATGTGGGCGGCCTGACACTGGATCTGTGCCGTGGAGATGGTGGCCTGCTCCGGTTTTCTGCCTCTGCAGAGTGATGCATCAGGTCTAGCTCCACCCCCATCTTTCACAGTTTGACACTGAGGCACATAAAGGGCTGTTTGTGGGCTTTGTGTTCATGGTCCCCTGGTTACCCCTCTGTTCTGTTTCATGTTGTCTCAGACTCCGACAGAATCGTGTCCATGCCAGCAGTGTGTCTCGTCAGCCTGGCACTCTATTTGGACTGGATCTTGCCGGGGTGGGACCACAGGGTCAGTTGCCCCAGCTGAAAGCTGATTGGCCCCCCAGAGTGTCCCCTTCCTTCACCGATTTAAAACGCATCATTGGCTAATGATAAGTTTGGCCCCTCTCTATGAATTATAGCCACTCTTATACCCCCCGCCCCCTTAGAATCGTCGATGGATCCTGCAGCATGGCTTTGCGGTGCTCCATGCGGCGTGTTCGTACATCACACCTCCAGGCCCCTGGGGTCAAATCTCACCCCTGGTTCTGCGGCATTTGATGTCCTGCAGTTTCATCCAGCGGTCTGACACTACGCAGTTGAACGGATCACCATATCTGTCAGCTGCTGTGGTCAGCATGTGCGCGCTCGGCCATGGTGTGTGCGTTCTGCTTTGGGGCGGCGCCCCCTCCCCTAATGTTCACTTTAGTAATGCTTGGGCAGGTGATTCCAGTGTTTTAAACTTCAAGAATCCATTTATGCATTTTAGCATTGAATTGATAGACACCGCTGTTTTTCTACAGTGCAATTTTTCTCCCTAGTGCATATTTGTTTATTTTACTGTGTGCTTCGTTATTTATAAGTGCTCTGCTCTGGTAATGCACCCAAAATTTGTTGTACACAGAAATACAAGGACAATAAAGAAACTTTTATTCTATTCTGATCAATTATCATGATTATACACCTTTTACAAGTTCACTAACTGTTATTTACATTATAACTTGCAAAGTTACATCTGACTTAAAGTGGACATTTTTCCTTTTCTCTTTTACATTCTTTCCATTCCATCTAGACCAGATGATGGACACTAGTGGGATCAAGGTGCTGGAGACGGCCGATGACATCCAGGACCGCCGGCAGCAGGTTCTGGACCGGTACCGGCGCTTCAAGGAGCTGTCGGCCCAGCGGCGCCAGAAGCTGGAGGATTCCTACCGTTTCCAGTTCTTCCGGCGTGACGCCGACGAGCTGGAGAAGTGGATCCAGGAGAAGCTGCAGATCGCCTCTGATGAGAGCTACAAAGACCCCACCAACCTGCAGGTGGGGGGCAGAGGCCTGGGGAGGTCAGACCACGTGGACAGCCTGGGGTAGCCTCACTTAGCAGACAGCTGGGCGGTCCTTGTTACTCCAAACCAGGGGACCGTCCAGGAAGCTAACCGCTAATCCCCGTCTAAAGCTGTCTAATCTGGTGCATGTTTGCGTTAAAAGTGTTAAATCTGTGTGTTTGGGTTGGAGCTGTATTTATTCACAGTCAGCCATGTGGAGACCAGGTACCGGGTTCTGACATCACTTCCTCCCCCAGGGAAAGCTCCAGAAGCACCAGGCCTTCGAGGCAGAGGTGCAGGCGAACTCTGGGGCCATCGTCAAGCTGGATGAGACTGGCAACCTGATGATCTCCGAGTGCCACTTTTCTTCCGAAACCATCCGGGTAAGGCCTCCCAGTCGGAGCAGGCAGCGCCATGCCGGTTGGGACGTGTCTCATCACCAACTGGGCTGCTCTCTCTCATTAACAGATCATTTACACCCCTTTATAAAATCGCGTGAACCCTGGCGTTTCACATGTCACCATACCGGTCACAACATGGTCTGTTTGCTTCGTCCTGTCTGCCTTTCAGTGAATATTAAAGCTGGTCTTCGAATGGTTTGAACAATGGATTTTTAACTCTTTGTTCAGACATCGTTCAGAGGTTTTAATATTTGGTATGAAAGGCGTCGTACTTACTGCGTGCCCCTCTCTTTCTTTCTTTCTTTCTTTCTCTCCCTCCCTCCCTGTCCCTGGCACTAACTCACCGGTGGCTTCCTGGTTTCTGCAGACTCGCCTGGAGGAACTGCACCGGCTGTGGGAGCTGCTCCTTCTGAGGACCCGGGAGAAGGGCGAGCGACTTCTCCAGGCCCAGAAGCTGGTGCTGTACCTGCGGGAGTGCGAGGATGCGCTGGACTGGATCAGCGACAAGGCGAGTGTGTTCCGTTTATAAGTATTAATTCAGCTGCGACATATAAGATAAAATAATATGGATAAAATAAATAAAATGTAAAATGCTCATTTGTGGGACGTGAACCAGCAACCTTCTGGTTATAGGTCTGTGCCCTTGACCCCACTGTGCCGGCTTCCAGTTTTACACACTTACAGTGTGTACTTACGTGAACCCGTTTCCCTTCTCAGGAGCCCATCGCCACCTCCGAGGAGCTGGGTCAAGACCTGGAGCATGTGGAGGTGCTGCAGAAGAAGTTTGAGGGGTTCCAGACGGACCTGGCGGCCCATGAGGAGCGGGTGAACGATGTGAACCAGCTGGCGGAGAAGTTGGTGCAGGAGTCGCACCCAGAGGCGGCGCTGATCACGCGGAAGAAGGAGGAGGTCAACGCCGCATGGAAGCGCCTGAAGGACCTGGCCCAGCAGCGGCAGACCAAGCTGTTTGGGTCATCTGAGGTGCAGCGGTTCAACAGGTATGACCCCCCCCCGCCCACGCACACACACACACACACACACACACACACACACTCTCACTCACTCATGCACACCCCAATTATAGCTTGAATCTCAATCTTAATAGGTTATATGTAATGCTGGACCCCCTTCTGGCCAGAAACAGTCACTACACTAAATATTAAACACATTTCTTATTTAGAAGACACTGCAGCAGCATGTTCTGCTAACCAATGAACTGGCTGCAATCTTGTGATGCTACTAGCTAGCTATTTGTCAAGTCTGAAACATCTGAGGGCGACTCTGGCGTGATTTTGGGTGGGGCCACAGTGAGACCTCTTCTGAGTGACACTGGTGGGGGGGAAAGGCCATTGACCTGGGACCTGCATACTGACCTGAGACTGTGCCGGCAGGGACGTGGACGAGACCATCAGCTGGATCAGGGAGAAGGAGCAGCTGATGGCGTCGGACGACTTCGGCCGCGACCTGGCGAGTGTGCAGGCCCTGCTGCGGAAACACGAGGGCCTGGAGAGGGACCTGGCCGCCCTGGAGGACAAGGTGAGCGAGCGCGAGCCAGCACCGGCACACGGCTCTCAAGGTGGCTTGATGCGGTCGCCATGGCGATGACACACCTCTTTGTTCAGGTGAACACCCTGGGTGCAGAAGCAGAGCGGCTCCAGGAGAGCCACCCCCAGAACGCCACCCAGATCCACCTGAAGAGGGACGAGCTCATCGCCAACTGGGAGCAGATCCGCACCCTGGCAGCAGAGCGCCACGCCCACCTCAACGACTCCTACAGGTGAGTGAGGGTCCCAGCTCCCCCCCCTTACAGCTTGCCTGTGAACTACTTGGATTCCTGGAAATAGCTTACAATTGATCCACATATCGAATAGATTAAAGGTTTTTAATTTTTTCTATAAAAAACATCCAATTTGCAGGAGATGAACTCTATTGATGCGGGTATAGGGAGCTGGCAGCTCACATGATGGGGCGGTTGGCAGTTTTGAAGGCAGTGCTCGATGTCGCCCCCTGCAGGCTGCAGCGCTTCACGGCGGATTTCCGCGACCTGACCAGCTGGGTGACAGAGATGAAAGCCCTGATTAATGCCGATGAACTGGCCAATGACGTCGCTGGTGCTGAAGCCCTTCTGGACCGGCATCAGGAACATAAGGTGACCCCAAACACTACTCCTGATTATTCAACACCCCCCCCCCCCCAAAAAAAATAACACATGGTGGCTGATCTTGCGTAGCAGCACATTTTGAATCCAATCCCCCTCAAGATTATGGGGGGGACACAGGCATGTTTTGAACCCTGCTGACTTCATCTCCAGGGAGAAATCGACGCCCATGAGGACAGCTTCAAGGGGACGGACGAGGCTGGCCAGGCTCTTCTCAACACCGGGCACTACGCCTCCGAGGAAGTGAAAGAGAAGGTAGCCCCGCCCCTTCATGTCTTACCCTGCCCCTTTATGGCATGCCCCGCCCATTTCAGCAAGGCCCCACCTCTTGATGCCCTCTTCCATGTGTGTGTGACTGTGGCGTCTCCCTGTCCTCGCAGCTGGGAGTCCTTGCTGAGGAGAAGGAATCCCTCTTGGAGCTGTGGGAGCTGCGCAGGCAGCAGTATGAGCAGTGCATGGACCTGCAACTCTTCTACAGGGACACAGAGCAGGTGGACAATTGGATGAGCAAGCAGGAGGTGAGACTTCTCCCTTGACATGCAGTAACCAATGGGATCCATGCATCCTCGATATGCAAAATAATATGCTAACCTTATCGCATAAATTTTCAGGATAATTACTTGCCATATCAGTTTAGAGTTTTTAATAAGAAGCATATTAGTCTATCTTTTTAAAAGGATGTTGATTGTTTCCATTTATTTGCATGTTTGGTTAGTATTATAATCAGGCAGTTAATGCTGTGGTCACATGGTACCCAGTGCTGGTTCTTCTGCTCCTCCGTCTAAATTTATAACTCCTGACGTCCTGTTGCCTCTTACAGGCCTTCCTCCTGAACGAGGACCTGGGTGACTCTCTGGACAGTGTGGAGGCCCTGCTGAAGAAGCACGAGGACTTCGAGAAGTCGCTTAGCGCACAGGAGGAGAAAATAACTGTAAGAGAGACTCCGCTGGCAGCTTGTGTTGTAGCTTAATATTGGAGCAATTTGCTCATGTCAACTTTTCAACAACTTGTTTTCAACAACTTTTGTTTTTTGTCTGTGAAATATTCAGGCCTTGGATGAGTTTGCTACCAAGCTGATCCAGAACAACCACTACGCCAAGGAGGATGTGGCCACCCGCAGGGATGCGGTGAGTGCTGGGGGTCATCAGGTAGAATGTTCTAGACTGTTGTTCTCCAATCCAGTCCTCGGGAACCTGCAGACAGTCCATGTCTTTGCTCGGAGCTGGGAGGGAGCAAAAACGTGGACCATCAGTGGGTCCCTGTGCACCGGGTTGGGAAACCCTAGTCTAGACTAATGGCCAAGCTGATGTAAAGGGGGAGTCCGCTGTCTGACGCGGCCCGTGTGCTCCCCCTCTCCGCAGCTGCTGAGCCGACGTAACGCCCTGCACGAGCGCGCTCAGTCCCGCCGGGCTGCTCTGGAGGACTCCTTCCACCTGCAGCAGTTCTTCCGCGATTCGGACGAGCTGAAGAGCTGGATCAATGAGAAGATGAAGACCGCCACGGACGAGGCCTACAAGGCAAGGCTCTCTCCACTAGCAAAGTGCTGCTTCGTGAAGCAGGCCGTCCGAATTTACCATCCCGCGAAGCAGGCCTTCCATCAGGGTGCTGGGGAGTCACATGTGACAACTGACAGGACATTTAAGGGGATGAGTGAGGCTGGTTCTGTGTGGAGTGGCGAGTAGACGCACATGATGTGGACAAAGGAAGAAGACAAGAAAATAAACAGGGTCTGAAATAGGGCCACAGTGGCAAACAGAGTGATGTCGTCCTGATATATTACATAAATACTGATGCGTTTTCTGAGTGAGATTTGGGAAGGTCTCCATGCTGCCATCCTTCAGGACACAGACTTACATAAATTCTCTTACTGAATGAATAAATATGTGTGTATATATATGTAATATATTAATTTGTGTGCTTTGTGCCCCCCACACATACCAGGACCCCTCAAACCTGCAGGGCAAAGTGCAGAAGCACCAGGCCTTTGAGGCAGAGCTCTCGGCCAATCAGAGCCGCGTGGACGCCCTGCACAAGTCCGGCCAGGAGCTGTTGGACGCCCAGCACTACGCCTTGGACGAGGTGTCGGCCCGCATGGGCGAGGTCAGCGCCATGTGGAAGCGGCTGCTGGAAGCCACCGAGCTGAAAGGTGGGCTTCTCTTCAGACAGGCCTTTGCAGTCGTGACTGGGAGGCGAAAATCACGGAGGGGGGTTCCTGTTGGACCTTCATTCGAGGTTACCTGAACTCCTTTGGTGCAGTATGAGTAGGAGCCCAAGTGGTACCGGTGCCCATATCCCTGATCCTGACCCCCCCCAATCTGCTCAGGCATCAAGCTCCGCGAGGCCAACCAGCAGCAGCAGTTCAACCGTAACGTGGAGGACATTGAGCTGTGGCTATACGAGGTGGAGGGCCACCTGGCCTCCGACGACTACGGCAAGGACCTGACGGGCGTGCAGAACCTGCAGAAGAAGCACGCCCTGCTGGAAGCCGACGTGGCCGCACACCAGGTGCTCCGCATCCGACCGGGTCGGGCACGGGAGGGTTGTGGGTCTTCGTGATCGAAACGACACCGTGAAGATGTCCGAGCGGGCACACCATTCTCTGTGTGGCAGCGTTCTTTAAAAGCCGCCTCTCTTCTGGGTCAGGACCGCATAGACGGCATCACCATCCAGGCCCGGCAGTTCCAGGAGGCGGGCCACTTCGACGCCGACACCATCAAGCGGAAGCAGGAGGCACTGGTGGCCCGCTATGAGGCGCTGAAGGAGCCCATGGCCGCGCGCAAGCAGAAGCTGGCTGACTCGCTGCGCCTGCAGCAGCTCTTCCGCGACGTGGAGGATGAGGAGACCTGGATCCGTGAGAAGGAGCCCATCGCCGCCTCCACCAACAGGGGTCAGTGTTTCCTGCTGAGTGTCATTGGATTTGCAATGGGACCATTCCACACTGTCAATATCTGCCTTTGGAAACCAGCAGATCAGCCTGGGTTGAAATGATAACCCAGCCGACTGTGGCTTCCGAACCACGATCTTCTCATGTCGGCCTGTATAATAATAATTTATTCTTTTTTCTCTGTACTTCCAGGGAAGGACTTAATTGGTGTGCAGAATCTTCTGAAGAAGCACCAGGCACTGCAGGCTGAGATCGCAGGCCACGAGCCTCGGATCAAGGCCGTCTCCCAGAAGGGCCAGGCCATGGTGGAAGAGGGTATGTTCCTGTAACCTGCCAATCCAGATTAAACTCCTATCCATTCTGATCAGAGCTTTCCATATCACTACATGCTCTGTGTACGATGCTACAGGAGTCCCATTCTGTAAGCTGATTACCCAGCTGCAGGGGGCTGCATTGTGGTTATGGAGATGGGTCTTGCTGTTCTACCTTTGAGCATTGTAGTCGTGGAGGATTGATGTGTACCCCGGCCGGCTCTCCGCTCCAGGTCACTTTGCCGGGGACGAGGTGAAGGCCAAGCTGGCGGAGCTGAGCGGGAAGTGGGAGGTGCTGAAGGGGAAGGCGTCCCAGCGCCGCCAGGACCTGGAGGACTCGCTGCAGGCCCAGCAGTACTTTGCCGACGCCAATGAGGCTGAGTCCTGGATGCGGGAGAAGGAACCCATCGTGGGGAGCACTGACTACGGCAAGGACGAGGACTCTGCCGAAGTGAGCACCATGGGAGGGGACTCGGATCCGTCCGCTTTGTGGTTTGATCAAAAAACTGTCACCCTGTAGTTGATAAGTGGTATGAATGGATGCTGGACAGACAACATAGTTAGCCTCTGACAAGCCCTGATTTTATGTAGTGACTCCTGGGAGACTGTCTTTGTGTTTTGAAATGCTACTGATATGAGAATCTAATGAAGAGAATGGAACCGACCAACGGGTTCTGCTATTCATTGTTGTTTTTTAATTGAAGCTCTCTCTTGCCCCCTGCAGGCTCTGTTGAAGAAACACGAGGCCCTGATGTCTGACCTGAGTGCCTACGGCAGCAGCATCGAATCCCTGAAGGAGCAGGCCCAGGCTTGTAGGGTGGGTCCTGGGGGGGAAGGGGGGGGGGCTATTTAAAGGTCCAGGCCCGTGGGACAGAATGGACCCCTTGCACTGGTTCTGACGGAGCCACCTACATGTTGCTTTCCAGCAACAAGTGGCCCCCACGGATGATGAAACGGGCAAGGAGCTGGTGCTGGCTCTCTATGACTACCAGGAGAAGAGCCCCCGCGAGGTCACCATGAAGAAGGGCGACGTCCTCACCCTGCTCAACAGCACCAACAAGGTACCCCTCACCGTCACCTTCTCTTACAGGGGTGGGGACTCTATACTGGTAGGGGGCGTCAGTTCGAAAAACTGAATCCAGCACCCATGGAGCATTTGGGGGGTTAAGGGCCTTGCTCAAGGGCCCAACAATCATGAGCCTATTTATTCTTCCATGGACAGGATTTGAACCAGCAACCTTCTGATCACAGGCACAGAGCACTAACCCTCAGAACTGCACACCAACTCCCAGGAGTTAGGTTATGGAAAAGGGGCCCCAAGCCAAACTGGCATTCGTGCTGGTTTGTCGCGGGAGGGAGCCGAAATGGCTAGTTCGTCTTCGGTAACCCAGAGTGCTTCATATAAAGTGCTAAATGTGGTACAAAGCATGTTGGCAGGAGTGAGGCGTCACACCAGATAGACACGTTTGACTTTGTTTCATGAATCCTTGCAGCCAGCTGAATAATCTTAAAGGGGCGTGTCAGTCACGTTTGCCAAAAAGTGTTTTGTGGTGTAGGGTATGCGGAGCAGATTCCCACAATCCTCAGCCGTGGCCTGACACAGGGGTGGGTGATATGGCAAAAATATATCGTCATTTTTTTTCAAGCAGGATCACGATGCATGATCTTATTACAATTGTTTTTCATTTTGGTAATTTTGCAAGTTACTGCATGGTTGTAGCAGCTGAGGTAGTCGCATAGGTTCTACTAGACAACTATCTGTACTGTAGCGTGATACTAACGATCTCTCGTTAGTTATCGTTAAATGGCACAGCTCCAGCCTGACGTCTGCTCACGTGTCTCCCTGCAGGACTGGTGGAAGGTGGAAGTGAACGACCGACAGGGCTTCGTGCCGGCCGCCTATGTGAAGAAGCTGGACCCCACGCAGTCCTCATCCCGCGAGAATCTCCTGGATGAGCAGAGCAGCATCGCAGCGCGGCAGGAGCAGATCGAGAACCAGTAAGGAGCAGGACGGTCACCTATGTCATTTTGACATTGTTGGGACCATTTTTTTCAGTCCCCATAAGGGGAAATTTTAATTCTATAAAAGTCTGAAACTTAAATAGCCAGAAGTCTTGTATTTTGTTTGATTACTTATGGTTAAGGTTAGGGCTGGGTAGGGGTTAAGGTCGCCATTGTTGGGATTAGGGTTTTTCCCGTAGAAATGAATAAACGGTCCCCACAAAGATATGAATATGAATGTGTGTGTGTGTGTATATATATATATATAAAAAACTCCCAAAGTTTCTCTTGTGGGTTAACACGGATTATATTTACACAGTAAAATCAGCTCCACATAGCGAATGATGTACCTAGTTTCACTGATTAATACCTTTATTTCCGGGATGCCATTTTGAAATCTCAAGCCATTGTTCACTCTGTCCTGGGACTCATTTAAATTCTGAGGTCTTGGATCTCTCCACTCCCCCCCCGGGTATTCGGATTCACATTCCCCTCAGGATCTGGGCCAGTCTTCCCAGTGATGCATGCTGGGAAATCGGTGTTTCTCCACCTGGTCTCACTGACCCGTGGATGTTGCCATCTTTCCCTTTTTCAGCTAATCTTATGCTTCTTGCTGACCCAATCAATCCCCCCCCCCTTTCTCTCACTCGTCCTCTCCTTAACCTCTAATATCTGCATGCACCTGCGTTGTCTGCGCAGGTCTTTGGTCACCAAGGAGGCCTACAGCGTCTCTGTGCGCATGAAGCAGGTGGAGGAATTGTGAGTAGCACGACCCAGGCCACAGAACCACGTCACCATCAACGCCACCCTCACGTCGCTCACATCCCAGCCGTTTGTTGTTTTTTAGTTTCGAGTTCCTTGGAAGTCATTTTGTCTGCTCTTATACCTGCTGTGGTGTCTTTCTGTCCCCCCCACCCTGAATTTTGTTTTGCATCAGCCCTTTAAGAATTCATGATGACGATGATTTGTCTTGGAAAGGGGGGGGCCACAATAATGAATGGCTGACGTTTTTTGTCAGCATTTGCAAAAACCCTCCCCAAAACACACCCTCCATCTGTCATTGGTGTCATCATCCAGGGTGTGCATGTGTGTCAGAGTGCTTTAAATGTGCAGCAGACATGTGACTGTCTGTGGTTTGCTCCTGTCCCATGGAATGTGAGTTTGGCAGTTTTGCCCAAGATCTAGAAGCTCAGAATCCATTGGGAGTTCTGCCATGCTGTTGTGTAAATGTGCTGTGAATGTGCTCATTGTGGACTTTGGGAAGGTATGCGTTGGGGGGCTCCTGTCTGGCTCATTTGTGTGGGCATGAAGTCATCTGTGGCCATCCCATCCATAATGTAGCTGAAAGCCATTCTCTCTGCAAATGAAACCAAGGGCGCCACCTGCTGGTCTTTTTCAGGAGGCGCAGTCAGAGGCACTGGAGACTAACTTGATCCCTTCCACCCCAACAGGTATGGTGCCCTGTTGGAGCTGGGCGAGAAGCGTAAGAACATGCTGGAGAAGAGCTGCAAGAAGTTCATGGTGTTCCGCGAGGCCAGCGAGCTGCAGCAGTGGATCAGCGAGAAGGAGAGCGCCCTCACCAGCGAGGAGGTGGCCTCCGACCTGGAGCAGGTGGAGGTGCTGCAGAAGAAGTTTGATGACTTCCAGAAGGTAGGTGGTGCCACGTTGAAAAGATGTGCAAATTGATGTCTAACATTAGTATTAGCAAACCCAGCTGACTAGCAACATTACTGATGGCTGGGTTCAAAAAAGTTGCGTACAGAGCTTAAATGTGGGCTTACCAATATAGGCAAATGCTAATTCCTTTGCTCAGATAGCACAAAAAGTAGTGCTATGATGTTGGATGTTACAGGAACTGTAATACATGTAAATGCAGATCCCACTGTTCTGATTGCATTGGTCTGACAGTTGTACTAAAATTAGATTTAAAAAAATTAAAATATATAGCTTCCAGTATACAAATATATTGAACCGTGAAACATATCGCTAGATTCTTGGGAAGACATAGCTATACTATATTATATTATTTTTTTCATGCAATAAATGAAAATAATTGTTTTGTATTGTCGAGTTGCATTTTTTGTATTTATGAAATTGCTAAGAATAGTGAGATCATTGCATTGGTCAGCACAGGCCCCAGTCCCAGCCAAGCTGAACATCCTCAGGATGTCTTCAGGTTTAGAATCAATGCAGGACTAAGATCCGCCCAAAAGGAGGAATGGAAGAGCACAGGCTTCCAAACAGGAGCTGGTGAAAGGTCTTCCACGGCATCCTTAACGTGGCAACTGGTTGCTGATTTCTCTTCAAACCCACACATGGTTGGATGCCGAAGATCTGCAGTGTCCTCAAAGCACCATAAACCCCCAAGCTGCATCTCTGACCTCCTGCACTCCTCGATTTTTTCCTGGTAGGACCTGAAGGCCAATGAGTCACGCCTCCGCGACATCAACAACGTGGCATCGGAGCTGGAGGCCGAGGGGCTGATGGCCGAGGAGGCGCCCCTCCTGCAGGCGCAGGTGAGGGTGGAAGGGGAGGGGCCTGGAGCAGGCCAACTGCCAAAATAAGGGGAGGGACCTGGAGCAGTCCAACTGCCAAAATAAGGGGAGGGGCCTGGAGCAGTCCAACTGCCAAAATAAGGGGAGGGGCCTGGAGCAGGCCAACTGCCAAAATAAGGGGATGGGGGTTCATCATTAAATGGGGCCTGACGATCTCATTTTAACATGTGTCCTGATCTTTCTCTCTCACACAGCAACAGGAGATGTTAGGTGCAGCTCCTGGAAAGGTGAGCTTTTGATATGCTTATCTCATGTCTACAGTATTGTAACAATGGCTTAAGTTACTCCGAGTCATGGTACAGGCCCTCAGTGATAATCCTCCCTTTTTGCAGGATCACCCCGATTCCAAAAATGTCTCCCCTTGGAAGGTATGGCAAATCTCTTACCTAGAATTTGTCTTCATGAGAGGCAAAGTTCTGATCAGCTCAGTGAAGTGGCTGTTTTAAACACATGAAGCGACAATAACATGAAGGTTAAGCAAGCGAGACGCTTGTAATCATGTGCTTGTTCTATGTTGTTCTATGGTCTACGTTGTAAAAGCAAAGAGTCAGTCAGTATATTGACAGGCACCTTGTATACGGCTCTGTGCTTCTGTGTGTGACACAGGCTGGGGCTGGCTGGGATAGTGTCACAAAGACCAGGTGGTCCAAGATGATTCATACAAGAAAACAAAAATCCTGTCCTTATATTGTATTAAAAATTAAACAGATCTATGACCATTGGTACAGACCTTCAATTTACAGTCCCTCTGTTTTTCTCTAAGTACGTACGTAAAAGAACACTTAATTTTCCTTCATTTTTAAAATAATATTCCAGAGGAGAATTCACCAGATCATTTTGCTTGGTCTTTGTTACTTGAGGACTTCAAGCATCATTGCATAGTTAACGGAGCTTAGGGGTTCTGATTGGTCAGTGGGGAGGGGGGCTCTCATTGGTCAGTAGGGAGGCTTTGAGTGGTCAGTGGTCTTGCTCATTCTCTATCTCCACTGGGTGATTTTTAAGTCTTCACTGAGTTCCTGACTAACATGGCGACACCTTATGATTGGTGTGATTTTGTTTTTTTCCCTTCTTTCTGCTCCCACCTTATTTTGATCCAGTCTATGCGTTTGACTGTACAAACGGTGGCTAGTTTTAACACCATCAAGGTAAGAGTGCCCCCCCCCCCCAGCCGCTCTGTGTGTGTTCCTTCCACCTGCTTCATCACTCCCATATTGGACAGTAGGCCATCCCTAACAGATCCTCCAGCCTGCCCATCTTCCTTTCACTGTCGTCCCAGTTTCGTTCCATCATCCCATCATTGCCATGGCATTCCACATGTTCCGCGGCCGCCCGCCCCCCCCCCCCCCCCCCGCCGCGCGGGCCCACAATTAGGGTTGTGAAACCTTGTGTGTTGCCACAATGTTACACCCCTGCTGAGAAAGGCTGGGAGTGGACATGTTTTGAAAGATAAACCTTCCATTTTCTACAGTACTTTTATTGGAGGGCGGTTTCCCCGGGGAACGGAAGGATGAACAGGGCGGTCGTATAAAGAGAGGAGGCGGAGGGGAATCGTAGCGAGCGAAATCGAGGGTTTCAGCACAGCGTGTCCTACGGGAAGAGGTAAGGTCCAAATAACCACCTTACTTTTCTGTCTTCACCGACCAGCAAGATGGAACAATGTCTGAAAACCTGCAGCGTTTGAGGAGACTGTACTTGCTAATGAACTCTGCTTGGCAAAATTCCTACTAAGAGCATAAGGACCTAGATGGCTATATTAAAAAACCTCCCCGAGATTTATCGAGATTTCATCTTTCTCATCTCCTGGCCCCCCTCCCCTGCCGGCTGTTACAGAATTCAGCTTCAGAAGAACCACTTGTCCTGCTTTTGGTCACTAACACCCCCCAGGATGTTTGTCATTATTTCTTTGTTGCCTGCCCCACATCCATCTTTTAACCATTATTCACCCATTCTTCCCACACTCTCTAGTTTTGCTCATGTTGCTTCCCTCCTTGAATTTTTTTTTCCAATTAATTGTCTCCTTAAATCCATAGGTTGGATTTAAACACCCCCCGTATACCACAATAATGTTCTGTTCCAATCAAGGGCATAGATTCGGACATGGATGCTAGGACCCAAGACACATGCTGGTAACAGGGTGACGAGGTTTTGGTGCCTTCTGGTTAGCTGATGTTCAGCTATGTAGGCAATGGAATAGTTCAGAAAATTTTACAGAGAGTAAAAATGAGATGACTGAAATGGTCTAAGTCTTCATGTTCTTAAGTTCTAACAGAACAATGAAGATCCTGGTTTTCACCCTGGTTTTGCTGCTGGTCCTAACAGGTACCCCGGGTCACTTGGGGCATAACCCTGAATGGGATGCCGGTCCATCACAGGGCACACACGCCCAAGTCAATTTAGTGACGCCAGTTACCTTAACAGCATGAGGAAACTGGAATATCTGGGGAAGCATGGGGAGAAAACGCAAACTCCATGCACACGAGGGCTAGACAGGAACCCACAGCCCTGGAAGTGGATTGCACACAGCACCCTTTAAATGTTTTGTTTTCTCTCTATTTAATTGCTGTTTGGCAAGAGGGTTGAGAGTTACTGACCTGTCTCTGTTGCAGGAGAAACTCTTCAGTGCTATCATGATGTAAACTTCAAACCCTTTAACGCCATTGAAAAATGCAAGGACCCCAGTGACTACTGCTCTTTTGTCGTCTATTCGTCTCCCTCCGGTGAGTCCCACCCCCTCACGCCCCACTGGGTTCTCCTCACACCTGTGATCATTTCCAGTGCGCTTCATTAACATTGCCGCGTCACTTCCTGTTTCTCAGACTCAGTCGTCAGAAAGTGCATGACTTTATTGGACTGCGTCAAGCTTCAAATCACCGTCGGCATTCCCGCCAGATGCTGCAAGAAGGACCTCTGTAACTGAAGACTGCGGTACACATCCAAATGCGTCTCCATGTATGACATCTCCAGTAAGCCCAACTGGTCCACCACGCACCTTGTATCACGTATTGAAAAATAATACCAGCACCTCAGACAGCCTCAGTGACTATAATAAGCTTTAAACAATCGGTCGACATTTAACCATGCTTAAATCACATTGGGTCTTCCCACCACGATTTAACAATTATATTCTGTGTACGCACCTTACTGCATCAGCCGAAAGCCATTCTGACCAAATGAATTAATGACTGATTAATAAGACGCAAATGACCGTCGTTGATCAATATTGCTGTATGAAGTATGCTTTTGTAAAAATGTCCCTTGCCCCGGGATGCAGACGAAACAGATCAAGAGAGCTGTAAAAGCGTCTAGCTGGACTTTACAGGGCAGTAAAGGCCGATACGCACCCAATGTCGTTAGGCGGCTGATTAATTTCCACATGGTGACTTTTAAATACCCCAGTCTCCTTGTTCCTGCACATGAAAGCTTATTCAATACTTCTGTTGGACTTCAGTTTTATTTCAATCACTCCTGAGCTCCAAACCTTAGCGACCGAGCAGCACTGGTTACAGAAAAAACGCTCGAGTGGACCTGAGTTCACCCATTTCTTTGAATTGTCATTTCATGCATGAACTAATTTAATTCTTTCTCCCGTGCCTCCTGGCTTATCTCAATAAATTTTAATTCACCCCCCCCCCCCCCCACCTCTTGAGGTTTGTGAGCTTTCCACTGGCCAACCCAGGATCTGAAGAAGACTCCCTTAACATCCCATAATAAAGGCCAGCGAAATTGGAAGTCTGTTCAGATGGCACAGCACAGCCACAGAGCAGACCAATCAGAAAGGAGGTCAAAGGTGAAACCTTAGCACAGAGGCCACGGAGCTCCACGTTTAAGTGACTCTTCAGTCCATTTTCAGTTTCTGTTTTACGCAGAGAGCCGCAGAACCCCCATGCCCCCACAGACCCCGTCGCTGCATTAAAAAGACGGCACTGTAGTTCAGAACAAAACTGACACACCAGCCCCGCCACTGACTTAAATAATAGTGTAACAATATGCTTCGTTTAATGATTACAATCAAAAAAGTGTGGAACAACATTTCACTACACAAATTAACGCTGGCTACTTTTTGGCCATAATTATCTTTAAGAAATACAATATACAAATTCGACGGGAAGGGAAACAAAGGAAAAAGGCTTTTAAACGACAATGAAGCAGGT
>JAODKC010000044.1:4006159-4024646 GCA_026777985.1 Mormyrops attenuatus | reverse complement strand
ACTGTCGTCCCAGTTTCGTTCCATCATCCCTTCATTGCCATGGCATTCCACATGTTCCAACCCCCCCCTCCCCCCCACCGGACCATGGCATTCCACAGTGTCGACTTCTGTTTTATGTCATGTGACATTTGGCTATGGACCATATTTCTCCTTGTGGTGCGACCTAATTTATTTTTGTAGTGCCAAGTCGTCAAACTCCCACACATAGGCAGGCAGGGCGAGGCTGCCTCAATAATGCCTCTGTTTATGCGCCACAGGAACTGAACGAGCGCTGGAGGTCGCTGCAGAAGTTGGCTGAGGAGAGGAGCAACGTTCTGGGCAGCGCTCACGAGGTGCAGAGGTTCCACAGGTAGGCCCCCATCCATCCATCCATCCATCCTTCCCCGGTCATCAGAAAGCAAACGTGCGCATGTACACACGCTCCTCTTGAACGTAAGGAGGATGGTTCACAGGCAGACAGCTGGCAGGCCTGTTAGCAGGCAAAGCCACAGCTTCTGCCTCCCTGTGTACCTGCAGGGATGCCGACGAGACCAAGGAGTGGATCGAGGAGAAGAACCAGGCCCTGAACACCGACAATTACGGCCATGACCTGGCCAGCGTGCAGGCTCTCCAGCGCAAACATGAGGGCTTTGAGAGAGACCTGGCCGCTCTGGGAGACAAGGTGAGCGTGCAGGCCTTCCCCAGACTGAACTCTAAGCCCCTACCTAAACTAGAGTTCCCACCGCACACCATGTACAAGAACATCAACGTGAAAAAGTGTGCTTCAACCGCCGCAGATAGGAATGAACGGTGAGACCTGACCGTGTGCCCTGGCGTGCAGGTGAACTCCCTGGGCGAGACGGCGGAGCGGCTGATCCAGTCACACCCGGAGGCGGTGGATGACATCCAGGAGAAGTGCACGGAGCTGAACGCGGCCTGGAGCAGCTTGGTGGGCCGAGCCGACCAGCGCAAGGCCAAGCTGGGCAGCTCCCACGACCTGCAGCGGTTCCTCAGTGATTTCAGGTTGTGGGGGTTAGCGGAGTTGGGGGGGCTCTGATCTGCATCGCAGTGATGTTCTGTAATAACCTCTCCCAACTGGCCTACCACCGTAGGGACCTGATGTCCTGGATCAATGGGATTCGGGGGCTGGTGTCGTCGGATGAGCTAGCCAAGGACGTGACGGGAGCTGAGGCTCTGCTGGAGAGGCACCAGGTATGGAAACGTTAACAACACCACCTCCCACCCCACCACCACCATGAAGGAATCACCAGGAACTTGGCTTCCACAGATGTTTCTCCAGTTCACAGGATATATTCTTCTTGCGTAATAATGCCATAGAAAATAAGAACGTGCCTTTGTATCCAGAAAGCTAGTCAGGTGTTTATTATGTGAATCAAAAATAAGTCTTGGATTAAAGGATCAAAAATAGCAACAGTAATGGTAAACGGACTTAGTGAAAAACTCACCTCTGACCTGTTTGGGTGATTTATGTTTGGTATAATCCCAGGAGCACCGCACAGAGATTGACGCCCGCGCCGGAACCTTCCAAGCCTTCGAACAGTTCGGCCAGCAGCTGCTGGCACGCGGTCACTTTGCCAGCCCTGAGATCCAGGAGAAGCTGGAGGCGCTGGACCGCGAGCGGGCCGACCTGGAGAAGGCCTGGGTGCAGAGGCGCATGATGCTAGACCAGTGCCTCGAGCTGCAGGTAAGACTGGTTGGGCCTTCTGGTCTTTAGAAGCTCATGTCAGATCCTGCCATTTACGTTCCTGCCAGTCCAGTCAATGCAGGCAGCTATATGCTCTAAGACTGATGGATCACAATGCAGAATGTTTCAGTGTTTGCCTGTGCAGACGGAGGTGTCTCTAAGCATGTTATGTACCCCGCAGTTGTTCAACCGCGACTGCGAGCAGGCTGAGAACTGGATGGCGGCCCGCGAGGCCTTCCTGGCGAGTGATGACAAGGGTGACTCCCTGGACAGCGTGGAGGCGCTCATCAAGAAGCATGAAGACTTCGACAAGGCCATCAACGTGCAGGAGGAGAAGATCGCAGCCTTGCAGTCGTTCGCTGACCAGCTCATTGGGGCCGACCACTACTCCAAGCCAGAGATATCGGCTCGCCGGAATGAGGTCTTGGACAGGTGGGTGATCAAAACTGTTTGTGCATGAGCCAATTTTATACCAGATGTTTGCTTCTAATGCAGCAGATGGTTTGACCAGAAGGATGTTCAAGTAGAGGGAGATGCCTACTGATAGCTTAACTTCAGCTGTAACTGTTTTCTGATTTTAGTTTAAGCTTTAAAGGATATTTTTAAGTTCTGGTACAACAGTAGGGACCATCTATGGCTGTAGGACCTACAAGCGTTTAGACATTAGTCCGAGCCGTTGCGTCATACTAACCGCATTGGGCCTTCTGTCCTGCAGGTGGCGCCGGCTGAAGGCCAAGATGATTGAAAAGCGCTCCAAGCTGGGCGAGTCGCAGACCCTGCAGCAGTTCAGCCGTGACGTGGATGAGATCGAGGCCTGGATCAGCGAGAAGCTGCAGACCGCCACCGACGAGTCCTACAAGGACCCCACCAACATCCAGGTACAGCCGAATCACTCCACGTCCCATTCTCACGGACTCCAGCACCCCCTCGCTTTTGTTCAACCGTAAACTGGTCTGTCAAAAAATGTTCTGAATTTTAGTATTTGCTTCCACTAGCTTTTGAAAGTCAGTGTAGCTTTTTTCCTTTTAAGTAGTCTTGTTTTTCCTTTCTTTTTTTTATTTTTATTTTTTTAACAATTTCTCTATAATTAATCAGTGCATTGTGACACTTTCCAGCGCCTGTTTTTATGGAATTCACACTAAATCTGGTTTTATTTCCACTGTCTCTCTCTAGCTGTCCAAACTGCTGGTAAGTGTAGAATTTCAACGCTCACTAACATGTGTAGGGCTCCATGCTGCCTCTGTGTCGCCGCCCTGTCTGTAGAAAGACAGATTTACCCCTGTGTGTGTCTCCTCTGCTCACTGGTACTTACACAAGTGGTGGTGTCTGTCTTGTCCTTCATCGGTGGATTACTTTTACTTTGCAAAGTCACCCAGTCTCGCGTTTTTTTGTCCATGTACAGTACCAAGTAGCTGGGTGTAGCTTTGTGTTTCTTTTGTTGAAACATCTTGATGCTTTTATTTGAGACTTTCGTTCACATCGTAGACCTGTGGTTAATTTTCTCTGGTGCTTCTTCCTGTTTGTTTACTAATATTATCCAGGAGCAGTCTGTTAAAATGGCTCTTTGTTTATTGGTATATCGGTGTTGTCTTCCCCCATCTTGGTCAGTTCTGCACTCAGCTCTCCTTCACGTCTGCTTCGGTTGCTCTGGGTGTCATTAAGGCCACATCCACTCCACCATAGAGCCAAAGCCCCTCTCTTCTCAGTTCCCTTGCGGGGTTAGGGCTAGATTGGTGGGATTTTGTCACGTCTTTTTTGTTTGGTGATTTTTTTCCCTGATCTCTGCATCTTGGTGATGTTTTTTTATTGCCTCCATTTGTGACCGTTGTGATCATCCTGATTCTGTCCTGCATATATCCCTGCATAAGTCCCCAGTCCGAAGTCTTGCTGTCCTGCTGACTTTCCAGTCACACTCACACTGACCTGTGGTCAGTACATTAACAAAACCAGCAAGACGATCGGCGTTGAGCCTACACACCACACACTCGCACGTGGACTCACAAGCTCGAAACGCACGCACCTGTGATCCTCGGTATCCAGTCTCCTAGACGATGTTCTGAACAGTCTCTCTCGTGCAGAGCAAACACCAGAAGCACCAGGCCTTCGAGGCGGAGCTGCACGCCAACGCTGACCGCATCCGTGGGGTGATTGACATGGGCGACTCACTCATCCAGAGGGGTGCCTGTGCAGGGAGTGAGGACGCCGTCAAGGTAATGGCGTATGGCGTAATGTGGATGTGATGATCATGATGCTATACAGCAGTGTTTCCCAGTCTGGTCCTCAAGGACCCAGAGATGGTCCATGTTTTTGCTCCCAGGAGGGAGCAAAAATGTGGACTGTCTGGGAGGGAGCAAAAAACCTGGGGGTCCCTAAGGCCCAGATTGAGGAACACTGCTGCAAAGGATAACGTAGGAGACGTAATGGTAAAGCACTTAGCAATCCTGTATCAGGTACTGTCTACATCATCACTGAGAAGTACAGTAGAATAGATTATTCAGTAGAGTAAGTTCTGACCCCCTGTCCCTTATGTCCCCTCAGGTGCGGCTCAGTGCCCTGGATGACCAGTGGCAGTTCCTGGTGAATAAGTCCGCAGAGAAGAGCCAGAAGTTGAAGGAGGCCAACAAGCAGCAGAACTTCAACACGGGCATCAAGGACTTTGACTTCTGGCTCTCTGAGGTAACCATGAGAGGAACCCTTTGTCACCCGTTGTCCCCTTGAGGTGACCTTTCATTTGCCCTCAGTCATAGAAGGTTTAACAAAGTGGGACTCTGACCTCGCTATCCTTTCCAGGTGGATGCTCTGCTTGCCTCTGAGGATTATGGGAAGGACTTGGCCTCTGTCAACAACCTGCTGAAAAAACACCAGCTTCTGGAGGCTGACATCTCTGCCCATGAGGTTTGTGATTCTTGTGACTTATTCTGTTCTCTATGGCCCACACAGTCACCCAAATGTTAATCACATGCTATATGACCCTCCCCCCAACCTCCCGTGCCTCCACAGGACCGCCTGAAGGACCTGAATGGTCAGGCTGACAGCCTGATGGCCAGCAACGCGTTCGACACCTCCCAGGTGAAGGACAAGCGTGACGCGGTCAACGGACGCTTCGGCAAGATCAAGAGCATGGCCGCTGGCCGCCGCGCCAAGCTCAATGAGTCGCACCGGCTGCACCAGTTCTTCAGGGACCTGGACGATGAGGAATCCTGGATCAAGTAGGTTGAGGCCCGGATCTGCAGTGAATGGGGCTTATGAGGGCAAGGACTGCATATCTTAAAGACCCAAGAAGAGCATGAGACTAATGCTTCCCATCCCTGCTTGGCCTCCCAGGGAGAAGAAGCTACTGGTAAGCTCTGAAGACTATGGCCGTGACCTGACAGGTGTGCAGAACCTGAGGAAGAAACACAAGAGGCTTGAGGCGGAGCTGGGTGCCCACGAGCCAGCCATACAGGTACGGGCTAGGAGTGCAGGGCATTTTGGGTAATACCTCCAAGTTCTACACAGCGGATTCCATGACAACATGCATCTTCTGCCTTTTCCCTCTGCTCCAGTCTGTGCTTGACACCGGTAAGAAGCTTTCGGATGACAACACCATCGGCCAGGAGGAGATCCAGCAGAGGCTGGCTCAGTTTGTGGAGCACTGGAAGGAGCTGAAGGACCTGGCAGCTGCTCGGTGAGTCAACCAGACGCCGCCCGATCGATCAGAAGAACCTCAGGCTCAAGGATGACCCCCATGTGACCTAACCATGTAATGTCCACCTCCATACACCAGAGGACAGAGGTTAGAGGAGTCGTTGGAGTATCAGCAGTTTGTGGCCAACGTGGAGGAGGAAGAGGCCTGGATCAATGAGAAGCTGAACCTGGTGGGAAGTGAAGATTATGGTGACACTTTGGCCGCTGTGCAGGTGGGCGGTGTTGGCTTTCCCTGGGCCTCGGCTTCTAGGTAGGATTCCTGGATTCTGAACTGACTGACAGCCCGTCTATGCCAATGCCCCCCCTCCATCTTTCATAGGGCTTGCTGAAGAAACATGAGGCATTTGAAACGGACTTCACCGTGCACAGGGACAGGGTGAGCGACGTGTGTTCCAACGGAGACGAGCTCATCAGCAAGGTGGGTCCCCAGTCCGGGGTGCAGTGTCACATTAAGGATGAAAAGCATGGTTTACACATTACAAGAAATATCACCCCCCCCCCCCCATTCCCTGATAGAACAACCACCATGTGGACAACATCAGTGCCAAGATGAAGGCCCTGCGTGGTAAAGTGTCCGAGCTGGAGAGGGCGGCCGCCCAGAGGAAAGCCAAGCTGGATGAGAACTCTGCCTTCCTGCAGTTCAACTGGAAGGCTGATGTGGTGGAGTCTTGGATCGGTGCGTGGTGGCAGGCAAACAGGCCGTGACAGGTGATACATCACCAAGCATAGAGAAGAAAATGAAACGTTGACGCTCTATATCTTCCCAGGTGAGAAAGAGAACAGCCTGAAGACCGACGATTACGGTAGAGACCTCTCTTCCGTCCAGACGCTGCTAACTAAGCAGGTACCAGTGGACCGCAGGGTGTCTGACTTTCGCAAATTTGCTACTGATAGAGTAGCCGTAACATAAATGCGGTCTGGCCCCCGCCACACAGGAAACATTCGACGCCGGGCTGCAGGCCTTCCAGCAGGAGGGCATCACCAACATCACGGCGCTCAAGGACCAGCTGCTGGCAGCCAAGCATGTGCAGTCACGTGCCATCGAGGCCCGTCACGCGGCCCTCATGAAGCGCTGGAACCAGCTGCTCGCCAACTCGGCCGACCGCAAGAAGAAGCTGCTGGAGGCCCAGAAGCACTTCAGGAAGGTGGGTTCCCATGTCACACAGAGTGAGCCATCTAGTAACCTGGGCCACTTGACCATTTGGTCAAAGAGAACCCTTGTGGATCTTATTTCCATTCCAATCCTCCCCCTTTCTAGGTTGAGGACCTTTTCCTGACCTTTGCTAAGAAAGCCTCAGCCTTCAACAGCTGGTTCGAGAATGCAGAGGAGGACCTGACTGACCCGGTGCGCTGTAACTCTCTGGAGGAGATCCGGGCTCTCCGTGATGCCCACGAGGCCTTCCGCTCCTCGCTCAGCTCTGCCGAGGCCGACTTCAACCAGCTGGCTGAGCTGGACTGCCAGATCAAGAGCTACCAGGTGATGTCCAACCCCTATACCTGGTTCACCATGGAGGCTCTGGAAGAAACCTGGAGGAACCTGCAGAAGATCATCAAGGTGAGCCGTCAGTACCACATTTAGTAAGAGTTATTGGTTTCCTTCTCTTTAAGCCTGTTTCTGTTTGTGCTCATGTTTGACTTTGTCGCCCTCTTCAGGAGCGGGAGCTGGAGTTGCAGAAGGAGCAGCGGCGCCAGGAGGAGAATGACAAACTGCGGCAGGAGTTTGCGCAGCACGCCAATGCCTTCCACCAGTGGTTGCAGGAAACCAGGTAGGGGGCACTGTGGAGGTCATGACAGCGCCACCCAGTCTGGCAGCCGAACAGTAAATTGAGGCCAATGCTGGTTGCTTAGCTCAGTTCTCATCATAAGACGATAACAGCCAGGTTAAATGAAGGCGCCCCACGCTCGTTAACCCCTGTAGCCTGTCGCTGTCTTAATGGAGACTTTTGTAGGCTGTCGCTGTCATAACAGAGACTTTTGTAGGCTGTCGCTGTCATAACGGAGACTATTCTATAATGAACTCTAAAGCTTTAATCGCACCATTTCCTCTGCAGATGGAGGAATCCAATGTTTGAAAATGTGTTTTTCCTTGAGGAGAGGGGGTGGGGGGGGTGTGCTGTTGGTGGTTCTGACACTCTGACCTGGGCCTGATTTAACTGTTATTTCTCTTCTCTCTTCCTCCCCTCCTCTCCCCTTCCGTCCCGCCTCTTTACCTGCTGCCCGGGGCTTGGATCGCTTTTCTAAACAGGACATACCTTCTGGATGGGTTAATATCTTTTCTCTTTTTTTGCTGTTTCTGTGTCATGTGCATGTGTGGTGACATTGTTTTAAAGCTGAAGGGGGGAAGATATACCATAATCTGTAAACAGTTTTTGTCCTGCTGTCAAGCAAAGGGCCGGGGTTGAGGAATTGCTATAATTATTCATTGCAATTTTATCTATTGCCTGAGTGAGCTGTAAGTGTTTTGGAAAGCAAATGAGTCATCATTATTATTACGACCATCATTGTCAGTATAGTTGGGTAGCTATGAAGATTTTAAGTGACCCAATTTTTGCCTAAGTAGCTAATATGGCAAGACCAATCCCCCCTCCACCCACCAGAGGGAGCCATTTCGTC
Organism: Mormyrops attenuatus; assembly: GCA_026777985.1. NCBI lineage: Eukaryota > Metazoa > Chordata > Actinopteri > Osteoglossiformes > Mormyridae > Mormyrops > Mormyrops attenuatus. The sequence continues at coordinate 4,016,662 of JAODKC010000044.1, read as the reverse complement.
CTTTTCTTCATATCACTTACCTTGATCGATTTAACAGTTTTGCTTCCTGTGTGTCTCTTCAGATTGTTTTTCTGTGTTTTCTCTTTTTCCATTGGTACTCATGCATTCCAACCCTTCCCTTCCTCTAAATAGCATAGCCTATCGGCGGGTTATCCATGTCTATCAATACGAAGTCGATGATGATCTTTCTGGAAGGTTTTTTTCTCCTTTTTCTGGTTCCGTTTGCCTTCTAACCACCTTCTCCCACTTCCCTGCCATGCCTTGCCCCACCTTATCCCATCTGCATTTTGCGTTTCTCACATGCCCTTGGTTAGGCTGTGTGTGCGCGTGTGTGTGCGCGTGTGTGCAGTTCCCCCTCTACTAACAGTCTCTGCACTGCAGCTCATTAAAACCAGGACTTACCTGCTTATTATTTCAAAAGCTGCCTGTGTACATCCATCCTCAGAAGGGTTTATGATGTGTGGGAATTTTAAAATTAAATTATCATGCACCAAATCAGGGGTTGAAACTGCACCAGTTGCAAAAAACAACTTCAAAACCCAAAAGTTAGCAAATTGCAAGCTTAACAAACCTGTGACTTGGCTTAAATGCATGAAACAGGAAAAACACTGGTTGATAGGGTTTTACCGCTCCAGTATACAGTTTCTACCCCTGGCTGCAGAGGCCCTAACTTTGCATGGTCTTCATGTACCATGGTATGAGTTGGCTTCTTTAGCATGCACAGTCAAGGGAGGCCAAATGCAATCTTGCAATACTTCATTATTTTCTTGATTCCATAATTACACCTCCATGATACAGGTAAGTCTCAAGCATTTTTGTGGCAAACTGGGCGCCCATTTTTTAAAAATTGAAGGAAAATCAAATCAGAAATCAATTAACTTAAGCGTCTTGGGTTCTTTCGTGTATTATTTTTTACATACATGTATGAGAACGATTTCCCTTTAGAATTAGCCTGCTAATATGGATACACTGGTATATGCAGAAACTTAGTTCAGTATCGGTTTGACTAATCTGCACTTGGCTTCCATAAATCCAAAATTCTTTTTGGTTTTTGTGGGATTTCAGTGCCTTTTGAATCACACTGACCACCTGGGTGTACATCGCTACCACAACCTCTCCATTTAACAGCATCTTGGATACTAAATTGTCACTCATCTAGTCGTGGGGTGGCATCACTATGGCCTTGCTTTGGAGTGGGTGTGGTCACTGATGTCAGAGGGCTGGCCGTTGTGAGCCCGCCCACCACAGCATCTCACTGTTGCTTTTGTGTTCAGGTCCTGCATGGTGGAGGAATCGGGGACCCTGGAATCCCAGCTGGAAGCAACTAAGGTGAGACATACTGAGACACAGGCGTCACATGCTCCTAAAAATACTTCTCTCAAAGTTTCTACTGTTAGTTTTAGCAAAGATGCCACAAATGAGTTCAGGCTAGCACTGCTAAGCATCGATACCCATTGGGATTGACGGTTTCAATAACCTCTCTGCCCACAGCGCAAGCACCAGGAGATCCGGGCTATGCGCAGCCAGCTGAAGAAGATCGAGGACCTGGGGGCGGCCATGGAGGAGGCCCTGATCCTGGATAACAAGTACACGGAGCACAGCACGGTGGGGCTGGCACAACAGTGGGACCAGCTGGACCAGCTGGGCATGAGGATGCAGCACAACCTGGAGCAGCAGATCCAGGCCAGGTGTGGTGGCCGGGACCATGCAGAAAATGTGCACATGCATGTTTATGCATGCATATGGTGCAACCTCACAGGTTTAAATGCAGATTATTCCGAAAAACGGTAACACGACTTGATTGGGCACAAATTATGTAGCATTATGTTATTACTTATGTATTAATTAACCACAAATTAACCACATTAATGTAACTAACCACATTAGTTACCTACTGTTCTCATGTTTGTTCATCATTAATGAATCTCAAGCAGTTACTTTGTTACCATATCTGTTAATTCTGTAAATCTTTGTGAATTACTGAAGGAGAAGTAATTAACACGAAACACTTGTCATGTTAATTCATAATTACTGAATCATGACATCTTTCTATCTCAAGTAGCAACTATATTTTTTTTTTCATGAGTTATTACCAAGTTTTTGTGCCCCGTCTAGTAAAGTGTTACCAGAAAAACGTTACATTTGTGATGTTGAGGATGCTGGGATCATGCACCTTTAATACACGTCTTCGTCCTGCAGGAACACCACTGGTGTGACAGAGGAGGCCCTGAAGGAATTCAGCATGATGTTCAAGTGAGTGACACACCCTGGTGATCAGGCCGCTCGGCCACTCTGCACTCCGCCCCACTCCCTGGTGATCAGGCCGCTCGGCCACTCTGCGCTCCGCCCCACTCCCTGGTGATCAGGCCGCTCGGCCACTCTGCGCTCCGCCTTACTCCCTGGTGACCAGGCCACTCGGCCACTCTGCGCTCCGCCTCACTCCCTGGCGGCTGGATGACCAAGCCCCTCCCACTCCTTCTGCGTTTTCCTATCCGCAGGCATTTCGACAAGGACAAGTCGGGCCGTCTCAACCACCAGGAGTTCAAGTCCTGCCTGCGCTCCCTGGGCTATGACCTGCCCATGGTGGAGGAGGGGGAGCCCGATCCGGAGTTCGAGGCCATCCTGGATACTGTTGACCCCAACAGGTATGAAGCTCCCCGTGTCCAACATTTAATGCGTTTTAACTTGCTGACCTTTAGAATACGAATCTTAAAGCATGCGATTTTCCTGTTACCCTAATAATTACTTTATCTTTTATATAACACAGAGTTTACTGTAATAAAAAATAAGCTAATTGTTATACATATGTAATATTTGCATCTTTTTCACTACAGAAAGCACAAACTTTCCTGTTATATACCTTTATCACATCTCCTCACGTCCCTTCTTTTTTTCCTTCCCTTGCTCTGTCCTTTCTCTGCTCCCCCCCAGGGATGGTCACGTATCCCTGCAAGAGTACATGGCCTTCATGATCAGCCGGGAGACGGAGAACGTCAAGTCCAGCGAGGAGATCGAGAGCGCCTTCCGGGCCCTCAGTGCCGAGAACAAGCCCTACGTGACCAAGGAAGAGCTGTACCAGGTACGCTGCGTCCCAGATCACACCCTCCTCATCACACCCTCCTCGCCAACTCTCTCGCTGCGTCCCAGATCACACCCTCCTGATCACATCCTCCAGATCACACCCTCCTCGCCGGCTCTCTCGCTGCGTCCCAGATCACACCCTCCAAATCACACCCTCCTGACCACAAACTCCAAATCACACCTTCCTGATCACACCCTCCAAATCACACCCTCCTCGCCGGCTCCCTCGCTGCGTCCCAGATCACACCCTCCAAATCACACCCTCCTCGCCGGCGCTCTCGCTGAGTCACAGATCACACCCTCCAAATCACACCCTCCTCGCCGGCTCTCTCGCTGCGTCCCAGATCACACCCTCCAGATCACACCCTCCAGATCACACCCTCTTCGCCGGCTCTCTCGCTGCGTCCCAGATCACACCCTCCTGATCACACCCTCTTCGCCGGCTCTCTCGCTGCGTCCCAGATCACACCCTCCAGATCACACCCTCCTGATCACACCCTCATTATTTCTCATTGATCAGTTCATATCCGTGAAATTATCAAGCTGTTATTTGTGAGGTGTGTTTTAATGGAGTAAAATCAACATGAATTTGGTGACCTGCCTAAAAGTGAAATTATGGCCCCTCATCTCACTGGTCTTTGCCACTGGGGGGGTGGTCATTGACACGTCTTGCCTTTTGTCCCCGTGTCCCCACAGAACCTGACCAAGGAACAGGCAGACTACTGCATCTCGCACATGAAGCCGTACATGGACAGCAAGGGCCGCGAGTTGCCCTCCGCCTTCGATTTTGTGGAGTTCACCCGCTCACTCTTTGTCAATTAGTCCCTGCCCCCCCGCCTGTCAGTGACAAATCGGAATGCGTTTTGCCCCCCCCACCCCCCAACAGCCTAACTGCATGATCAAGACTACACAAGTACAGGACACCTCTATTTCCAGTCTCCGGGTTCAGTAGATTGACCCGCAGTCTTCGTGCTACTCTACAACGTGAATCGGTCCGCATTTTATCGTGGCGTGTTAGTGGTTTTAAATGTGCTTTTGCTTGATTTTAGGCGCTTAGAAACAAGGCATAACAACAACATTGTGACTGCAGTCTGCTTAATAAAACGCTACTGGTTCTAGCTGAGAAAAGTTCTTTGTGTGGTTTATTGCATTTTATTATTTTTACCGAGAGCAGTTCTCGCCAAGCTGACATCCAGTCCCTTCGCTTTAAGACTCAATGCCAGGCTTTATTTCCTAAAGCTGTTTTTGTTCAGGCCTCAGTGTATGTCCCTCATCTCCCCAGCATTTGCCACGGTGCCAAGAGTTCCATCTGTGCCAGAGCCTGATTAGATGCCTCCTGGGCTCTCGGCTCCAGACTGTGGAACAGGCCCCACCCATGTGTCTCTCCAGTGCTCCGCCCTCCTGCAGACCTATATTCTGATATTCTACCAAATCTCTCACAATGAAACAAAGGCTGTTCCTCCCTTTTCACATCTGGACATTTTAAAATTGACGGATAATGTTAAAATGTTAAAAAAAAAGGCTTAAAACATCATACTCTACCTTCTCAGGCGATTAATAAAATACATGGATAAAACTGCAGTTTAAAAACTTCATTGGCTTTTTAAAATATTGTCTTGCATCTCTATGCAGTAAAACTAAGAGCATGAACTTTGGTACCAATCTGTTTGCCATGGAGATCCATAGTGATCAGCGGCTGCTTTTCTGTCTGCCCTCAGAAGGAATGTTACATGTTTCTGTACACAAAGCTCTGTAGGGACACACACATATACGGCAGGCTATATTTAACATCTTCTACCTCCCGAAGTAACACATGTATTATGCATAGGCTGTGGAAAGGATTTATTCTCATCCTATACAGCGCAAAGATGAAGGTCGTGACCTTGCTGTGACTTGCCATGAGCAGGTCAGTCTGGGCCAAAGTGTGGAAGCCGCCCTCCAAACAGAGAGTTGATCTGAACAGAGAGAGCTCTCAACTACTGAATGTCTGAGGAATGTTAAGGCCTGAAGACCTGCTCTTTCAAACCATGCTAATACTCAAATGACAATAATGAATGTATTATAACACAAACAATGTCAGCACAATAATGTGAATAGGGCACAACATAAGCATGCAAATCACAATGGCAGAACAGCTCCACGTATCAACAAACAAAAAATTTCAGTACAGTGTAAAAAAGGTGTAAATGGAAAATTTTGGCAAGTGTTTGTCTGTGTGTGTGTGTGTGTATATATATATATACACACACACACATACACAGTATAGAGCAGACATGAGCATATCTATTATGAAAGCTAAAAAATCAATCTCTTTTTACATATTAGAAATGTTACGGTTAAAATATGGTATTTCATATTCATATTGTTTCATCAATACATCAAAACCAAACTGAAAAATATATATTTTTCTGGCAAAATGATAAGAACCATGTTGCCAAAATGAATATACTCACCAAAAATATCACAATTTTAAAATTTGTCATCTGTGGCTATTTGAGGGGGATTGGTCAGTAGACGTGTCTGATGAAACATGAACAGGTATTACACTCCATTAAGAGTACTTAACCTACTTAATCACTTCCCGGCTTAGTTTTGACAATGGCGCCACACGGGAGAGATTTGCCTGGAGACATGAAGGATACAAAAGAGACAATAATACAAGAAGATTAGCGTGTCGTTGGCAATAATCCAAAACACATTAGCAAAAGTGATTTAAAACATTCAAAACATGTGGACATGTGACAAACATCCAGAAACATTCCGGCCAACATTGTAAGCTGACACGTTTTTTTCCAGAAAAACAGAGGAAGATGCCTCAGCACTGGCAAAAAGCATGGAAGGACAAACTGGAGTGACTGGCACATCTTATACAGGAAGGTGAATCCTGCACAGAAGTGGAATCCATGGCTATCAACCATGCAAGAGAACCATGGCTAAAGCCAAGGTATAAGAAAACACCACTAGCGTTGACCAAGAGCCATAGCGACAGCGAAGACTTCTGAGACGTTTCATTTACCGCATTTTTCCCCTGGTCAGATGAGACCAAATCTTCTATATAATGGCATCAAAAAGGGGCTATCAACCATGCAGGAGAACCATGGCTAAAGCCAAGGTATAAGAAAACACCACTAGCGTTGACCAAGAGCCATAGCGACAGTGAAGACTTCTGAGACGTTTCATTTACCGCATTTTTCCCCTGGTCAGATGAGACCGAATCTTCTATATAATGGCATCAAAAAGGGGAGTAGATGGTTCCTAGTTAAATCGTGGCAGTGGCAGAGTTCATATATGGGCACGTGTGAGTGGTGATGGCGTGAGAGAACTGATCTTCTTTGATAGCCTCACAGACGTACTGCAAGATGCAGAGAGATAAGAGCCCTGGGTGACTGGAAACATTTTCAACATGATAATGACCACAAACATTATCCTATGTCACCTGAACCCAGGGCCGCTGGGCACCTGTGGAAAATGTTGAAAATGAAAATAAATATCACAGCGACTTCATGCATCAAGACACTTAGGGTCATGCTGCAAGGGCGCTGAAGGTGTAACGCCATGTTGCTACTTGGTACAGCCAAGGCCAAGGAGGATCAGTGTAGTATTAAGAAGTAATGGTGAACAGACTAATATCATAGAATATTATACATTTGCAGAATGTATAATATTCTACCCGTAGAGAATCTATGGGTATTGCCAAGAGAAAGATGAGAGACATGAGACCGAACAATGCAGAAGCCGCTATTGAAGCATCCTGGTCTTCCATAACACCTCAGCAGTGCCACAGGCTGATAGCATCCATGCCACGGCGCATTGAGGCAGTAATGCATGCAAAAGGGGCCCAAACCAAGTACTGAGTACATATGCGTGATTATACTTTTCAGAGGTCTGACATTTCTCTATTTAAAATCCATTTTTTATTGATTTCATGTAATATTCTAATTTTCTGAGGTTTTGATTTTGGGGTTTTCATAATCTGTAAACCATCAAAATCTGTAAATCATCAAAATTATAACAAATAAAGGCTTGAAATATCTCGCTTTGCACGTACTGAGTCTATATCATATATTAGTTTCACCTTTTAAGTTGAATTACTGAAATAAATGAACTTTTGCACGATATTCTAATTTTTCGAGTTTCACCTGTATATTGTGTCTGACGGTTCTCAAACTGAGTCTGACAGATGCCCCCAAATACCCCAGGCTAGTGGCACATGCAATGGCAAGATAGATCAATAGTTCATAGTAAATACACAGACTATCAGAAGGAATTTATATTCCCAATTACAAAAAGCCGTTACATCAAACTCCGATATCATTAACCTACTAGACCAAGCCATCAGATTTTTTCCTACTCACTACTAGGTGTACCATTTCCCCAGAATGTTCTGACGTCTGTCTGGATTTCCAAGCTTCTTGACAACATACTCATTGTTGTAATGATGAGTCCCTCCACCTAGTCTTTTGAAATAATGCTCCTCCCCTAAACTCTTATTGATGAATCATGACTTAAGTTAGCCCAGCTAACTGAGAAATCCTGCTTCGTGGAACACTCCCCAGGATCTCTTCGATAGCGAGATTCCTTACATTGGGTTTAAGTTTTGTCCAATAGGAATGCCACTTTCTTATCTTCCTGCTGGACAGTTTTCATGTTAGGCTTAAGTTCAAGTTCCAGTTTAGAGTTTTATTTGTCACATGCAGTCATACTCATACAACATACATAAAATGTTTGTTCTGGCAGATTCACCGACTGCACTGTATAAATAGGGCATATATTATACGTATATTATACTAGGTATTTGTAAAGTATACAGAATGGTATTTTATAATTAGTAAATTATTACAAAGAACAATAAGACAGAAATGCAGTCAGTAATGCAGATGTGCAAGGCTAGTGTGAAGGAACACAGTGGTAGATTGTCCATTATATGCTGTTGTTAAGAAGTCTTATAGCTTGTGGATTTGAGGTGGCAGAGGTGTCTTCCTGACCTCAGCAGTTTATGTGCGGCATGGGTGGAGTCACAGGTGATCCTGAGGGCCTGGGTACTACAGCCAGATCAGTCTACGTGCGGGGTGGGTGGAGTCACAGGTGATCCTGAGGGCCTGGGTGCTGCAGGCAGAACAGTCTATGTGCGGCGTGGGTGGAGTCACAGGTGATCCTGTGGGCCTGGGTGCTGCAGCCAAAACAGTTTATGTGCGAGGTGGGTGGAGTCACAGGTAATCCTGACCCTCTCCATACCTCACCTTCTCCACTGGGAATAACATAAACTAGAAGTCATAACTGTCAAAAAGTTTAAGTGAGGAGCATTGCTATTGGACAACCATGACTTCTGACTTAAGTTAACCCACCTAACTAAGAAATCCTGCTTTGTGGAACAGCCCCTAGGAAGCCGCAATATTTATATTATACAATATTTATAACAATAAATGTGGTTTGGCGAGCGTCCCTTGCCTTTTTCCCTGTACTGCCTGTCATAGCATCCAGGCTCCCTGTGCTACATACGCGACTGGAAGTTGAACGGATGGAGGGATATCTTGAAGCGATGCCATCAAGCAAAACTCCCTTAAGTGCGCCCCACACATGCGCCTACGCCGCCTCCTGTCGCTAGGGGGCAGTACTTCGAGCTTCACGGGCTGAGGGGACGGGCGCGCAGTCGGTGTTTTTCCGGCGCCGGCGCTCACGTGTCCGTGAGGAGTGCCAGCTGCCCCTCGGCCCTGAAGTTAAGGCGCAGCCGATGCAATTCGAGAAAACTTAACGTTGGGTACTACGTCTGCCCCGCAACAAGGTATCAGGCTATAACGAGGCTGTCTGCTGACTAGGGAGGCAGTTTGCATATGTCGATCAGTCCCTCAGCAGCATATTCAAGGGCTACATCGGTGTCTTTGGCGAGCAAATATTTGTAATAACTTGTAATTATCTCCTCGGAAGTCGGGTGATTATCCTACTTTTGGGCATCTAGCTGACTGGAAATGAATGTACAATTTTCAGATCACTCACACTGGTATTTATAGAAGTGAAACAAGATCACAGGATCCTCCCAGCTGCCGCAAAATAAAAAATGTACGCGGTGTGTATTCTGCTTTGGCTGCTGTGCCTCTTCCCATCCGATCGAGCCTGCGACGGACCCGGCAGGGACGACCTGTTGCTCTGCCGCTCCTGCGGGCATGAGGTGGCGCTTGATTCGGACGCCAGCTTCGTGGCCAGTCGGCTGGCGTTGTCACACCGAAATATTACTATGATCGGAGACAGGAGGGTGCCGGTACAGTTGTTTGAAAACCCGCAGGGCTTTCAGTTTGAGGTGGTGACTTTCCGAAAGGCCGACGTACACAAGCACTGGCCGGCGGACGGGCGCTTCACCTGGTACCCCGGATACTCGTGGACCGTGGCCACGTGTCCGCAGTGCAGCGCGCACCTTGGTAAGTGAGCATAACTCCTAACACTTTTTTTTTTCCAGTTTTATCACTCGATTTATTTTTGCAGATATTAATCCCGCTCTGACATTGGAAAGTATCAAGAATTTTGTAATTGGGCCAACATGCAAATATATTAAAAGCTACTATGCTAAAATAGTGTGTTAAAAGTTACTATGTTAGACGTCCCAGCTGCTCGTTTAGGCATTTTGCACACGTGCTTGGACAGTGTCAGTCTTACCGCACGGCCGGATCACGTGGCAGGTTGGGCTTTTCAGCCCAGTGACTGGCCGGAGACGGTGACGGAGCACCAGTTTGACGACTCCCAGCAGACTTTCGTGGCGCTGGTGATCGACAGGCTGTTGCAGGAGAACTTCGCGGCGACACTTCTGGTGACACCCAAGTCATTCCGGAGTTAGACCCTCTCGCCTGATTACCCCAACTTACGGAAACGTCGGCTTTATATGGTTCTCAACGAAAATTGTATAACTTCATTAAACACACGTTATCAGACGGTCCGTCTGTAAACCTGGACAGTTTTGATGCATATTTAAGCTGACCTTTTTCCTTATCCTACTTTCTTACACGTGTATAACGCCAAAGACAATGAGAGAATCATGCACAACTGGCATGTGTATGAACAGCGTCTCCGGACCACCGGCGCGTACTGGCGAGTCACGTGACAGCCGGGCGCGTTTCGGCTCGAGTTAAAACCAGAAAGCCTTCGTGTACACATTCAGTTTTATTGTAACAAAGCAACTTGTACACTTTACGTTTAAAATTTTCTTTCCAGTGGAAAAAGGAAGAAAAATTAGATGTAGATTCCACGAGAGGTTCTACAGGTTATTTTCATTTTAAAGTACTCCATGAAGCAGTAGGGATCAAAATTACAAGTTTCTTTTTTTTTTTTATTAAAAATGCATTTCAAACTTAATGATGTCTGTAAAACAATACAATGAAAACTGAACACAACCCACCCCCACTGTTGATGTGTCAAACCACCCCCCCTCCCACC
>JAODKC010000044.1:3984034-3994964 GCA_026777985.1 Mormyrops attenuatus | reverse complement strand
GAATAAATTTGTTGGGGGTGCTGGGGGAGGCAGGTCTGGGGGGTGGGACTGGGCTGGGGGGCAGGGCAACCCAGAGGAACAAGCTGACTACTGCATCCACCCTAACCAGCGGAGATCAGCGCCGTGCTCAAACTGGACAACAAGATGGTGGGCCGCACCAGCTGGAGACCCCTGAGCAACCTGTCCTGGAACCAGAGCTTCAGCATCGAACTGGACCGGGTGAGTGTCTATGGGAAGCTGAGCCTGGCTCAGGAAGCGCAGGGGGGCAGCTTTTATTACACTGTTAAAGGGGGAAAGTGACTCTTCCTAAAACGGATCAATTACGCTTCATTTCTGTAAGCATTTGGTTTAGCTTCCAGTTAGTGAAACACTGTATACCTATTGTGTGGTGGGGTGCATTTGCAGTATTGATGTTAGTCAGCTGAACTAGACTTGAAACTCCACCCAAACTAAGCTTGTATGCTGCAGTGCATTCTGGGAGAGCTAACTCGTTTACACAGTATATGATGAATCACATGATAAGAAAAACAATTCCTCTGACTCTGGAAGACCTTTGGACCCACAGGATTCAGCTTTTACATCAAAGTGCCGATTAGCTCCCAAGCGTGGAGACCAGGCCCATAGCCAGAAATTTACTCCGGGGGGGGATCCGGCACATTTAGAGGGGGGTTCAAACTCATTATTTTACTTCCTGGCTATGTGCCACGTCGGGAGCAAACACATTTCGGGGAGTGTTCAAACTTGTGAGCTTATTATGTGGCTGTGACCCATCCTGTTAAAGCCCACTGGGGTAAATAGCAGTTTACCAATGAATTCCCCCTAAGTGTCTCAATGCATGCTGGGTAACCTCTGCTTTTTGAGAATAATCCCACTACTAAGCAGTAAAATTCTGACAATCCTGTTTCCTAAGACAGGTGGTCTTTCACAGCAACCCCTGATTCGTATATGAAAATAGACCTTAATCCCTCTGAGGTTTCGGCATGTGTTGCAAGGTGACCCGTGTTTGCCCTGAATGACCTCTGACCATGCCCCGTCCCAGTCTCGGGAGCTGGAGATCAGCGTGTACTGGAGGGACTGGAGGGAGCTGTGCGCCGTCAAGTTCCTGCGTCTGGAGGACTTCGTGGACAACCAGCGGCATGGGATGTGCGTAAGCATGGAGCCCCAGGGCGTGCTCTTCACGGAGGTGAGCAGGTCGGACCTTGTGCTCGTCCTGGGGGGAGAAGGACTCGTCACACCTGTGTGGTCTGTGCAGGTGACCTTTGTCAACCCCGTCATCGAGAGGCACTCCAAGCTTCAGAGGCAGAAACGCATCTTTCCCAAGGAGAAAGGTAGGCGCACTGACCTCTATTGCAGCCCATTGCAGTCCTATGTTGTAATTATGAAAAATAAATTTACATCTGTCACAGTTTCGGGGGAATACTGTGTTCCAGATGTTTGATAAAACAACAGTTTGAAATATATGTTTCATAGTTGTACATATTGTTTGGGTCAGGTATCTTACAGAGTTCCCTGACCTAAAGTTGTAAAACCTGACATTTTCCTAGAAGGCATTGCATCTCGCTAATTTGGCCTCGCAGTGATGCTCTCGGAGATGCAAATCAGCATAACAAGCACTCACAGGAACACCCTGTCTCTGTATTATAAAGCATCCAGCCATCTTTCATAGCCACTTAACCGCTGTGCCGAGGCCTACCCATGATGCATTGCGCACAAGGCACAGGTCACCGTGGATGGGATGACAGTCCTTCACAGGGCTACACTCACACTCACTTGCATAATCATGCACTATTTAGAGACACCAATTGACATCAGTGTGTGTTTTTAGACTGCTGGAGAGAATCTGAGTACCCAGAAGAATCACATGCAATTTTTTTTAAGCATAATATATTTTTATACTTGACTATAGAAATTTTTCACAGGGAAGGACTTCTTGCGTGCTGCACAGATGAACATCAACTTCGCCACATGGGGGCGTCTGATGATGAGTATGCTGCCACCTTGCAGTTCCATGGCGACGCTGAGCCCCCCGCTGTCGGGCTCCTCTGACCCCGAGGTCACGCCGCCTCCCCCAGTGGAGAAGCCTGCTGTGTCGAGCCCCCCATCTCCGGGGTAGGACTGTCCAGACCTCAGCATAGTTTAATTCTAGAGCTACTAAGATCTATTGAAGGTGGACCAATGTCAGCAAGCCAAAAGCTCACAGGGACACAATCCACAGCCACGCAGTCTGACTGGTGTCTTATCTAAGCAGAGCTGTTATCATTCTCTGTGTTTAGCGTCTGTGCTGTTCCTGTGGCCCCCCACCCCACCCACAGGGAGCTTCCGATGAGGAAGCTGAACTTCAGCGAGGACCGACCACCCAAGCCCCCGCGCCTCCACATGGGGAATACCCCTTTGTCACCCCCAGCAACGACACCTGCACAGTCCAAGGTGATGACATCCCAGTCTCTCTGCCTTTTGTGGCACAGTCCCAGGGGCGTCGCTATGCCCCCCCCCCCCGAATTTTCATTAAAACCAGATGCCCCTAATAAAGGCGTAACTCCCTTTTTCATAAATCTCACAGACCATCTACTCCCTGGATAAATATGCAGCCTGTAACAGGCTGAGTTTTCTGTTTACGTCCCTCTGGATGCCGTCTGGTCCGCGGCGTCTCTGTCTCACTGCCATCTCCCTCCTGTCTGCACATTTCAGGCTTCAGGGCCGAACCACATGGAGGACCGAGAGGAGGGCGATGGACCCACACCACGCACCGGCAGGTACCGCGGGCTGGCGTTGCCGCAGGGGGCTGCCCTGGCTGCCACATCGTCACGCTGCTGCTTCCCCACTCACGGCATGTTAATGTGCCTCCTTCCCCTTTTTACCTCCATCAGAAAGAGGGAGGGCTTGCAAATGGAGGACTTCAGGTGCATCTCTGTCCTGGGAAGGGGACACTTCGGAAAGGTGCCGTTATCCCGCCCCCACCAACGTGTGTCAGCTACTCTGCCGTTCCTCACTTCCTTTCACACGTTTATTTATTTGGTGGACACTTGTCCAAAGTGACATTCAAGTGAAGCAGGTAAATACATCACAAGCTTACAGCCAATTTTGGTACAAGAGCTGGTAGAATGAGCTTCCAGCGAGTCATAGAAACCAGGGCAAGATAGTCATGGGGAATTTAGGTACACAAACACTGCGTTAAAAGGGTCACTTTTGTAATTGGAAATGCTAGAAACTCGTAATTAAGTGGGCAAATACAGTTGCAACACAGAAATGCCTCCCAAGTGAGAACCTAGTAAGGGTGTTAGTGCAATTTACAAAAACACATCTAGATTTACCGAGCAAACCACGTTGCAACAGAACAAGTCAGCGGCACTAGGTTAGTTTGAGGTGTGTTTGGGAGTTTGACGTGTTCATGGAAGAACAGTTGAGTTGTTCAGTGGTTTTCTTTATATAATTGGGAAATTCCTTTCTCTCTCTGCAGGTCCTGCTGGCAGAGTTTAAGGAGAACAGAAAGCTGTATGCCATTAAAGCACTGAAGAAAGGCGATATTGTGACCCGTGACGAGGTGGACAGGTGAGCGGCGTCATGCTGGGATTCTGCCACAAGGGGGCAGCATGGAGGAGCCTGTGTGAAAGATTGGAATGATTCAAATATCTCAGCTTCTTTCTTATAAGGGTTGGACTGTTCCCTCACACCTCCAGGGGTGGGGATCGGCACCCGTGTCATGCAGGTTTTTTGTTATAGTCCAAAGTCAAGCAGTTAGGCTCAATGGCATCTTAAAATTGCCCGCAGCGTGTGATTTTTGTGAGTGTATGTGCCCAGTGATGAACTGGCATCCTGTCCAGGTTGTAACCCTGCCTTGTGCCCTGTGCTGCCCCCTTGTGGTCATATTGGAAGATGAATGGATGGGACTTATCCTAACTACATTAAGCACAGGGTTAGTTTAAAGTTACTTGTTTAATTCAGTTGATTCATATGCCAAGTAATTTAATGATGTTTGTGTAATATTTGAGATTTCCTACCTGCCTGAGGCTTTGTCTGTCGACCCCCCCCATGCGTCCTCAGCCTGATGTGCGAGAAACGGATCTTCGAGACCATCAACGCCTCGCGGCACCCCTTCCTGGTGAACCTGTACGGCTGCTTCCAGACGACCGAGCACGTGTGCTTCGTAATGGAGTACTCCCCTGGCGGAGACCTCATGATCCACATCCACAACAGCATCTTCTCGGAGCCGCAGGCCCGGTGAGCTCTATCTGGCCCGGCTCGGCCTTGCCATCATTCGCTTCACCCCCTCGGGTTCCTGTTTTTGTCCTGTTGATGTTACTTACATTTGAGTCACCGCTATGTAACAGAGGTAACTGAAGCTTAGCGGCAGTTAGCTTATGGAAATCCGTTGTGTTTTCCTATCGCAGTCTAGCAGCTAAATGCCCCTGTTTTATCTGGATTTTGACATAATCTTTAGTGCTGAATCATGCCTCTGCTGTCTTCTGATACATAAATTCTTCAGATACATTTGGTTCAGTTTTTAAAGGGATGTGTCCTGTGTTTACTTTACAGGTTTTATGCAGCTTGTGTGTTACTGGGTCTCGAGTTCCTGCACCAAAACAAAATAGTTTATCGGTGAGTAGATGGTTTGAGCAGGACAAGGCTGTTCCATCAGAGCAGGTCTGATTGCTGATTTTCAGGCTGCTTGTGTGACTCTAATCCCATCCCCTCCTGATCTGCTCTAATCAGGGACCTGAAGTTGGACAACTTGCTGATGGACGCAGATGGCTTTGTGAGAATCGCTGACTTTGGGCTCTGCAAGGAAGGTAATGGGTTTGCCGTTTGCCGATCCTCGGCCTGCCGGCTTCTGTCTGTGGGATCCACATTCTTCACCCCAAAATCATGTGTCCCTTCAGGGATGGGCCATGGAGACCGCACATCCACCTTCTGCGGTACCCCAGAGTTCCTGGCCCCCGAGGTCCTGACGGAGGACAACTACACCCGTGCTGTGGACTGGTGGGGCATGGGGGTCCTGCTCTTCGAGATGCTGGTGGGCGAGGTCAGTCCAAGCTCAGACACAGTTCATCCAGGGGAGCTTATCTAGACATTTTAAGCATACCCTAACCCTAACCTGTACCTCGTCCTGTGTGTCGTCACCAGTCCCCGTTTCCTGGTGAGGATGAGGAAGAGGTGTTTGACAGTATCGTGAATGACAAAGTGCGATATCCCAGGTTCCTCTCCCCGGAGTCTGTCTCCATCATGCATAAGGTAGCACAGTGCCTCCAGTGGTCCTCAGCAGGAACGTCTCTGATGTTCACTGTGCCATTGGTAGACCTCTTCTTAATGTTTCCTTAATGTTCTGTAACTGTTATGCAGTTGGGTGTTTCGTTCCAGTACTTTCCAACAGCAGTCCCTCTTCTGGCTGCTGTCCTTGGTCACCAGCTACTTGCTTTTATTAGTATTGTTTTCAGCTGCCACTCGTTGTAAATGTCAAGTGAAACGATCCCTTTCTTCCGTCGAGTGTCGTTTTGGTAACGCGTTACTGAATGTGCATCACAATAACTAGCAGATGGTTTCCAAAAGACGGGTGAAGACCTGAGAGAGCCTAACAGGTGATCGAAGACCTTGTGGTGAACAGGCCAGATCCTTATCACAAATGTAATCCCGCCCCTGACTTCCTGCAGTTGCTGGAGAAGAACGCCGAAAAGAGACTGGGGGCCGGGGAGCAGGATGCTGCGGAGGTGAAGAGGCAGCCCTTCTTCCAGGTACCTCCACCTCCGACTCTCCTCACCGCCCTGGACTGTACTTCTCTTCAGAGTTGGAACGTTCAGGTCCAGAAAGCAAAAATCCAGACCGAGATTTTGTTTCAGCCAACTAGTAGAGTATAAAGAGTCACAGTCACAGAGTACTCAACTGGTTGGTTTTCACTTTCTGGACCCGGACTACCCACCTCTGCATGTCTTTAGCCTAGTAGAGATTTTCTCCTTTAACACTAGAACCGCCAGCGTTTTTTTCGACCTCCTTTAACACCAGCAGCGACGTACGGCCATCATGTTAGCATACTGCTCACCTATCAGGAAACAATGGGACAGTCGGTAATCCTCACTGCAGCAGCTGTAAAATGCCGTAAAACTCATAATATACACTCGTGTTTGTCATGTTTTTGTGTTCATTTATATAAGTATTGGTTTTGATAGACTACTCTTGTGAAATAAATCGTAATTCCACATTGGTAATGAAATAAAAGCCTCACTTTAATACACTTTAATACAAGCCACTTAAGCTGAAAACAGTGCATTTTGCAATTCATTTAAAATAAAACGTACATTTTTGTTTCACCTGGGTTGATTTTACTTTACTTCATACACGTGTTAAAAAGAGGAAACTTCGACGAACATGAAATCACCAATAAACTGTTTATTTAACGTTTTATAAAATGCACAGTGTTTGAAAACTTTTCTGCTTTACGATTTCAGGACAGAGCAGCCACTCTATTAGGAACATTACGGCTTTTTGGTTTAGGGTGTTAGATTCGCTGCTGTTATTAACACTAATGGCACATTAGCACAAACATAAGAGCTGCATACACCGAAGTACGTCTTGCTTGGAGGTTAAAGGAGTTTGACGTTCATTGGCCTGGGAAACGACAGTTCTAATGTTAATGTAGTGGTCGGTAAACCGTCTTTGCTCCTTTCCTGTTGATGTCACTTCTGCTGCTTGATGAGAAGTTGGCTCTCTCTCTCTCTCTCTTTTTCTCCTCATTAATCCCATTCCACTCACCTTTGGTTCTCCAGGCCATTAACTGGGAAGCCCTACTGGCCAAGAAGGTGACGCCACCATTCATGCCATCCATCAAGGGGGCCACGGATGTCAGCAACTTCGACGAGGAGTTCACCAGCCTCCGGCCCGTCCTGACGCCCCCGCGGACCCCTTGCACCCTCACGGCCGAGCAGCAGGGGGTCTTCACCGACTTCGACTTCTCAGCGCTGAACTGAGCGCAGTCTCCAGGCACCACCCGGCCGCAGCCCCAGCTGCTAAGAGTTGACCCGTCCCGTGTGTGTACGCATACCTGCACGAATCCCTCAACACACCGAGTTTAGGTTCTTCCATACCTCCTGTGCTGTCAGCATGGGCAGGAGAAGATGAGGTATCCGCAGAAATGGAGGCTTAGCTATGGGAAGTCTCTGTCCTGTCACTTGAACCTTGGGCATCACTGTGAGTCTTTTCACCTTCTTGCCCTGACTGAGTATCAGGCACAGTGGGATGTTTTTGAGCATTTGTGCCAAGAACAAAATGTTTTTCTACACTTTATTTTTAATATTGTATATTTCATTCTCCCATGAATTTCCCGGATCATTTTAAGATTGCTCTAAGGAATACACTTTCTGTTCACATAACCATAGGTTTGCTTGTTCACACTGTATGGCTTTAATTGGGTTGGTTCTCTTCATGACCGTGAATGAAGGCCCATCACCGCATGGGAGTCACTCGTCTTCACACATGAAGCTGAAACAAGCAGACCTCACCCCTGTACTCTCCCCCAAAGATGCTCCCTGTAGCAAAAGAGTTTTGTTAATTACTTTCGTGTTGTATTTGTCTTCCTCCTAATGTAGCTTTTATCCTGACAGCTTTGTGCCCAACAAAGGAATCAGATCTGACAGACCATAAGACCTACAGAGGGAACTGGCCACTGCAGAATACCAATTAGCATCAGTTTATACCTTGATATGTATGTACTGTATCTGTGTATATATTATATATTCTCTATATTATATTTAAGTCAAACATTAGTTAAGGGTGGGTATCTGATTGAATTAAGAAGTGCCTCTATCACACTGCTAAGTCGTACCCATGGACAGGACACCATGCAGATGTGGGATCTTACGTGAGACCAAAGGAGATGGCCATGTGCCGCACCGTAAGCCTGCAAGCGGCTTTCCACTGGCTCTTGCACACCGGCGCTGCCACCCTATGAAGGGGAGGATGGATGAAACACTAGACACTGCCTGTATTCCCGAGCGTCCCGCCATGAAGGCCGTCACCCTGATCACACTGGAAAACCGCACACCGAACTGCCGTGTGGCAGCCGAGTTTGTCGGGATGATTTACTTTTGCATATCTTGGACGTCACTCTAACAGCTGCTGACTGTGTAATGAATGCACGTGGTTACCTACTATAACAATTTATAGGGAAAGGGAATGGAGAGAGACTTTCTAAATCTGATCATGATGATGATATGACGAATGATCCATAGCTCAGACCTGCATCCTGTGTCCATTAATAAAGCTTCTAACTTTGGGAGTGCCAAGTCTACGGAGATTAAAAATGCCAGTACAAACATGGGGGAGAGTTCCGATTTATTTTGCTGGTAAAAAAGTCATTTTAAAAACAAAGACTTCTAATAACTCAGACAATTTAGTATTTAACACAGAGTTAATTCTTAGGGCAGACTGTTGGAATGAGTCTATGTGGTCAGAGTTACCGAGGGGTGAAAATGTCTAGAATCCCTTTAAAGGTTACAAATGCCATTCAGGCTGTAAGGCACAGACTGAAGTACTTAAAATACCTGACGTTTATACACAATTCTGGTCCTTTATGCCTGTTTATGCTATAATTACTGAAAATTCAGTCACTGTGCGGATAGGAAATCACACATCGGCATTTGCTGGGATCAGGCTTCCTTGTCTTTGAAACAACTCATGATGCCGGGATTTAAACTTTAGCCGGCTAGAAATACTAAGCAAGTTAGCAGGCTCTGTCCTTAAAATGGCCTTTCCACGCAACTGAGCGTAGAGGTTTTTCCTACTCGTCTTTGGGTCCCTTACCTACAAACATCATAGCAAAGCTGATCCCTGTCGGTACAGCAGGCCTTGCTAGGGTCACATGGTAAAGTTTCTGTTCTCAAAAGTAAGATGACGGTGAGACCAAAGACAGACCCAGAGTGCTTCCCATCGTCGTGACACACGTGCATCCATCCATTTTTAAGAACAGATTATCCAGTTAAGCTCACAGTGTCCCAGAGTCTAGCCTCAGTAGGGGTAGTAAGGCATTGTAATCCATTTTTGAACAGGATTCCAAGGCAGACAAGCGGAGGGGTCGAACTGAAGGCTAGGCAGGGCTGGCACCGACTCTGGCATAAAGGTCCTCCCAGGCAATCACACGGCGTGCACAGAAGAACCCCCACAGGTTCCGGAGGATTCCGCGGTCAAAGGGGTTCTCGTCGTCACTGCGGTGCTTGAGGTACGAGATGCGGTGCCTGGACATGAATTCCCAGGTGGTGGTGTTCAGGGAGATCAGGTAGAGGTGCGAGCCCAGCAGCAGAACCACCACCACGGAGAAGATGCCCGTCGCAGAAGATGCCAGCAACAGGATGCCGTTCTGCTCCAGCCACTGTCCCCAGGCGGGGGCTCGAACAAACCCCGAGCTGATACACAAAAATTGGGCTTAGTCACAGGAACCAGCTGACAAACCAAACTGATAGGTACTGTGCCAGTGTGTTTACAATTAAAGCACATGGGGGGGCACACTGCTTAACTCCCAGTACCCCTATTTTTTTTTCTCCTGCCACCCCCCCTCCAAGAAAAACAGATGCATGAAACATCATCTCACCATATGTGAAATACAGACATAAGCTAGTAGTAAATGCAACCCCCCCCCTCCACTCACAGAATGATTTCAGCAGAGAGACCCCCACTCACCAGGCCACGTGGAGGCCCCAGAGCAGCAGCAGCAGCTGCACCCCCAGGTAGAGGACAAACCAGCGGTGGTTCCTCTCGCCAACGCAGTTTTCGATCCAAGGACAGTGGTGGTCAAAGCGCCGCACGCAGTACCGGCATGTCTGGCAGTGCCGGGACCTCATTGGCTGCTACTCAGAGCGGAGGGTACGAACAGGGACAGCAGCACACGCACGTTAGCGACCTACACGGGAACACGCTGGGCCGGGTCACTGCAGGATACAGGACTCAAGGGAACAGTCTGGAAAGGGTTTTTATTTTTTTATTTTATTTTTTTTAGAAAAACACACTATATTTAAACCCTGAGAAATATAGCAAGTAAAGATTGTATTATTTTTATTTTAAAAATGCCTAACAATAGCCATAAAAAGGACAAGGTTAAAAAAATTACAGAAAACATGAAATCACTGTTGCTAAGATACTTCAGGGTTTGTTATGCTTGGTGTTTTATTTTCGGATGACTTGAAACGTGAAAGGTGTTATTAAAGCGGGAGGTTCCGTCATTTACACCCAGCCGCAACCGTACCTGCAGCAGACAGTGGCCACAGCGCCGCCTATAGGGCTGCGGAAGCATCTGGTGCAACTCCTCAGACAATCCAGCGGAGAGCTGAAACACCACCCAGAAGGCAGATCAGCGCCACTGTCACGTGACGGACGAAATGTGAACACACCGCCGGCGACCACGGACCTCCGCCCCGGCGTCGGAGCGCACGAACCCCGGGTCCATGAGGGACACACCCAGGTACAGCAGAACCGAAAGCAGTACCAGCAGGAGGAAGAGACCAGGCTGCAGCAAGTCGCCACTCTGCTCCTGCCTCCGCAAATCTGCCAAGACGGAAAAAGAATCAGTATATTTTATGTGATCTGTCAGAGAAGCAAATATTAATGTAGTGTATATGTCTACTATATTTTGTAGCGTGCCAGTCTCGGGAATGGGATTTTTTATTTTTTTTTTAAATAGGTCCTTGTTGTTGTGGTTGCTATTGTTGTTGCTGTTCTTGGTGGTCACCCTGGGCAGGCAATATGATTGCGGAGGACTGTAGGACCCCTGAACTTGCAGCTGGTGCCACCGAGGGTGGTATATAATCTGCTATATGCACAATCTCTTCCGTATTCCGAGTCAGGCTGCTGTGTGTGTATGCTGGGGTGGTCCTAGTCTGTTACATAAGAACATAAGAAATTTACAAACGAGAGGAGGCCATTCGGCCCATCAAGCTCGTTTGGGGAGAACCTA
>JAODKC010000044.1:3973146-3983934 GCA_026777985.1 Mormyrops attenuatus | reverse complement strand
TATGTATTGGTGTCAATATCATTTATGTAAATTAGGAACAATAATGGTCCTAAAATTGAACCCTGCGGTACCCCACTGTGAACGCAGGCCGACTGTGACATTGTGCCTCTAATAACTACTCGCTGTTTCCTGTCAGTTAACCAGTTTTCGATCAAAGCTGCTACAGATCCTAAAATCCCTGCAGCTTTGAGCTTAAGCAAGAGCCGTTTGTGCAATGCTTGTCACCTCATCAATTAGATATTGAGCGATCGTCTCAGTCCGTTTTCTGCAACCATGCCCCCCGTTTGCTAAAGAGCTGTGACTGGACAGCGATTACATTTCCTGGTGGCACGATCTCAGCATGTGCTTTTCAAAAAGCAAAGATGGCCACTGCATTTCGGTGTGATGTGGTCCATTTTCATTGTTAAATTGCGTGTAACGTAATCCCTTCTAATTGTTTTTCTGGAAGTTACTTGAACAGCATGCAAATCAATTTAATGTGTTATGTTCTCTTAATGACACTCACTGCAAAGCACTGCCTCTTGTGCACTGCATTTCCACATGGTACGGTTTCTGGGTGCTGCGGACGGTAAAACAATTCGTCGTCGTGTCGATTGTTTTCCCCCGCGTGCCTGAGTCACGTTTACATTTCAAGGTGGCACAAAATCCGCTCCATATTCAGCTGCCGTGACATTAATATGCTCACTCGCCATCAACTGGACTGGGGTGTAAATTATTTAAACCTACGGTAAATTTAAACTTATTTTTCTGTGACATTTATGACAAAAATACAGTGACTGCACTGGAGGAAGAAGGCACAACGCGTCCTCAGGGATCACCGCCGCCCAGATCATCCCCTGTTCAGATGCAGGGAATCTGGTCACAATCTGAGACGTTACAGGCCAGTGAATCACCACACACAAGACACAGTTCCACAATAGCTCTTCCCAGATATCACACCCTCAAACGCACAACACTGACATTTATCATTAAAATGCACACATCAGGTTCTGGACTCATCATACCTTACTACCTCTACCCCCCATCCAGTCTAGGTAAATAATCTAGAGTCCTTTCTTTTTATAGTGTATTTTTCATATTTAGTATTTCTATTATTTTTTCTTTCACTTCTTAATTTCTCTTTCTATCTTGAAAGCTAACACTGTGAGCTACACACAACAATTGCAAGGTACTTGTACTGCCCCGCACCTGTGCAAATGGCAATAAAGACTATCTATGTATGGATAGCGGAAATGATTAAGATGTCTGAGATTTTACCGGAAATACGTCATCACCCCCGTATGCGCGGATTGGCGGTTTGGCGGGCTTTGGCTCCGGGTGGGCTGTTTGATCGAGGGGCATGTCACTGCAGCCAGGAGCTGAATGTCCAGTAGGAGGCGCAATGTGGGAGGGGTTTATAAGTTATCTGATACCCTGACCCTAACCATAAACCCCTCGAGGTAAACCCCCTAGTCGACACTTGGCTCCCAGCTGCAGTGATGTGATGAGATATATATACTTATATTATATATATATATACTTGATTGATTAGACTCTCATTAGATCATTATCTCTCTAACCATTACATTTAGTAGTAGTACTGTGACAGACAACAGCCATTGTTAAAAGACAGGGTCTGATTTACTTAGTCGCGAGTGCTACTACTACCTAATTGTCACACACGAACTCATTCATTACGATGAAAACTAGTGGTACTAAACCAAATCCCGTCCAAACTTGAAATCAATTTCCCTGGGAATCTAACCCTACAACTTATAAGGTCTACACCCAACATCGCAAGTGTGACTTGTATTGCAGGAATGTACCTAATATAATAACAAAGCAATTTTTACAGCACGCTAAAAGAAAACCACCCAAACTATGCATCCATAATTCCCTCGGGAAAAGGAGCCGTTTCGCTCACCCGTGTCCTGGAGGAAGAGGATCAGCGTTATGATCCATGTCAGCGTGATGTTCGCTGCCCGGACCAGGACGCCGGTGCCGAGCGCGTTTTTAACCACCGCAGCGTTCATGAGCAAGAATCGCACCTCGGCGAACACCATGTCCAGTAAACACGGTTACTACATAACCAGTCTAACCAGTCCTAATGTTGACCATAAAGCCGAAACGGAAGGTACCGGGCACCGGGTTTCTTTACATGCACTTCCCCGATCGGCGCTGGCTTTCGGACGGTTCCGCCATTACGCGAAAGTATCTGCGCCGCAGATCCGGCTTTGGGGCTGGATCGCGAGATCTGGCGCAGGGTGGCTTCATTCGCTCCTTATCACATTTCAGACGCACTTCTTTTAGGAACCAAAAACTAAAAAATAAGGATCATTTGAATTATTCAATTTCCGCTTTGACTCGGTTGTGGTTTTGCTGGGTTTTACGCTGGATGTTTGTGTTTTATGCAATCAGCTGAAGGGAAGCGCTTCATCCGTTTCCCCAGATCCGGCCGTGAGAATCCCCAACACGCCGTTTCACAAATAAACCCCAAATTCACTCGCACGAATACCTACGTCTCTGCTTCAATGATTATGAGTAGGAAAGCGAAATAAAACTTTGCTGGAATCGCTTATTACAAACTTTTATTATATTGTTCTCTTTGGTCCGCATTTCTGTCTGATTTACTCCAGTAATTGTAGCGTAAGATCGCTTCACAGCTTGCAGATGCGTGGAAATTCAGAGTACCTAGAGGAAACCCACGTCTGTCCTGGACTGTCTTGCATTGTACTTATGTTGTCATATCCCCCGATGGCCCACTTTGGGACTCTAGAATAAAAATTTCACCATTTTCCCTGTAACATACGTGACAAATCAAACTTGTATAGTTGTGCAAATTCAACAGTTTTATTTAAGAACTATAAATATTCATTTGCATGCCATTCCATTCCTTGACTTACATTCAGAAAAGCAGCATCATCTTTATCATCATTAAAAGTACAACAGCTTTCATACAACTGGATTTAATGCATAAGACAGACCAACTACTAAACAGACATTTCACATAAGTTTAGATGGGGTACTTCATTGAAGTTTGCAACGTGGCACAAGTAGAAATTCAGGGTGAAGGGAAGAGGTAGATTAGTAATTGGTGTTTCTGGGGGAGACATGTAGAGAACCAATTCACAAAGTAGTTAAACACATTCCCAGTTTGACATCTGACTATCCATCATAGTGGAATTCCCATGTTCTGCCCACATCGCTCTCCACACAGCGTAGGACAAACAAAAATAAGGCAGGTTTAATTTCCGAGGGAGGTTACAGATATATTCCGAAGTTTATAAAGCTGCCTTATTTTTGTTTGAGATTAAAGTGCAAAAAAGAAGTGTTCTAGAACCATAAAACATGTCTCATACAATCAGAAGCCTCTTATGGCTATGTGGAAATCCGCAGAGAACACTTGCTTACGACAGGGTGACATTCAGTGGTTCAAAGGCGCAGTTTCACAGCTGGGTGAGTGACATCAGGAACCCACATGCCCTGTCTGGATACTGTGGCAGTGAAAGCCTTTTAAATTAAATACTGTACAAAGCCCCCACATCAATTGCATGACTTGACCCAGAAACTATATAATTATATATAACCTTTAGAATTAAAACCAAACATTGAAACATTTCAATTTTACCAGTGTATAAAGTCCTGTGAGGCACAAAATAATCTGTGAAGCATAGAAGTCATTAAGAACAGCAAAGTTGATTTCAACACCTGTGAAATATTACCCCGTAAATAGCCAATTAGAAAAAAATACTTCTATAAAACTCCACCATAAAAATAACACAGCACTTTAACGTTTGATTTTGTCACTGCCCTGGAAGATCGTGTCTGATAGAGGGAGAGATAAAATAAAATAACACACACCTTCTCAGACTTGGTTGTACATGCAGTGGCTGACTACTCAGAGTTATTCAACAAAGCACTCACGACAAACACCCTTGTAAACGATTGAGAGACTAAGTTAATTCAGTCGTTGTAGAATTAGACCAGGAAAACTAAACAGTGCTCTGGACGTCAGTTTTAGCCGCAGAAGCCCAGCACTGCGCAGAATACTAGAATACACATAATAGACTGGTCCCAGTTTAAGTCAGCATGTGCTCACTTTTATGAAAAAGGCAGAAATGTCTCAATAACTGCCTGTTAGAAGCTTATTAATTATCCTGTCAAAAATGATGACAGCTGCAGCCCTTAAAATGAGGCACCACCCCAAATTAGTGAGCAGTTTAACTACCACAAGAACAGCGATAGACAAACCAGAAGCTTTGTCCCTCCACTCACAGCCCCTGAGGTCACATCATCATCAGCCTTCAGTCTTTTTAGGGTGGAGCTGCATCTCCCTTATCTTTCAGGCATTCACAGAATGAAGCATTCACACAAACCCCAGGCCATCCCAGGATTCCTCAGTCCTTCCAGCGGCCTTCACCGCCAGTGTCCAGCAGTGGTGCTGGCCTCCTCATCGCGACTGTACGCCGAGGGTCGCCTTCAGGTGCTCATAGACCACGTAGCTGATGCTGACGGCAGGAATGACCTTCATGAAGTTGGGAGTCAGGCCTCGGTAGAGGCCGGAGGGGCCCTCGGTGCTGAGGATGTGCCTGAAGAGACCAGTCATGGTCATGCGAGGGCTGCCCTCCGACGTGGCTGAAATGGAAAGATAAGAGAGGAAATTAAAAATAAATCAATGAGGGACACTAGCACCTCCCACCACAAACACTGCAAAGTCCAGCCGGAGAAGGAGCACCGCTTCAGGGATCCCCAGGCTCACCTTGTGCCTGCATGCGTGTCCGAACCAGCGCCAAGGGGTAGCTGGCCAGTTGGCCACATGTGCTCGAGATGGTTCCGCAAGCGAGCAGGACGAAGATGCCGGGGTCTGAGCTGTCCTTGGCATACTGTTGTAGCCAGGAGTTCTTTAGAGTCTTCACGGGAGGGAGGAAGGAGGCATGATCAGCATAGCAAATGGGTCAGGGGGGTGAGGTCAGGTGAGGTGGGGTTGGTAAGAGTCTCAATCCGCTCACCTCGTACACGGCCAGGTCGATGCCAGCGTAGGGAATGATGCCCAGCATGTTAGGGACGTAGCCCTTGTAAAACGCGGCCACGCCCTCCTTCCGGAAGATGTGCTTGGCGCAGTCGCCAATGCCAGAGTACTGGCCAGTTTTTCTGAGGGCTAGCCGAGTCTTCAGGACCTCCATGGGGTAGATGCTGCTCTGGGCAATGACACCAGCCAGAGAGCCGGCGACAAACCGCTCTGGGATCCCTATCGACTCCTGGCTGCTGCCCATCAAGCGTTTAATCTGTAGGAAGGAAAGAGAATTTAGAGAAAAGAACCCAGGACAAAACGACAGCTGGTCCATGTGCTGAGAGATCAGTGTGACCCCTCTCCCACACCACACCTGCTCATAAGCCATGAACTTGATGGCCGACTCTGGCGCGATCTTGAGGACATTGATGCCGTTGCCACGCCACAGAGACCGCATCCCACCTTCTCGGACCATCTGAGTCAGCCCCCCTACGATGCACAGGTTGTTGCTCCGGCATCCATGGACCTGAAATCCAGAGAAACAAGAACAGTTAGAACAACCATCTAGCCAAGGATCCAACCATCAGCTACTGCAGAGGTTCCACACACAAACAGCCTGACTAGGAACGGGACTCTGATCTAAACAGTGCCAGGACCAGGTTCTCACAGATAGACAAAGGCCAGCAGGCATGGCCGGTTGCCTTTCGAAATTGCGGCACAAAGGTAAAGGGGAGCGAAAGGAATTGCAGAAGGGAAAAAAATAAATAGATAAAAAGGACACGGCTTTGGCCAGAGTCCACACGTGTGAGTCAGAACAGGTGCCGACCGGCTATGACCAGCGGAGACTGACGTCAGATTTGTGCCTCGATCCGAGGTCTAATCAGATATCTGGGAAGGTGTGCTGGACCTTCAGTTCTCTCATTGGTTAGTGTACTTGTGACTTTTAAACCAAAAAAATTATTCATTAACATTTATGGCTCTTGGGCAATTTCTATTGCAACAGGGGAACCGCACCACGTTGACTTTCTAAAGGCGTGAGGAGAGAGGATGATGTGGAGGGCAGGCGGTTATTGGTACAGAGAGTGGAACCTCACCTGCATGAGGACTTTGAGACGGTCGAGGGGGGCAGTGCAGGTTCGAGAGACCGCACCAGCTCCTCCCCCAGCCACCAGGTGGCGCCACCACATCCCCATCATCCTTTCCTCTACTGTGAACTCATCTGGCACCATCAGGTTCTCGCCGATGTCGAATATCTAGGAGGAAAAAGTAGAGGATTGAAGTGAGCAAAATCCCAGAAACAAAACAAGCAGTACGTTTTTCTAACAGAATTGCAGCAAACAGAAGGCTAGAATACAAAGTTACATTTGACCACATTTAACCCGTGCAGACTGCGGACGTCTGGATACATTTTCCTGGCGCATTACATAGCTCCAAAACCACAGGGGGCTTGAATGCAGAGCTTGCGAAACCTAAGCAGACGGCCAGCCCTGCGGTCTAAGGGCACGGCCTCATTAGTCACCGTGCAAATTTTACAACACTAAACAGGGTCGGGCAGTGACACGACCCTGTGACCTTCCTATGATAAGGGGGAGGGCCTTCTTCTGAAATTCACCCTGCCTACTCATGTGACAGTGGCAAGCTGTCAGAGGCAGATAAGAGCAGGGGCCTCATGATTTAAGAGTAAAATGTTCCCTTGCTGTAGCCAAACAGTAATCACCACAGCCCCTGTGCTTTTTTCATAGATGCAGTACTGGGCAGAAGCCACAATTCAAGGTGCATTCTAATCCCAGATCGTCATGTCAGATCAGCCCATCTCAGGAGAGATTTATTTTTAACTTTCCTTCTAGCATGCAAGAGGCACAGTATTTGACCCAAATAGCAACACAGAACCAAGTCCCACATGACAAAAATAATGAGATTAACGAATACAGAGCAGACTTAATTCCCTGGCTCAGCAGTAATGACTAACAGCAGTACTATGGTGCTGGACTGCCCAGGAATCACTGCAGCCCACACCCCTTTTTGCTAATGCAGGGCATCTTACTGTAGAGTGTTTCCAGTAGAGGATGATCTCAGGTACGTTGTCCACAGCCTGCACAGAGGAGCTCCTCCATTCACTCCAGTCGATCGTCATTGTGCCGTTCTTGTCCATGCTATGCAAAAAGAGGTGAGAAGATGTTAACAGCTGATTTCCATAGTCTTGGCAGTCGTCCTTGATCGACTGGAAGGTGCCGCCATTGCACACAGGGCATCGACAAAGTATTCAGGTAAATCGCATGTCAAGGTTAAGGATGACATTCAACCCCCCTCCCCGAATTCAAGCCTTATGAAACATACGCTGCACAGAAGCAGCAAGGGGTATATAGAGTAGGTTTAGATCTTTCTTCAGGCTCACCTCTTCAGTATCTTTTCGGCCTGCTGCTGGGAAACACGCACTCCGAGGTCCTGGAGAGACTGCATGACCTCCTGCGAGCCAATACGACCTTCAAAAGAAAAGTCCGTCACTAAGGTGAGCATTGAGATCACAGGTACATGGTCCCCCACGCAACATGGTCAGTGAGGATCATTAGGTTTGGGAGAGGGAGTCCCTACCATGGCTTTTCTTGTCCAGACTCTTCAAAACGAGTTTGAGCTCCTTCTCATGGTCTCTAAGGTACTGAACAAATTCTTCAAAGTCCAGTTGTCCATCAATATCACCAGCTTTCTCGGTTTTCTAGGGAGGGGAAAATTAAGTAACAATTTGTACACAGTTTGTACACATTGAGATGAGGACTGCAACTGCCTTGACTTCAGTATCAGCCAGGTACCCAGATTATTGCAATCTGCAGGATCGGATATAGTCTTATTTCAGGCGCCTACAAGTAAAATTTCAGTCTGATACTACCATGCCAAGATGGTCAGACGGCCATCCAAGAGTCAGGTTTTGTCTCAATCGCCTTAATTAAAAATGTTTGCGGTATTTCCTTACGTTTATATCCGATTTGACATTTAACCGCACTATTAATACATTCACTCTTAGCAGATCATTCGTTCGGTCAGACAAAAACAACTTAGAAAATATGCTGAAAAAATGAAAAATTGCAACATCGATAGTCACTTCTCCAGTACAAGTACAATTAGCCATCAACAGAATTATCACACATATTAAGGATAAATAATGCGCGTACCTATGCAACAGCCAATCAAAGCGAAAGTGCAGTTCCGGTTTGCCTAAATATGGCCACATGTCCCGCATTCCGGGAAGTTTCGAGGTGATTCACAGGAAGCGCGAGAATCGGGCGCGTCTCGTGACTTACCGGCTTCGCTCTGTCCATCTTTAAAGCGCCAAGATGCCGGCTTTACCGAAACGGACTTTACATGCCGGAATAAACACAGAAAAAAAAGTCGCACGCTTACCTTCCGCCACTTTTGATAGGTAGAAAAGTCCTGAGAGGGCAGAAACAGGCTTAATTTGAAGAGAGATTTCAGCTCCGAAGGTAATCCGTTCGACTCGAAGTATTCAAATTCAATCTGTTCCGAGTCGGAAACGGGCACATAAAGGCAGAGGCACAGCATAATGTAAGCAGCGAATATTAAATAATAAATAAATAAATTAATAAATAGTCTCCAAAATCCTGACCCGCGCACTCCGAAGGCGTTCTTAGAATACCGGCAAGTCAGAAGCGCGGTCTAATGAATAGCCGCCTGGCCCCTCCCACTGTCGAAGGCCTCCGGCGCACAGCGTCACTTCATTGGCTATTCAGGAGGGACAATGGGGCTCTCTCGCTGCGTCAACAGTGACGTAAAGACTCCGGCCAATGGCTGGAATGTGTGTGCAGTCCCTCGTCTTTGCGTAAAACACTGGAATTCCACGGGACTCAATCGGGCACTGTCCCCAAGTATTTTGAGATTCCCGGAAAATATTTTTCTGTGTACCTTTCCTATATGTATGATTAACATTAAGGTGTATCATTGTTTGTCTCAATAACTTCTCAAAAAATTATTTCCCTCTGTGTATATAAAATGCATGGATGGACGGACGGACGGATGGATAAGATCAAGTTAATCTCGTTTTATCTTTTAGTAGAATGACTTCATAGACTAAAAGTGACAGTATTAAGTAAAAGAGACATTAAGACTGTAAATATGGAAAATACACTACATTATTCTAAAAAAGACTAAATGTACTTGCATGCAAAGCTCGATGTATGTATCCTATTGCACAAATTCTGAAATAATTCAATACCTTTTTAAGTTTTATTGTTGCATGTATTGGGAAGCTACAGCTGTGATTGTGTATGGGGGAAAATAAACTAAAATATAGGAATAAAAAGACTATAATAAATTATAAACAGACAAATAACCTTGTTGATGCACTTAAAGTTCACCTCTCTGGCAGAAGACTGATTCTTTTACCATAAAGACAAATTTTTATGATTTTCTTACTAGAAATCAGTGTGCGAAATACGGGGGGGTCCGACACCCCCGATTAACCCATGAGACCCCGTGAAAGCCTCAAAAGCAAAATTTTAAGGGGGTCTCAAGATCGGTATTGCGCAACAATAGGGAGATGGGGACCCCCCCGAATATTGACGGGTATTTCGCACACTGCTAGGAATGCATACATTTTGATTTATACAAAAAATACAATTATTTCTCATAGGACTATACAAAAAATATATATTTTGCATCAGTATTTTAATTTTTATTACGTTTTTGACTGTGATGAAATGTGTTTTTGTAACGTAAAAAAACCTTTCCTAAATTACTGTCAAGCTCCTAGGTGTATTAATAACATTCATGTTTTACGACCACTTACCCAATAACAGGGTCATGGTGAACCTGGAGGCTATCCCATGCACCCCCTGGATGTATCTGTGTACACATGCACCCACCCAGTCGGGAGAATTTAAAGACACTGATCTAACCTTAACACAATGTCTTCTGCGTATGGGAGGGGAATCACATGAATACAGACACATATTGACACAGACACAAACAAACACACACAAAACTGTGAGGAAACCAGACCTGGGTGGTTAGAAGTCACATTGCTATCTGCTAAGCCAATCCATGTTATGTTTAACGTTATGCTTTTTCCAGCATGACAGGACACAGACTGGCGTTCTGACAGAGTGGTTATTGTCCCAGTCAACCACAGCCATTTTTGCCATGCCTTTACTGCAGGGGTAGATTGCTTGCAGTACATCTCAGTGCCAGTAGGGGGCTTTGTGTTTAACACCTGTAATTTACAGATGCCAAATAGTCTACTTGCATATCTTTGAACTTTGGGAGGAAACGATACAGGAAGGAGGTGCAAACTCCATAAAGAACCAACCCTGTGCAAGGAATGCAATTTTTCTTTATTTTCTCATTTTTTAGTTTAGTTCATTCTAGTGTTGAGAGAAATAAAGTTATGAAAGCTATGGTGGGTGGGGCTAGTGTGCTTTGTCAGCCACCCCCAGGTTTGACCCTGATCTTCAAACTAGATCATTAGTCAAATTAAGAGGGTTTTATCATCATTCCATCCATATGCTGGTATACAGTAGCATGGAACAGCACTCCCCCAGGATCACGGTGCGACATGCGGCAGCGGTGACACAATCACTGAATGAGTTAGGAGTCAGGCCCACTCCGCTTCTGAAGCCACAGGTCACTCAGCACAGCTTCATAGTTCTGCTGCCAGCTTGGATCCGGGTGCCAGGTGACTGAGCAGAACTGCTGCACCATGACACGTGCTCTCGAGGTGGGGCGGGGGGGCGGGCCGCGGCGGCGCCGGGGGCGGGGGGGGGGGGGGGGGGGGGGGGGGGGGGGGGGGT
>JAODKC010000044.1:3953979-3967867 GCA_026777985.1 Mormyrops attenuatus | reverse complement strand
GTTTCTGTTGTACTTCGGGCAATTTCCCTCCCCCCCCCCCCCCCCCCCAAAAAAAGTGTGACACAGGATCACCATGACACTCAGGAAAGGTCCCCAACAGCCACCCTAAAAGGCTCATGGCATAACGTGGTAAGATTAGGGTTTACACTTATAGCATTCTGGTGGTGAATCTACTCCTCTTGAAAACAACTCCAGGGTCCCTTGTTCCCAGAAACATAACCACTGTATATTCTATTCTTTCCAGCCCAGCATAAGTGACGTCACTTTCAGGCGACGCACTGATGAGCTCAGTTTTATACATTTATGTTCAGAGATTTTCACCAGCACTGAGGTCTCAAATGCCCATGTTCATCAACCAGCCAGCAGGAAAACTGGTCTTATCTGCCCTGATGGCACACTAATGCATTATACAAAAATTTAAATTGTTTGAGCCATAAGGGACTGGGTGGAAAAGGGCAGACAAGTCTGAAACTAAACAATACAGTGAACATAAACAGAAAAAAAGTAATAAAAACAGTGCGTTTCAGCATATATTTTAAACTATCCTTTTTCCTCGAAGCCACTTAATACCATTGCATTTAGTGTGCTCTAGCTCCCCCTAGCGCGACCCATGTGCTGCTGCGCAACACACTTGCACACGCGAAACATTTAAGTAACGCAGTGGCCTGTACTGCGAAGCGGGGTTACTGGCTTATCGGGGAAACTTGTTGGATTTAAGGTAGTCTGGCCAAAATGTTAGCAAACCAATATAAAGTCCATTTAGACTGTGGTACCTTAAATCCGACAAGTTACCCCAATAAGCCAGTAATCCCGCTTCGTAGTACAGACCACTTGTGTATAAAAGTTCAGCTGGAAGAAAAACACAAAGTGGTTGATTTTTACGAACTTGTTGTCCTTTATCTTTGTTGACATACTGAATAAATGAAAATATTTACACTTAAATATACCACACCAGCACAATGCGGCAAATAACGTCTGAGGGTTTGACTAAAGTGCATTGTGAGATACTTTTTACGTTACAAGCATGCAACACATATACGGCATTTTGAAAAATGTTCCAGCAGACAAGACAGAAACAAAAGCCGAATAAACCACGTAAACTTGCATAATTAAAATAAAGATTACCTAAAAATGTATTTCACACATACCGATAGGGCATTATTCAGTAAATAAAGACAACTGGTCCCGAAAGTGCCAAGCGACAGTCGTTTTCTTACGTTGACAAAGAATAAGAAACTACACATTTCTCAAAAAAATCGGCCAGTGTACATATTTGCGATTGGCCTCAGTATTCAGTGACGGACCCACGCACAGTAACACAAAGCATCGTCCCCACAAAGCGATAACCACGTAAGTGAATACCACGATTTCTTTTCTATGTATCTCACGTCACTTGTCGATGTTACGCATGTTAAACACACATGCAATTTTACCGAATATAAGCACACTGTACGAAACCATTAGCGCTGAATCCCACCGTCTATTCGTCCCAGAGCACATCTGCCACTACGATGCCTACGTTGCGCTTGAGTGATATTAACTTCAGCGAATGGCAGCAACGACATTTTGAGCAGCTGGGCGAAAACCAACCAATGGGAGCACAGATTTCTTAAAAAGGCGGTTCTTCGGCCATTACGGACGTAAGCGTTGTTCGGAGGAGGAAGAAGTCGATTCTGGAAGCCATTCCGTTGCGCAGTCCTATTAAGAAAAACCTACTATTTTTACGTATACTACGCACATTTTGGGTTTTTTTAAAACGGGCGATTTCTAATAAAATGGCATCGCAGGCGAAGAAGAGAAAAATGAATTTCTCAGAGAGGGAAGTGGAAATTATAGTGGAGGAAATGGAGAAACAAAAGCACATACTGGTTAACCACTTCAATGCTGGAGTCACACATATAACGAAAAACAACGCGTGGGTAGAGATCCTAAAGCGGGTCAACGCCGTGACAACTTGTCAGCGGGAGCTGGCCGAGGTGAAGAAGAAGTGGTCCGACTTGAAGACCGAGGTCCGCCGCAAAGTGGCCCAGGCGCGGGCGGCGATGGAGGGGACAGGGGACTGCACTTCGGTCCCCGTCATCCTCACTTCCATGCAGCAGAGGATCTGCAACCTGCTCGGGGAGGCGACCATCATCAGCCTGCCTGCGGGAGACGGCGGCGCGGAGATCGCCGTGCCCGTGTCCATGAGCTCGGCTACGACAGTGACGTTAACGCAGAGTAAGTTTCCGTACGCCGGGACGTGCAGGCTCTGGGCGGCGGCGCGTGTGCGCGCAGCGCGCAGCCGGCCCCGTGTCGCGGGTAATCCAAATTAATGCAGGACGACACGCCTCTTTTCCTCCAGGTTAATGGGGGTCTGCACGTGCCGGCTGGAGTTAAGGGATCCTCTCCACTTTTTTTTTATTCTTTATTTTTTTTAACATATCTTGTCGGCTTACAAAAAAATCTGCATGGAGAACTGGCTGACTAATGGTCTCTGACCACAGTTTACATCCATTTATTAAAGCAGGCTCATTTTCTCTCTGTTTTATGATGTTAGCTTCCTCAGTGGGAGTTGGGCAGCCAGTTGACCCCCCTGAGTTTTTTTTCTCCTTAGTCGGGAGTTCTTGGTTCCTCTCCTCTGTTGTCCTCTGGGTTGCTTTATTTCTCTCTTCCCATTTTCCCCTTTCCGTGCATTATTTTGTATAAAAGATGTCGTAATGGATTGCGTCACGCTCTTTTCATGTGCTGTTTCCAAACGCTGTGTAAAAAAGTTAAATTACGCTGTTTAAAGACCTGCGGGCAAGCAATTAAAGTTTGTGCCGACTCTTCTGTTTAATCGTAGGTATTCCCACGGCATCTGCTGCGGCTTGCGAAGTTCAAAAAACTCTGGAAGGTAAAAAAAAAAAAGTTTTTTGGATTTCTTATTTTAAACATTTTTATGTTAAAAAATAATCTAGCATATAAGAGCAGAGAATTGTAACGTTCAAAATTGTGATGTTTAAAAAGTGGTTCCTTACAGTGGAAAATATTCATATAAATATCTTTTTCGTATTCCAGGCTTATTAGTTGTATTAGTGATGTGAACTATATGGTTCTGATTTTTAAAAGATGTCATGCAGGAAAAGAATTTAGTAGTAAAACATCACAGAGAATGGGCAAGTCCCCAGCTCCTGAGCGCCTTTGTCCTGTGGCTCTTTGAACAGCAGAGACGACGTTCCACACGCTGGAAGAAGGCGTGGTGGAATACTGCACGACAGAGACCCCCGTCACGGTGACCACCGAGGCGCCGGTGGAGATGCTGTCTGCGCAGGCCGAGTGCTCTATCAAGCCCCAGGAGCTGAAGAGCCGCATCGCTCTGAACTCGGCCAAGCTGCTGCAGGAGCAGAAGGTGACCAACCTGCATGTGCGTGAGATTGCCCAACACCTAGAGAGCCAGAACGACCTGCTGCAGATGATCCGGCGCTCACAGGAAGCGCAGGCCTGCGCGCAAGAGAGGCAGGCGCAGGCCCTGGAGGGGACGCAGGCCGCCCTCATCGCACTCATCCAGATGTTCCGGCCGGCCCTCAAGGATTTCCGGAAGTTTCTGCAGAGCAATATGAACAATTCTGCTCCTGGGGTGCAGTCTGACGGAGCCGAGAGCAAATCCAACGCAGCTCAGCAAGCAGAGGATGTGCCATAGGCTGTGTGTGTGTGTGCGTGTGTGTGTGTGCGTGTGTGCGCGTGTGTGCGTGCGTGTGTGTGTGCGTGCGCGTGTGTGTTTAGGCTGTTGTAGCCAACAAGCAGGAATTTAGAGATGCAAATGGTAAATATTTTGAAAGCTACTCAATTCCTCACTTTAAATGCTACGGGAAGAAAAACTATCAAAGGACCTTTAAATGTACATTTTATTTTTTATGAAGCACTGTATCATTTCTAATGTTTGATTTTATGCTTCAAAGCTGAGTTTTGTGTCTTGCTCTAAGAGTAGTGCTTGCCATATTTAGGAAATCCTATTTCTGTTACCAAGCAACAGAAGATTTAAAATGGTGTTTTTGAAATTGAATGCTGTTTTATATATTATGTATGGAAAAAGTTACATTCTGACAAATTAATGCCAGTGTGCAGCTTTCTGTGGTTAGAAGAAAATCTCCTTCAAGGAAATATTACAGATTCGTCTCACAGAATCTTAGGTTGGCAGATATTTAGAAGTTAAAATGTAACAACTTGGTAGGAGGCCCATGCAATACTAGGCTAACCACATATCTCCTGTCCATCCTGCCCAGCAGTTATGATCACAGGGTGAGTGGGTCTTGTCACTTCCAGAATGGAAGGAAGAGACCTCATCAAGCATGTGATGATCGTTTCATCAAGGTGTTTGGGGGAAGAGGAATCTTGACATTTTCTGTTTTTGGTTTATTAGGGAATGTTGAAAAATATCTGGCTGATCATAAATATGGAAAATGTATGTGTGTTACATCAAAGCATGATAATAAGTTCAGCAGCATTGTACTTTTTGTACTGAAGCAGATGTTTATACTGTTTCATATTTTCATCTGAAATAAAATATTTAGTTGGAATTGCCACTGATATAGTGATCGTGAAATGTATGATGTTATGATATTTACTCAAAGCGTGGTGTATCCCGACCAGAGGATTTCAGTCCTGCCTGTTTGCTCGAATCCTGTTCAGATTTCCTTTGGGTATTCCCTATTCCTCCATTCATACATCCATCCGGTTATCCATCCGTGGGGGGGCTACCCCTGGTAGTCTAGGGCACAAAGCTGGGGTGCACCCTGAAGGGGATGATGATGTATTTTGAATTGGTGAGTGACAGGAGAAGGGGGCACTCTGTGGGCCAATCAGCTGGGGCCATGCTATCCAGAATGTTCCCTTCCTGCGATATGCTGTGGGCTCAAAGTGCTTCTATACTGGATAAGTGGTTATGGAAGATGAATGCATGGATGAATATTTACTGAGGGGAATTTTAAAGCATGTGAATATCACGAAAATTATCAGTAAGTTTATATATTTGAATCAAAAAAGATGTGGTGATGTGTGGAAAGGATGGAGGCCAACAAACTGATCAAAATGAAAACATGGATTGTGCCTGTGGATAAGCCACGGTCTTCTTGGGCGAGAGAGGCGTGAATGCATCAGATCCTTCACACTGCAGTGCTCTGGGATCACAAACACATTGTCTGTGAAGCACGTGCTTCACATCTCCAGTGTTGGGGGTTCAAACCCTCATCTACATGCACGGAGTCTGTGTTTTCTCCAGCATGCGGAGAGACAAATTGGCACCTCTATGTTGTTGTGTGTGTGTGTGTGTGTCTTCTGATGGACTGACACACCGTCCAGGATGCAGGGTGCCCATCCAAGGCTAAAAGGTAGGATGGATGAATCTGTCATTTTGGTGTCTCCTGAGCATTAATTTATTTTATTTGAGGCGTGATTCACATACTATTGAGCCATTGCTGTGTTTTTAAGCTCTGCACATTATACAGACTGAATTTCACCTCCCTCTAGTGTTCAATGACTGGGCTTGTTTCATCATTCATCACCATGACAGTACAATGGCTGGATTTTTAAAAAGCTTTTAAGCTTTAATAGTGAATGGGTGCTTATATCGGTACTTTCATTTGGTGTCATATCCCTGCAAGGACTCCCAGTCGGCATCCGGGCGACAGCAATATCTGAGATATTGAAAAGCGAATGGAGGAGTTGATACAGAGAGGGAAGGATGAGTGTGCGGAGTCAACATGAAAGACGTGTTATTTATAAGGACTGACTGAGAGACACATCCCAGACCTACATTGTGAATATGATTCATGATACTATGGACAAATTCCACAGCCGTAAAATGCAGTGTGCAGAATAATTTCACAGGTGGTCATAGAAACCCTTCTGCACACACACACACACACTCATGTGTACTGACACGATCACACATCAACAAACACACTTACATTCACATGCTCAGGCACCCAGGGTATTTTAGTCACCTGGTTATCAAACAACTGTGAGTGAAATCCAGTGTGCCACACATGCAAACTCCACACACAGACCTGAAAATCGAACCTGCAACTGTTGTTAACTACCAATGCAAATCACATAATGATTTCTAGAATTAATTTGTGTCAGTGGTACCACACACACACACAGACGTTTGTATTCATATCTTAGTGAGGACTCTCCATTCATTTCTATGAGGAAAACGCTAATCCCAACATGAGGACCTTAACCCTGAACCAGCCCTAACCTTAACCATAAGTAACCAAACAAAATACGAGACTTTTGACCTTTTTAGTTGTTTGATTGTTTTTACAAATTTTCATGAAATCGAGGGGTACAGAAATGGTAAAGAGCGGTCCTCACAAAGAGGCAGATTTTTACCACATTATGGAGATGTACCCTCCCCCACACACATACACAATGTACATGGTAATAGTACATTTACTTTCTTTCACTAGCTGTGGTACTTAATACACACTATTAGTTTTATAATAATTCACTACATCAAGACTACTGGCCGTAGGGAAAGTTTTGAAACAGAGTATTCATCATCATCTTTAGGTAGTAAAGTTGCATTTCAAGCAGAATTTCCGATAATGTCCTATATATTACTCTTCTGTTCAGGATGCTTGTTAGTGTGCAATTGTTCTTACACTGGTAGAAAAATATACGTGTCCTCGGAGAAACAAACTGTAGTTTTTAAGGCTTCTGGTCTGAGAGTGGGCGAGGTGCATCGAAAGTGAAGAACAGATGTTTCTATCCCTGGGGACAAACGGCGGGGAGTTTTTCTTTTTCTTCTTGTTTAAGCTCCACTTGCTGAACCAGTTCCAGATCATTTCCCTGAGATACGTAAAATCCGAAAACCGCTCTTTAAATCACACGCGTCCCTACACGCACGTATAGACCTATGTCTGACGTGTAAAATTCGACGGCGTCCATCCGAGCAAAAACCCTTATAAAAAGCCCTCGTTGCATTTTAAAGGATTTAACGCACAATGTAAACAGAGCAGCCGCCGAACAATGAGCGAGCCGGTGTAGTGAACACCGCGAACGCTAGGGGGCGCGTTCCGCCCTCTCCTCGCCACGGAAAGGGGTGGACGTGCCTTCGGCACAAAGCCCGAGAAGCGTAGCTGCAGTCGGTTAGTCCGTGACATCTGCCGTAACGGGTGTACCGACGGCCCCTCACACCCGTTGCTGCCAGCTGGTCGCTCCCCGCTGCTCGCTTCTGGGGGATCGGACCTCAGCCCCGGTGGACCGCCGCACACCGCCATGCAACCCGACTGAGAAATA
Source organism: Mormyrops attenuatus (assembly GCA_026777985.1). Classification (NCBI taxonomy): domain Eukaryota; kingdom Metazoa; phylum Chordata; class Actinopteri; order Osteoglossiformes; family Mormyridae; genus Mormyrops; species Mormyrops attenuatus. The sequence continues at coordinate 3,960,607 of JAODKC010000044.1, read as the reverse complement.
CTGATTAAGCTTTTTTTTGTTCTTTTTTTTCCGGGGCGGTATTTCTCCCCCAGCAGCAATCGAGGAGAAGGACTGTCAGGCTGCAGCCCTGCGAGGGTCCCGGCTTGTGGCGTCGGGGACTGGATCCTGCTGGCCGAGATCCGCCGGTCCGTTTCGCACGGAAATCCCGGGTTACTGTGGGTATGTGATACGATCGAAAGCCGCTTCGGTCCAGGGGCATGTTTTTAATTTAAACCCAACATGGGAAATGATACTGCAAAACCGGGGATGGGGGACTTAACTCTTTGTTGTTTTTCTTGCTGAGCAACTGGTTAATAACTGAACCGAACTTGAAAATAGGATCAATAACTCTATCACCTTTAGAGAAGTTGTAAACAGCTGTTTATGCCGGATAAAATCATAACTGATTCCTTTCCCAGTATATGCGTTTTAAATTATTTTTATTTTAATTGCAAATCTTGGCGACTTAGCATATGCATTGAGTTTTAAAAATATTTTTTATTTTGTTGCAGATCTTGTCGGCATATGCATCGACTTTAATAACAAAAAAATATTACAGATCTTGGCTGGATTATAATCACGCTTTTTTTTTTTATCACAGATCTTGAACATATCGGAGACGATTAAAACGGAGATGCAGAACCGACGGATGGTTATCAGGACAGATTTCCAGGCTCCAGACTGAAGCGACAGAGTACGTATCCCCAAAATCGATGTCACATACGTGGCTTGTGCCCGGCTTTTGTGTGACGCCTCTTTGTTTGTTTACCCCCCCGGCCGGATAGCGGTCTGCTCAGCCCGGACCCCCGTGTGTCAAATGGCGTTTCTCATGAAGAAGAAGCGCTTCAAGTTTCACACGCACTTCACCCTGGAAGAGCTGTCTGCCGTACCTTTCGTCAACGGGGTGCTCTTCTGCAAGGTCCGCCTGCTGGATGGGGGGGACTTCGCCGCTGAATCCTCCAGGTAATCCGGAGCCCCGAAACGAGCCGGTGTTCTGACGAGTTGAGCTACCTATCGAGACGTGCTACCGAGCCTTCTGCGCATGTGCAGTTCCACCGTTTTGGGATTAGGGTTGGGGTTCTAGGGGTTTTTTTCGGGGGTTAGGGTTTGGGATATGGATTAGCACTACGGTAGCCTAACACCGGCTCTAAATGCTGCGTGGATCAACAAGATCTTAACTCCTTACTTTATATATCCATTATTAGCGAGGATCTGGCACATTTTTCTTCGTAACCAAAGAGCAATCAGCTCGGCTTGTGTTACACTTGTGTTTCAGTGTAATGATCTTTCGGAGGTATTGGCAGAAACACTCGTCCTGTTTTCCTTGCCCATGCCGGCAGCGCTGCTCTGCGAAAGGAACGGTTCCCCCGACGATGCGCACCAAAGCGGCTTTTACGGCCTTACGGGAAAACTTTGTGGTTTTTGTGCCAGTGTGTAACACGCTTTTTACGCGGGGGGGGGGTTCTCACCTGATGAGGAAAGGAAGGAAATATACCGTGCAACAAAACCCCGAATACATGTTGGTACAAAGACGCGCGAGAAGGACGCCAATTTGTAAAAAAAAAAAAAAAACTTCACAAGCACAGTATTTAGTGTACAGAGATACCTTGGGGCTGTGTCAGCTTGAATGGCACTATGGATGAGAGCATTTAATAAGACAACAGTTACAAAATCGTTGCAGTAACGTTTTGTTTTGTTTATGGTGCCTAACCCTGTGAGTTTTGAATGTTGTTATTTCAGGCTGTCTAGTGTACCCAGACTCAGAGTCGAATCCAGTTGTGGTGAAATTTCTGTGCATTGTTTCCTAGGTTTTAAGTTGCTGTTTGAGCTATACTCTGCCACGCTCTCCAACCCCACATAGACCTTTTGGTGTGTTGACCTTCTCGCATTCAGTTTGTGTGCTTCTTCTATTTGATTACGCACTCGAGAGCCTGTCTCATGTAAGGGCTCTGTCTGGACATGTTCCGGTCTGCGGCATGTATCTAGACTCCTGTCGAGGCATTAATGAGAAGCCGCTTCCTTCGGTTAATTAGGGCTTCTGTGTTTGGTGTCTTTCATGTCCTCAGGTTGATTAAGGGTTCCTTTGTGTTTTCTCGTTAGGTGAATTATGGCTTTGGTGAGTCTCGCTTGTTCTCAGGGCTCTGCGTTTGTGTTTTCTGCCGCTATGTTTGTGAGGAATTTGGGGCATGATATGTGGCTTCTCGTCCTTAAATTATGGGTCCTGTGCTTCGTAAGATTGCATAATTGGGTTAATTTAGGGTTTTACCTGGGTAGCATCTCTCATTATCAAGTTAAGCAATGGTTGTGCCTGACGTCAGTCTCTCGTCATCGGGTTAAGGTCTGTCTGTTCTCCCTGTCCTGTGGACCGTCCTTCAGTTTGGACACAGGTTGCAGAAACGACAGCGTGATGTGCTGTGTGGTGATAAGCAGCTCCGGACCTTGGTAACTGCTACAGTGAGGTTATAGGGAAACAGGAGATTAGTGCTGTAGGAGCAGATCATGAGTCCTTTTCTAGTTTGTAGACTCTGATTGGACAGGGCTTAACCTACATCACCATGAGGTGTGCACTGCACTGTGAGTACACTGGTTTCTGTATGATTAGACACTCTTTTTTCATGCCCCCTGTTTGACCCCCCCATCACCACACCACATCACATCTGTACACTCTAGTTCTGCATTGTCACAATTGACTCTGTTGCGCCCCCTGCTGTGTTGCTTGGCTTGCGGGCACACCGCACCGGACCTGTCTGAGCCCCCTGACGGTGCCAATATTGTACTCCAACATCTCTACTGAAATTTTAATTAAAAAAAAAAACTTTATAACACAACTGACAACAATAAATGTCATTAAAAAATGAATTATGGAACATTGCGGCACGTTTCCCTCTGATGAACTGTAGTGACCTCTTTGTCACTCCCACGACAATTTGTGCAGTCTCCCATTCCATTGCATTTCTCCCAGTACTTCCCAGAAATTTTCACCCAGTTCAGGCATCCCTTGCCGATGTAAATCCTCCATTAGTCATCCCGTTTTGGGTCCACGCCTGGGCCCCCCGACCCTAACTTGCCAGTCTCTGGTACCTCGCGTGTCCCATTCGCCCATCTCCCCGCGGGATGGTGCGGTCTGCAGGTGTCTCTCTGAGATCGGGTCCTTCTCTTGGAGCGTGACACCTGTGACTCCACGCGCATGTAATCGGGACAGGGGGGGCCACTGTGTGAATCACGTTATTGTACCCTGTCTGTCATCAGAGCCTGTCACTGCGTGTTACCCTGATTACCACAGGTCACTCGATCAGCAACAGAATGCATGTCCGTAACGTTGGCTGCCTTTTATTTCTGGATTCTCTTCCTTCTGTCTCCAGTGTAAGAACGCCCTTCTCCTGGACGCTCCGGATATGTGCTCTTGAAACCCTCATCAGTTACGCTAAATGAAGCAGATCATTGTTTCTCTGGAAGCGTGGGTAATAAACCTGGGACCTCTGGAGATTATCTGAGAAGTCGTGGCAATTCTCTGAAAGGAGTTTGCCGGCGTGTTTTAGTGAAGTGAAACTCGATGTGGCCAGGATGGGATATAAATGGGGACGTGTAACAGAGTGGCTGGTGAGCTTTGCAGCCCCTGGCTGTAGAGCTCATGTTCTGTGTCCTGGCCTTTGGCCCCCCCAGGTGCATAATGGCCCCCCCATACCCTGGCCATCATCTGAGCCTCCATTCTGTGGGAGGGGTGGGGAACCAAAAATGATTTGTTCAGGTTGAGATTTGGTGTGGCCTCCCTGGGTTTGTGTCCTCTCTGGGGCGGTTCACTGGTGTGCCCCTCCCTGTTTTTTAAGAATGTGAGGCATTAATCCCAGCAAGGTCTTACACTAAAAAAGCTTTAAAAGTAGTTTGGTGAAGGGCTTGGATCTCATAATGAAGGGCTTGGATCTCATAATGTGCCATGAGACTGGAGCTGTGGTAGTAATAAAGGGAGCACCCCGTCTCCTACTCCACCTGCCTGCGTTTTCTCAGGGTTGATGTCCTCCCGGCCTGCATCCATGCAGCAAATATCAAATTATGCTGTTTCGCCTCCACTCATGTTTTTTTCATTTGCGTACTTTATCTGCGAATGCAGCCCGGTGGTCTGGGTATCATTGTTTAATCCCTTCAAGCTGCGTGATTTCCCTACGAAGCGTTTTGGAGCCAGGGGGAGTATTGGATGTAGCGGTGAGTTTCTGCCGATCCATTAGTTCAAATGGATTTTTTGTGGGTGGGGTCTCAGTGGGTGGTGCAGGGGGAGGGGCTGGGGGCGGGGTTGGTGCCTCGGCCTCCATGGCTGCAGATTTTATTCTGGACATTCTTTTTTTGTTCCGGAGGGTTCTGGCTATGATCCTGTCACGCTTCACCTCCAGGCCGCGATTCCCATCGCTGTGACGCTGACGCTTCCCGGCCGAATCTCTTCATGTTAACCCAGCATGAAGGAGCATAACTGGAATAACTCAAATTCCTACCTCCACTCCAGCCTGTCCGGGGGGGGGGGCAGAGCTCTGAATACTGGCTAGAGGAGAGCAGAGGGACCCCAGGAACGCGAATCCTGGGTTTTCTTACTCTGGCCTCCCTCACTTGATGATCCTCCTTAGGATTCCTCCCTTCTCAACACGCTGGAGTGGAAACCGAATAATCAGGGATCCCAGTGCCAAGAATTGAGATTCTCGGGAATCCCCAAGGAATGATTTTAATGAGCTTCCCTCCATTTCTATCACACATGTGCTCTGAATTGCGAAAGGTTTTCGTTTTTAAAAGGTCTGTCTCGTTAACGCCTCTCTTCCTCACTCTAACTCCATCACATGCGCTGTCTCCCTTCATTTCAGCCTAATTAATATCTTGAGAGCTCAGCTCCCATCACGGAGGGTTGGACGGAAACAGAAACAGATCGTAAGTTGTCTATTCCCGGAACCGTGAGGTTTTCCTGACATAATACAAATTTCACAGAAGATATTGCAAATTTCTGTCCCCTGACTCAGCAGATGGGGGGGTTTCCTGTGTTAAAGATGTTAACGAGTTGGCGCGTAACGAACAAGTTGGCTTTGACAAGTCAATAAGAGGGTGTCGCATCCAGCGAGGAGGGCATCTGGCTTAAACAGACAGTCGTTTCGTGGTGTTGATTTGGCTTTTCCTCGCCTCTGCCGGGGCTGTACGTCGCCCGCCTGGGCATGACTCTCCTCACACCAAAATTAGCTCAGCCAAATCAGGAGGCTGCTTCAAGGTTCTCTCAGTTCTCTCCCTTTCCCTCAGACTGTATTCTTGCTCCTACTCTGTTCAAAGCTTGCATGGACTGGATGTTGGGTAGGGTTGTGGGGTCCAGCGGTTGTGGGGCATCTGTTGATAATGAACGATTTGTTGATCTTGACTTTGACGACGATGCTGTGATCTTCGCAGAGTCAATGGAGGTTCTGATTGGGGCTCTCAAGCATTTTTGGACTTGCGAGTGTCCTGGATAAAAACCAAGATCCAGGCCTTCAATGACCTCGTGAGCACAGCCGTCAGCAGCGTGTCTGTCTGTGGAGACAATGCCGGCTTATTTGAGAGGTTCACTTACGTCGGCCGCGACATTCATGTCTCTGGTGACTCTTCCTATGAAGTCAGCAGACGGATTGGGAGAGCTTGGGGGCTCATGAGGTCCCTGGAGAGGGGTGTGTGGTGCTCCCGATAACATTGCAAAAGGACGTAGGTCCAAGTCTTTAGACTCCTGTTGCTCCCTGTCTTGCTGTATGGCTGTGAGACATGGACGCTATCCAGTGAGCTGAGACGAAGACTGGACTCCTTTGGTACTATATCGCTCTGGATTGTCCTTGAGTACTGCTGGTTTGACTTTGTGTTGAACGAGCGGTTACTCAGGGAATCTCAAATGAGGCACCTTAGCTGCATTGTGAGTGAGCACCACTTACGGCACTACAACCATATGGCCTGAGGACTCGTCCAGCTGGACCAGGCCAAGGGGATGCCCACGTAACACCTAGCTGCAGCAGGTAGACGGCCATTTCCAGAGACTGGAACTGGACCATGTGTTGGCCTGGAGGGTTGCCAACCAGGACCCCGTGGTGTTTCATCACATAATTGGTGTGGCAACGCGCTGTCTCGCTGCCTTTCTGTCTCTGCCTGTCTCTCTTTCTGTCTCTGCTTGTGTCTCTGTCTCTCTCTGTATCTCCCTGCCTTACTCTCTCTGTCTATCTCTCTGTCTCTCTCTGTCTATCTCTCCGTCTCTCTATCTGTCTATCTTTCTGTCTCTATCTGTCTATCTCTCTCTGTCTCTGCCTGTTTCTGTATCTGGCTCTCTCTCTTTGCCTCTCTCTCTCTGTCTATCACTCTCTCCCTGCTGCTGCCTGTTTCTCTCTCTGTCTCTCTCTTGGTTTCGGTTTGGGCGCCCCTGGGTGGTTCTGGGTGGCCCCTGCCTACCCTTGAGTCTCTGAGCCTCCCCTTCTCACCTTTTACCGATCTATAAATCAAACACCATCTGCAGGTCTCATGTTGCAATGACTGATGGGGGGGATGGGGGGGGGGTCTGGGCATCATATTTTTTAAAACTGCCCATTGCTTGTTGATTTGGCCGGGCCAGGCATCCCCCCCCCCCCCCCCCCCCCCCCCCCGGGTGGGG
>JAODKC010000044.1:3932424-3953623 GCA_026777985.1 Mormyrops attenuatus | reverse complement strand
ATCATCCAGACTTTTGTCCTCTTGGGGTCTTGTGACGATCGGTGGTGCAGGTGAAGGCGGGACTTCGAAGCTGCCCTCTGATTGGACCAGTCCATGCTTACAGTGTCTATCCACCAAATACCAATATAACAAAGCGACTGTTTTGCTCATGTCTCAGTCCTTTAGTCTTTGTGGCGAAAGGTAAACGACAAGGTCTGATGTCATCTGGAAAGGGGATTACCAGAAGATCTGGGGGGGTTAACTTAGGCACAGAGACCGTTGGCTGCTGATGTGAGTACCTTAGCTCGCAGTGAGGATTGACAAGCCTTGCGGTGAGGAAGGCAGGAGTGCCGTGTCATCTCCTGGTTACCATGGCAGCTGTCGTCCTGTCCACACGGAGCCGTAAAGGCCACCGTCCCCGGAGACGTTACAAACCAGCATCGGGACGGTCGTGTTCAGCCTGGAGCGACGCAGCTGTTATTGTGGCCTAATGCAGCTTAGTGATCCATAGTGGCATTTCACACGCCATGGTGAGCTGAAAAGGTTTGAGGTTCGAGTTCTATTAGAGTCAGAGTGTGCGCCCCCCCCCCCCAGAGGTAAATAAATATACCTGTGCAGCTTCCTCCTGTTGCAGCTGTTCTTTCTTGCTGCATCTGGTTTCCATGGCTACAGTTACCCCTCCGCCACTGCTCCTGTCTCCTGTTTGGGGTCCCCACTTGGCTGTTTCCCCCCCCCCCCCCCCCCCTTGTGGAGACTTCCTCTTTCATGCCAAGTCTGGCCGGGTGTTTTGACTCAACGACGTCCGAAGGAAACACAGGGTCAGACGATGACAAATCTAGGGACAAGCATCGGGGGGGGGGGGTGGGTTGGGTGATGTACTGGGCTGGAATTTGACTATTAAGGCACTGGGAGACATCACACAGCAGACGGTTCTGATTCGCTGCTTTTTTGACTCCGACTTTCTGCAGGGTGGCTCAGTGGCTTAGGAAGGTCTGTGACCAGATGGTCACTGGTTCAAATCCCAGCATCGGGTGGCCGATTTCGGTGTCGGGCCCCTGAGTGAGGCCCCTAACCCACCATTGCTCCTGGGACTGACTGACCCTGATGTCACTTTGGCTATATAAATAATAATAAATAAAATGTGATTGTGTTTTTGGCCTCAATTACCCTGGAAGTGCACATCCGAAACCCAACACACACATCAGGGCTGGATGCTATGGAGGGCGTGATTATCTGTATCGGGGGTGTTAAATTAGAGCTGCACCACAGCCTTGCAGGGTTGGGCAGTCCTGAAATACACACTTAATGTTTTCTTGGCTTTCTACGGTGCTTCTCCACCACACCAGGTGTGATGCTTTTGGTACGGCACTTTGGTATTTTGGCTCCTTCAATGTCTAACAGTTGAGTACCAGTACCGAAAGTCCCTGTATCGAAAGTGTCAAACCAGCTGGGGTACGTCTTTGGTACTTCGGTACTTTGGGGTTGGACTTGAAACGCTTTCTTTGTCGATAGGTTATGCAAATAGCCTGCCACTGAAACACAATACAAACGGCGCCTTGAAAACAGTTACAAACTCAGAAAGATTGATCGACGAAGTAAAAAAAAAATATGCAATTTGGTCATAAGAACACATACAACAAAAAGATCCGGATGGCATGACAAGAAAAAAAAAGGAGAAGAAAAAGTATTTTGTTGAATAGACTAATACAGGATGCACATAGCTGTGATGTGATTTTGTGGTCACTGAACAGGGGGAGCCTGTGGGCAGTGGCCCTAGAGCTGGGGGTTAAGGGCCTTGTACAGGGGCCCACTGTCAGCTGCATTATGCCAGACCCAGGATTCAAACCAGCAACATTCTGTTCACAGACGGAGTCCCGACCTCCTGTGCCAGGCACCTCCTTCTGTAGTGCACCTGGGTGCGCTAATGAAGCCAATTAGCACTATTGTTAAGTGCTTTGAGGTTCTCTGGGGTTATCTCCCCCCTGGGGAGCCGTTAATCTCTTAACTGGGCCTCACCTGGATCTGGAAGCTCGCTCATCTAGTCACTGTATGGCCCAGGCTAAAGCCTAGTTCATACTTTACGCTTTCTGCGTTCTCCGCCAGGGACAGTGTGCCTTCAGAGTGGCACTCTGGCTTGGTTCCGGCCTGCGACGTTCCCCCCCCAGGCTCTGCGCCTCCCCAGCTGGTGGCCGCAGAGAACAAGGCCGTCTTTATGCCACCCGACTGCCGAGGCAGAGGCCGGCTGACTCGATCGGAACCGAGCCGTCGCTACTCACTACCACAAAACCGTGGCCCTGGGTTCGACCTCGGCCCTGCTTGCTGCGTGACTGACTCACTTTACCCTCTGTGGCGTTGCCATGAAAACACACTCTCTGCCATAAGACTACCAAACAAAATAACAAAGGGGCAACATTTTAGAAAAAAGAAGCAGCTCTGTCGATTGTAACTTATTTTTAGCTTCTGCGCGACGTGCTGCTGGGCTCGTTACCGGGGCCGCTCTCGTTCCTCCCTTGTGAGGTATTTTTAGAAATTCGGTCCCCAGCCACGTTTGCTCCTAAAGGGTGACCCTGCGTGGGCTGCGCAGGCGGAGTACGAGTGGGTGGAAATTCGCTTTTTTGCGATTTTTGAGAAGGAAATGGGCTGCGTAGCTCTCTCTGCACCCATGTAATGCACACAGAGATTGACAGTGTATGATGACCCACCCCCATGTGGCTCTGAACGCCTCCCTTCTCAGTAGTAAATGCCGTATGCATGTAATCCTTTAATTTTATTAGCTTTTAGTTTCAGGTATTATGGTGGCTCAGTGGGTAATGCTATGGCCTCACGCCTCTAGAGCAGCAGGGTTGATTCCCAGCTCTGCTGCTGTGCCTAGTGGTCTTCGTGGTCTTCTTGCTGTCCGGCAGTGAGGTGAGCTGGTGCCTCTAGCTGGCCCGTGGCGGGGGCCCTTCCCGGGACCGGCTCCAAGCTTCTCCTGTCCCTCGGCTGCTTGCAGACTTATGGATGTTATTACTTTTTATTACACGTTGCCGAACAGCTTGGCATGGCCTGCAGAAGCGTCCTGTTTCTTGACACTGGAAACCGGTAAGAGGCTCGTTGTGCTTTTGTGGTCTTGGGTGGGCTGCCATGCTTTGCCGTGGTGCTGATTAGGAAGTCTCAGCCGTCTGGGGCTTTCGTATCAGTTCCTGCAATGGACACCAGCTACGGATTGTGCGTTTGGCTATTTTAGGAAGGGGGGGTGGACGCGTTGTGACCCGCTATCCACAGCACTGTGGAACAGACTGTTGTGAGTCACATCACAGGGTTTTCCATAAGGCCTGTAGCCTCTGGATTCCAGAAAGGAAAAAATCTCTTGCAGTCCCGTCAGAAGCTCAGTGTAGCCAGTCAGGTGACGTGTCTGGAGTGTGACCAATGTGACCGTGGGCCGCTGCCTCGCTCACACTGAGCACAATGGTCTAGTTTATCCCCCGTACATGCCTCCCCCCCTTGCTTGACCGTTCTGCAGATCCCCATTGATTTCAAGATGCCAGAAATAGAGTTGTGTTCATGGTGTCCACGGAAACGCGAGAGGCTCATTTGCATTCTCTCCCGTAGGCCACTGAGTGGAGGAGGAGGGGGTGGAGCCATGGTAGGGGAGGAGCCAGGGTTGGGGCGGAGCAAAGGGTGGGGGCAGAGCCAGGCAACAGATACTCGAGGATATTTAAGAGCTTAGAGCTCCCCGCAAAATCCAAGATTTCGGCTGTATATTTAATCTCGTCCAAAGTTGGCTGTATTTTGTTAATATTTACGCTTATAATTTAGCATTCTAATAAAATTTTAGTAAATAATCAATATATGTATAGGCTATGAATGTTTTAGTAATATCTGCCATCCCCTAGCTTGCATTCACTCTGTTTTTGAAGGTATGTTTATTGTAGCGCTGTCTTTCTATGCTGTGGTGTGAATGAGCAGCACGGCTGTGAGACAGGAAGTCATTGGGAGCTCACGGCTTTTCGGTGGCAGCCCCCGTGACCTGCCAGCCGTCTTGGACGTCCTGTGGGCGGTTTTCCGTGCCTCGACGGGCTTTCCTGTGCCGCCCTGGGTGGCCCGCGGGTCAGCGTGACTTCGCTCTACTGCAAGCAGGAAGGTCGGGCATTGGTGGCTTGATGGTTAGGGAAGCGCGCTTATAATTGAAAGATTGCAGGTTCGAATCCCCGACCAGCAAGACATCACTGCGGTACCCTGAGCAAGGTACCGCCCCCAAGCACTGCTCCCCGGGCGGTGAATTAGCTGCCCCCTGCTATGTCACATATGCAGGGGACACATTTCGTTGTTGTGTGCTGTGGTGTGTCAACAATGACTACTGATCACTGTTTCTCTTCTTAACATACCGCTTCCCTCACAGGTCACCCTCCGTGTTTTCTGTGCGTGTTAAACTGGCCGTTGAGACCTTGCATAATCTATTTGCCTTTAACACCTATCACCTGCTTTTAAATCGTTGATGTCGCATGCAGTTACTCTGTTGCGGTATGATGTTACAGACGTGAAATTCTCAAAGTTGCTGTAGAAGCAGTTTCTTTCCTGGCATTGCACAAGCCCGGCAGGGCCATCTGCTGTGCCCCGTTAGATCTCTGCGGGACGCAGGGGTGCACTTCTAGCCCTTTGTGAGGGTCTCCTCCTCCCCGCAGGGAGGCTGTAGCCTTGGATGGAGCCACTGTCCGTGTCGGCGTCCATCCGTCATCTTCTCCGAAAATTATGATGAACACGCAACACACATGTAAAACAAGGGCAGCTGTATTTAATACAGTAATAATTGCTTTGCTTTAGTTAAGTTTGGTTGAAAGCTGCTAACATGAATAAAGATTCATATTAACAGAAGATAGAAGATCTGGTGGATTAGCAGAGGGGAAGGTGTGAGCATGGATGGAGCATGGAGATGGAGCATTTTAATCTGAGATGATTCTCCAGTATCCCAGGAGCCAGCAGGGGATTTATTGTGTAATCAGTGCCTGATCCTGCTCTTCGCACTGCTGCCTGACTTCATAATGCCCCGTTAGATGCTGCACTAATCAGGCAGGCGTCACTGCTGAGCCTCTGGGCTCTTCCAGATCGTTCCAGCATGGAAGGACACGCTCCCTCCCCCCAGCATACTTGACTCATCCACACCTTCTGGCTGCCTTGGATGGTGGATGCTGATGATCGGGGCTTGGCGGGGGGGGCTGTAAGCAAGTCTTATCGAAGCATCGTGGACAAGTGGGCACAGATGTGGGCTGTGATCAGGAGATCTGTTTTGGGGGGGGTGTCACAGGGAGGTCAGATTGAAAATTGTTTTGTCTCTTAGAAGCTGTTGCGTGGGAATGTGGAACATAATTCCCCCCCCCCCCCATAGCACATTCCAACCGGCACCTGTAACCCAGCCCCCCCTTAGACACTGCATAGGAGAGAGTTGCATAACCATACAGCTAGCTGCATGTGGGCCCCACCCCCCCCCGTAATGTTTACCCCTGTAACCTGATCATACTGAGGGAATGGGGGCCGACCTGGGGCTCCCGGCTCATCTGGAACCTGTTGTACAGCAGAGGCTGCTGTGTGTATAGTGGCGGAGTGCAGCCAATCAGATTGGAGAGTGGGGCATCTGTACGGGAGCAGCCATTGGTTAATGCACAGAGTCACATGTGTCGGGGGGCTGTAAGTATACTCAGCTTCTCTCACTGACCTTTGGCTCTCTTTCTTCTTTAACTGGGAAACTCAATACCTATAATATCAATAATATTGTTACATGCTTGCCTTATTCATTGAAGAGTTTATTTCAAAAGAGCAGAAATATCACGCAGGGACAGGCGTTTCGTAGGGGGGGAATTTCAGCTGTGCTGTGCGCCCTGCCTGGATCTTCTCCCATTTCGCCTACTTTGCTCTAAGAGGTCAAAGTACCGCCAGCGTCCGTCATCCAGCCGGACCTGAACGGCGTGCAACAGGCAGTCTGCGCTGTGTACCCTCCTCTGCACTGTTGTGAGTGTGTGCTTTGGTCCTGACTGCCCTGCTGGCGCGTGACTGACTGCTAACCTCCCTTCTCCCTCTTCTGGTGCTTCCGACTCAGTGACATTTGTCCCTGGATCGTGCCTCTAAAGCCCAACGGCCTGTTTGTAGCTCCTGCCCCTGTAGCGTCATGGAAGCGCACCATGGAAACAGAGCTCCTGTACCATAAACACCCAAAGCAACCTGACGATGGCATACATCAGAGCAAGCCCATCCCCCCTTCTGATGTCACACAGCTGTGCCTTATACACAAAATGGCATGTTTTTGGACTGGGGAAATGTTCCTGTCAGCTCGATGCTGGGACTTGTCCACGTCGGGGGGGGGGGGGGCGGTTTCTGGGAAGATCTGTGTCCTGTTCCGTAACCCTAACCCCCTTTCAGCTTCCTGAGCACTTCCCGGTAACTGCCGCGTGCCAGAAAGGAAAAGTGACATTTCTTCCCTGATTCCAGGATGCGCGTGTGTGTTTGTGTCTGCGATTACATGTGCTCATGTCTGTGCATGCGTGTTAACACCCATGCTCGTTTGTCATGCCGGAAATCCACCCGCACGGTGAGATACACGGTGAGATACTTGGGCCCAGGACCCCCCCCCCCCTTTCTTGCTGTTTCCTGTTTTCCCCTTTCTCTAACAGAGGGGTGAACTCTCTGTCCTGCATGCCTAACGTAATGGAGTGGTGGGGTCAGCCAGCAGGGCGGCAGTGTGGAGCTTACCATCAGGCACTCATATAGACAGAGACCTGCCTGACTTGCCCAAACTCCAGCAGGGGCCCTCCCGTCCTTCTCACGGCACGTGTGTGGGCCGCAGGCAGGATTCAACGGGGCTCCGCCTCCGATTTGGCTGGCTTTGTTTTCACCCGGCCTCACGAGTGACAGGAAGGTCGACAAGGACCCCATTGCCCCACACGGTGGACAGATTGAGTCATGCATGGCCTTTGTCTTTCCTTTTCGGAGCGGAGAGGCCCCTTCAGCTATAGTGCATCCTGAGGAAGGGCCCCGCGTCCTGTGAGATCGCTGTCAGAGAGCGTTTTGTGGGTCTGCAGTTTGTCATTTTTTGTTTTTTTATTCTTGATAAGGAGTGATTAGATAGATAGATAGAGATACTTTATTTATCCAGAAGGAAATGTAGGTGTCCAGTAGTTTATACACATGGGCACACAGACCTATGACATTTATGTACACATACAACCTGTAAACAATACAAAGGGATATATCAGGAAGGCAGTGTGCTGTACAGGCCTAAACACTTAAGTCCATCACATTCCTCCCCTTCCATGTGACGTTGAAGAGCTGTATGGCCCTAGGGACAAAGGACCTTCTGAGCCTGTCCAGAGGCCTTTGACATCCTGGGGTGTCCTCTTAGAGGGGGTGTCCAGAAGCAGACACATATCCAACGAGTGGATGTGATTTTCACCCACCGCGTGTTTCCTGGGTGCAGCCGGGTCGCCTTGGGAGTAAGTTCCAGTTCCGGAGGATGGAGTTCGCCCAGATGTAGCCGTGTTTTCTCTAGTGGGCCGTCTTTGGTTAACATTTTCATCCTGTGGAAAAAAATGACCAAAGTCATTGGACCGTGCCGTTGTGGTTTATTCAGGCGAACACCGCTCGCTGCGGTTAGTGAATATGTAAACGAAGTCTTCTGTTATGTCAGAGGAACAAAGGCCTGCAAACAGTCACTCCCCTGACAGTCAGTCTCCGCTGTATCATCTCTTAGGTTCCTCTGGGTCCTACGCCACCCACACAGGAAATGCATGTGTGTGTTGATTTTTTGTCTTTGTGGGACCAATTTTAGGTAAATGTGCAAAAAAATCTTCAAAACAAACATCTTTTTGAATCTTTTTTTATATAAAAAAGTCTTTTCCTGGTAAGGGGATGAAAATCAGTCAGTGGATTAAAGTGATGGACTCAGTGGTAAATCTGCTGCTTCGCCAGCGATGGGACATGAGCGTGTGTTTGGGTTCGGGGCTGGGAATACAATGCAGGAGGTGTGGCTGTGGCTGAGATCCCTGTGTGCTGGGGTTGAGTTCCCATCCCCTGGTGGGGGAGGCAGGACTTGGCAGTGAGGGTAGGATTAGTGAGGGTAGACTGTGGCTCAGAGCGGGGGAGCAGTGGGACACGTCCGTCTTTGTGGCGTCCTTGGGAAACCCGGTCATCTCCGTGAGAGCCTTTTGTTGTGTCCAGACAAAACTAGAAGGAGGACCCGTGTGTGTGTGTGTGTGTGTGTGTGTTGAGCCGCTCCCTGCCTCACCCACGAAGGCCAGATTGTTCCTAATTAAACCGCCTGCTTCCCGATCCCCTCCTATCAAGTTTACCCACTTTTGTGTGTGACACAATCCTCCCGATTCTACGTGAACAATCGGCCCATTCAGAGCTGCGCTATTGGGTTTCGCTCCCTCAGCCCTTGGCGGGGGGGGGTGGGGGGGGTGACGATGGAGGTTATCTAGGACCCCTGTGGAACCGAGCGGATGAGTCGCGGTCACCTATCAGGTTTTACTGCAGGAATGCCTTTAATGTCCCAGCGAACTCCAGTAAAGGGAACTCCTCCAGGGCCCAGAACAGCGCCACCCGCTGGCTGTTTGAGGCCATCTTACTTATGTGGGGGTCTTTCCCCCGCCATCACCATCCTGTTTTCACTTTGACCCCGAATTTCCGCATAAACCTGAGAAATTTGGAGTTTCTGATTCTCTTTTTCTTTCTCTTCCATCCTTTCATTCTGCTTTTTTTTAACTCCCCTCTCTGCCCTTTTCTCTTCTTTCTTTCTTTCTCTTCAGTGTCTGTCTGGCTGTCTCTGTCTTTTTCACCTCTCCTTCTTCTGTCCCCCCCCCCCCCCCCACTCACCAAATCGTGTTGCGGTGTCGGGCTGCTTGCTGTCGCCATGGCAAGGGTCAGGAATGCTGCTGGGAGGTGGCCGGTTCAGGGAGAGGTGCTGATGGCAGGCCCCCCCCCAACCCACAAACAGAATGAGGGAGAAGTGTGACCCCCGGTGGCCTACATGAACAGCTAGAGGGTAAGGTGGCAGCAGACAGCGACCCACGTGCCACCCAGGCACTGAGCACAGGGGGTTCAGGTTTAAAAATCTTGTCACACTGCTACATGAGGGTGTGGCCACAGCAATGAGGGGCAGCAGCTTGCCCTCGATTGACCTTTTCCCCTTTTCATTTGGGGGCCGGCTGTTTCTTTAAAGCGAGGTGTCTGTGTGTGCGAGCCGTCGTAGATGTCGCCCCCCCAACACTCTTTAATTAGCCTTTTAGTCCATGCTGGTGCCACAGGCAGAGACTCCGTTTTCATGCTTTGGGGGCAGAACTTTCATTTGAGAACAAGCTGCGGTCCCTCCCCTTACCTACTGTGAACAGCTTGATACACTGACAGTCAGAGCTCCTCTGCTTTAGCACGTAGAATTTTCCATTTGCCCCAAGCTGTTGCTCAAATATTTATTATTGAAATAGCCTACAAGTTCATACACAGAAAACAGGCTTTCGATCCTGTAAAAACACTAAGTAATGAAATGTGGTCTTCGTGTGAAGTTACCTGTAGCTACTGAAATGGCCTGAACCTCAGGCATCTCCTCACGGCCCCTGATCTGCATTACTCCAAAGCAGGTTTGCCTGCGGACAATGGGTCGAAATGTGTCCTGATCTGAACCCCGGCGGGGGGGGGGGGTGTAATTCCACTCCTCAGGTTGGGATTGAGTAAACGGGAACCGTCCCAACTCTTTGCCTTTAGCCTTTAGCTTGGCAGCTTGTAAATGTCTTAAAGCTCCGTGGATCTTGTCCACTTACGCGTCACATGGCCCAGCCCCACCCTGCCTGATTTGTCCATCGCTGCGGCAGCGTGACACAGGCCCCCTGCTGCCTCCGCCTTTGTTTTCCGCTAGTCTGTCAGCCCTCAGAAACAAGGTTATTATTCTTAATGAAAACTACAAGTAAACATTTTCAGAAACTGAAGTGAAATATACACGAAAATAAAATTAAAACTAAAACACAAACTAAAAGTATTGCTTCAGAATTAGTTAAAATAAAATGAAAAACACGACATACCATTACTGATCTGTTTATCCTTATTGGCCGTTAATAAGACCTGGAGCATGTTTTTCCATTTTGAGGACATTAGTACATAATGTGCGCTGTGTGTTCGTGTAGGATTCTCTAAAGATCAGACACATAAAATAGCTCTACAACTTAAGTATAAAATTACAAAAATTTATACTGAAGCTAAAATGTATAAAAACTAAGCAGAAATATATCTTTAAAATACAAAATGATATGAAGTAATAAATCTGTAGTGAAAAATAACTAAAACTAAACTGGATTTCAAATGAAAACAATATAAAAATAAAAACTGAATTAAAAAAGAAATAACTGTAATAACATTGCTCTGAAATCACAGTCCCTTTCCTGGGCCTTTAGATCAGCCAGAAAGCTGATTTGGCTTCTACATGCTAACAAAGAGCCAATTGGCTCATTCATGGGTTTTTACATTCTGGCTGGGATATTATTGGCTCATTTCATTTACGTGCTAGGAGAGAACTGATTGGCTAATTAATTGGCCATACCATTATTCTGATTGATTGATCATGCTTGAAAAGCCAAAGCCTGTGTTTCAGTCTGTTCTGTGTTTCTGTGTGCTTCCTTGTGGGCGTATTGGGCACTGCTGAGTCTCCAGCACAGGACCTTATCGGACCTTAGACTGGGCTGACTGTTTGACGTACAGCAGGGGTGGCCCGGCCCATCTGCCCCAGTGCTGTGGGCGTCTCTGGCCAGTGGCAGCCGCAAGCCGCAGCCGTGATTTTCCGCTGTTGGCTTTCTTGCGCCGTTGTCGTTGTTACTGTCCTCCCCGGGCTTTAAATGACAGCCCTACCATGACTGCTTATTTAAAGTACCTTGTCACTTGCTGCCCACTCTTCAGGTAGGTCTGTTAGTCCACATCTCCATGGTAACCCAGTACTGTCCCCAGGAGACATGCCAAAACTACCCTCTTATTACAGTACTGAGACAAAGTCCTCTTATCTAAACATTTATTTATGCTGGTTGTAGCTGGTGGCTATATGGCTCCTGTCAGGGTGAGAGAGGGTCCCTGGAGCAACTGGCGGTTAAGGGCCTCGCTCAAGGGCCCAATGGTAAAATCAGTCTGCCGACCCTGGGATTTGAACAAGCAGCCTTCCGACCACATGCACAGAGTTCTAACCCACGCTCTGTCCCGTCCACACGTACGCTCCCAGAGGCCCCGTGCATCTCCTCGCTCTGTCCCCTCTACACGTACGCTCCCGGAGGCTCCGTGCGCCTCCTCGCTCTGTCCCATCTACACGTACGCTCCCGGAGGCCCCGTGCGCCTCTTCGCTCTGTCCCGTCCACACGTACGCTCCCGGAGGCCCCGTGCGCCTCCTCGCTCTGTCCCCTCTACACGTACGCTCCCGGAGGCCCCGTGTGCCTCCTTTCACTTGCTCCCCAGTGAAGCGTCTCGTGTCCTCACTGGCAGCCCTTCCGATGTCACTGACTGACTCTTCTTAAGACTCCTTCAAATAAACAGTTTCCACGGTGATGGAATGTTCATACAAAAATCTCACAGTGTTTACATTATATTTTATCATCTATGACAGGTTTTCTTAGTAATAGCTCTCAAATAACTGAGAGGGGTTTCAGGATGTTCTGAATATGTGATCTATGTGATCTATAGTATGTAACATGATTAGTATGGAATGTTTGCCTTACACTAGCCTGGCATGCTGACCCCTACGGGGTACCCTGTGCTGCCTGGGACAGTCCATATGCGCCTACCCCCCAGGTGGAATCCGGGTGGATATTACATAATATTATGTTCTATAGACCAAAAACAGCCACCACCACAGACACATGTTTGTTAGCACGATAACTCAAGACAATTTCAACGGATCATTTTCAGACTTTGCCGACTCATGGTGTTGGTGAAGCTCTGGAACTGATCAAATTCTGAGACAAATCACACGAAAATTGAAGCAGCGCTGCATAGTGGCGGAAGGACAGCACATGGAAGGACAGACCGATCTGGTCCTAATTACATTCAGACACAAAGTCATACAAAGTTGGGGTTCTAATGCATATTTTTTCTGGGGAGATGGAGAGAGTGTGTTGGGGGTGGGGGTAGAGATTGTAGGGGGGTTGGAGGGATAACAGGGCCATCCAGGGAATACATTGTTGTCGCCCCTCTGTCAGTCTGCCATGTTTCACTCTGTTGATGAATAAGATTCCATTTGCCCCAGCATGATTTTGTAAGCAGATGTTCACGCACCCCCCTCACATATATCTTCCTAAGGAAAACGCAGAAACTGTGCGGAAAAATGAGAATTATGCCTGGAACCCCTGCAAGAAGGCGTGGGGGTGAAATGAAATGAATGAAAAGCCTTTTAAAACATCAAACCAACAAGAGGGAGATTTTCAGGTTTAGCAGCCGCATTTTGGAGGCGTTAAAAAGGCTTTTAGACTTTAAGGCTGCTCTGCATAACTGCCTTGTAAGCTAAACAGTTATCTTTGCACATTTTAAATAGACTCCCCCCCCCCACACCCGTATATTCCTGCCCTCTACCGCGTTTTGCCTGTGTCTGTGTAACAAACCCTGCCAGCAGGTTGGGGTTCTCCATGGCGACAGAGCATGCTGGGAAGGTCACCTGTACAATTGGCTGTTTACCTCTTCACCCAGAGCACCTCCTGATGTGGCAGTCCTGGTGCCTGGGTCAAATCTGTCTTAAGAGCCCACCTGCGTCGTTAAACATATACTCTGGGAAAGGACGATCAGGAAATGACACCTCCCTTCTCCAGTCCTCCTCTGTGTTCAGCCGAGGTGCTACTCTATGCCTGCTGATACAAACAGGGGCTGCAATGGTATATTTGTGGGCCTTTGTAGATGTTGTCTGTTGCCTCTTGAGGGCGCTGTTGTTGAGCTGGTCTGTGGCTTAGTAGCTTGGGACACTGTGCCTGTGATCAGAAGGTTGCTGGTTCAAATCCTGAAGATAGCAGTGTAATTTGTTCCAGGATCTGTTTGACCCTGCTCTTTAAAAACATGTATTGCTTTGGATAAAGATCAATCAATACAAATACATTTGAATGATCACGACGACGCTTCTGCTCTCCCTGTAGGAAGGAGGTCCAGGAGAACTGCGTTCACTGGCAGAACAGGTTCTCCTTCACCTGCAAGATGAGCGCCAACCCCACCACTGGGGTGCTGGACTCCTGCGTGTGCCGGGTGTCTGTCCGCAAGGTGAGCCTCTAACCAGAATTTTCTAGTACTTTATAAATAGCTACTGTTTATTTTATTTACCATACTGTTCCTTGACGGCCTTTAGTTGGACATGGTCACAACACAGGTGTTGTTAGTGTACGGACGCCTACGGTGTCCTGGACGGATACCAATAACCTCTCAGTTCCACAAAACTGTAGTGAGACTGATGTTGGTGACGTTACACATTCAGATCCTGTGAATGTGTGTGTTGAGCACATCACGTAACGCTGTCAGTGAGATGTCAGCGAAGGCTCTAAATGGCGAATTAGCAATGAAATCCCTCGTCCTTCACTCCGGGAACAAGGCTCATCTACATTATTTTACTAGTCATATCTTTAGCTCTGGTGTTGCTAACTTTGAATATTAACTGAAGTCTAAATATTGCCTGGAAATTTTGGGCAAGACTGACACATCAGACTGATGTCTTGATTTTTAACAAACATCAGCTGATATCCTGCCTTGTACCTGTAGCCTCCGGGATTGGCTCCGGTCCCCCCGCAACCCTGAATAGGATAAGCGGTTACAGAAAATGGATGGATGGATGGATTGGCTGATATCGATTCCGATATGTTACCCAATACATAGTGCATCTCTAACGATAATCCACTGGTCTTCCGTTGCCTGGCAAAAAGCTTTTACCGCTTAGCCGTGACGAGGGACTTGGCAGCCCTTCATTTCTGCCCGGTTCCCGGTATTCTGATTCAGGCTGTTGTTATGTTGCTGCCCCCGCTCCACCCTGGCTGTTATCTCACTGCCTTTACATGGTGGGCTTGTTTTTCTGTGTGCAGCTCGTTATGCCTGATGAGACCTTTTGACATGGGACTGGAGTGGGTTGGAGCATTCTGCATCCATCTGCCCTTTTCCATGCTACTTATGCAGCTCGTTATGCCTGATGAGCCCTTGTGGCATGTGACCGGAGTGGGTTGGAACATTCTGCACCCATCTGCCCTTTTCAATACCTATGTGTGTGGCTCGTTATGCCTGATGATAGCTTGTGACTGGCGTGGGCTGGAGCGTTTTGCACTCATCTGATCCTTTCCTGTTTTCCTTGCAGGAACTCAAAGGAGGAAAGACATTTTCAAAAGTAAGCACTGACGGCCCCCCTCGCCCTGACCCCCCTCCCTTCTCCACCACACACTGCACTCAGTGAGATATACACACTCCACCCGTGTGGAGCCTGTCGGAGGTTGTCTCCGGGTCTCTCAGACACTGGGATTCAAAGTGGGGGGGGGTTTCCATTTTTCAATACCTACTCAAGACTCCTCATCATTCACTCGAGTGTTTATGTCTGGTGGTAGGAGAGGAGGGCTGCTGGTGCAGCTGTAGGCAGGGTGAAAGCTCCTCGCCCAGCCGCACAGACTCAAAGCCGCAGAACATCCTTTATGACCTGAAGGATGGGGTCGCGCAGATGATGTGATTGGGTTCCTGCTCCAAATAATTAGCAACTTTCCTCACACCCAGCTCTAGTTATTTGTGACCGATTTATGTTCCGCGGCTGTCGGGTTTCAGGCCTGGTTATGACAGCTGTGTGAAGGAGCCTGGTCTTTGGCCTTTTTCGCTGAGAAGGGAGCAGATTGATATTGTTACCTTGAGCGTTATGTTTCATCTAAAATGCTTCAGCGAAAATGTCTGTTTCTTGATATAAAATCATTAATCGACAAAAAGACTGACAATAAGGCTGACAATCAAAGAAAAAGGTTCATAAACTCATCAAGATTTTACTCAGCCGACCATCAACACGTTCCTCAGCTAGCTTGGATTATACATTCTTTCGCTCTGTCATTTCTTTTTGAGCTCAAGCTAACCCAGAATGCTCTTGGGCTGTCTGTGTGATCTGCACACAGGTCATAATGTGAGGTTACGTCATGATGAAGATGTCATCAGGTAGAGATCACTAGGTCAGGCATGAAACAGCTCCCTGGTGTTCTTAGCAGATTTAGGGGAACTGGCAGGTAAAACCTAAATGGAGCTTGGGGTCCTCGAAAGAACAGGGAAATCTGGGATATGTAGTTACTTCTGGAATGTTAAGATCTTAGAGGAGCTCTAAGGAATAAGAGATGATGGTCACCATTGCCACTTTCCAACACTGAGTCACGCTGAAGATGCTGGCTGCTCCCCTGGGTCCTGAAGCAGTGACATGCAGTGGATGACTGGCTTTGAGCTTGATAATAGAGGGTGTTCAGCTTGAAGCTGGGTCTGAGAATCTGCCATGGATACACACCCTGGTAAATATTTATCTCAGGACATCTTCTGTGCGCTCATTAATCTCACATTCCTTTGTTTTATAAACGGCAGATGTTTTGTGGACACTGGAGTTACTGGAATTGCTGGACAGTGGTGATATTACCGTGAAGCATTTTACCCGAGGATGAACTTGGGCGGACAACAGGAAGCTGTCAGGATGCAATTTGCCAGACCCCCATCCATTGCTCCCACCTTCTTGTTTTTCCTGCTGCCAGCCAGGTCACGGGCCCACGCGTTCCGTTGAGTCAGCGCGACCCGGCGGACCGTGAAGGGGGTTCTGGCGCCAGCTCCGGACACAGTGGCGACACTGTCACTGGAAGGGCCCAGAATCCAGTTTGGCAGAATCAGAGCACTCCCAGATTTTTTTTTTGTTTTGTTTCAAAGAACCTCCCCTCCCCACACTCAAACATTCCCGTTTTTCCCCTGTCAGGGCAGTAGACTGGTGATATGCTACCTTTCTTGACCACCATGGAGTCACCGTGTGTTCTGGTGTGTACATGTACTCGTAATTCCTTGGGTATCTCTGGATCCAAACTTGGTATTGCATCTCTCATCCCTGACAGCTGTAGCTAGGAAGGTTAGCAGGAGGCTCGACTGAGCAAGAGGGGTCATACATCACCACAGAAGACAAACCATCATAATCACACTCTACACTGCTCTCCTGAGGGCTCCACCGTGATGCGCCTGCATGTCACATCTTAACCTGACACTCTCTATATCTTCTTCTTTTCTCCTCCCCCACGTTTTCCTCTCCATCTTTTTATCATCCCCTTCTCTTTTCCCTTCTTTGTTCCCACCATCCTTCTATCTCTCGCCTTCTTCCCTCTCTTTCACTATATGTCAATCTCTCCTTCTTATTCTCTCCATTTGCTCTCTTCTTTGTGCCCCTTGACCCCCCCAGCTGGGTTTTGCTGACCTCAATATGGCGGAGTTCGCTGGTTCGGGCTCCACGGTGCGCTGCTGCTTGCTGGAGGGTTATGACACCAAGAACACCCGGCAAGACAACTCCATCCTCAAGGTAGAGCGCCCCCTGTCTCCTGAGCATGGTATCACAATCAAGGTTCTGTGACACACACCGGGGCAGATTAGAACAGACCAGACCAGTGTGTCAGACCATCAGTGATGGTCTCAAGCCCCATTGGGTTGTGGGTGTATGTTCCCGTCTTCATGTGACAGATTCGTCTCCCCAAAAAGGGCCTGGATTTGTCCACATGCCTGAGAGTAATCTTTTGCTTGTGTTCCAGGTCACCATTGGGATGACGCTCATGTCTGGAGATCCCTGCTTTAAAACGTATGTACACCGTGTTGTCATGCATGTAGCCGTAGCATGTGAATAGCGTTGGCATGCATGTAGCCGTAGCATGTGTATAGCGGTAGCATGCATATAGCCATTACGTTTATACAGCCGTAGCATGCATGTAGCCCTCACATGTGTATAGCGATAGCCATAGCATGTTTGTAGCTGTTATTTCTCACCTTGAGAACATGTTTGAGTGGGGGCAGGTATGTTCCATATCACTGATCATGTCCCCTCTACACAGACCCCCCAGCTCCGCAAAGTCAATCTCTGCTCCAGGACAGGACCACTCCCTGCAGCTGGACTGTAAGGGGGAGGGCACGGTGGCCACGCCCACGCTCCCCGCGACTGGCACAGCTTCGGCCCGGGTGCTGAAGTCTAGGCCCTCCATGATGAGCGCTGGTAAGGGTTGGTCTTTGATGGAGTTCTTGCGACGGTTTGCGACCAGTGGTAGTTCACGTGGTAGTCCTTACTCTGGATAACTGAGAGTTTGGCCTTCAAGCAACTGATTCTCTTGGTCAGATCTTGAACTAGATGAAGCCATGTGAGTTCAGTAACTCCTACATTAAAGTAACACACTGTTACTGTTACGACTGTTACGGGTAACAACTTATTAGTTGTGAAATTTTTGATACATTATATAGCCAACTGTCATTACTGTACACTACTAAAAATTTCTGTGTAGACAGTGAATGACAATAGAAGTTTAGTACTAGAATGTTCCCTGTTTAATGTTTTTTTTTATTGTTTACTTGCACTTAGCCAGTTAAGAACCCTGTGCAAGAGTGCATACCTGGTAACAATAAATTGTAACAATAGAGAAATGTACAGAATGGAGCGACGTGTAAGTGTTTCACACTGAGGCCAAAATTTCACAGGTAAGCAAGCTTTCCCTAAAGGACAGGAAAGGCCTTGGTGAGAAATGACGTTGTAAACATTCACAGTGATTGGTGTGTTTAAGCCGAAGCAGACCTCTCGCGGGAATCACGTGCTGGCCGTTGGGCCCTCTGTCGATCCAGGTCTGCCTGAGGAGCCCGACCAGAACCTGTCGAGCCCGGAGGAGGTGTTCCACACGGGCCACTCTCGCAACTCCAGCTACGCCAGTCAGCAGAGCAAGATATCAGGTGGGAAGAGCCTCTGCCCCCCTGCCCTGCTCGCTCCCCTCTGTCTCTCTCCCCCTGCCCGGCGGGGGCCTCTGTCCTCTTGCCACGGCACCTAGGGCAGGAAGTATCCATTCCCAGCAGCCCCTCCCTCTTCCTGACTGTCCCTGCTGGATGCTGATTTAAACCCCCCCACGTTGTCTGTCACACACACACCACCCCTGCGTTTGGACCCCGCACCCAAAACATCCACGGTGATGTTAATCAGGCTAAGTGTAATCGTCGTACTGGCTCCTGTCGATGTGGAAAATGGGCTTGGTTTGAATAAGAACTTGAATGCTAAATTCAAAATGCATTATTGCCATTGAGCGAATGGCTAGTGGTTGTGTTGCTGTACAGCAATTAGCAATAGTGAGCATTTCAGTGACAATTAGAAATAGGTTGTGTTAAACGCAAATTGCATCACATGGATCCTGGGTCAGTTATGTGTGGGAAACCTGGGAATTGGCAAAGCGTTGGTCTTCCTGTTGACACTGTCCGCTGTAACGCACTTCGCGGAGCATTCGCTCATTGCCATGGTTACGGCCCTCAGGCTATAGCACAGAGCACTCCCATTCGTCCAGCCTGTCGGACCTCACGCACCGGCGGAATACCTCCACCGGCAGCAGCGCCTCGGGCAGCCTCAGTGTCACTGTGGAGGGCCCTGTCGAGGGTGACAGGGAACCGGGCCGTGGCGAGAGACCCCCCCGACCTCCTCGGCCCACGTTGCCACCTGGCCGACTGTCAAGGTAAGGACACCCCTGCATAAAATTTGGCTTCATATAGCTGTAATGTTTTGTGATAGGGGACAGTTTGGAACAGTTTGTAATAAAAGGTTACCTGTAGCAGCTTGGAGTCTGTCGTTTATCACTCTCTGCTGGACAATCAGCATCGGAGTCGTTATTGTAAAATTCGCCGATTCATATATGGTTTTGAACAAGTGTAAGTCTGAATGTAAAGCCTTCCGTTTGATTCGTTGTGTTTCTTTCTTCATATTTCTCTTTGCTCTGTGCCCCCCTCCCCCACCCCCATGACAGGCGGAAGAAGGACTCTGTGGAGAGCCACCCAACCTGGGTGGACGACACCCGTATCGACGCTGATGACATCGTGGAGAAGATTGTCCAGAGCCAGAACTTTGCAGATGTCAGCAACAGTGAAGGTGCTGCAGGAAGTGCAGTCCGCTGCGCCCGTTTGCCACCGTGCTCTTTGCCGCCGCGCCCGTTTGCCACTGTGCTCTTTGCCGCTGCACCCATTTGCCACCATGCTCTTTGCCGCCGCGCCCGTTTGCCTCCGCTCCCCTTTGTTGCTGTGCCCCTTTGCCGCCATGCCTGATTTGCCTCCGTGCCCCTTTGCCGCCACGCCCCTTTGCCCCTTTTGCCGCCGTGCCCCATTGCCACCACGCCCGATTTGCCTCCGTGCCCCTTTGCCGCCGCGCCCCGTTGCTGCCGCGCCCATTTGCCTACGCCCCTTTGTTGCAGTGCCCCTTTGCCGCCATGCCCGATTTGCCTCCATGCCCCTTTGCCGCCGCGCCCCTTTGTCGCTGTGCCCCTTTGCCGCCATGCCCATTTGCCTCCGCGCCCCTTTGCTGCCGCGGTCCTTTGCCGCCGCGCCGCTTTGCCCCAGTGCCCCTTTTGCCGCCGTCGTTACTCGTTACAGACACCTGTGTCGCACATAGAGTGAAGCTTTGCGTTTCTGCCTTCCTTAACACAGACAGCAACCTAAGGCTCTTTGTCAGCAGAGACGGGACTACAGCCTTGAGCGGGACCCAGTTGGGCACCAGGTGGGGGCTTCAATGGCTGCTTGCTTATGAGTGTCTTTGCCTGCCTCTGATAGCTGTTTGTATATATAATGTCTGTACATGGCCATCTGGACACAACAGAGGCTAAGGGGTGCCTCTGGTGCCACCTAGTGGCCAACTAAATGAACAGTTTAGGGAATTGTCCCCAGTCACTCTCCTTTGCAGTTTGGCCAGCTGTAATTTCCAGTGCTCTCACTCTTCCTGGGTGGAGCCCTAACACTGCAAGCAGGAGGTGGCTTTTAGCTTAGTCCTGCATGACTGTCTGTAGTTTGCTTACTGACTGTCCTGAGTTGCAAATGATGATTGTATGTAATTTATAACTGGGGCAGGCAAATATATCCTGAGCAGGAAAAAAGCTTAAAGGAAATACATCAGAAAGGCCCATGGAGGCACCTCATGATGTTTATCTCGAATTTGTGAGGCTTGTTTTAACACAGCCTTGCTTACATTCACACTCACTGCCGGTATGTTTCCTGTTTGTTGAGGGCTGTGGGGATGTCTCACTTACTCTCTCTCTCTCTCTCCCTCTCTCTCTCTCTCTCTCTCTCTCTCCCCCTCTCTCTCTCCCTCTCTCTCTCTCTCTCCCCCTCTCTCTCTCCCTCTCTCTCTCTCTCCCAGGGTTTCTGCTGGTGTCTTTGAGCCAGTGGTGATTGAGAGCCATTAGGATTCAGACTGCTTGGATGTGTCTGTGTCTCTAAGTGTGTATCTGTGTGTGTGTGTTTGTGTGTGTGGTGTGTGTTTGCGTGTATGTGCCAGCAGGGGGCGACAGTGATCCCTCATTACCTCTCTGTGCATGCCCGAGTGTGTCGCTGTGAAAACCACTCCACAGGATGGAGGCTCCCCTAACACCCCACAGCTGTGGCTGTCGGCAGTGTGAACACCTGCTTTTTCCTTCTTTGAACTTTTCAAAGTGAATAAATACGTGCAAATGGCATCCCCCCTAACTGGAAACAGTCCCCCGCAGGAAAAGCAGGGGGACGGTCACCCCATGGGACCTCCAAACATTCCATGTGGCTGCTAAGGGATCCCCCAGCTCGTGTTCTTCACCCTGGGAACCGTATCGCCTATTGAGAAGCTCCCACCATCGTTATGACCGAGGTCTCAGCTGCCAAATGCTGGGCCGCTTAGGGCTGAGGTCAAACAGAATGTCATTGTGTGGAGCAGCGGCCCAGCTTTCTGCGTGTAGTTAGGGATGTTGACCACTAGATGGAGACTGGACAAATAAGGAAATCCAACAGCCTGTTACTGTGATGTCGCCTGTGTTTGTTTACTGTGTGGCTGGTTCCTGTGTGGATCCTGTTTGTCTCACCTGTCATACCACGTGGTATTTAAAGGCCTCAGCTGGTCTGGAGGCACTGAGAGGAACAGAAACAAACTGTTTCCTTTTTTTTTTTTCCTGTTTCAAGTCCATGTGGCGGATCAGATGGGGGGGGGGGGGGGGGGGGTGGGGGCCAGCGGGGGGTTACCCAAAGGTGGTGTGGTGTT
>JAODKC010000044.1:3907959-3919576 GCA_026777985.1 Mormyrops attenuatus | reverse complement strand
ACTACTTACCTAATTACCACACAGCTCTTGAGTTGAATCATTTCTGTTGGAACAGGGAAAAAACTAAGCTACACAGGACTCCGGCCCTCCAGGACTGGAGTTTGAGAACCCTGCACTAGGAAAAACGCATGGCAAAATAAGCAGGTTTGATTTTAAAAATGCTTATTTTTTATTATGAATAGGATTCACCAAATCAATAAACAATTTGCAATAAAACCGGTCAAGGCATCTCCTGATTTGTCTTATTGAAAAGAAAGAAAATGTCTTAAATTCTCAATGTCTTAAACTTTTTCCCCATGAATATTAAAATACTGCAGTATTATTTAACTGACTAGCTGGCTCGACCATCATCTGAAATAACGGCAGCTCGCTCTAACACAGCTAAATGGAATGCCTAAAGGCTCCAAACGTCGCTATCTATGAAATATAGGCAAAGGACCCTCGGAGCTGACCGCATACTTTCCACCTCCTTCTAAGACAGCGCGTCTCCTTTAACTGCAGTCTGACTTGGCGGATTGACACACGAGCCGCAGCACCGCGCGGCTCCCTCGGAGCGCGGACTACCTGAGCCAGAGGACGGCGGCGGGCGGGCCCGTGCTGCGGAGAACCGGCGCGCGCCTTGGCGGACGACATGGATTTCAACGTGAAGAAACTGGCGTCGGGCGCGGGGGTGTTCTTCACGCGCGCTGTGCAGGTGGGCGGCCGGCCGCCGCCAAGCTAACGGCTACCAGCTAACCGACTTGTTTTTATTTGACGTTTTTTTTTTTTTATTGCCAGCTCTGAATACACGTTGAGGGTAATTTCTGTTAAATGGCGAATTTCGCGATTGTTCAGTTACATTTAGCAAGAATTCCGGCTTGTAGTTGCGAACCAGGTTGGTAAGTTAGCGGGTGTTGAAATTTACTAGTTTTAACAGATGTAGGTAGACCCCCCCCCCCTCCTTCGCCGGTTTTAGTGAAACGCAGCTTGTTGCCTGTTTATGCGATGTCTTACTGTCCGACTGTACTGTGGCGTTTAGTGTAAAAGCAAAAATCAAAACTGAAATTAAAAACTCCGCCAACTGTTGAGGTAGAGAAAATGTTAATGAAATGCCGTTAAATGTGCTTAAACCGCACTTCAAGGTTCCTGCTACGTTCATGTGAGCTGACATAAATACAGTTTTATAGTTCTTTCTTGTGAGATGTTTCCAAAGCAGATGAATCGTCATAAAACTAACGGGCTGCTGTTTCAGTAACCGCTGCTCTGTTGTCGCTGGTTGTGTGGAGTTTTTTCCTGAAGGTGTTGATAGTGTAGTATTGTACGTAACTGTAAGACTAAATTATTTTCTTAAGGAAATTTGAACCAGTTTTTTAAGTAAGAGTTTATATTTTGCACGATGTGTTAGGATATGCCCGTATGTTTTAGGCAGCAACGTCCAAAACAATTTAGTAGCATCTGCACTGTCGTGTTGTCTGGGATTGCAAATGCTCCCCTTCTGGTAGATCCACTGATTGGTATTTCCAAACCTGGTGCTATTTGCGATCTGCAATTGAGATGGCCTGGTTTCCACGGTATTTTATGTGAGATAAACGACAGAAATGCAGAATCCTTTGCACTTTGTTTGAAAACAGTATTAATAAACAGTAGCAATTAAATTTCCCATCTAAGCCTCGACCCCTTCATATAATGCTGAATTGGTCGATGTTCCTTACAATAGACAAACTCCCGTAGCTATTGCTACAGGCAATGATGCATTTGAAAATTATCCTGGATTTTCCATTAGTGATGTGTCTTGGGGGGATGGGAGTGACTTCAGGCATTGCTTTATAAGGTCATACAAGCCTTGGGGAAATGTGTTATTCATTAGTCTGCATTGCATAGTTCAATTCGGACCGTGTTGTGTCTTTTTAATACCAGAAAAGAGACTTGCTGTGCAATGGAGATGAGAGGCTCTTGCTGAAATGCTGCTTGATGTCACTGCTGCAGTTTGCTCTGGTTCCTTTGGACAGGTGCCTGCAACCCTGCCGTGCCAGAAACCCCGCTTTCGGCGGCCTTGTTCTTATGTTCGACGGGATTCACAAGGCAGCACATCTGCCAAATTTGCACCGTTTGCAAAAGGGCCCAATGTAGCAGATGTGCGTTTGTCTGGTGTGGCCAGTGGGTAATCTGTAGGATGATGGGGCATTTGTATATATTTGTATGTCCTGCAATGGATCTGCATCTTGCCCACGGTGTCCCCCACCTCATGCCTTGTGTTTCCATGGATAGACTCACCCCAACCAGGTATTGGATAAGAGGTTTTAGGAGATGAGTGAGAAAAGCCATTTTGTAATATGTGGCCACAAACTTTCTCTTTATTATTCCTCGTGTAAATCCCTCATTAAATGTCAGTTTTTTTTTCTTTCTGCTGACATCATTGCCCTGATCATTATCATGGTTCCTACAAGAGCGCCATCCCTTATAGCGAGTAGGACTGGCTTTAGGTTGCATCTTATTTAATTATATTATGAAAGTTTGTCCATCACTCACACATTTTGTTTCTCCTTTCTTCCAATAACACATGACACTAGTTTGTGAAAGAGTTCAGCTCAGAGCCAGATGATTATCATTGTGTAAAGCAGTAACATTTCTGTAAGTTTTATAGAAGTGATGCTGCGCGGCCATTTTTCTGCCAGAATCCGTGACCACAGACATCTTTCTGACTCTACAAGCCTTGCAAGTTATCTGAACTGTGTCATTCCTCCAAACTGGAGCATAGTTTGTCTCCTTGGCTTAAAGAGTAAGCAACAAAATTAGCCGGTTTTTCTGTATTTATTCAGGGCCATAAAATGCAGTAAGTGCTGTATATTCTCCTTGCCCATGTCTCAGCAATCAGAAAGTAGCAGGACCCTTAGTGTAAAATGGCAATAGTTTAAAAAGAAACTTCATAAAGTTCTAGACTGGTATTTTCTTTTGATACTCCACTGGTTCCCATGTTCTGCTGCCTCAGCAGCAGTTTTCCTGTTGTGTGAGGTATGTACTGAGCTGTCTTTGTCTTCTCTACTGCTGGTGGTGATCTTTTCTCTTTTTCCTGTTTATACACACTGTACTGTGTGCCAGGGGCCATCATGGAAAAAAGGTATCAAAGAGGAATACTTAGGGATTCAGGCTATGACACACAGAACAGGCAAGACCCCAGCAGTGTCGCAGTTCTCCAGGGCATGTTTTCATTATGTGCCCCTCCCTGAGGAGGGTGAAATGGGAGTCCTCAATGTCTGGGCAGCTTGCTGCTTTCATCTGCTGTTGCAGAACGAAAGCACCGAGAAATATTGTACAAGCAAGGAGAAACAACAACTTAAAAAAAAAAAAAAAAAAGAAAATAGCATTTGTCCCATAACTGGTATCTATTTCAGTTACATGAGGCATTTTATCTGCCAGCTACAAGGGTTAAGCAGAGCCTATTCTTAATTGGTTTGAGGGTTGAACCTTCTCGTCTGGTTTTTGAACCGTGGCCTCCTGCTCACGTCAGGCAAGCTGAAGTCCTTTGCCAGCCATGAGAGGTGTGAGCTTTCGCCACTCATCACTGTGTCATGTGACCCTTTGCGTGTGAAAGGAAGGAGTTGGCTTGGTGACAGGTGTCATGGAAAATCGCGCACACCTACATTGAAGGTGGGTGAGGGCTACTGGCACAAGTCTTGCATACAGCTTTGGGCACCACTTTAGTGAAATCGAAGCTGATCTTTGAAGCCCACTGAGCCACCAGATTCAGGATACTGCTTTTATTATAGAATTTGCAAATTGTCATTGCGAACTGTGTGGCTTATAGGTTACTTACCAGCTTACCAAGAGTGAACAGTCCCTAGGTTCCCAAATTTTTGCTATGCTACACAGAGGCCTGTGGGGGAGCTGAACCAGCTTAGGTTTGCCTGTGTAGGGCAGCTGCCATGTTTATGAGATACTGGCCATTTAATTATTTACATTCCCTTGTGGCTGTGGTTTTAGGTGTCTTGCATCCCTGCCATGCACACCGTAACGCCTTCATGCTGCATCCTTTTTGACCAAATGTCCCTTGGACAAAGTGACAATACCCCTCTGTGTTCTAAGTTTGAGGACATCAGCCCTTGTCACCCTGTAGCACACGGGTCCCCAACTTATTATCCCACAACCTCCAAATGACCCGTGCCAGAGATGTGTGAGCCCTGCTGTTCTTCTGTTGTAGCACAATTGAGTCAGTGTTGCTTGCTGTTAGCCAGCAAATTGGAATTTACTCCTGATAATTATGATTTAGTAGCTGTGATTATTGAGGTTGGGTAGATGGATGTTAAAAAAAATCTGTAGTTAGTCATTGTCATTAATATAAGCTTTACTTGGAGGTTCCCAGATGATTATGAAGGTATTTCAGTGTTGGTGTCTATGGTTCAGTGAGCGCACCACCTGCTGAGTCTCCTCCCATGGAAAGTGATCTTCTGCCTTTTCCAGCGTGGGTGGTGGTATAGGGGGTGGTGCGTGAAGGTAAGAGTGGTGCTGATGACCGTCGACTGCTGGCAGTCCTGAGGAGAGTCTGGCGAGATGTTCCTCCAGTTTCAGACATTCCTCTCCCTGACACAGCAAGCATGTCATCAGCTAAATGGAAAGGCTGATTAAAACGATCACAAACGAGGGGCTTTATAGGATTGTTTTTTATGCCATGACAATGCATTTAAAGCAAGCATTAATTTAAGTGGTGTAAACGTAAATGTTAGTAGATGATAATTAAGAAATAAAATGCTCAGAGCTGCATGGTGTTTTCTATACTGGTTGTCATAGGTTGAAGCATGCTTTAAAAATATTAGCGGTAGTAGTGTTCACATGTGCCTCGAGTTAATGGCTGGTATGAGTTTTGCCAGGGAGCAGCAGGAGTGAAGGTTCTGGACCAGTCCTGGGGTCTCTACTTGCCTTTGCTTACTTAGCAGATGCATTTATCCAGAGTAACATACAATTGAGGATGTAGGGTCAGACAGTTCATGGAAGCAATTGAGGGTTAAAGGTCTTGCTCAAGGGTCCAACTGACAACTTTCCATCACAGGGATGTTCCTCGCTGCTTCAATACACTTTTATTTGACCGGTTGTTAGAATATTGTGCACAGCCATTTTGTGAAAAATCAATATACCTGAACAGTGTCACTTTTTAATTTAAAAGAAAGGTGTTCAAATAGTATTCTAGAGGCAGTTGATGTTTTACATTATTTTGATACTAGAACAAGTCATGAAAACTAAGCTAGACTTGCATCTCACCATGAGCATTGCTGAGGAGGGTCCATTGTCTCTGTTATAAGACTTTACTGGTATGGATTGGGTTTGGACAACTTGGCAGTGGGGGTGTGTCTAGGCCGATACTCTGTTTCTCGTTCTTCAGCCAAGCTCACTGTACAGTGACGGTTTAGTGGTCTCATCACCTGATGTCCGGAGTTTCTGATTCCCAGTGTTTCTCCTATGTGGTTTTCACACTTGAAATCCAACACCAGCTCGACTTGAAACAGGAGAATACTGTCGAAACGTGATACAAGAGAGCATAGGAGCTGGACCCATTGGTGTCCACTTTCAGGAGGCGGGCTCCGTGGCCTCCGTGTGTCTGGGCAGGTGGGACCCAGAACCGGATTCACGATAGACCAGCTTGGTGTTGCCCAGCTATTGTACCTGTAAGCTGGTTCAGGAACTGGATGTTCCTCACTGGCTGTGTGGTTAAGCTTTTTAAAGTATAGTTTTGACATTAATCTGCTCTTATAATAGGACTATTTACCTAATGCCCTTGGCTTATAAAGTATAGGTATAGGGATGTAAAGGCAGTACAGAGTAGATGACTGTCTCCCAGCCCCTTTGTTTAGCTTGCCCTGTTGTTTGTGCAGTTTTCATTGGTCAGGGTAAACAGTTTGGTCACGGAAGGAATTTTCTTTTGCACAGGATTACTTTTGTTGGAT
This sequence comes from Mormyrops attenuatus, assembly GCA_026777985.1. Lineage (NCBI taxonomy): Eukaryota > Metazoa > Chordata > Actinopteri > Osteoglossiformes > Mormyridae > Mormyrops > Mormyrops attenuatus. Next base: position 3,913,661 of record JAODKC010000044.1, on the reverse strand, counting down.
TCACTCAAAAGTCAGCCATTGGCCAGGCAGTGTTTCTTCGAATGTCATGCCTATGTGGAGAGAAGCAGCTGTCCCTAAACAGCTGAGCTCTATGATTGAAACAGGGGTGCATGTGTGACAATTCCATGACCTCCCTGTGTTCGGGTAGAATCGGGTTGTGGTTCGTTTAATTAATTCTTATATAGAGAACATAAGAAATTTTCAAACGAGAGGAGGCCATTCGGCCCTTCAGGCTCGTTTGGGGAGTTGTATAGATGGTTTTAATTTAATAGGTATATTATGGGAAGTTTATGAACCATTCAGAAGTTGTGAAAGCTGCCTTCATCCTAGCTGGGAGCAGCCATTTTGACTTGTTATGGTCTCCTTCCTCCTCGTAGTTCACAGAGGAGAAGCTGGGCCAGGCTGAAAAGACTGAACTGGACTCCCAGTTGGAGAACCTGCTCGCTCGCGGCGACACCACCAAGAACTGGACGGAGAGAATTTTTCGGCAAACCGAGATCCTTCTGCAGCCCAACCCAAGTAAGCCTTTGGGCCCGTTCCCTCCTTAACAAGGCAGTGCAGACCAGGCATGAGAGGGTACACTTTTAATATCCCTCTGTCTTCTTCGTCTGCACACTCTGATTGGCTTATCTTTACCCCTGCAACTCAGTTCCAAATTTCCTCCTCTCTTCTCTTTTCCTCTTTTGGTTCACAGTGTCTCATCTCATCTTCATTTTTGCAATTTTCCACGAGACCTCTCATGGACTGGCTGGTGACTCTCCTGCCCACTGCCTCACACTGCTTTTTAGTCCAGACTAATTTAATTTCAGGATTAGTTTTTCCATTCAGTGTTCCTGGGTTGGGTGGCTATGCCCTGTGTTTCTCTGCTAAGTAATTAGAAAAGCCATATGCAGAGCATGTGACGGGTGGGCAGGGAGAGACTCGGGGGGGTGCTTCAGGAGTGCAACATTAATACTGCAGTGTGTGTCCTTTGATTTCACTCTGTTCTGAATTAGCATACTTATGCTGCACTCACTGAATGGACACCTTGCCTGGCTGACTGCATTCAGCTGCCTACCAAGGTCGTCTGCAGAGGCCCCTGTCTGTGCCCTGTAGTTGCACTGCGTAGATCGGCAGTGACGGCCAGTGAAGCTGCTCTTTAAAGTAATGCTCCACGTCTCTTGAGCCCGTAATGTCACCTTGCCTGTCATTCTGCTGTTAGAGCACAGTCAGTTTGATTTGGGTACCAGGGCAGTCTAACCTTTGCTTTTGTGGTCCTCCATGCTCCAGTCGATCAAACAGGTAAGTCCCACCTCTTCTCTCGGCGCCCTCTGTGGGAGACTGGAGCCAGCTGGGGCTGCGCTGACTTGCAGTGACTGTGTGTTAGCTGGACTTTTTGGTTCTCCAGCTGGGTGCAGGGCACTATATGAGCACCAGAGTTATATGTCTGTCTTTTATTATTTTAGGACTCGAAGACATTTTAGTGTTATTAGTATTAATGTTACTTTTTATACATGTTGTTTGGCAATGTTAGATGAAATATATACTGGCTTATATTCCCTGCAGCCACTGTTTAAGAACCGCTTTCAGGTAGTATGGTGGGCCCTTCTGCTTGCTGTGATGAAAACTGAAATACTATACCAGTTTTGGGTCACTGGGAGGACACCGATTCCTCCCCAATCAGAATGTATTGATAGTCCCTTTATCCCCAGAAAGGGTTTTCCGTGATGACATTCAGTGACATCATCGAGGACAGTAATAGAGGCTAAAATTAACTACGAGGCACCTCCTGGGGCTCATGTGTGGGACCTCTGGCTCACTATAGTCATGCATATTTATGAATAGTCAGGATCTGAATCAGGTGTTGGTAGAGACCTATGCAGATTAATAATAAATTGCTTTCGTATAGTCAAAAAGGTAACAGTCCTAAGGTAATGTCCTAGCCTGCACTGTACCTGCTACAAGGACTAAGATGAGAGAATATGGAGAGCGGCCATGTAGCAACACCTCTAGATAAAGGGTGCTTTGTAATTTAAGGTGCGTCTCTGGTCGTTATCGGTGAGATCCGCGGATCTATGCCATCCGTTTGTTGTACACTTGAAATTTTTAATTCTCCACCACTTCTCTCCTTTCCATAAAAATGTTTGCTGTGTGGAAAATGAATTTCTTTACGGATTTTTAAATGTTATTTTTTTTTTCCTCCCTACCTCTGCTGTTTGTGTGTAGTTTGCTTGTTCTCATGTCATGTGATTTTCCTGCGGCAGTCTAAAGGCATGCAGTTAGGTTAACTGGGGTCTCTAAATTGCTGAGTGCGTGCCATGCAGGGTGTACGCCAGTGCTGTGCTCAATGCTGCCTGGGATAGGCCTCAGCCCCCCCCCCCCCCTCCACTCGAAGAGGATGGATCAATTATTTTCGTTCTGTGTGCTCATAATAGTGATAGTTATAGTGTTTATGTAATTTAGGTCATTTGTTTCCATGTTGATCTCGTACTGCCTTGACTTCATATGTGCGGCATGTTTAAAATGGTAATTGCTCATTCTCGGCATTCTGAGGCTTTCTTCCTATCAGTGTTTTGTTTACGTTTGGGCCACCATTACAAATTGTTTAAAGCTTTTGTCGCGGTGGCCTGTTTTTGCCTTCGCGAATGTCCAATAGATAATGATGCAAAGGGGATTTTAACAAAAACTGTATGGCCCTGTCAGTTAACAGTATTTTTAAAGTGTAACCTGAGCAAGGCTTTGATTTCGTGGTGGATACAGGTTTATACCAGTGTGTTCACATGGCCTCTGTCAACTGCAACCATTTCAGAGATTGTGACATAATGCTTGGCATTCTGTTTAGTTTTATTTTACAGCTTTAATGAAGGTTGTAGGGCTCATCACAGGTGGTCTGTTGCAGTAGTCCGCAATTAAGTGGTCCGTTGCAGCAAGAGTTGAATCATTAGTGGCTGACACGCCATATTTACAGTGTTGAGTGTATAATTTCCCAGACGCAAAGGCTCGTATGTGATTGTTTGCCTTGCTGTGGTGGTTGGTTTTTCTGCCATTTTCCAGTTCTGTGCTCTGTTCTTCTGCATTGGTGAGTAAAAGACTTCTGTGGCACTCGCAGAGTTCATCATATGTCTGTTATGTAGCCAGGAAATGTTCAGCAGGTGTCCTTTTCCATTGATGTGTCTGTCACGTACGTGCTGCTGCGTGCGCGCGTTTGCCTGCTCGTGTCTCAGAACATGTGTCCTGTCTAGTTGGTGTGATGTCACCGCCCGGCTTTTGCCCACATATGGAGAGTTAGTCACTGTTGCTTGCTGGGGAGTGTGGTGCTGCCCACTGCTGGCCATGTACAGACAAAGGGAAGGAGACCCACATGTGCGGGTGAATAGTAACGACTGGCTTTTGTTTCCTTTGTTCAGGAAAGCTCTCGCAACGGCGACACTGCCCTATCCTGTGAATGGGGTGACTAACCCTTTTGTGTCCTGTTTCTATAGCATTCCGTATCTAGTGCTGGCTGGTACCGACCCCGTACTCATTAGCCAGCTGCGGCTTTTGCCAGGTCTACATGTGTGTGAGTGTGGGACTGCTTGTGTATTTACTTGCATCAGGCTGACTGTAAACCCCTCAACTCCCTCCTCCTCAGGTGCCCGGATTGAGGAGTTCCTCTATGAGAAGCTCGACAAGAAAGTCCCCTCCCGGATCACCAATGGAGAAATACTGGGGCATTATATGCATGAGGCAGCCAGAGACTTTGGGGCTGGGGCCCCGTATGGTGAGTGAGGGCAGGAATGGCTTTTATACAGGTTTATTTCTCCAGATTGGAGGTTGTGCTGTTCTGCTGCTCGCTGCTCACCCACCTGCCTTCCCTTTGTGCAGTTTTTTCCGTCTCAGTTATATCTGCATGTTTTTAAAGGTCTTAAATGTTTGATGTGAACTAATATGCGTGTTCTGCACTTTCTTTCACCAAGACTTTACAATCTTTATATTCATAGTATCACTGCAGTTCTGCCCTGCCTCACTGCTGTGAAAGCTGTGGGCCAATACATCGTTTACCAAACAGACACCTCAGGACATCATGTCCTTGAAATACTAGACAAAGTGTAATGTTAGTAGAAAGAGGGCAAAGTGACCAAGAAAACAGGTGGGTGGAGATCTTTGGCATCAGATCGCAATTTGGCCGATGAAAAAGCAAGCATTTCTTGTAGCTGCAGGGTATTTCGTAGCAATGTTTGTCTTTCTGAAACCCATGTTTTCTGCACTTAGTCTCTGCTTAGTAACCTCGCCATAATTGTATTGTGTCTAAATGGTTGCCATGTGACCTGTGACCTATAGTGTCCCATGATCCCTTGCTTTGATGCTGGTATGTCAGTGCATTTGTGGCAGAGGTGTTAACTATGAATTGATAACCTTTTCTATTCTTTTTCATTGTGTTTGAGTTTTAGGATTGTGCTGTGTGGTTGTGGAGCTGTGTTTCTCAACCTGGTCACCTGAGATCACCAGGCAGTCCACATTTTTGTTCCCTGTCTGCTCCCTGCTTGAAGTGGACTGTCTGGGGATCCCCAAGGAGTGGGTTGAGAAACTGCTGTAGAGCTCTCTTAGCTTTATAGTTTAAAGCTTCTTTATTTGCTTCTGGTTTTATATGACATGCAAGAGCTGACCATGCACACAGATAACGTAATAATAAATTTATTCATTCCCCTTTTTTCCACTCATGACTACATTTACAGAAGTTTCAGGGTGATTCCAAGAAATTCATTCAGGCTCCTTGAGTACATTGAAGTTCTTCAGCTGTAGAGGAAATGCTATGTTTACAAGCTGCTGAACTATTCGGACACTGCAAATAGAGGAGAGAAAAGGCGGATGATTTGTCAGCTGTCCGGAGTGATTATTGGCTTTCTTTTATTATGTTTGTGGTGCCGTACGTTTTGATTTGGACACCTCGTTAGCTCCTAACATGGACAGTAGATATTCAAGAACAAGCCCTCAGTGGCCTGTAAGGTCGCCGCATCGTCTCTGTGCTCCGCGGCTCCCTTAACCCACCTCCGCATCGTCTCTGTGCTCCGTGGCTCCCTTAACCCACCTCCGCATCGTCTCTGTGCTCCCCGGCTCCCTTAACCCACCTCCGCATCGGCTCCCATCTGTCACAGCACTGAATCACTCTGCATTTCTTCCTGATTCTGTTGACTGCTCAGTGGATCGATTGTTCCCTTTCGGCGGTGATGTGTGTCTGTTGGCTGATGCCTTTTAGCTCTGGAAGATGCTAGAGCATGTGTTTTGTGGTGGAGGGGAAAAGTTTTCATAGATCCCTGAATGCATTCCTCAGCTGTGTTCTAAATCTTTGCAGTTGTATAGCCAGCACTGCCTATATTTAATAATAATGCTTCTAGGCAGTAGTCACTGAACTCAGAAATATGTAAAAAAAAAAATATATATATATATATATGACACACACACACAGGCAGCGCCCTCCACACACACACAGGCAGCGCCCTCCACAGTTATTGGCACCCCTTGTGAAGATTTTAATAAAGAGTTAGAAAAAATGCACCATTTACTGAACTAGCTTCATCTCAGACTGAAAAAATGAGAAAAATCCAACCTTTCACTGAAATAAATTTATTCAAAGAAAAAAAAATTATTGGCAGCCCTGGATGTAAAACTTTGTACAACCTCCCTTTGCCAGTATAACAGCACAGATTCTTCTCCTATAACGTTTTATAAGGTTGGAGATACAG
>JAODKC010000044.1:3893721-3905681 GCA_026777985.1 Mormyrops attenuatus | reverse complement strand
CCCCCAGTCCTTCCCCCGTGTACTTTGCCCTTCTCTGGTGTGAGCTGGTCTTTCAGAATTCAGCTAGACACATTGACTGCATGGCATGCACACGTGGCTCTGTATAAACAGCTCTGCGCTTTACAGTCTCACACATAAAACAGCATCCAGCCATGTTTAACCATGTAAATTATTATTGGAGTTAGTGTTTTGTCCAGCTGAAAGTTTTTTTCCGTATGCATTATTACTTGCATGTTGTCGGACACCGAAACCACCATTATTATGAAAATTTAAGCATTAAAATCCATGAACGAGAAGCAAGACCATTCAATACCAGTGATGCTGATGTGCACAATGTCTGCCTTGTTGTGTAGAGTAGCTGGTCTGTTTGCAGTAGCATATGGGATCTTACAGTACTGATCAGAGCACACAGAAAGTCGCGTGGGGTGTCCTGCATGTCTGCCCCCCTTCTTGACCTTAAATTGGATGTACTAACATGTTTCTCTGTTGTGACTTGCACAGTGTGAGGGAGAAGTGAGTATCAGCTCATCTACTGCCTGCCTGGCTGTGTTCGCCATTCTTGTTTTTTGTTTCTCATGGTGCCTGCTTCTGAATGGTTTATGAGGTCTGCACTTCTGCCATCGTCATCACCTGAAAATAATCAAATTCCTTTATTCATACATTTAGTTTTCTCCTGGAAAATTTCTGAGTACGAAAACTAGAAAAAAATAATTACATCAAAATGTTTGGTGATGATTATGCTGTTTGGTTTAAAGTTGTTTTGAATGTCTTTCACATGTTTTGAATGTGGAGAAGCTGAGGGAATGTTCTAGAAGTTCACATAACCTCTAGAACCCTCTGGCTTTTGTGCATCACAAATGGACAGCTCACCGCTGGGCCAGCAGCCATGGTCAAACGATTGCATTTCCATTGTGATGCGTCTAATCCCGACACAGGAGTCTTCCTTCATTGGCGCTCCCATGATGGAGTCATGTTCTGTATCAGCTGGAGAATCCTCATGGCTTATGTCACATCTCACGTTCACTTCACTTACACCCTGCTCTACAGATGTCCTACATCCCTGACCAAAGACGGAAGCATTTTCGTTTTGGAATGTTCCTGTATTCTTCTGTTTGATCCTCTGTTCTGTTTGAGATATTATAAGGTCAGGTTTGATCGCTAATCCACTCAGAGTTGCAACAGCATAGGGAGGTACGGGCTTCTCCTGGGAACTGTGGGCCGCTGTTAAACCTGACCTTTGGTACGTTACTGGCAAAGGGTCAAGTGAAGACTCACCAATGCAAAGAGGCTATTTGTCTGTTTTCATAGAAACACAAGTCTGGTAATGAGCACTTTCGCTGGCTTCCTCCAGACCAGTTATTCATCAGCTGTGTGATAGCCTTTAACACACCACTGGTTTGTTTACTTCATTTTCAATACCGTGCACACAATGCGCCTAGATAAGCCTGCATTCCTGCTCCAGGCGAAATGCTTCATTCCCACATGTACTATTGCTGAATGAAATGTACCACCTTAACTGGACTCGAAACCCGCCTCCTAAAATTTGCCAGCTCTTTCCCCACCATTGATGATCCCCCATGAGTTTCACTTGCTCTACTGCATGGTGTGAGTATGGATGCAGAGTGCTGCCCCCTAGGGGTGGAATAAAGCATATGAATGCTTTGAAATGGTTTTGATGGTCTTTGCTGGTTTTTGAATCCACATGGGAAAGGGGACAAAATGGTGACCCTTGGTAAACTGGGCCTGAATCCTAAATAATGTACTTGGTGTCTCTGACTCCATGTCTCAGTGTCTGTGTTGCAAACCAGTTGAGAATGATCAATAATTCCATTGTCAAGGGCGGTTAGGGTGCTGTACCTGTGATCGGAAGGTCTCTGGTTCGAATGTCTGGGATAGCGGACTGATTTCACCCCGGTTGCTCAAGGGACTGTCTAACCCTGCTTTCTCACAAATGAACGTCAGTTTGCATCTGTTAATTTAAGTGTAAATGGAGACGCTGTCTGTTCACGTGGTGTGGTGCCCCTGGATCTCCTAGTGGGAGATCGTCACCCTCTCGCCTACGCTCACAGTCACCTAGTTTGTCCCTGCTGTGGCTGTGGTTGACCACACAGACCAAGCAACAGACCACCAACATTAGCATCTATGCATTAAATTAAAAAATCATTTATGTCCAGTATGAAGCCCCTACAGGGTCTTTGTATGGCTTCAGTGTCAGTTGATGGTGGTATTAAAGCTGTAGTGAAAATCTGAGCTGCATAATCTTGCACTGACCTGGCTGGTGATGACCGGCATTGTCTGGTGAGGGCTGAGTGTGAAGCAGTGAGGTTCTCTGTGGTCTCGGATTTGCTGGGGGAAGTCCACGAGCACTTCAGTTATTGTAACACAAATGTAAAGTTGCTCACGGTTAAGATTTGCTTCCACTCTGACTGGGAGAAAAGACAGCTCCAAAATGGCCTGGTGAGTCGGAGATCAAATGAGGGTTTGGGTCAGAGGTCACCAGGTGCAGGTCGTCACGACCCCCTTTTCCTGACTCTGCATCCAGTGGTGTCTGTCAGCCTGTGTTGTATCACTGGTTTTTTTTTTTTATTATTATTTTTACCCTCTGTGACACGGTCTTTGCCGATACCTTTGTGTAAGACTCTGTTCCACCCCTCTGCCTTTAGGCCACGCCTGATTTTCAGGAGACTAGACCACGTAATTACGTTCTGTCTGCCAGTGCCGCTGCGGTAAGGACCGACGCCCGCGCATGTGGCTGCTCAGACGGCCGGTCTTTCAGCCGCTCTCTTCTCCCCAATCACTTGCTGCTTCTGTCTGTCTTTGCTGTGGGATCCCTGTTGGCACTTTAAAAGGGGTGGGGGCAGCAGCGCTAAGGAACCTACTGTGTAGGCACATCGGGCCCGAATGTCAGCTGTGCGTTTACCTGACGTCCCCTAGCAGTGGTGCTTATTTCATAACTGGAGCTCATTACTGCACATTTGTGCAGCGTAAACACTACATTTCTGACAGCTGCTAATCATTATAGTTAATTTATAGACTTGGTATTATTCTCTGAAGGGTGGGTGGGGTTTTTAAACAGTTGGGACAGAACTAGATTGCACAGTGGGCTGTGGAGCACCCTGCTCATGTACCGGCACAGCAGTATTTTCTCTTCCACACTTTTTAGCCCATCCTTCATATTACCGTTCCTTCGTTCCTCTCCCCAAACTTCCACATACAGTGGTACCTTGAAAAATGCACTTAATTCATTTCAGAAGGATGGTTGAGTTGCAATTTGGTGGAGTTCCAATTCAGATTTCTCCATAAGAAATAACGTAAATGAGCTTAATCCTTTCGAGACCCCCAAATGATTGCCTGTTTAAACTTATCTACTTAACTAATGATTAAGAGGGTTAACAATCAATTTAAAACTAATAGGCACATGAAAAAGCACACATACAAAAGCGATAAACTTGAAATAAACGACAGCCCCATACTCTGAACTGAGAGCAGACACACGTGCACCACCTTCACGTCTCCCTATAATCTCCTTTTTGAGTTCTACAGTTCCTCTCACTACTTTCCTCTTTGGTTTGCTGCTATCACTGCTCACTTTCCTAGGGACCATGATACAATAATCACTAAATGTACAGTAGATAAAGCAGAAAAAATTCACACCGAAAACAGGAACTCAGCTTTCGCACGTTGTACCGTGAGACAGAGCGATTGTGTTGTTTTGCTGTGTTCTGAGTTTTCGGTCAGATTGACTGCAGCATGCATGAACTCTGCGGCCCGGGGCTCTCTGACTAGAGAATAGATCTGAACTCCAGAAAAATAGATGTGAACCAGCTCCACTCATAAGTGGGGACGGTGTAGAAAGGGTCACCAGTTTCAAATTTTTGGGACCTCACATCTCCAAGGACCTCTCCTGGTCTGCAAACTACATTGCAGTAGTTAAAAAGTTAAGAAAAACAATCGGAGAAGCTGCTGTTGTCCTTTTATTGGTGCTCCATCAAAAGCTTGCTAGTTTATTGCATCTCGGTGTGCTTTTAGTTAGGTCCGTCTGCCTTTGTTTCAGCCCACCAGAGATGCGTCTTGATCTGTACAAGTTTTAGCAGGTCTGTTTTGTTTTGTCGCGTTTTGAGTTTCCGGTCAAGTTAGATTTTTTTCCGACCAACCCATTCGAGGTCTGAACTGGTAGAGCTGAACACGTCTCGGCCCAAACAAGTTTTAGCAGAGACAGTTAAGTTCCAAGATCTCAGTCGAGAGGGTCATGAACACAGCGCCGAGGATGATTGGCGCATTACCATCCCCGGAGGAGATCTTTAGTTCTCGCTGTCTGGGCAGAGCCGTTAACATCCTGCAAGACCCAACTCACCCTGGTCATGACCTCCTCACAGTACTGTCCTCTTGCAGGCAAATCCCTCATGTCCAGATTCCTTAGAGAGCCATACTTAAACTGAGCTCTGTTAAGCCGATCTCTGTGTATTTCCCTAAAGAGTGATGAGCTGATATATGTGTGTGTGTATGTATGTATGTGTGTATGTATGTATGTATATATATGTGAGAGAGAGAGATGTTTATATGAGTTTTTACTCATTATTTTGTTTACATATATATTTATTCCATTCTTCGTACGTTGTTAAACCGTAGAGGACTCTCACACACTACATAGCTTTATACAAATGTGCCATTACAGTAAAGGGTTTCAATTTTAGTTTCGACTTGCCGCTGTCATGCGGAACATTCGGCTGTCGATCTCCACCCGTCTGGCCTTCCCTCTCCCTGTGACAAATGTCCCCGTGGTATCGGTTGACAGCGCTACCACCACCCCCCCCCCACCTTTGGCATATCTGTTCTTCAGCCACCGAAACGTCAGCAAGTTCTTTCTCTTCCTTTGTTGTCAGCTGCCCTGTACGTCAGCGCGCTTCTGTGTTTCTCTGTGTGTTTCTCTGTGCTGCCTCCTGTCACCACTTCTGAGCTTGGTACCAATTATGATTCTGCTTTAATCTTTCCTGGGGCTACTGAGGTTACAGATGTGTCCTGTTTTGTAATGTCATACCTAGAAGCATTGATTTCTGACCAGCTGGCCTTAATCGTACACTGAGCCCCAGGTGGGCCTGTCACACAGTGTTGGAGGCCACTGTGTTCACTGCGTTCACTGTGTTCACTGTGTTTCTCGCTGCTGTTTTTGTGTCTCTCACCTCCCGTTTTCTGTTGCCATGCTGCTTTCCAGCTCTGGAGTGAAGAGGTAGACAAAGTGAGTATCCCGTCTCCATGCTCGCTGTACCCCCTTCATTCATGACTCTGTCCTTTGTTTATTCTTTGTAGACAGTCTTTGTCTGTGTTCCCTTGTATCTGGAAGGAAAAAAAAACGTCTCAGTCACTGGCTTAGACTCGGATGGCTGCTTGTGATGTATTATTATGGTGGTAAGATACTGGAATCTTATCAGAAGGCCTCTATGCTGAATTCCAGGAGAGACACAAATACAGCTGTATGCTAATGTTTGGACACTCCAGGTCAAGCTCCTTGCTTGGCTTAATTGCTGAGTTAATGCAGCCTGTGCCAGGTACAAACTTCTCTTTGCTCAAATGGACAGAGGAGCGCATATTAAGACTGTGTGCCACTAGAGGGCAGCAGAGGATTTTTGCAGCTCAAGGGACTTGCTTATTTCATATAAAGGCACATATTGTTAAAATTCTGAGAAATAACACATTATCAGGCATGTTTTCCCCTTCCTCCTACTGATGTACAATTACTTGGCAGTGCATTGTTCTATATACATCAGATCAAGCTGTTGAGTTTAAGATGTAATCTGGTAGTCGTAGAGTTAGTGATATGAGCGTTCTTTAACAAGACCCTGTCTCTGCCTCAGTGATCGTCCTGGTAAGGCAAAGGGATGCCGGCTATTACTATAGAGATGGGAAATCCTTGGCCTTGTGTAGGCATATAGGAATCTTGTGCCTCTTATTTTTATTGTGAATATTCCTTCCGGAACCTTTTCCACACTATTCGGAGGATCCTCTTGGAGTTGTGGTATCTATCTTCTATGTATTTACATTTCTGAAATCTATGTTCTCTTATGAGTTGTGAATTTACTGCGTGTTGCCCTGTCAGAAGCTTGTCGTCTCTTGTCTGGTGCCCCCTGCAGGCAGAACATGAACTGCGTGTAGCACAGGTGGAGTTTGACAGGCAGAAGGAGGTTACACGCTTGCTCCTGGAAGGCATCAGCAGTACACATGTGAGTCATGCGTGTGCATGTCACCACAGTTATACCTGCAATACGAGTGTCATGTTACATGTGAACCTAATGGACATGCATTGTATACATACTTTCCTCGCTTACCTGCACACCCAAAGCATGTAACCCCTTCTGCTTATGAAGCCATCTCTCATGTACTAGTCATTGTCCACTAGCTGTAAGTTCAGCATCTGCCCTTAATCTGATCTACAGCCAGTAACCACCGGGCTGTAAAGACATGGAGCACCAGGTACTGTACTGCACCAAAAGTACGGTACTTCAACATGTTGATTTTCCACTTGTGTAAAAAATGGTACCAGCTCTGAATGACATCACGACGCCAGGCTGGGGATTTTGTGCTGAATTAGAAAAATGTCTTGTATATTGTAGGCCTAGACGATTTGTGATGTTAATACCAACATGACGTGTTTTCCACATGCAGTTCTAGAATGAGATCAGGCTTTTTCACACATTCATTCCATGTGGACATTATAGCACAGGGGGTATTTTCGCTGAAACATTTTTACTCTCTCAAAAAACAAACCTTACCAAGCTTTGCAATTTTGATAATTATTCCTTTTCAAATTTATCTAGTGTCTGTTTAAAAATCGGTTTAAAGTTTCCCTCTGCCGCTTCCGCACGAGCGCTGCATGCCTTCTCCAAGACGGTCATAATCATTTTAATCCTCTCTGTTTGTAAGAAATTTATGTTGAACTAATTTTTTTGCTTTATAAATACCCCAGTATTTATTACAACAAAATCACATCGCGATATTTGGAGATTTTGAAATAGCTTGCTGTCCTAGTATGGTATACAAAATACTTTATTTCTTTTCGTGTCATCCTGATCTTGTATCTGATCTTCTAACCAGTTCGCAATTGAAGCTTGGATCTCTTAATTTGTCCCCACATCCATTATTACTGTTTTTTATTACTATTATTATTATTATTATTATTATTATTATTATTATTATTATTATTATTTATTTTTACTTTGATTATGATTTTCTGAGTTCGTAAGTTTTTCCTAGGTGGCGGTTGTATTGTGTTTCAGAGGCAGGCTGTTTACACAACGAATCGATAAAGAAAGTGTTTGCAAGTCCCACCCCAAAGTACCAAACTACCAAAACAAGTACCCCAGCTGGTTTGGTACTTTAGGTACTGGAACTTTCGGTACTGGTACTTGACCAGAAGTCAATGGAAAAAGGAAAGTACTGTACCAAAAGTACGGTACCTGCTGCGGTGGAAAAGCGCTCGGTCTCGGAACACATGCATTAGGTTAAACTCCAGCGAGTGATGCTCCAGTGCTGGTGAGAGCCCAGCGGGACTGTGAGGATCTCCACGCTCTCACTTCTCCACTCATGCAGGTGAACCACCTGCGCTGTCTGCATGAGTTTGTGGAGGCCCAGACCATCTACTACGCTCAGTGCCACCGCTACATGCAGGACCTGCAGAAGGAACTGGGCAGGTGAGAGACACGCGTCTGGGGTGAGCCCAGGAATGCCCCCCCCCAGCACGTGATGTTCCAGCTGCTGCTTCGGTCACCTGCTCTTCTGCTGGGAGGCAGACCATCGAGATACCCCCCCCCCCCCCCCATAGTTTGCTGTGTTCCCTCCACAAATGGAAGGTGTTGCTTATTTTTGTCCTCCTTCTTTACCCCTTGTGCTCCCAGTTCCGATGGAGACGTGTAAGTAGACTGTTACGTAGGAAGCAGGAGGTATTGCTGCACTTACGTAGTGTGAAGCTTACCTGTATGTAACCTGAGGTCCTCTCATGCAGATTCCCCAACATGTTTGCTGGGAACCCTTCTGTATCCATGGGGGCCTCTGTCACCCCCCCATCGGTGGAGGACTCCCCGGGGGCTTCGGTGGACATGCTGAAGCTGGAGGATGTGCGAGCGCCCGCCGCGGGGACGCGTAAAGCCAAGGTGCTTTATGACTATGATGCGGCGGACACCAGCGAGCTGTCTCTGCTGGCAGACGAGGTGAGGGCTCAGGGCCGCCGCTGCGCGCACACGCGTCTGCCTGCGTGTGTGCGGTTGCACGTGCATCGCCGTAACCCTTATGCTTCTGTCCCCAGCTGATCACCGTCTACACCGTCCCCGGCATGGACCCCGACTGGCTCATGGGTGAGAAGGGTAACCAGAAAGGCAAGGTGCCCGTCACATACCTGGAGCTGCTCAGCTAATGAGGACCGGCGGACACATGGGTCCCACGGACACCCACGGACTGATGCAGACTGGCTGGGCATATAAGTACCTACATGCACACGCGCACACACACACACACACACACACACACACACACCTACCTACCTACTGGCAACAAACTGATAAAGATTAAAGGAAATGACCTATGGAAGTGTTTGTTCCAGGGCTTTCATTTTACTTTTTATTTTGGATTTTATTCTGCAGTCAGTGTAAGAATAACCACAGGCAACCACATATGACAGATAAAGTGAGTAAATTTGAATAATACCTGCACTGCTGACATCGTCTGCCCCAGTCTCTTGTGAAGTTAGCCTGGTTAACAACTCCGTCTGATCCTGCTGGTTGATGTATTGCTGTTTTTGTGAAATCGCCCTCTTCTTGGTCCACCTGCCCTCGCATGATCCGTGCAGCTGCTCCACGTCAAAAGCATGCCTGGAAATCTGTGGTGCACCGCTCAGTCAGTGGGGCCCGTTGGCCACACCGCCAGCTCCTGCACGGTATGCGTGTGTTGTTTTCGTTTACTGCCTTTAACAGGAGAGCGGTGTGGGTTTCCCAACAGCCCGCAGCACACCTGGCCTTAAGGCAGGGATATGGGGGCCCTGCACTGAGCTCTAGCCCTGTGTGAGGCTTACACCCAGCAGTGCGCTTAACACACCTCAAGCCAAGCTTTGGTGAAATGTGGCTGGTTTGAGCTCAGGTTACCCTGGTCAGTTTGTGTGATGTGAGCACAACACTGTGTAACATACCTGATGATGTGCTGGAAATTTACTGGAAACTTGAGGTTCAAATGATACAGTGGATTGTTAATCAATGTAACAATCCTAGAAATAACTTAAGGCTTTAAAGGGCTCTGTTAGCAAATACTTTGTTAAACCCAAACCTTTATAAAGGAGAGTGTGTGTCCATAATGGATCTGAGGCCTGATATCACGTTTTTTTTTATTTTATTTTATTTAAAACTCCAGTTTAACCTGTTTTTTTTGCACATATGGATCACTGAAGCATATGATGTCTGTTTGAGTATGTTTGTTGTCTCATTTGATGTAAATCAGAATCACACATTCCTCATGTCATGCATGATCTGCAAGTGTTCCTGTTTGTTCACTCTTTGCCTAATAAATAACAGCAGCACCCGAGCACCGGGGAGCGTCTGTGTTATGACAGTATTGGTCTCTATCTTGTGTGACTAATTCCTTGACTCATGAAGCCTTACTTTCACCTTTAGCTTTATCACAACTGAGCAGGCCCCGCCCCCAGCCACCGATCAAGGCCAATGACATATGCTGCCTATTCTCCATCTTCCCCTCCCATTTTAATCCCCCATCCCCACTCCTTTAAGCCGTTGGCCGCTTTTCCAATAACTGCTCACCACATCTGCAGACTTCACTGTTAGATGTCAGGCACATAGCAGAAAATCTCTTTCAGTAACTTGTTCATTGTTCCGGTGCCTTATTTTATTACTGCATACTCCCCCCCCCCCCCCCCAACTCCACACCATTCCTCCTCTTAGGGTCCAAGCAGTGTAGCTGATGGAACCCAATTGTTTTTAAATTGTATTTTCTGATACTACATAATAAACTGCAGCTTTACCAACACCATAAATGATCTCACTTTGGTCTGCTCTCATTGATTACTCTAAACCCAGTACAGGTGAGATCAGATTTTTGACTGCAAAGATCTAGTGCTGAGTGGTCCACTAATTTGTACCAAGAAGGTCCTTGGCACCAAAATATATTGTGGGATGGGAAGGTTGACAGACAGTCTGTTGGGCTCGATGAATGCCTCCTACAGGTCTGGTATGAAAATTTCATTGTTCACACACTTCACTATACACACAAAGCCTCACCTTTATTTCTCATAAGTTGATTTTGACAGCATGCTTACAAAGTTTTAGTTTCCTGATCTACCTCCTCATTAATTCCGAGGTAAAACAGCATTTTCTCGAATTTTGCAAGATGAACCTTGGAATACATATAATATGGCAGGCAGACATACATATGATATGAACTGAGCATCTAAAGAAACAAACTATCTGCTTATTAGATACAGAGGACCAGCACCACGTACAGGATCCAGGCCAGGCACGCGCAGACCCCAAAGAGCAGGCTGAGCAGAACCATCTGCTGGGCTTTGCGGGATGCCCGCTCCCCCTCTGTGAGGTCTCCCCGGGCCAGGGCAGCACGTGTCTGGGGGGGGGGACACAGGGTCAGAACAAATAAGTCACCTGTGAGGAAGTCGCAGTGACCCCCTTCCTCCCCACTGATCGGGGCCTCACGACTAAAGCAGACCTCACCTCGTATGAGTACATGAGGGCCACCAGGCCGCTGATCAGGCAGCAGAAGATGGTGACCAGCAGGGACTCCACCATGTAGTCCTTGGGCTGGGAACTGTTCTCCTGACATGAGGTCGGCCCGGTCACATACTGAAAGGAGCCAGAAATAAGAGATCACTTGAGCATGAGTCACCGGAACAGCTCAGTAGTGTCAACAGAAGCTGTATTGCACTCACATTTTCACATTTGTTATGGCTTCTTCCAGAAGTTGAATATGCTTGCTCAGTAAAAATGGTGAAGAGCAATTTGCCTTTGTAGAAGTGCAGTAACAAGCAAAACAAAGTCTGGCCATCAGACAGTACCTTGCACCTGTAACTAAAACCCTGTAGGAATGGCAAGCAACCCCCCTGCCCCCTGTCTTGTGTCGGGCGTGCAGTTCTGATCCCGTGTCATCTCCATACCCCTGTCCGGCCATTGAAAATAGAACGGGAAGGTTCTCACGAAGGGGATGCAAGACATGGGACCATTGACGCAACATCTGACGCAGTACCGGGGGGACTGTTGTGAAACTTATCCGCTTACGCAAGCTGCTGCGAGCGCAGGAGGAACCAGCAGAGGCGCTGGTGTGTGGCAGCACTTACGATGCTGTAGGGTGGGTAGCTGGCCGAGGGCATGAACTGGGGCTGGTAGAACACTGGCTGGTGGGCACGCGTTGGGTAGACAATCTGCTGCTCCGAGTGGTAGGGGCAGGCTGTTGGGAAGAAGAACCAGTCTGTTTTCGGGTCGGGGGGTGAGTAAGGTGGGGGGTCTTCCACTGGTCCTGAGGGTCCTTGTGGTGGGACCTGTGGCTGAGCCAAGGCTGGTGCACTCTCAGGGCAGGTGGGGGGAATTTCTGCTTGATTAGCTGAGGAGACACAAACTAGAGAGGTAAAGAATGGGGTGCTTGTTAGCTTCTGGGAAAATCCCTGCATGCACCATTTGTTTTGCTCTGGAGGGAGTTTCTTTTCTTTTTCATCACAAGATAAACAAGCACACAACAGGGTGACAGTGGATCGCAAATTTGAACTGAAAAGGAAAGATATGAAAGAAGAAGGGAAAACAAGTACAATGACAGAACCGCTATTTGTCTCTATGCCCTCTGCAGCATGTACAGTCGTGTTCAAACTAATAGCATCACTAACCTGATCATCACTGTTTTTGGTAGAAATTCATTTCTACCTTTTTCTACATGGCAAATAATTTGCTAGTAGGTGTAGTAGAATA
>JAODKC010000044.1:3812053-3824035 GCA_026777985.1 Mormyrops attenuatus | reverse complement strand
TTTTCTTATATTGTAAATTTTGTACTGTACAGTTATTTTATTCTTTCTTAGTTAAATTTACCTTCTATTTTCTTTTTTATATTTATTTCCTATTAATAGTCTTTTATTTTAAGGTCACAGGCAGTCGTCTAAGCATTTCACTGCATATCGTACTGTGTATGACTGTGTATGTGACAAATAAAATTTGAATTTGAATTTGAGAAGTGGAACTGGTCTGTAGCCTTCCCTTTTTTTACCACCAGGGACCTGGACTTAGCTGGCTTGAAGTCCATCCGGGCCCAGTTGATAAGATGCTCGAGCCCTTGGAGGATCCATCTGCACCCTGGAACCGATGTTGTAGTCACTGTCAGATCATCCATGAATGCTCGGATGGGGTGTGCCGTGTGCCTGACTTAGTGAGTGGGCCTCTACACTCCACCTTTGCCGACTTCACCAGCATGTTCATGGCCAAGGCAAACAATATCACAGAGATGGTGCATCCAGTGATAATTCCCTTCTCCAGCCGATGGAACGCAGATGTTTCCTTTCCAGACATGACTCTCAAGCTGAAAGAGTTGTAACAGTCCAGTATGAGGTTCTTAGTTTTTCCTGGAACATGGTGGCAAGTAAGTGCCGTCTCTACCAGCTTGTGCGGAATGGACCCATAGGCGTTAGCGAGGTTGAGCCAAAGAACGGCCAGGTCTCCTTTGCCTTCCCGCGTCTCCCATATCAGCTGGGTAACGAACCCCGTGTGCTCGATGCATCCTGGCACCTTCGGGACTCCTCCCTTTTGCAGAGAGGTGTCAATGTAAGAGTTCTTCAGGAGGAAGAATACTGAAAAATACTTTCCCCTCTACACCGAGGAGCAAGATGACTCTGAACTGCTTGATGGTACTTGAGCTCTCCTCTTTTGGAATCCAAACCCTCTGCGTGTCGCCACTGCTATGTCACTTTCCCCTTCCTCCAGATAACCTTTATGAGTTTCCATAGCCTCTTCAAGAGTCTGGGGCACCTCTTGTAGATGATGTATGGTACTCCACTCGGGCTTGGTGCTGAGCTGGTTCTAGCCACCTTTACAGCCTCTTCCACTTCTTTCAAAGTTGGCTCTTTGCTGTTGAATGCCGCAGTGGGTTCTGGCGGGTTTATGAGGGTCTTGCATGGCCCAAGGTCTTCATCTCTTGCACTGTCATTTTAGATGGTGCTGAGGTACTCATTAACCTCCTCTTCAGTGCATGCCAGTTGGCCACTCCTTTTCTGCCCGAATATTGGATATGAAGGCAACACGTTTCCTGGCTCTCTCTTTGCCCCTTCTCCTATGCCACTCAGCTCGCCGGAGGGTGGTGAGTTTTGTTAGTCCTCAGCTCTCATATGCCCTTCGTGCTCTGGCAACTTCTGATTTACAAATCAATTAAGCACTGCCATTAATGTTACAAAAAAATAACAGTGGCTTGTAGCCTTCAAGCTAGTACAAGCCTGCAAAGAATACTGTGCTTACAATACAGTCAACTTTATAAGGCACAGCATTACAATTGCAGTACCTGGCTGAGATACAAAAAATATGGAAACAATAAATAAAATAAATAAAATGAAACGACTATTGTGCTCACAGTTGTAAAAACTTTGTCTAAACTGTAATTTAGTTAGTTTTATAACATTGGGTGACATCATAGTGCTACATTTTCAACAGATTTCATTAGTCTCCGATTAATTTCTTTTGTAATATTAAGTTACGTTTAATGTTATTTACATTTGGAGTTCAAGTTCGAGTACTTTCTTTGATTAAGGTTCATTTTCTTTAAGTATTTGGATATATTTTACCTTATGCGTCATTTCCTGTATACCGAAGAGCGAGACCGATAAGTCGATATGAGCTGCTCTAGAGGCTCGGGCAGTGCAAGGTTTTTTTTTTTAAAAAACAAGAACTAAACAAGAACTTTCAAAATCCACTTCAGCTCTTAGCTCACAAGCAGGTGAAAGTCGTATGTTGTATCTTGTGTTTTATTGTCATAGGTATGTATGTTATTGTTAGCGAACGTGTAATTGATGTATTTTCTCCTGTATTTGTCCTGTCTCTTTAGTTCTACTGTATTTACGTCGGTGCTTAGTGTGCTGTAATAAGCACTTATACACAATAACTTGGAACCTCGCGTTGTGAACTAAGAGCCACAAAACTATTAATATTACAAAAGAATTACACACAAAGACGGCTCAGCACACGTGCTTGGAGTTACTTTCTAAAAGTTGGACATGAAGCCAGAAATGGAAAGCAGAAGAAAAAAAACAACAATTAAACACAGGTAAGGCATTTTTAAAAATTATTTTCAAGATTTCTAAAAAAAAAAGGAATGTAATGTAGGTCAGTAACTTTGAAAAAAACTGTATAGTAAAAGCCTCAAAAATACATTCAATTTGGCAATACAACTACAGTATCTACTACTACTACTCTAATAATAATTAGCATTATTATGTAATCTAAAGTAATAATATTAATAATAATCATTATTGTTATCATAATGCAGAAGCAAGCAGCTGAGGAGACACTGCGCTGTTGTATTTCTGACTACCTGGAGTTTCTCCACAAAGAAACATCTGGACCTGACGTGGGGTATTATCATCCTACTTTTCCACCTCAAAGACCGTTTGTATAAATCTGAACTTTGGCATGTATTTGACTGAATGCACATTCTAAGATCAAATTGTTGCGTAATAATGTTTTATGGATGAGGCCCCAGGCTACCATGGGGATGGGGTGCGGCCTGGCAGATAAGAATCTCTGTGCTTCTGACTGGAAGACCACTGAATAGAAGCCCATACTTCACACACTCGTCCATTCATCCCTCGAACGTGGCCCTTATCCAACTGAAATACTCCAGGGGTACAAAATAAACCGCTCACCTTGTGCTCAGATCCCAAGCGTCACGCTCACCTATGTATGTCTCAAAAGACAGCATAATGGAACGTAGAAAAAGACAAGTCCAACGTACATATGTGAATAAAGCATCATAAGGGGGTGGGGGCTAGAGACTGGAGGATGAGTGGAAACAAAAAAGAAGATCAGAAATAAGACTGATGGGAACAGAGACACAAGGCCACGGCAAAATCGATAAAACCTTTATTATTAAATACAGCTTATGCAACATTAGCCTGTCATATATACACCTTGTTATTCACTAAAAACAAAAGGTTCTAGGTATCATTGCAACGTCCGTCTTACCAGGCTGGCCAGAGGTATGGTACCTTTTCTTAGAGTGTTACCTCTGTTTTTTTTTTGGGGGGGTGGCTGCTTTATGATAAGCTCTTAACTACATCCATCTGTACAGCGCGGTGTCTTTATTTACCCCTACAAGCACCCCAGAGGGTGGAGATATTCAGCTGGAAGGAGGACCCCACCCTCGGGTGGCTACGTTGTCATGGCGAAACGTGGAGTCCACCGAGTAGCTGGTTCATTCCTAAAGGAGATCCACCGGGGATGGGGGGGCAGAGACATCACAGATCTCTGGGCCTACCCCGGGCACAGTGGGATGTATGTCAACATCTGTATATAATAAGGTGGTCATTTGTGCATGTGCTTCTGCTACCTTTAAATCCATCTCATCTCTTTAAAATGCCCTGTGTTCAAAAAAATCTTACCGCTCAGTTCAGTAAGCGTCTTATGGCAAGAGCGCGCAAACAAACAACCTTCCGAGAACTGAGTCACAGCTTGAGCGTGCCAACTGGCTGAAGAGCCCTGGAAAGTTCTGGAAAATTATAAAAGAGGTCAGCCTCCAGATTAGCATGAAACAAGGTGCTGGTTTCCGGAGTTGCACCCACACACGCAGTCCAACCAAACTAGCTGGGCTAAGGGCGCTAGCAGAGGGTGAACAAATGTCCAATCAGCTGAAATCTAAACCAGCCAGAAGGGGTGGGCCGAGAGGGTGAGCTGCAGAATGAGCTACACGCTTCGATCCAGTGTGATGCTGTACTCCCATTGTTGTCCTCTCTCCTTGTAGGAAAAAAGGAGCAAAAATGAATTAAAACTTAAGGATGAAAAACAGAAACACTATTAACAGCTCCTGTTATATCGAGAACATCACCCTAAACGGCACGTCTCTTCTGAATGAAGATGACATTCAACCAGCACGAGACTAAGCACTATAAAGCCTGACAGCAGAGCAACACACTGATGCGCTAACCCTTGCTAAGTCTTTACAACACTTCCCCCTGCAGCCAGAACTCTGGTACTACACCTTCTGGTGGTGGGATGAACTTCCCCTCAGTCTTCAATACTGGGAAGATCCTACGAACACGCTTCTCTGTAGTTCTGCATCAGAACGCTGTCAGCATCTAGTTATTTTTATAAATTTTAAAAAATGAGTTGTCTTTGTGTTTTTCGTCCTTTTCTTGGTGCTATGCATAATTGGGGTCTGTTACAGAACTTAGACCATCTTAGAATTAGAAATGGGTCATCAGTAAATACAGCAGTGCCCCCTACTGGTGAGTTCTCCTCTAAAGTGTCCAGGCGCACAGCAGTCCTTGTGCTGTAGTGGCCGAGATGCCCATCCCCTTGCACTGGGCCCTCTTTCATTCCCCAGAGCTGACTCCGTCCCCGCTATAGATATCCCTATGTGTCAGTGTCAAGGTATGGCTTTTCAACTTTTTTCCGCCCACATGTTTTCCACTTGCCGAAAGTGCTACTTTGATTCCTGTGCAACCTTGCATTTTGCTGTAAACTAGATTCCCTTGCGAGCTCTCTCAATGCAACAAGGCACGGAGAAGCAGGGAACCCCACTGTACAGCCACAAACCCCATTCCTGGGATACTTCCCCCTCATTCCCAGCCCATTGTTCCCAGTCTGCTCCCCGAGCCCCCACAGGCAGTTTGTGGGCGGGCTTGGTCTGGTCCCGGCCAGGGGCTAGGCCTTGTAGACGCTCATGGGGCCCGTGATGGCCAGTTGGCCGTTGGGTATCGCGTCGGCGACCTCATCCTCCAGCAAACCGGACACGTCAGCGGTGGGCAGGCTGTCATGGTAGCTGCTGAAGCTGATGTTATCCTCTTTCAGCTCAATGGTCCAGAAGGGTGCGTTCAGCTTGCGGTTCTGGTACTCGCGGTAGGTGTAGACCCCGCCCACAAAGCCTGTAAGCAGCACCACGACCACGATGATGACGGCCAGTACCACGATGTTGAACTGGGTCCAGGACACTTCAGCTAAGGTGGAATTGTCGACTGGACTGCCCAGGCTGGTCAGCAGGGCTTGGGTCGTGGCTACGGTGGGCAGGCTGGTGCCATTGGCTCCAAACAACATGGTTCTGTCGGCGGACGGACCACTGGGGCGGAGCACCACGGCCCGGTTCACTATCTGGGTCGGCTGGAGGTCTGGCGTAGGGACGGCCTGCTCAACTGAGGAGAAAAACAGAACGATACCGTCAACTGCAGTAGAAGGAGGTGAAAGTGGGGATTTAATGTCTGTGACAATCGCCATCTTATGCCAACATCAAACACTAGCGGAACTAGCATTTGATTGCGTAAATTTGCATTATGAATCCATTCCGTTCAGCTGTTATTTAGTACTTTTTTAAGTAAGAGACTGGAAATGTTCTGAGTTAAGGGGAATGCATCAATACATCACAATGTGCGATACTACTAGTAATGAATAATATATAGAATATACCCTTTTTTCCTTCAAATAATCCATGCATATCAACGCAGGCCATCGGTATCTTCCTGAATTTTGACCAATCAGATGGTAGTGACACAGCCAGCTCGGTCTGGTTGGCTTTCAGCCCTATTAAACAGGGCCATGACTCTCATAAATTACGGTGAAAAACCGTCTCCTTATGGTAACAGCTTCTACCTTCAGGCAGTAAGGTTGCTCAATAGCCAATCAGGCTACAAGTATAGCACATTTGTATTTTCTATTTTTTATAATTTTATTTATTTACTTTTAAAAAATCGTATTGCTTTACTATAGGGAGCTATCGGGGAAATTCTTTCATGACCGTCTTCTGCGGCTGTATTGTTGTGCATTTGATAAATGAATTTTGATTTGTTTGAGAAGAGCATCCTGAATTGAACCCGTAACACGTGGACTGTGCACATTTTAGCTGTTGTATAACTCCTGCGGTGAAGCCTGATGGTTCCTTACAGTAACACCAGAGCAAAGCAGGGCTTCCTGCTACACACTCAGAGCTGCCCCCCCTCCTGTCTGCCTTGTAACTAAGCTCACTCACTCATTACATTTATGTTTTATGTATTTAGCAGACGCTTTTATCCACAGTACATGTTTGTGTAGACAGGGTCACACAGGAAGCAATTGGTGGTTAAGGGCCTCACTCAGGGGCCCAATGGTGACATCATTCTGCCGTCCCTGGGATTCGAACCAGTGACCTTCCAGCCCTTGGCACATCACCCTGACCCGTGGGGCCAAACACTGCGTTACACGATGATTCAATTTGTAAAACCATTTCTAACTGGGAACAAGAGCTAGGTTTTGAACTTGGTTACTGGGACAGGGTAGTTGGTAGGATTCGTACTTTATCATCTCGTGTGAGACTCTCCCTGATTCAGTTCAAGGTTGTACATCCAGTGCACCTGTCCAAATCCAAATTATCTAAAATTATCTATTTACCCCAACACTTCCGACGTGTGATAAGTGTAACTTGTCCCCCAGCGATTTACCCCATGTGTTTTTCCGCTGTCCTAAACTTCAGCCATATTGGACCTTTGGCATTATCTCCCAGGTTCTGGGAATTAGACTACAACCTTGTCTGCTGGTTGCTATCTTTGGTGTTCCCAATAACAATAACGTTTCTCTCATTGATCACCTGGCTGCTGCGATCACTTTTACCTCACTGATAGCATGATGTGTTATACGGGAAGGCTTCACACCCTCTGTCTGTATTGCTATTGTTGGAAGGATTTTATATTCTTAAAACTTGAGAAAATAAAGTGTAGCTTGAGAGGGAAGGTAGCAGAGTTCTTCAAAATATGGCATCCCTTTATTACTTATTTAAGTCCTTGAAGACCATCGAGCCCGATTGAGCCCCTGGTCTTGTCATGGGTGCATAGACCCACCTTTTTCAGTCTATTTTTTTTAGCTGGGCCAAGGGAGGAGGGTTGGGTATCTGATACTGTATGTTTGTTGCTCTTTCAGGTTGTACCTGATAATGATATTTTGATATATTTGTAAATACCTCTATGATGCTTCCCTGTGCAGTTTTCAGAGTTCTGCATGGTGCTTAATAATAAAATGATTGATGAAAAAACCACCATTTTACACTGGGAAGTGTTTTTTGTTACCAGTTCCAGGAGGGTTACATCCTCCAAGCACTAAAGCCATCCCCTGCGCTTTTGGATTTGACAGCTCACTGCTGGAACTCCAGTGAGCTAGGAGGCTGTTTTCGGTTTCTGGTTCCCGCAGCGAGCAGATGCGCGATTCACGCCTCGCCCGGTCTGTGTGGCAGGAAGCGTCCCCGACGCATTGTGAGGCTCCCTCGTGGTGTGTGAGGGTACACAACGTCCCCCATCTCTGGGACTTCAAGTGGGGCCAAGCTTGGTGGACTGGAGCGAATTGGACCACAGGGTGCGGCCATCGTGGACAAATTAACCGCTAACCCGCCCTCAGCCTGTTCTTTCTTTTCCGTGACCTGGGCCATGAAAGACTTCTGCACCTGTCTGGTGGACACTAAGCCAGGTATTCTATACAACACTCCCTGGTGGACAGGATAAGGAGACATGCTAGTAGAAACCTAAGTACATGGTAGTAACTCACTTCCAAACGCAGTGGGATGGACTTCCAGAGAGCTGCACCACCGCTATCTGCACAGCAGGGTCTGTCCACAGCTGGTAAATTCAATTCCCTTCTATCACCTGTGCTTCCCGAAAATAAACTGAGACACCCGCCAGGAGGGGAAATGCCCCATCAATGGAGGGGAGGGGCAAAAATCCATTTGAGTGAACTAGAGAAAACCTCTGGAGGTTCCAGGTCAGCTGGTTAATCACCCATCCCGATGAGCATGCTAATCATTTCAGGTTCAATGAGACATCCAAATGTGAGCAGGGCAGTAGAAAATGTTCAGCTGGTCGGTGTTCAGGTCCAGTGTGATCTGCCAGTTCGCTACAGCTCAGCTCCTGACCAACTGCATTGCAGTGGATGCATCAGCCCTGCTCTGATGTGGATCCAGCTGGATCACTCAAGAATACTCCCCATGTCCTAACCAGCCATCGGTACTGGGAATGCTCAGGCATGGTGACCATCTCCGACTCTGGGTCTCTGCATCCAAAAATCTCAAAACCAAAAGAAATGTGGTATCCATTTTGGAAGGGGGGGGGGGGGGTTGATGTGCATAAGAGCCAATCAGATTCCCCCCAATACAAATCCATCCATCGATCCATGTATCAATGACAAAGCCATGGTCAGGCAGTACAAACCCAGCTCTGTAAATGAGTTCTTAACTTCCCCAGACTGAAAGGTTTGTCTGACATACTGGACCATGTGACCACCAGTGAATTATGAAAATGTTAGTGGGTTTTTACCTAACAGGGTGCAGTTTTGGGCGAGGGCGTCGCCGACATAGCCTGGGGCGCAGCGCTCGCAGTGGGGGCCAGCTGTGTGGTTGGTGCAGCTCAGACAGCGGCCCGTGTCGGGGTCACAGAGGCGGGGCGCGTATCGAGGGTCGGCGTTACCGCTGCAGTCACATGGCAGGCAGATGCTGTCCGAGTTGTAGAATCCATCACGGCACCGGTCACAGTTGGGGCCCTCGTATTCTGGCTGGCACTGGTCACACACCGGTTGCCCACTGGAGTCTGCGGTGGAGGAGCGAGCACGGGCAGAATCAAGGATCACAAAATTCACATAGAGAAGTGTCATTTCCACCACTAGAGGGCACCAAGACATTACAATGTGGCCGCTTTGACTCCGAGCTGGTCATCAAGACAGGACAATTAAAAGCAGCACTCTGCAATCTCACTAACACAACAAAAGTAATTATACCATCAATGAGAGTAGTAAACAGACAGCTGGAGTGGCATAAGTTTAAGTCACTAGGGGGTGCTATCCTGTGTTTACATACTTGTAAGCATAATTCTCAGAATCATGGGCAGTAGGGGATATGAAAGTTTGCAGTCAGAAGGGTAATTACACTCATACCCTGGAGCACAATATAATCTGCCATCAGTAAATACCCACAAGCCAGAAGTTACCAAATGCACCCCCCCCCCCCCGAAAAAACATAACCCTCTGTTGTTCTATTTTATCCTCCAGCTGGAAGCCCTGAGGGTCTGAGGATGGGCTGCAAAGGTAGATTCTTCCCGACGGTGAAGCTCAGCGTGACGATCCCTGAGAAGAAGTCGGCGTGCTGCCGTCTCAGGAAACCGAACCGGCCCCACAAGGCCACCCTGAAGCCGGGGCAGAGGGCAACCTCTGGGAAGCCATCAAAGCGACTATATCAGGAGTTATATAAGTCTATTCAGCTTCATTCAAGAAGAGAGGAGATAAAGGACGTCTGTTTTTAAAGGCCGCTATGATACTTTGTTTTTTTTTGCATACTGGCTACAAAACCCTGTGAGATTTTTGTTTAATGTTCACCCAGATTGATTTAGCAGACGACACGGATGCTGGAAATGAAAATGAGCAGACGAAGCTGGCGAATGACAAAGGTTGTTGGAGGTTCCGTATTTTATCACAATTTAACTGAATATGTTCAGAAGGAATGTGCAGGTGTATTTCAGAAGTCTAACTGTTTAGGTATTTTAGTGTTAAACATGTAACATGACTAAAATTTCTTGATTTTAATAGCATAGGGTTCCCCGATTCCTATCCTGAAGGGGCAGTTTGTGACACAGTTTGCAGATTTCCCTTCTCAGACAAATCTTAATCAGATAATTACCTGGTTTTGTAGATGTGTATGAGCGCATAAATCTGTAAACTGTGTTGCAGACTGGCCCTCCAGGATTGAATCTGGGGAACCCTGGAATAGCGGCATTGCACAGAACACAGTCACTACTGTGTGGGTTGGCCGTCAGTGAAGACAAATCGGCCCTCCCCTGCCCTGCCTTTCCGGTTGGCTGGAAATAAACTCCTTCACTGAGCGGTGACCCTCTCAAAGGAGAAACGCGGTCCATGTAAGCTGTGAGAATACAGTTTACACACAAGTGTGCGCGCACACACACACACACACACACACACACACACACACACATACACACACATACACACACAGGTCATTCAAGAGTCGCACTCGCATGTGTGGTTGTGTTATGAACGTGTTTGGAAACTCAGCTCTGCTGACTCATCCTTTCCCACCCACCATGAACACCAGATTATCACCCTGCCTGAACTCACCCAAGCGAAACGCTCCCCGCATCCGTAACGACGGTAATTCTACACAGCTCCCACCTGGTGGCCGAGGTGTTGCGGTTTGATGCTCTGTGGCCTGGCAGGATTTAGTGGCTGGCCTTGGAAAGCGCAGCATAAGCCGTGTGCCGGAGAGAGCACTTCCGTGGCACCCAGGCTGGGTCCTGTCAATCATCTACCAGACACTGGCCTCCTGGTTATCGTGAGCCAAGATTAATCTGTGCGTTATGACAGCTGACATGGTGCCAGAACCTGATGGCAGATGTGTGGACTCGCAACGGAATGTCGCGAGCGTCTGTCACGGCGTCACTACAGGGGGAGAGGCAAAGGCGCAGCTGTACAGGGAAAGTTAGCGACAACGAGCAAGGAAAGTCCGCTTTGAGCCAGAGACAAGGCATGCGTTCATGAACTGCTTAAGGAACTGGACCACCACCAAAAAGCTGTGGGGTTTAAAATGACTATTGCTGCAGGATCAGTACATCTGCAAAACACCGCTTCAGAAGATAAGCAACTTTAGAAAATAGAAAAGAATCTCACCTTATTTTTTTTTTACTGATAATCATCTAAGTAAAAGGATAAAGTACTTTATATGTCCACATCACCACAATTGCCGGGCCTGCTCTGAGTGCAGTTCATTGCTCCCAGTTTTTCCTAAAACTTACATTCCTTTAGCAGATGTTTTTATTAAAAGTGATGTACAGTTGAAAAAGACTGGTCAGACAGTCCCTGGAGCAATTGTGGACTGAAGGCCTTGCTCAGAGGCACAATGCTGAAATCAGTCAGCTGATGCTGGGATTTGAACAGGTGACCTTCCGACCAATAGCAGAGCACCCTGACTCGCGGAGTCATACACTACTACACACACGTAAACCCAGATGTCGTCCTCAAAGATACTTTCTTTGGCCCAGAAGCTGATTTGGTTTACAATGAAATGAAATCTTGATTGTGTGAGGCGTTGACAGTCACTGCACAGCTCACTGGAGGCTCGAGAACTTCCGGAATCTGCAGGAAGAGCAGTGTTAGCCTGGGGCCTGCATCCATCACCATCACGTTAGACGGTCAGGAGCCCCAAAGGTGCCCGAAATCAAGCAATCAAAAGGACGCGATGAACACATTCCCAGCATGCTGCTTGGGTCACCAGCGCATAAATGGCGTAAAGACAAAGACAAGCTTCTGTAGAAGGAAACATGTCTGGCAGTAAGAGCAGCTCTTTCTGCAAGACAGATCATGCTTCAGCCATTTCTGCTTAAATGTACGTCCAGATGTTCGAGAACCCCTCCAATATTCCGGGAGCCTGGGATGCTGTGGTGATGATATCCATGAGCGTGTCGGGGCACTCCGAAGGCCTGGAAACACCCAGCTACAGCTGGGAACGCAGCTCATACAGGAAGCGGGAATCTCACTTACAGGGCAACACTCAGCCAAAGCCACTGAAATGAAAAGGACCAGCTGGCTAACGGTGTGCAGTTTGGTTTGTTGGATTTTTCCTGTTATATAATCCTGCCAGAATGTTTTCATTCCAACCCCACCTTAATCAAGCTCACATGGTCCTTAATAGGTTAATAATGAATGTGGCAGGTTGAAAGCAGTGTGGATTGGAATGAAAACATTCTGGTGGGGGGGGGGGGGGGGAGAGAGACACCAGGAACAGGATTGCCATTATACCAGTATTC
>JAODKC010000044.1:3736954-3754277 GCA_026777985.1 Mormyrops attenuatus | reverse complement strand
GCCCACTGCCCTCGCCGTGACCACGGGACACCCAGCAGCACCAGGCAAAGCAGGGATGAGAAACAGACGCGATTGTGTCTGATGACTAGGGGGGCTGGCAGGGGAAATACTCCGGGACAAGTCGTAAATGGGGGGGGGGGGGGGCAAGAGGGTGACCACATTCCACAGGGCTTTGCACCAGCAAAACACGCCCCTACCAATGTGTCTGTTCAGCAGTACTGATGTCATTTATATTCATTTATTGCAATGTACATTTTTGAGAAAGCGGGTTCAGCCAGGGGTTAAGGGCCTTGTCGGACCCCGGGGACTCGAACCAACAACCTTGTGAAAGCACAGTGTCCAAGCCCGCTGAGCCACACGCCACCCCTCACATAAAGATACATGGTGCAGAGGGCCGTCTTCACCAGGAGCAACTCCTGACATTGCAACAGTTCAATGTCCAGGAAGGCATCTCAGATGGTGCCCGCAATAGTGGTGGGTCCCAGTCCCCACACGGCGGGATCAGCACTACCTGGAGGGTCGATATTCTGCTCTGCTCTGATCTGAATCTCCGGATGAAGGCCATTAAAAAAAGACACCTGACCACCCTCAGTCCGGACACCGCCCCCCACCCCACCCCCCGGCAAGGTGACGCAGAACACGGTGGGCTATTGTTACACAGGTATTCACACACACACACAGCCGGAATGGGGCAGGGTCACGCAACAACGTAACTGGACCTGCTGCCTGGGTGACACCCCCATGCCCAAGGGCACACCTGTCCCAGAGCCAGGGAGTGGGGAACATTAAAACAGAAAGGGCATATGTTCAGAGCCCAGCCCCCACTCTGAACATGCTCTGGAGTGTCGCCACATCCCAAAACAGCCCTCGCTCAAAAGTCAGGTCATGCCCGACACCCTACAGATAAATGTGCTTGAACAAAAACAGCCCCCCCACCCCGAGGGTACCCCAGTAATCGGGGACTCTATTCCTGTCACACAGAGAAAGCAATCTCTCTGGAGGACGTCAGGAAGGGTTGGGGGGGGGACTGGTGACAGCGTTTCCGGCGTTTATGACTTCCCAGCCGGTGCGTACGGTTTAAAGCTGACCGTCTGAACAGAATCCTGTCACTGGCGGGAAGGACTCCCCTCCCTCTCAGCATGGACAGCACGCAGTTCTGTGGACCGACCCGGTCAAAGTCCACCAAGGGAACCGAGGACGATCCAGCACAGATTTCTGTGCGGCCTCTTCATGTGCGTCAGGAAACGTATATACAGACTAAAAGGTGCAGAAATCTGGAAATCAGGTCCAAACAAACTCACACCCAGAGACCTTATACACGTTCCTCAGAAACACTAATCAGCACCTGCAATCTGGTTCCTACATGTTAGTCGTTCCATGTGCTAAACTCATGACTTACTAACTCCCCTTCCAGTACAGGAACCATAATACTGCATTGGTTTTAAAAGATCAGAGCTGTAAGCTGAGTAAGTAGCTTTTGACTATTTAAGGTTGGACTTTCCCAGATGAACGCAGGAACGAGATGAGCTGCATTAATGTGCTCACAGTAAATTCCAGAATTACTCCCCGTACCGAACTGGACCCCAAACACAGTTTATGTGGCCACTAAAAGGAATTATGTCTACGTGGGGGGGTTATAAAAAATTAGGAGAGACTTCTTTCTGCCTTTAAGTCTGCTGTATTTAGATTCTCTCACATTTTAAAAAACGTACCACTACTACAGCTTTGCGGAGGTCTGGGGGTATTAGCGAAGATTGCTGCGGAATCTTCTGGAAAGAGTCCAAGCCTGAGGCCAGGGAGAAAGCAGGCTGCACTTTCAAACCATGGTATAACGGGACGCCAAATCCAACCAGAGTGCCGTATCGCAGAGGTGGGAGTCCCACAAAGCCACAGTGGGGAAAAAGAATCAAGAAATATATAGCGACTAAATACTGGAGACAGCAAAAGTTTCCACACGAGCACAAGGCCGCTGGGAAGAGAAAAGGCGCTTCCAGTACAGGCGATTTGCGGCCGCCTCTCAATTACCTTCTTAGCCCATACTGCGTGCCGACATGGTGTAGTTCCTGTGTGACTCTGCCCCAGAACGGTGGACATGCCTGATCGAAGAGACTTTGAACACAGTGACTCCAGCGTCCCAGAAACAGCCACAATGTTGGGATTTTCACATGCTACAGTGTCCAGCGTTTACTGAGAATGGTGTGATGAGCAAAAACCATCCAGTCACCAGTTTCACCAGTTTCACCAGTTCTGAGGGTGAAAACACCTTGTTAATAAGCTGACAGGAGGCCACACGTGGAATAGCAGCCCATAAGTGCAGCTTGCCAGCGCTCAAAGTGCTTCTGTACCAGCCTGGTGCACCAAACACACAACAGTGGTAACTTCATATAAAGGCAGGAAAACACAAGGCAAGATGGAGGAATAGTAAAATCATCAGCTATTTTCATATCTCACGGTAAAATGCTAAATTCATCAAAATAACTCAGCTTATCCATCACCTCCATTAACCTTCTCTCACTAATTTCCCCTCCTAATCTTTGGCTCCTTGCCAGCATTGTTAGCATGAACACCAAAGCCCAAAGGTGTTACACCCAACACGGAATGAGCACATGTGAACCACTGGCATTTACTGGGCAACGAGACGGGTGGGTCCTGTTTAACGAATACTGCAGAGAAACAGGGGCATTCTCAAGATGAATCCCCCCCAAATCTTGGGAAGAGACACGCGGCAATATGCAAGTACAGCATTGAAGTACATCAGCATTCAGATAAGCCACCTGCTTAAGTATATTAACACGAATCTCAAATTTTACACTAAATGTGGAAAAAAGACGCTATGAATCAAAAGTGTTCAGGCATAGATGAATGGACTGAAAACCCCAAATAGGGGTTATACCCCCAGGCAATACAGTAGAGTTATTTAATCTAATGTTTCATTTTTGCTGGGATATACTGCCATTCACAGAATATAATATACTCTCTTGAAATATTTAGTGACTCATAGCATAAGACCACATTTTTGGATTTGCCATTTCCAGCTTTAATTTATTAAGATGTTGAGTCACTGCTGGCTTATTCTTAATAACTTTATCAAAATAGCTGTTTTTTGTTAGCAAACTATTTAAAGAAAATGGAATGAAACTTAGGCTCAGTGTCATGGTCTGAATTTTGACACCAAGCGGGCCATTTTCAGACCAGTGCCGCACCGTAGAGGATTCTGGGTACCGTGGGCCTGTGAAGTGCCTCTTGTGGATTGTGTTGTGCTGACACAGTGTATCTGTGATTTTTAAGGACAATGAAGATATTAAGCTGGGCCAATGAAAGACATCAGTCCTTAATGAATGAATTTGTAGCTATCCTCTGTGTGTCCTCCAGAAAGCATTTGCAAACCTCTATGGTGCAGCACAGCATTTCAGTGGTTAAGAGTTTCAGCTCGTCCGGTTACGGGCCAGTCTGGAGCAGGCCTGCAGCGTCAGTCTGCGGCTGACAGCCCCTCCCACCGCGCTCACCCGGGGGGGACATGGGACTTGTGTGTTTTCCTTAAGAAGCTTTCCATGTCTGAGTGCATAGCAGGCGTCAAATCTACTTTGGATCCGGCGTCGTGCCAGGAACAGTGACCAACAAATTATAACAGCAGCAGAAATGGTCTGGAACTCTTATTGTTGTCTCCAATTAGTTTAAGTACTTAAAAATGAAGGCACGGATACCACTTGGTATTTCTGTAAGAGAGTGGATCCTTTTCATGGTGTAAACCCCCCCGCGTTTTCTGCCTACCCCAGGCCGGCTGCATTTTCCCCATTCCATATATCCCTATGATCAAATTCCCAGCCATTTCACCCCACAAAGAACATCACCCCCCCCCCCCGCCCCCCATTTCTTAATAGTCACCAGGTGCAGCTCAAAGAAGAGGTAACAAAACGTCTATTTTTAGAAGGACTCTGCTTTCAATAACGCACCCAAAAAGAGTGCCTCCATTCGATTTTTAGTGATGCATTTTTGGCTGGTGGTTTCCTCATTGGAAGGATGGTGATGTATAATTACCTGACATTTTATTTATCTATTCAACAAACACTTATCCAAAGCAATGTACATTTGAGAAGGCTGGGTCAGACAGTCTGTACACTGACTACGGGTTAAGGGCCTTGCTCCCAGACCCTGGGATTTGAACCAGCGACCTTCTAATCACAGGCACAGGGTCCCAACCCGCTGAGCTGGACAACATCCACTGTAATCACCCCACGCATGTGGAAATCCAGGGCAGCAGGTGAAAGGGTCACAGCTTCTGTGGGGTCCTGGGAGTCAGACCCCCCCCCCAAAACCCCTGGCAGTTCACCAAGACTATGCAGTCACCCCAGCATGGGGGTGCAGCCTCAACCATGGGCTGGAGGGTGGGGGCCACAGTCAGCTGGTCCCGCCGCTCTGAGGCAACAGTATTCTTCTGAGACCTCAAAAGCGACTAAAAGGCTTCTCCACGAGACAAAGAGAGGCCTCTGCAGACAATGGACAAGGGACACGTGTCTCTCAGGACACCGGGCTCCACGGGATCGGGGCTCTGCTTATGAAGCTGCCCCTGAGGACCCTACAGGAAGGTCCTCTTTGTTTCATGAGACAAGAGGTCACTTCACGGAGGCGTCAGATCCAAAGCATGTCACTTGTGCCCCCGTGAGGGTCATGCCAGGTGCCTGGTCTAGTCTGGTACTCGGTGTCCACTCCAGAACCTCTCAGATCTTGGTACAAGCCCTCCCCTTCCTGGCAGCACTGAGCCATGCTGACCCAGACCAGAGAGGGTTTGGCATGATGATCAGGCAAGGCAGTGTGTGGTGGGGCTCAATCCGCTGGGGGTGAAGGGGTGTTTGGGATGCGGCAGTCCTGGAAGGTTCCCCCAGAAGGGGCGTCATGACCCCCCCGCCCCCGCCCCCCACCTCTCAGATGCTCTGCACAGAACTGCGCAGACCTGCACTTAGACCGCAGTTCGAGGGGGCGAGCGAGATAAGCATCACGATTCCAAAGCTCGGTGGAGTGAGGATGAAGGCGGAGCTCAGACCCAAGGGGCAAATAACAATAATAATACTTCAAAATAATAAATCATTTGCTAAGTGATCTGAAACAAAACACGAAACACGGATCCCTGTGGAAGGAGCAGGTCTGTGTCTGTCCCTGATATAGGGTCATCATCATCATCCCCCAGCCTGGAAGAGGTACCACGGGCCCAATGGACCCCCAAGACAGCAGCAACTATAACACCAGGAGTCAACTCGTAAATCAGAGAAGGGGCAGGGCTCAGAAACAGGCGAGGGAACCCTAGTGAGACCTTGACTGACATTGTTATGGTTATTTACTGCAGGTCTCCGCCCCCGAGGCCACAGCAGCCCAGTGCGATAATACAGGAAGTTATTCCGCGAGCACAGGAAGCAGTGTCACCAGCAGCCTGTCGAAACTGACACGGCACCCCAGCGTTCATCCTGCTTAAATGAGAGCCCGGGGTAACAAAGTGATTAAGGGAGGGGGATCTATCACAGGGTTGGTTAAATGGCAGTTTTAATTAAGCGGCATCACAGAAGGCTGAACGAGTACAAGTCAAATGGCGAACACGTAAATACACAGTAGATATATGTCAGAGACCTACTTACCTGCCATATCTGAAGTGGTTGTCAAACTGTTAAGTGATGCACAAGGAATCAGTGAATACAGAGAGATTAAAACGGCATCTCAAAAGACCACAAGTTTAAAAGTTTAAGTTCTAGTCAGGTATTTACTAAGCGTCCATTGAAATGGGAAAATTCAGAGCAAAGTTTACTCTCTTAATTTCCAAATAAAGTGCTTAAAACCATTATTAGGCTAAGCTTACCTTCAACAATCATTTTTATTGGTCTTTAATTGTGGCCTGGAGCTACTGGGCAAGTTTAAAGAAACCCATCTACTAGCCAACAGGAGGCCGCTGTGGTTCTGTCAAAGGTTAGACACAGAACAATAACGTGACCGAGTGAGCAAAACACTGAACACACTTTGCAGGACTGACCTCAAAACCTCTTGCACTCATTTTTGTAAAAACAGCAAGCATCTTTTTAAGGATGCAGGAAGCTTAGGAGCAGCTAATAAATGTTTTGAATTATGTCCTGTGGGCAAATGTTTGAAGAGGAAATCCATACAAATGGAAGCAGGCCACCTTCATGGAGAGTTCAGGGGAAAAGCAAACCGACAAAGAAAACTCCGGAACAGGACGGTAACGTGAGAAGGTGAGAACCACACTTTGCAGGATGAGATTTTAAATACATCTTGACGAAAGTGCCAGGCAAGCATTTACAAAAATGCATTAGCGCAGCTCTACCCCCACTCTGTGTGCACGTGTGTGTGCGCACATGTGTGTGTCAGTGGATGTTGATGTATTCATTACATTGTCCCCACATTATAAATGTCCCCACATTGTAATGAAGACCTGTTATTTTGACCTTGTGGGGATCATTTTATGTGGTCCCCACAATAAAAAACTAAAAATTCCAAAAGTCTTGTACTATGTCTGGTCACTTATGGTTACGGTTAGGGCTGAGTAAGGGTTCTCATATTTAGCATTAGGGTTAAGTCTATAGAAATGAATGCAGAGATTGTGTGTGTGTGTTTGTGCGAATGCCCTGTGGTGGACTGGCATCCCATCCAGACTGCCCAGTATACTATGCTGCCTGAGAGGTGCTTTAGCCCCCTCCACACACACACACACACACACGACAAATCCAGAAGCCTCAGCCAAAGGGAAGTTTCTCTTTCTATGTGTTCTCCCCAAATGGAAGTTTCAAAGGAACACTTGAGGGGGGGGCCCTGGCAGCGCCACGTTCCACGCCATCTCTCCAGAGGCGTCTCAAGGGAGCAACATTTACGAAAGGCCCCCCTGGGGACTTGGAAATATGTCAGAGCGGACGAGCAGGAGAGGCGTCATTATCGACCACTGAGAGCAAAGCCCGATCAGGAGGGAAGAGCGAAGGGGTAAACAAACCGAGAAGATAAAAGGTTTAAAGGGGCCTCTTCATGCCGCCCCACAACACAATACATACAAAAGAAGAGCAGCTATTTAAAAAGCCCCTCAAACCATGGACCATTTTTCTGATAAACCTTGTCGATTAAAAGACACTTAAACCTGGACACGTTCACTTATTCTGGGGATAGTATGCCTGTACGTTTGGTCAAAGCCCAAGCAGAGATGAAGCGATGAAAGGGAGGGGCTCATTAAGAAAGCATCAATGTGTCGCTCATTGTGGCAGCACGGGGGGGGATGGGCCAGCTGCTATCCTGGGCCTCGCCGTCTTACACAGTGAAAATGCTCCAAATAACCATGCCCCCGAGGGCCAGTGTCCTCAGGGTCCTGACTCCCAGCCCCCCCCCCGCCCCCCAAAATGTAACAATTCCAGGAGCCACCCTGTATGTCCCTGTCTATGAGTCCAAACCCAGTTAAACCCCAAACCTCATACTGCATCCAAAAA
The DNA here is from genome assembly GCA_026777985.1 of Mormyrops attenuatus. Taxonomy (NCBI): domain Eukaryota; kingdom Metazoa; phylum Chordata; class Actinopteri; order Osteoglossiformes; family Mormyridae; genus Mormyrops; species Mormyrops attenuatus. Next base: position 3,746,808 of record JAODKC010000044.1, on the reverse strand, counting down.
AAGCTAATCAAACTAACAAGATAATTTACCAATTCTGAGGACTCCCCCCCCCCTTTGAGTAAACAAACAAATTAAAGTCATCATTCTCTCTGGTTATTACACCCCATCTGTAAATGCACCAAAATGAACACCTTCATCTCACAGCACCTCCTGATTCCAGGATCTGCTATTACCTGGGTATTAAGTCAATAAACCCTACAGAGGTATAAAGACGAAACCAAACACAGAAATAAAAATTACAGAAGCAACAAAGATACACACGGCTCAGTTCAGGGAACCTCGCAAACCTCGGTCACCAATTACCGGCTTTTTTAAGAGCACAAATTCAAATAGCAGCTCCCACAGGCGGATCCTACAAAGTTTGACGGCTCCTTCATTTATTTTTATATAACAGTGACATTATTACAGTTGTTGTCAGCAGTTTACCTGCAAAACTGTGCAGGTCGTGGCTGAAGCCAGCCCCCCCATCAGCCATGCAAACCCCACTGCAGACTTCTCTCGACGCCTCAGGGTTACCAAGCTCCCTGGTGTATAATTAATGAAATCTCCCCTAATCCTAACCTCCCCCCTGTACAACAGCAGGCTGGGGCACCAGGCAACCCGTACGGTGCCCAAAAGCAGCCCACGGTGCTGCGCCGCAGAAGGAACAAGCGCCGGTGTCCCGGTATGAGACACTGTGGTATTTAAAGAGCGTCTGCCTTCCTGGCAGCCTGAAACTGTCATAACAGAGTGGTGGAAATAATGCAGAGCTCTGCACGCTCGAAATGAAGAAGAAAAGTACAGTGGGAAAGTATTTTAAAGGTCAGTTCGGAATTCCCAGCTTCCATACCGGCGAAACCCTGCGAAACCATCAGCCGCACCCTGGATTTTGCACCCTGATATGTCCTTTTGTCATTCACACTGCTCTGTGAGCCAATTTGATTAAGTTACTCCCTTCCCGTCTCACAAATAAATATCCGTTCATCGATCTTTCACGTTGCTTATTCAGAATAAGGGTACAGTGAGCCGGCGAAAGGCTCTGTTGGATATATCAAGCCAAAATCAAGCCTTGTGCCATAAATAACCAGGAAAACCTGGCTGGGAGAGACGCATTATTCACGTGTGAGATAACTAATGGGTGAACCGGATGGATTGCGAGAAGCCTGGCAGGCCATATGCAGAGGAAGAGTTCCTCTGAGTGAGTAAATTAAAATGTTCCCACTCAGATAAAAAGTTCTTTATGCATCAGCAAGGCCGAGGCAGTGTTTACCGCCGGTTACACAATTGTCTGGGGCTCCTGAAGTTTGGGGGCCCCCTGTTGGCCACAAACAGCCACTACACTTGCAGGGGCCCCAGAAACAACAAACCTGTCCCTGCAGGAAAGCCCTGGCATCCGGGGCGCAAGCCCTTTCTACATCAGTATGCCCTAATGCGCATGCATTATGGTTGCTCCCCAAGCCCCCCCCCCCCCAAAGGGGGTGGGGTGGGGTGGAAGGGGGTCTTCACAGCGGAAACACAATGATTCAATGAGCCGCTTACGAACAGGAATCTGCGCCGAGAACTGGCTTGGCCACCTGCAAGGGAGTGAGAATTAACTGATATGCGCGCGACTGTTTCAGGTGGCTGGCAAGGTACCGGTTTTACACGGAAGATCGACGGCAGAATCCAGGTCAAGTGTAAACAAAGCGCACGGCTTCCTGCGCCAAGGCAAAATTGTTAACAAGCTATTTGTGGAAACGGACTGCCTCAGAAATGTCTTTCACGGCGATAATACAGACGCAAAGCCCGCAAACGGACATGCAGAACAAGTCAAACAAGTCTTCTGTGGAAGCAGTCAACTAAGGGAGACCCACTCCATGAGGGGGGTGAATAGACACCCACCAGTCAAGTGCGGCTCCCTGCTTCAAGTTAATCACAGACGTCCTACTTGAAAAATAAGTTGTCCTTATCAGGAGCTGAGTGGGAGAAGCTGGAGATCGGCACGGACCATAAGCTTCTCGATATACCTTTAGGTGACTGCATTTCAAATAAGTTGAAGCGAAATCATGCATCTGGAATAAGCAAGAGCAGCACACAGCAAAGAATTCCTCAGGTTCACCGCATGCATTTTATTTGTATCGTCAATCGCGACGTTTGGTATTTCTCTCCAAGAAGGTGAGCACTTTCAGCACAGCAGTTCAGGGTAGGCGCTGCTTTCAGAGGAGGGGTCCGTAAACCGAAACATGACCTGCTGTCAAAAGGCATTTCATCTGTCAGGATGTACGATAAGAAAGAAAAGTTACATGAATATACAGAGAGAGAGAGAGAGAGACTAAGAGAAAGGGAGAGTCACCGCGACCGACGCTGAACCAGGAAGAAGAAAGGCTGGTCTACCAGCAGATAAGCCCTGTGTGGTCAGATAGCAGAGATGAAGACTCACGTGAACTTTCACCTACACTCCACCAAATTCTCTATTACAAGGCGGACTTACAAATATCCAGACATCTGAAGGATGGGACTAGGGATACTGCCAACCTGGCAGGCCAACTGGAGCAGACAGAGAGAAGCGTTACATAACTAGTCATCAAATATGTACGCACACCGGCCCTATTAATATTCATGCTGTAATTATTCTTTCACATTCAATGTGTATTCATTCTCCATAGCCACTCAGGCTAAGAAGCATAGCCCAGAGCCAGAAGCCTAACCCAGGAAGCAGGGGGACACCCTGAGCGCGGTGCCAGTCCACAGGAGGACACACGCCTACTCAAACACAGAAAACTCCACTCACACAGAGCCCGGGATCAAAGCCACGGTACTGAACGCAAAGCCACAAGGCTGCCCACTGAGCCACCGTGCTACCCTAACAGCAAAAGCTTGTTTGTGAAACTGATTTATGTTTATTGTTTTGGTCGAACTCATTGCCTTGTTTTGGCAATAACTCAAATACTGCTACCGCTGGTAAATTACTTCCAAGCAGAGGTACTGACAGACAGACGGACAGACAAAATAAGCAAACAAGCCTTCCGAAAAGATGTTAAAATGGTTTGGAAAGTCTGAGAGCCCTAACCGCAATGCTGTTTTTGCAGACTGAATGCACACTGTATAATCAGGGCTCACTTAACGAGACCAGCAAATAACCTGAGCGGTCGGTGGATCGGCGCTGCCAGGCACGGCATTGAGCACAACAGCGCACTGGCCATCTCTCGTCAACCCTATCCAAGTACATTATTCAGTATGTTACACTTTGTTTTCTACCAGAGTGAAAAAAGAAACTAACTGACAAGTAAACAGTGAAGGGGGACCAACCTCATCATTATGTAACTAGGCAGTAGAAGTTCATTTACTGACATGACCGCAGAGTCCCCAGATCAAAACTCTGGCCGGTAGCCAAACATCACCATGTTTGTTATACAAAATTGACTGCCAGCTTTGTAAATATCACCCTCCCCTTAAACACTCTGAATACTATAACAAGTCTTAATATTAAACGTGAGCCCTGGTCACTTTTTTACAATGTTGAACCAGAAGACTAAGATGCTTAGAGGAGCAGAATCCCAACCACTCTGATGCACCTGGTACCTGAATAAGGGCACCGTTAGGGGCTCTAAGTATTTTAAGTCTAGCCCCGAGTATTTTAGCCCTATGCCTATATTTCTTCAAAAACAAAAAACGTCAAGTCCCAGGTAAACTTGACTTAGCCCCTGATCCTTTCAATAGCCAGAAACTCCTCTGACCTGAACCCACACAAGTTCAACCCGAAAGGAGCAGCTCCATCTGACAGCCACCCATGAATGCACTGAGAGCCGTTTTCCGTGAGGACTGCCATACCCATCCGTATGCTGTAAACGCAATCGATCGCTAGGGATTACCTGCGGGGGGGGTTACAGAAATGACCATCACAGGTGTTGCTTAGCGCGGTACCCCAATAATCCTGGCACAATGTCCGGGCGACTAACATTATCAGAAGCCTGGGGAGCGTGTGAGGGCGTGTGCATGCTTGCGGGAAATTACGTGAACACGTTCTTCCCTAATAAATTAATTTGACAAGAAGACAATAGCTAAGAACTGGGCTATTAAACCCCTCCCTCGTCAGAATGACGGGTATTTTTCAGAAACTTCATTTCATTTCATTTCCTGAACTTATTCACGTTTCTGCGAGATGTGGTTGAACGCGTCGCGGTGTTAATTAACCAAGGTTAATACGCAAGTAACTCAGCCCGTCTATGGCCCATGCCGTTCATGCAAACAAAAAGTGAAAGGCAGGCGCGGACCTCACAAGGCGAACCTTCTCTTTACGTCATAACGGTCCAAGCTGAAATGCAACCAAAGAAACCCTTGAATTCCGGGAAGACGGAAAGCATCGGTATGACGGGAAGAGATGAATTAAATAAACTACATAATACGAAGTGACTTCAGAGTGTGCTTGGTTTTGTTAACAGGACATCTACATTGGGTTCTGCCTTCTTCGGGTTTCGAACTCTCCCTCACCTTGTCTGTCGGTCATGGGGGTAAGTTGGGGGTCGTCGCTCCCCCGAACCCACGCTTTGGTGGTCTTTTCGGGGACCGTCGACTCTGCGTCCCTCGGTGTCGTATGGCCAGTAGTTAAGATGTCAGGGGACGCCGCTGCAGTGAATGGTGACACGGGAACGGCTTCGCCCGTCTGCTTTATCGCACTTTGTGAAGCGTTTCTAGCTTCAGCGGCAGCTTTAGTGCCCGCTGGGGTTACAGTGACGGCGCTTCGTGCAGTGGTAAGCGCATGCCGCACTGTATTTCCAAAAGTCCCAGTGGAAACGGTGGTCGGAGCCGGTGTCAGCGCAAAAAAAGTGGCCGTTCCGATCCTGTCCTCCGGGAGGTGGTTGGGCATGGTGGTGGAGTTGGTCGGTCTCACGGTGGACCCGGGGAATGAAACGGACCCCTTTCCAACAGACGGCACATCGCTTCTGCTGACGCGCGGGGCAGCCTCGTATAACCCAATGCATACAATTAAAATGAAACACAAACTTGGCTTTAGGAACATAATTAGGAATGTGCACTTCATGGTATTCCTAACTCTCCATGCAGTCGCCGGGAAATGGCACCTTCTCGGGAAGCTTATAGTTCGTGCCGATCTGCAGCTTCCCCCACTCCCGATAAGGACAACTTGTTTTTCGAGTAGGACGTCTGGCCCGGCAGCGCGCGCCGCCCGCTCTAACGGTCACTCCGACGCCAAATGACAGGCTCGCTACTCCACTACGCGCCCACAGGAGCCCCGCCCCCTCACGTGCTCATCCATAACGGACACTCGGATGGACCAATAAGAATCGCGGGGGGGCGGGGTCGACGGTATCAATGGCTCGAAGGGCGGAGTCCTGTTCGCTTCCAGCTCCATGAAGAGAGCGACGTGTGCTAAATATACCAACCTGTTTAGAATGAACGATATATGGAAAACTCAACGCAAGAACAGCGCGATTTGATGTTAAGCAAGGTCATTCATTGTTTGCCGAGATAATTCACACAAACAAACAGTCTGATTGAACCTGCCTGCCTGCACGCTTAGGTTAGTTTTAGGGTAAATTATCAAAAAACATAAATGAAACATTACGTTTTCTTACTTTATTTCGCACAGCTTTACATTTGCCTAGCATTCGAAAAGTTTTATAATTAGTTTTAGAGACTAATAAGAAACTACATGCTTTAGAGAAAATTGGGCGAAAGTGTAACAGATTACCTTAGTCGAATGGGGCACGACTCAGGTGTTTTTATAATTCACGTCTATATTGTGATGGTGTAATTATGACATTGGCAATTTTCATTGGAGGTTCCCTACCTGCTTATTGTAAAAGTGAAAAAACATTTATGTATCGTCCCATTAAATGATATATAACTTCGGCCAGTACTTCTGTACAGATAATGTTCATACCCTGAGAATCTACTGCTCCAGTACTTTCGTACGGATTATTACCGCACACAAATTCTGATAGCCAGGACAGGCCCGAGAACCTCAGCGGCCCAAAAGCGCCATCTTCTGGTACGGGATGTCAGAGAGAACGCGAGTAGCACATATCGAGTACTTGATTATTCATTAGCAGGCTTCCGTAAACAAATAAAAACAAAGCGTTATAAAGCAAAATGAGTAAAGACTTTTTGGTACAACGTTTGTCCACTACGTTTATCTAAAGAAATATGAAATTCCAACTGGGCGGGGTGGGGGGTTGAGGTCTCCACCCATTTAAGGGGGTCCAGGGGGGTGTACTGGCTGGTTTTGATTATTAGGCGGGGGAGGGTTACAACCCGCCCATAATTTACGCCCATGCACAGAACCCAAAGTCTGGTCGGTCCAGGTCCCAAGAGTACTGCTGAACTTTGAATGGCTTCAGTGATTCTGCAAATCGTTATGACAATAATAACAGCAGGAGAAAACATGAATATGGACTTGTTTCTTCGTCAGGGGCCAAGTCACAGAGGATGCATTCTTTACGATGCACGCAATTCTAGGTGTCTTAATGAATTAACGCATATCATCCACCCTCCCGGATGGCTTGTCCAGCACAGGGTTAGCTTGGAACCCATTCCAGGGAGCAATGGAAACAAGGCAGAGTACCTTTCCATCCAAGGACCAGAGGTGGATAGTTCAGGTCCAGAAAGTAAAAATCCAGACCGAGATTTTGTTTCAACCAACCAGTTTAGTACTCAGTGACTGTGAGTCTTTATGCTTCAGACTATTTTGAGCTATCAATTCACCATAACCCGAATGTTTTTAGGGAGAGAACAGAGTACCCAGGGAAATATGAATTTTGTGACATTTAGTCTGGGACTGTGCAAAAGCCCGATGATAGTGTCAAATGAGTATAAGAAACAAGATTTATAAAAGTATACACCCACCAGGAAACCGACATCATAAAAACGAGGCATACTTAGTTATAACGATGGGTTATGTCCGCGCCGCTTCCTGGTCAATAAGAATCACCTTTTCTCTTTCATATTGTGTATGTATGTGTGTCAGTGTGCGTGTTTCATTTAAGCAAGCCTGACATCCTCGCTGTTGTGGTGGATTTAGCATTCAAACGCAGGTGACAGGATGGCTTTAATTTAGGCTGGATACCTGAACAGCACAACCATCGCTTGCAGCGAAACCTCTTATCGGCGGAATGGGGGGGGACTAACAAAGCGGATGTGACGTACAAAGGTCACCGTCGCCCGCATCTTCACCGCTGGACGCGATGGCGCCGTTAGACTTGGATAAATACGTGGAGATAGCGAGGGAATGTAAATACCTACCCGAAAACGATTTAAAGGTGAGCAAATAGCTCTTCTTGTTCCGCGAAAATAATTACGTAAAAGCAGCTCCTCGGTTGCCCTTGCACGCATTGCATTTTGAAGCGGACGTATATGGCGTTCAGCGAAGCAGATACTCAGAAATGACAGCTGTGTATACGCACCGCAGACTACTGCTTTGGAAGGATAACTCCCTGAAACACGTGTATCGGTTATCAGGATCGTTGGAAATCCATGGGTTATGTGCAGCTGTTTTGCTGTCAAACTGCTGTTTTACTACGATTGCACTTGGCTGTGTAGAAACAGGGTGGTCATGGTGCACTGTTTTTATTTACCATGCAAATGTTACTATGCCTTATCTCGTTATGCATTCAAGACGACGACTTGCAAGACCTTGCAAGTACTTCGTGTGTGTCCTTTACGCGTGTTTGGTGGCGGTGTTGGTACATGTGCTGGTGTGTATGATCTAGATCCGGAAGGGTACTTCTGGGGGTGGGCGTGTTAAAATCGGCAATACTGCGACATGACTGTGCCCTGGATGGCCCATCCTTTGCAGAGACTCTGCGACTACGTGTGTGACCTTCTTCTGGAGGAGTCCAATGTGCAGCCCGTCTCCACTCCGGTCACAGTCTGTGGAGACATACATGGACAGGTAGGCCATGGCCTTTTAATCCAACATAATGATTTAATGTTTATTTTTTTGCACGATTAATTAACAGAATGAGATGGACTGACGTTGTTCCCTGTTTTCTTGACCTTCTGCCCTACTGCTTTTAGTTTTATGACCTGTGTGAACTTTTCAGAACTGGCGGGCAGGTTCCAGACACAAACTATATTTTTATGGTGAGTATTGAAATTTGTCGGGCTGGCCTGTGTGGGTTATTGTGTTGTCCGAAGATGGCTCTGTGCCGTCTTCCTACATTTTGATGAAACTTTTGACTGAACATGGTTATTCTGAATCTGGCAGAAGACTGGTATACCATGCCAGCTCCGGTCTATAAAAAGATTTTTTTATATCGTTCATGGATTCTGTTGTACCATGTTATTTCTTGTCATTTATTGCCTGCTAGTGCTGCAACCACAGATTTTACTGGAGCCTTTTGCATGATCAGATTCTCCGGATCATGATGTTCTGCTCCTAGGGTGACTTTGTTGACCGCGGATACTACAGTCTGGAGACCTTCACCTACCTGCTGGCGCTGAAAGCCAAGTGGCCCGACCGCATCACCCTGCTGCGGGGAAACCACGAGAGCCGGCAGATTACACAGGTCTACGGCTTCTACGGTGAGTCTGTTTCGCCGTTTCTCTGTGTCACGGTATATGCGGAGCTGCCACCACAAATCATCCCAACTGTCCATGAACCAATGAGAGTGGAAGGTATATGCAAAATACGGAGAAGCCATGCTTGCAGCCTTAACTTGCAGCCTAACTGATACATAATTCTGATGTATCAGCTGGTGGAGAGTATTATTTTTAGTAGCGATGGGCCGATCCACATTTTTTCAGTTCCGACCTGATTCCGATACACGACTGCCAATTCCGATACAGATTCCGATACACGACTGCCAATTCCGATACAGATTCCGATACAAGAGCTCTTTGTACTTTGTTATACTTTATATATACATTTTTTTAAGCTAGTAAATACAGATGGAAAAAATGTATGCCAAAAAATATTTAATTAGGCTACTACAAACATACATAATGTACTGTTCCACCTCGTTTGTGCATCTTGTTTTAAGCGTTTTTGAGGCATTTGCAGTTCAATATGAATATCTTCAGAGCAAGTATACACAAGTGGCGAATGCTTAAAATGCAACACAATTTTTCTCCCACTGGCGCCAGCTCAGTTACACTTTGTTGCGATGGCAGCCCATCTTGTGTCACAAGCTGCAGCGAGTTCGCAAAACAGGCCAAGTTAGCGACTCCCAAATCATCCATTGCTTTTTTTGTCTCGCACAGTTGCGTGCCCTTCGTTAAGTGTGATTGTCCATTAAACGCTATTTCCACCTCTCAAAACTTTATTTTACAAAGATTGCAAATCGCTGTGCTCCTGGTTTCTGTTAAAAGCGTAAAATACTCCCAGATCGTCACGTCTTATCTTACGTTCCTCGTACTGCGAAGGGTAAGTGCATGACGTCACAGCAGGCAGAAGTCACTGCACTCACACCCACCGAGTAGCAAAAAAGACTGAGGGGCGACTTGAATGCTGCAAAAAAACACATGTAAAATGGGAAAGAGCTGTCGTGCGATTATGGATTTAACACGAAATAGGAGCTAATAATATTAATAATTGATACTTTTATTGATCCCTGTGTGGAAATTCTCTTTTTACGTCTCCCTCAACTTGCTCTTTGTAGTGAAGGCTGCCACCTGTAGTGGCACCCAGGGAGCTAGGGGTTAAGGGCCTTGCTGAAATGAGGCATACTTAGGATCTGCAAAGGTGCGGAGGCTGGGTTTGAACCAGTGACCTTATGATTACAGGCACACAGGCTTAGCCCACTGAGCTACACGCTTGCCCCCAAAGCTATCTTTTTAGAGATTGCCAAAAACTTATATAAGTAAGTAAGTAAGTAAGTAAGTAAGTAAGTAAGTAAGTAAGTAAGTAAGTAAGTAAGTAAGTAAGTAAGTAAGTAAGT